>JARQOD010000006.1:114851335-115135201 GCA_033576555.1 Oophaga sylvatica
GGAGCATTAGAATTGGCTTCAGGTTCCATTGCTGTCATCCAGTGGGGTTTAGAAGTCTGGCCAATCCAGGCCTTGTTCATTTTGATAAGTCAGTATGTCAGCATTTTTAATTGACAGGTGGATGCGCCATTAGTTATTATGCCCCTGGTGGCACTATAAACCAGCTCTGACAAAACACTAGTGGCAGGGAAGCTCAGCATCTCCAATGCATAGAGGGAGAGTTCATGACAGCTGTCCAGCTTGGATACCCAATATTTGTAAGTCACAGACAAATTACGGAGGATGCTGGTACGGTCGGTCCTTCACCATCTTCCAAAATGTTTCCCTCCTTGTCAGAGTATCCCACGCATCAGGGCTTGGGCTCTGGGAGGGTCTAATGAAACTGTCCAAGATCTTTGATAGGCTTCCCCTGCCTTTGTTGGATCTGGTGTTTGTCTCCCTCGTCTCTACTTATAGGTTGTCCAAGGAACTATAACCTCTGCCGTCAGTGTTGTCAGATGGGAATTTTTGTACTAATTGTTTGACTACGGCCTTTTGGTATTGTACCATTTTACTAGCCTATCCGCCACAGGAAAGAGATATGGAAAGCTCTCCTTATAGCATGGGTCCAGAAGAGTGAACAACCAGTAATCAGTGTTGGCCAAAATGCATATGAACTTACAGAAAAAAAACGTATTAAAATATAAGCTTTATTAGGTATGTACTTAAAATTTTGTCATGTATAGTGTACAGTTCCTATAGCGTCTTGTGCTTGGGTGCGAGGAAAACACAGGAGACATAGGTTGAAATGAAATGACTTGTATTACTTCATACAAGCATGCTGAAAAGTTCACACAGTTTGCAGGAACAGCGACAGGAGACACAGCAGGCCAGAGTAACTTCAAGCACTACAATAAATCTCCAAAGCAGGTTCAGGATCTCTTCTCTGTACCGTAATTCCTCTGCAAACATGGATTCACCAAACAGCAGGTTTCCAGAGTCCAAAAGTGTTCCAAGGTTCCTCAGTAGGGAATAGCTGGAGTACAAGTCCAAGGCTTCCAGGAGTCAGGTCACAGACTGACTGAGGCTTGATTCAGGAGCACTGATTGTTCAGCTGAGGCTGCTTAAGAAGCAAGAGGGAAGAATCAGGGCGGGAACATGAAAACTGGAAAACTCCATATTAACTGAGGGCAAGAGCTGCAGAAAGACAGAAAGCAAAATGGCCGACGGAAAACTGAGTTTCAAGGAACATGTCAACAGAGACAAAGAACCTTACATTACTCCCCCCTTAGGGACAACCTCCGGATGACCTCAGACCAAGCTTGTCAGGGTACCTCTGATGAAACTGGCGGAGCAGGCGAGGAGCATTTACATTATTGACTGGTTCCCATGAGTTGTCCTCCACTGGGTAGCCATGCCATTTAATCAAATATTGCAACTGATTTCTGTACAACCTGGAATCTAGAATCCTTTCCACCATAAATTCTTCCTGACCATCGACCAGCACTGGGTCAGGGCAAGGAGAAGAGCGTCCAGGAAACGTATTGGGTGTTGCAGCCTTTAGTAGGGATACATGAAAGACAGGGTGGATTCTCATAGTTCGGGGCAGTTGAAGACGACAAGCAACAGCACTTATAATCTTATTGATCTTATAAGGTCCAATGTACTTATGTCCCAATTTAGACGATGGAATCTTTAATTTAAGATTTCTGGTTGACAGCCAGACCAAATCTCCTACCTTGAAAGCTGGTGCAGGTTTACGAAATTTATCTGCTGCTTTCTTGTACCTTTCCTGAGCCAATTCTAGATTTTCCTTTAGAAGATCCATATTCTTTTGTAAAGAAGTGATTCTTTCAGCCACTGCCGGCAAGTGCGTATCTATGGGAAATCGAGGAAGAATGTTAGGATGATAACCTAGATTGGAGTAAAAAGGAGACTGCTTAGTGGAAGCGCTCTGAGAGTTGTTATAAGAGAACTCAGCCAGTGGAAGTAGATCCACCCAATCATCCTGTAGGTGGCAGATAAAACAGCGGAGATACTGCTCCAGGGTCTGATTGGTTCGCTCTGTCTGTCCATTAGTCTGGGGATGAAAAGCAGAAGAAAGGTTTACTTTAATGTCCAATGCTGCACAGAAATTTTGCCAAAACCTTGAAGTGAATTGCACCCCTCGATCCGAAATGACCTCATCCGGTACTCCATGTAAGCGAAACACATTCTTAATCATCAAGTCTGATGTCTGTTTTTGCAGTGGGTAAGCCGACACAAGGATAAAATGAGCTGCCTTTGTTAGACGGTCAACCACCACTAGAATGGTGTTCTTCCCTTGAGAGGTTGGTAACTCCACAATGAAGTCCATAGAAATGGATCCCCACGGGCGGGACGGGGTGGGAAGTGGTTGCAACAGACCAGTTGGTGAGGAGCGAGGTGTTTTGCATCTTGCACAGACTTCACATGAAGTGACATAGTTTAAGACATCTTTCCTGTAAGTGGGCCACCAAGAGAAACGAGAAAGAAATTCTTGTGTCTTTAGAATTCCCCTATGCCCGGCTATCTTGGAATCGTGGATGAGTTGCAATACTCTCAATCTGACTGTTTCAGGTATATACAGACGTTGTCCCCGAATCCACACACCATTCTTAAAGACAAGACTTACGTCCCTTGGGGGTTGAGCCAACAAAGAATCCGCATGGTATGCTTCCTTGATATCCTTAAGTAGGTCTTGATTATGAATCACTCCAGGAATCTAGAGTCAGGAAGAATAGTCTTAGGAGGAGTAAGTGGACGTGTCTCTGCTGAATGAATCCTAGAGAGTGCATCAGCCTTTCCATTGCGCGATCCTGGTCTATAAGAAATGACAAAATTAAATTGGTTTAGGAAAAGATTCCAGCGAGCCTGGCGAGGAGTCAGGCACTTAGCCGACCTGATAAATTCAAGGTTACGATGGTCTGTCAGGACGATTATTTGCTGTGCAGCTCCCTGAAGAAGGTGTCTCCATTCCTTGAAGGCGGCAATAATGGCCAACAATTCTCTATTGCCCACATCGTAGTTCCTCTCAGCCGAAGACAACTGCTGGGAAAAGAAGGCACAGGGATGCAAGACATTCTTCTCACCTGTTCTCTGAGAGAGTATAGCTCCAACGGCACAGTCTGAAGCATCCACCTCTATTATGAAGGCAAGCTCGGGGTTGGGATGTACTAAGATAGGTGCGGTGGTAAATTTATCCTTTAAACAGGAAAATGCTTCCTGAGCTTGCGGGGTCCAGGAGAACCTAGACTGTTTCCGGGTAAGTTGGGTGATAGGTGACACTACCTCAGAAAAATTCTTAATGAAACGTCTATAGAAGTTGGCAAACCCGATGAAACGCTGCACCTCCTTCACATTTCTAGGAATTGGCCAATCCTTGATGGCTTGGGTCTTGCTTCCATCCATACTAATCCCTTGCGTAGATAGTACATACCCCAGAAATTGAATTTCGGTCCTATGGAATTCACATTTTTCAAGTTTGATGTAGAGATGGTTTTGTCTTAGGCGTTCTAAGACCATTCTCACATGTCCATGATGTTCCTCTGTGGAGTTAGAAAAAATTAGAATATCATCCAGATAAATTACCACAAATGTATCTAGGAGATCCCTGAAGATATCATTCACGAAGTGTTGGAAAGTGGCTGGGCGGTACCAAAAGGCATAACTAGATATTCAAAGTGTCCATAGCGTGACCTGAAAGCAGTCTTCCATTCATCCCCAGGTCTAATACGGACCAAGTTATAGGCCCCACGGAGATCCAGTTTAGAGAAAATTTTGGCATGCCGCACTCTCTCCAACAATTCAGGGATTAAAGGCAATGGATAACGGTTTCTAATAGTAACCTTATTGAGTTCCCTATAGTCTATGCAGGGTCTCAGAGATCCATCTTTCTTCTTCACAAAGAAGATGGGTGCACCTGCGGGAGATGAAGAGGGGCGTATGAAGCCCTTGGCTAAATTTTCGTCTATATAATCCTTCAAAGCTTTTAGCTCGGGCCCCGCTAGGGGGTAGATCTTACCAAAAGGTATCTCGGCTCCAGGCAATAATTCAATTGGACAATCATATGGACGGTGAGGAGGAAGCTGATCAGCGTTCTTCTTGTCACATAAATCCACATAGTACTGGTATACAGCTGGTAGTTCAGGGACTGACATGGTTCCTTTAGGAACAGAGCAAGCTGAAACTCCTTGACTCATCTGTTTCTCCGGAAAGTGTAATTCCTTGGTCTCCCAGTTAATCGTAGGATTCTGCGCCTGCAGCCATGGTAGCCCTAGAATAATGGGAAAGTGGGGAGAAGAGATAAGCATAAAAGACATTTTCTCCTGATGATCTTTACCCATAAGGACCCTCAAAGGCTCTGTTTCTTGATCCACTGGTCCAGAAGTCAGTAGAGAGCCATCCACAGTCTCCATATGTACTGGAGTAGCCTTCTTCACTGAACGTATTGTCAAGGTAAAATATAATTTTCTACTATACTTTTATATTTATAGTGTGTATATGTATTTTGTAAACACGAAGTTTCCCTTAAATGATATTATTACAATGTTAGTATCTGCTGGTGTTTGTCTCCATCTTGTGTCCTATCACTGTATTACACTAAATTGAAGTGGATCTACTGAAATGCCCCCACCTTTGGAGAATTGAGGAAACACATGATCAAGAAACGAAACTGAGGATGACATGATCAAGGAGGACTTAGAAGAAGATCTAAGGACCAATTAGGATGACTCAGCTTATCTCTTTCTCCTCAATCCCGCCTTTACTCCACCCCAATATTCTGTGTATGTAATCTTATGTACGTGAATAAAAGTTCAGTGCTTACTGGAGATGGCCGCCTAATAGCACCATTTTCTTTAGGGCACGTTCTGAAGTCTGAACCAGCGTATTGCCTGATTCATTCTCGGTCGACCCGTGCTCTTAGTCTAATTTGGGGTGACTGGAGGATGAGTGGTTTGTCGTTACGACCCCGACAATTGGCGCCTAACACGTGGGGCCGTGGATTGCCGCCCGTCCGGACCCGTCTTGAGGACTTTGCGGTGATGCCCGCGGTGACTGAATGCGAGGACTGCAGCCTCCGTTGAACACGGTAATTTGGGATCATATATTTTATATGCGTCCCACTTGCCTGTGTGTCAGTCACTGTTTGGTCCTGTCGTATTGTCCATTTGGGTCTGGAGGGGTGACTGGTTGAGTGGTGAGACCAAGGGCAATCCCACGCCACGAACCAGCAAGTGTGACCGAGTGACGTTGCATTGCCTGCACGTGCTTGAGTCAAAACACCACGTTCCTCCTCCTCCGGTCACTGTACCTTTATGTAGATAATTGCCTCCCGTGACTGTTAGAATAAAGTTGGGACAAATTTTAGATTCTTGAAGTGTTGAGTGGGGTAGAAGACGCACATGATAGTCTAATCAGTGACGAATGGAGCCGGGGCTCTTCGTCTGAGAAGTGACAAATGGAGCAGGGGCTCTTTGTCCAACACGGGGAGTCTCATTAGGAGAAGCCCCAGTGTCAGTGCATGGAGCGGGGACTCTGTACTGTGTAGAGTGTTACGGTGGACTGTGCTGTAAAGTTATCACCCACAGTTAGGGAAGGGACAAATTGAGCAGGGACTTTTTGTCTTGTCAACACATGGAGCGGGGACTCTGTATTGACGGGTGGTGACCTGCAAGTGGCACCGGTGGTCTGAGTCGCGACAGATCATTTCACTCTGTTAAATCATGATGCGTCTGTTTAAATCTGAAAAACTCCATAAGTTAGAGGGTGGTGCTTTGGGAGTGGTTGAATTGATGGAATCACGTGGAGGCAAGAAGGCTGTTAAGAAAGTGAGCTTACCGAGTATGAGCAGATTTCAGCCTTCAGTGTGGAAAGACTTTGTCGCACAGAATGAGGGAAAGTTGAGAGATCAGGGGCTCTTGTATCAAGCCCAAGCACATTTGAGAGTAGTAAATGATTTGAAAGTTGAGGGTTGGAAAGAGGTAGATGGAATAAGGAGGTTCGGAAAGTGCTGAGCCTTTGTTCGGATATGTAAAATGCTCTGCATATGATCTTGTTGATGTAACTAAAATGGCCGCTCCAAGCCCTCGGCCACCGCCCTATAATGGTGCCGATCTTAGAACAAAGGGAGGTTGGACCTGTCATGTGTGTGGTGAACAGAATCCGCCCTGGGCGGAGACCTGCCGTGTCTGTGGGGCGGGTCGCTCCTGGTGTAATGCCCAGCCCATCGCCCCTCCCACACCCAGCGGCCATTTTGGTAAACCCAGTGGCCATCTTGATACACCTGGAAATGGCCAACACCCCATCTCCTCCGGCGGCCATCTTGAGACACCCAAGCACACCCAGTCAGGCCTATATCCCTTGCTGATACCAACCAGGGCCTACTACCAGCCCCCGCCCGCACCTGTGCAGGCCACAGCTCCCAATATGGCACCAGATGCAACACCATTGTTCCCTTTCACACACCCCAACCCGGCCATTGCTGCAATGCATGAATCTTCAGTTTTTCAAACAATGATCAGAAGCCGCCGCCATGATATTATGGGATCTAATGAAGGGGAGGAGGATCAGGAGATAGAAGAGGGGTGGGCCCCTCAACAGCCACCACTATCCCCAGCAGCACCAGTATCTTTTCTTCCCTCCTCCATTCCCCCACCATCATTGTTAACCCCTGGTCCTAGGGCCTATTCCACCCCTACTCCAGAGATGGGGCACCTTCCTCTCCTTCACAAATCCTCAGAGAGGACAGTCGTTCTGTAAGATTCACGGAAACCCCGGTCAGGCCCCCAGCTCCCGGTGTACTTGAAAACTGGTATCCCTGCCATTCACAGCATTACACAGACCACAATGGAAATCCAGTGACATTGTCCATAGGGTACGGTGATATCCTGACACATCGGGTTGGTGTTATAGTTAGTCCTGCCAACTCAAACTGCTCCAAGAAAGGGGGTCTGGCTCTATTAATAGCCCAAGTTGGTGGTCCCATTGTCACTGCAGAATGCATGGCTCATATATACACTCATGACCCTTTGCCACCTGGACAGACTCTGACAACCCATGCAGGGGACCTTCCCGCTGATATCATCATCCATGCAGTAGGTCCAGTCCATGATCCTCTAAACTCAAATGAGTCACGGGCCACCCTTCGGGCCACCATACATTCAATACTCCATCATGCTGGTATGTTAAAAACAGAAGACATTAGGCACCAGGAATTATTTGAAACCAATGATAAAGTAGTAAATTTGTGATTGCTTTGTCTAAAGAGTTAACTAACACCCACTCTGCAGTGTCTGCTTCTCTCCCAGAATTTACAGGTGACACGGTGCATGATTTCTCGCCTGATGACCTTATATATATAAAATTTATGGGAAGAGACTGTCTCCAGCCCAGATTTGAGGGTCCCTACACTGTGATCCTGTCCACCCCTACTGCCCGAAGCTCGAGGGCAAGAGCACCTGGATTCACGCCTCCCACTGCAAGAAGGACAAGATTAATCAGCAGTTATGAAGTTTCTGATATACATATCCTTTTGAGCTATATCCTGACCTCGTGCCAGTATGCCCACCTTTGGGTTAATACTACAACCCCTGTGGTTGTCTTTAAGTTCGATTTCTATCAAATATTTAACTGTGATAGGAATGATTTCAAGGGATCAACGCACCAGACTCAGGGAAAAGGGATATTTTATCTCAGTGTCACCCGCCCAGGGAATAAAAACTGTCATGATTGGCAGATGAAGCTAGATACAATAGATTGATAAATGAGATATACAAGTATTATATTTGTAGGAACGGATCTAAGAATGCAGGAGTCAGTGACAGCAAGCAAAGGTATAAGGGAGGAAGTGCTGGTAGCAGCGAGATGGTATTTTGCTGTACACCAAGGTCATTCTACAGATAAGGAAGCTGAAGGCTGAGGGAGAGCACACTAACAAACTGCGCAGCGACCCGACTTACCCCTCCCATCAGGCATTCAGCATAGAGACGCAGAGCAAGAGTGCAACAGTTTTCAGATTTTGTTGAATAGGTTTTTGGAATAGACACAGTATGTAAGAATCGAAGGTCAGAGTATGTGAGAAGAAAGATAGACAGGCAGAGAAAGGAAGTGACAGAAAGCTGAAAGTAAGTAGACCGGATTAGAGATCAGTTAAAGCAGAGGATCTAGCCAGAATAGCACAGGGGGCACAACATGATTTAGTGCAGGCAAAAAGAGGTAGCTTGCACATGAACCCCCTTGTCTCCTTACCCCCCCACTCCTAATTGCACAGTACAGGTGAACCTACCAGGGGGACATGAGGTTGAGTTCCAAGTGGACACGGGGGCAGACAATTCAGTAATTACAGACAACTCTCCAGCTCCCCGTCACTAAAAAGATTCCCCTGCAGATTCGGGGAACCGCTGTGCACACACAGTTGGTGGTGTCACCGCGGGGTCAATGTAATCTTTTAGGAAGTGATGTGTTGTTACAATTACAAGCACGTATTGAGTATTATCCAGTTGGAACTGTCACTATGACACCAGAACTGAAGCAGAGCACTCTTTGTAAAATCATGTCGCTAGACGTTGCTAGTACAGAGAAAAGAGAAGATTTTCAGGAAATATATTCCAATGTTATTCCTGGACCCCACCGTCATGATGTACTCTTTAGGATAAGGACAGGGGATTTTACGAAACAACATGTTGGGGTCATAGTAAATGCTGCAAATAATCAACTCCACTATGCTGGAGGACTGGCCGCAACAATTTCACAGAAAGGAGGACCCATGATACAGGACGAATCTAATTTGTATATACAAACGTGTGGTCAGGTAGAAGTAGGACAGGTCCCAGCAACCAGAGCAGGACAGTTGCCGTGTCAATATGCAATATATGCAATGAAATCATGATATACTTCTACTAATATGCCTAGGTCCCAACAATTACTTACTGAAGCTGTCCAGAGTGTAGTCCTGTATGTTTTCCCTGTCCACTCCGAACAATGTATTAAAAGTAAAAAAAAAAAAAAAAAAAAAAAAGTTAGAAGAATTTAGCTTGTTCTGTATCAAAAAAAAAAAAAAAAAAAAAAACCAGCCAGGAGTAGTTCTAGCCCCCATCTCCACAAGCAGACATCTGCAGCTCCAAGGACAGTTCTTATCAGTGCCCACATAGCAAACTCCAGCCCCCCTTCAACTTAACCCTGTGTACGGGTTGGTACAAAAATTATGGGCAGTTAATGCAGCTACTGATCTGGAAACTCCAGTGGTGTCTAATATATATATATACACTTTTGTTCCAGATATCTCAGGATGCTGCTTAGTTTACAGTTATTGATTTTGCCAATGTTATTTTTATAATATGTTGATGATTTACTGATTTGTGTTCTTCCAGGAAACAGTGTCGTATTGCAACAATAGTACTTATGTTGTTTCTGTATCAAGCAGGTTGTAAAGCGTTGAAGGATAAACTGCAATTTTGTAAATCTTCAGTTATCTTTTTGGGACATTGCATTATACCGGGGGGCGCGACATCTGACCAGCGCTCGCAAAGAAGCTGTACAGAACTTTCCTATGCCTGTTAATGTTGCCGCTCTTAGGATATTTCTTGGACTGATTTTCTACTGCAGGCAGTGGATTCGTGCTGTGTCAATCCTCATGCAGCCTCTCTATGACTATTACCATTGTGCTTTTTAAACTAACTCCTGAAGGTATAGACTGTTTTCATTCCCTCAAAAACAGGATTGTGGCAGCTCCAGCGCTAGGAACTCTCAACTATGAACTACCATTCACCCTGTATCTCCACGAACAGCAGGGACACGCGGCAGGAGTATTGACTCAGTTACATGGTGACAATCAAAGGCCAGTGGCCTGTTTCAGTGGAAGACTAGATGCAGTGGCTAGAGTGCCCCGTCCTGTGTACGGGCGGTACATGCTGTAGGACTATTGCTCCACAAATCATCAGATATCGTTCTTGATTATCCACTGACAGCACTTACACCTCATGATGTATACACCATACTGAACCAGGTGCAGCCGGCACATCTTTCAGCTGCACGTCACCTTCGATTGCAATGTGCACTTTTAATGCCTCCAAATGTTTCTTTGCAGAGATGTACCACACTTAATCCTGCCACATTGTTACCTCTCTCGGATCTAGGGGGGAGGTCAGGTATTGTACGGTATTGTACAAAGAAGATCCAAGAGAGGAGATTCCTTATGATTATGTTCAGCTTATGGCACAGGAAACAGCAGGCCTACCCACAGTGTTTAAAACTGAAAGACGTAATGTTGACTTTAAATCTTTTGTAGAACTCGCTACCAAGATGACTCAGGTACCTTCCACACCAGGTATGCCATCGTCTCCCTGAATGCAGTAATCAAAGCAGAACCAATGCTCCCATATCAGTAGGCCCAGGAGGCTGAATTTAAGGCTCTGACCGAGGCCTGTAAGATAGCTGAAGGTAGAATTGTTAACACCTACACAGATTCTAGATAAGCATTCGGTATAGCTCATGATTTGGGTCCAATTTGGAAGTCTAGAGGATTCCTGATGGCAGCAGGACATCCCATTAAAAATGCTGACGCAGTCCAGCAGTTAATTGATGCATTACAATTACCAAAAGAAGTAGTTGTCAAAAGTTAAAGCACATACCAGATGCACTGATCAGGTGAGTAAAGGAAACGCAATGGCCGATGCAGCAGCAAAAACAGCAGCCAGTAGACCACTCCAAGGGGTAACGATGCACCAGGTAAGCGCTCCCAAAAATCCCTTTGTGTCGGAGGATGCCTTAGCCCAGATGCAGGCTCAGGTGCGCCAGGAGGAAGTAGAAAAGTGGCAAAAAGAAGGTGCATGTCTGAATGCAGCAACTGGGATATGGGGAAGAGGGATGCGCCGATGCCTTCCAAGAGCGTTGTACCCTGCGGTCGCCCAGATGTTACATGGGCCAACCCACCAGTCCAAAACTGCTGTAATGAGCGTGATGCAGAAGCATTGATGCAGAAGCATTGGGCGGCACCAGGCTTTTCCACCTGTATAGAAGGTTTGATCCAGGGATGCATGGTATGTGCTACACATAATCAGAGAAGGGTAGTCAAGACACCACCCAAACATGCCCTCGGCCCTTCTATTCTTTCCAGAGACTGCAGATTGATTATATTCAGTTGCCAAAATCAGGTTCATGGGAGTACGTGTTGGTGTGTTTTTGATTTATTCTCAGGTTGGCCGGAGGCTTTCCCGATTGCCAAGGCTACGGCTGCGGCAACCGCAAAGAAGCTGCTTGCGGAGGTGGTGTGCAGGTATGGAGTACTAAAGGTGACCGAAAGTGACAGAGGTACACATTTCACAGGTGAAATAATGAATGAAGTCTTGACAGCGCTGGGAATTCAACAAGTTTTCCACACCCCATATTACCACAAAGCGGTGTAAAAGTAAAAGGACTAAATAGGATATTGAAGTTAAAAATCTAAAAGGCCATGGCTGAAACAGGGAAATCTTGGCCTGAATGTTTACCATTAGCCCTATACTCAGTAAGGTACACTCCAAGTAGAAAAACTGGACTTTCTCCGTATAAAGTACTATTTGGCAAAGTGCCTAGTTTAGGATGTTTCTTTTCCCAAGCATTGGAAATAAGTAACCATGTATTAAGTTCATATGTAAGGGATTTGTATAAAAGACTCAAGAAAGTATATGATAATGTTTTCAGTTCTCTTCCAGATCCGAACCAGGATCCTGGGAGTCACAGCCTGCAGCCTGGAGACTAGGTAGTCATTAAAAGACATGTGAGAAAGAGTCTGGATCCGAGAATATAGCTCCACTGATATCCAGAAAAAGAAGGAGTCTGGGTCAGCTGCACACCAGTTATGCTGAGGATCCCAAAGTTTATATGGATTCCATAGGTGTTCCTAGGGGGGTCCCAGACGAATACAAAGCTCAGAATCAGATCCTGGCGGGTTTCCGTTCTCTCATCCCAACTGTGCAGATCAATTACAATGTAGATTGGATAAAATATATATACTACACCAAGCAAAGATTTATCAATATCAATTTTAGTCAAGATGCTTTTCAGGGTATAGTTGAGAAACTGGGCCCAAAACAAAAGACTGACTCTTCAAAATAGACTGGCCATTGACATGATTCTAGCTGAAAAAGATGAAGTCTGTGGGATGATAGGGGAAGAATTTTGTACTTATATTCCTCAGAATTCTGGAGTCAATGGTAAAACTATAGTGGCCCTTACAGAGATTAAAAATCTGGCTGAGGAAATAAAAGCCAATGCAGAAGTAGATACCTCTTTCTCTTAAGATGGCTTGAAGGACTTAAAGAATTTCTCCAACAAGCCTGCTTAGTGGTAACAGGGCTTTTGGTGCTAGGATTGATAATTCTATGTTGTGTGATATCTATGTATAGGAAAGCTGTGACCAATGCAGCCGCCTCCTCAGGTACTTTCCTTCATCAGGAAGTTGTGTCGCTACTATATGAAGACACTGATAAGGGTGATATGGAGAAATATACTCCGCAGGATAAACCTGATAAAACCCCCTATAACAAAATACAAATGGAAATAAGAGATTTAGTTTAGGGATAGTGGGAGAACTCCATGTGCAGGTTTGGTAGGGACTTGGTTGTTTGGGGGCGGTCCATAAGGGGCCAGTTTCTAAAATGACCAAGCGAAGAAATCCATTACCCCTGTCCCCACACATGGACAGTCTCGAAGGCCGCATAAATTAAGGGAAAAACTTAGTGTTTAGGGGGGATTGTCAAGGTAAAATATAATTTTCTACTATACTTTTATATTTATAGTGTGTATATGTATTTTGTAAACACGAAGTTTCCCTTAAATGATATTATTACAATGTTAGTATCTGCTGGTGTTTGTCTCCATCTTGTGTCCTATCACTGTATTACACTAAATTGAAGTGGATCTACTGAAATGCCCCCACCTTTGGAGAATTGAGGAAACACATGATCAAGAAACGAAACTGAGGATGACATGATCAAGGAGGACTTAGAAGAAGATCTAAGGACCAATTAGGATGACTCAGCTTATCTCTTTCTCTCAATCCCGCCTTTACTCCACCCCAATATTCTGTGTATGTAATCTTATGTACGTGAATAAAAAGTTCAGTGCTTACTGGAGATGGCCGCCTAATAGCACCATTTTCTTTAGGGCACGTTCTGAAGTCTGAACCAGCGTATTGCCTGATTCATTCTCGGTCGACCCGTGCTCTTAGTCTAATTTGGGGTGACTGGAGGATGAGTGGTTTGTCGTTACGACCCCGACAGTATCCCCTGTTTCAGAGCAAAGGAGATATCCATAAAATTTCCACTTGCTCCTGAGTCGATCATAGCAGAGCTAGACACCCAGACTGAGTCAACCCAGAGTTTGATGGAAAGGAAGCAAAGAGAATTGTTTCTTTTACAACTCAGCTGGGACACCACTGAGGAAACTTGAAAAATTGCAGCGTTTATACCGGCACCGTCCCCAGAACTAACAGAGTTTAAGTCCGAGAAATCAAGATCTCTTGCAGCAGATCTCTCTGGAGCCTGAGGCTCGGACATGACAGAGCTCCTCTCGCAACACTCACAGTGAATGACTGCTGCAGTAGTCTTACGAGAACGGCTGGGGCAGTTTATAATGAAGTGCCCTGACTTACCACAGTAGAAACATAGATTTTCCTTTATACGATGTTCTTTGCGTGCATCACTAACCCGTCTTTGTAAAGAGTCCACCTGCATGGGTTCAGGTTCTGGTTCCCTTGTGATCCTACTCAAAGGTTCCTTAGCTGAGGAGGGAGGTAGTAAAAGGTCAGTGCGATTATTTTCGAACCATCTCTCTTGTCTGCGTTCAGTCAGACGAGCATCAATACGGATACAATAGTTAATAAAGTCACCTAACGCAGTGGGAGGGTCGGCACGAGCAAGTTCATCCTTAATCAGTGGAGACAACCCTTTCCGAAAAACAGATTTTTTAGCTGAAGTGTCCCAAGTGGTATCAAGAGCCCATCTCCTGAAATCCAGGGCATATTCGGCTACTGAACGCTTACCTTGGCGCAAAGTTAACATGGCTGCTTCAGCTGTTGCACCTCGATTGGGGTCATCAAACACCTGCCCCATGGCTGAAATAAAAGCATCAAGGTGATTCAAACAATCATCCTCAGTCTCAATCAGAGGGTTTGCCCACATCAAAGCCTTATTGGTAAGCAACATGATTATAGTAAGCACTTTGGATCGTTCAGTGGGAAATTGTGAAGCATGTGCAGAGAAAAATAAATTGCATTGATTAATAAATCCCCTGAATTTCTCACGTTCACCGCCAAAACGAAAAGGAGGTAATTTGGGGATCCCAGAACTCGGGGTTATGGCAGGAGCCTGGGCTCGTTCCTCTAGAGCCTCAATCCTGGCTCGCAATTCCTGGGTAGTCTGTCCAAACACTTGCAAATTATGATTAGTGAGGTCCTGTAGGCTTGCAAAACGGGTTTTTAAAGTCTGTACATCTGAAAGGATTGTATCAGTCACTCCGCAAAGTTCCTTTATGCGGGCCTCCATCTTCCAGATCTTTTAAGGCAGAAGTGCTGGAAGGAGAAGAGGAAAGGAAAAAAAAAAAAAAAACAATAGTGTTTACCTGTGGTAACACTCCAGAGTAAAATTTTAAGGGAATGCGCTCACCTGGAATGGTTGTGAGAAGTCACAACCACTGTCATCACATAAGGTATTAAACGGACATCTGATATCCACAGTCACAGCAGACACGGCTTTCCCAGACCCAGCAGACACTAAACATTGGCTCCTGAATCTTGTCATGTATAGTGTACAGTTCCTATAGCGTCTTGTGCTTGGGTGCGAGGAAAACACAGGAGACATAGGTTGAAATGAAATGACTTGTATTACTTCATACAAGCATGCTGAAAAGTTCACACAGTTTGCAGGAACAGTGACAGGAGACACAGCAGGCCAGAGTAACTTCAAGCACTACAATAAATCTCCAAAGCAGGTTCAGGATCTCTTCTCTGTACCGTAATTCCTCTGCAAACATGGATTCACCAAACAGCAGGTTTCCAGAGTCCAAAAGTGTTCCAAGGTTCCTCAGTAGGGAATAGCTGGAGTACAAGTCCAAGGCTTCCAGGAGTCAGGTCACAGACTGACTGAGGCTTGATTCAGGAGCACTGATTGTTCAGCTGAGGCTGCTTAAGAAGCAAGAGGGAAGAATCAGGGCGGGAACATGAAAACTGGAAACTCCATATTAACTGAGGGCAAGAGCTGCAGAAAGACAGAAAGCAAAATGGCCGACGGAAAACTGAGTTTCAAGGAACATGTCAACAGAGACAAAGAACCTTACAATATTGAAATCGCAGTCCCTAATAAATCAAGTGTAGAAAAAGTACAAGCATAGTGAAAAATTAACAAAAGAGTGTGAGAGAGGTGTGCTAGCCTTATAGCCTTGTACTCAATGAGCACCCTGCCAGCCACAGGCAGGGTAAATATTCTATATTATTTATCGTCGACATTTATCTGTCCTTTATCCTGGATTATCTAGGTTAGCCTAAGGACAGCCAACACACTAGCGGGGGCACCATCTCTTGATTTTTTTTGAAGGTACTACCTTCCGTGGTTGGTATGGTGCTCATTGAGTACAAGACTATAGGACTAGAGCACCCCTCTGACACTCTTTTATGTGTCACTTTTTCACCATGCATGCACTTTATCTACACTTGATTTATTAGGGATCATGATTTAAATATTTTAATACATACGTAATTTTAGGTCATATTTTAATAAGGGTTTTTTCTGTAAGCTTGTAAAAATACCTTAGATTTAATAGTCCTATCTAAACCCAAAATGCGTATAACACAATAGTCAAGGGAAAGGCAGTGGGACATAAAGTCGGTCATGTGTGCCAGACTTCCAAAGGGCAAGACTTCCTTGTCCCCACCAGGAAGATGACTCTCCATCTCATCCTCCTCTTCAGCCCATCCATGCTTAGCAGATGGTATGAAGCTGGTATGGGTAGTACCCTTTGTAGCGTAGGAAACCATTTCCTGTTTCTGAATAGAATAAAATATACACTGGCGCTCCTGTGGTGTAATGGTGAAAGCTGCTGGTGTCAAGTCAGAATCTGTGCCATTTCTGACAGAGTCATACTTGAAGAAATAAGGTATAAAAAGACACCTGTGCTAGAAATAAAATGATAACTAGTTCAGCTATTGCGGCAGTTGAGTGTACCTGCCCGGACTAAGTAACTGTGCAAAGACCACCTGCATAGAAGTTGCTGCACGTGCAATAAATGCGGCTATAAATGAGACAAAGATACTGGTAAGCAGTGAGAATAACTTACTTGTGTCTGATAGGTGCAGGGTAGTTGGTCACAAATCCAGTTGGCTGGGGAGGATGCAGAGTGCACTCATAAGGTTGGCCAACAAGGAGTCCAGCGGGGGGTTAGACTGAGAGTATGGCATGCCACCAAGGGAGCGTCCTCCCTGAGCGATGGGGAAGCCTCCAATGCTGCTGAGCGGCCAGACAGATGAGCGGTGGCGAGCTTCGGCCGAGAGACACTGCCGTGAGGTAGCGCCGTGTGAGGGGGGCATGGTCAAGGTGACGTCACCGGAGGAAAGGCGCGAGAAAGGGTCAGACTTTCCAACACTTTTCGAAGGTACTCGGACCTTCTTCGTTAGGAATGCTGACCCGTGGTGCACCCTGCCTTATATATGTATAATTGCCCGTGATCAGCCTCCTCCTCCTTATCACCAAACCTACACTGAGAAGATGAGAGAAGGCTGGGCCTGGTAGTATCACTTGTGTTTTTTTCTTCCACCTGGTCCATAGGCAAAGCTTCCTCTTTAATTGTGAGAAGCGAACGTTTGAGTAGACACAGAAGAGGGATGGTTGTGTTGATTATGGTGTCATTGCCGCTCACCATCTTGGTTGCTTCCTCAAAGTTTTGCAGAACTTCATAGACGTCAGACAATCATGCCTAATCGTCAATTGTTATGTGTGAAGGCTGACCGTAATACTAATTGGTATATTGATGCTTGTATTCAACTACTGCCCTCAGCTGCTCACAAAGCCTTGCCAACATATGCAATGTGGTTATGTGGTACACCAGTCAGTGAGTTGGCACTTGCAAGTGCTGCTGCCGCACTTCCAGAGCAGCGGCAGCTATTTCTGACTTGTAGAAATGGGCGCACACGCAGCGATCCTTCACTAGCAGCTCTGGCAAATCTGAACCACTAAGTTGAGCACATGGGCCATGTATGGACATACATGGTATGTGTATGAGGTTGCCAAGTTCCAGTGTCACCACCAGGTTACAGCCATTATCACACAGGACCATGCCTGATTATCGATTCAGCAGCGTGAATCACAGATCTATTATTATTATTATTATTATTTTATTATTATTCATTTTTATAGCGCCATTTATTCCATGGCACTTTACATGTGAGAGGGTGAATATAGACAAGTTCAATAAATATGAGCAATACAGGACACACATAAATACAGAAGGAGAGTGGACCCTGCCCGCGAAGGCTCACAATCTACAGGGGATGGGTGAGGATACACTAGGAGAGGGTATAACTGGTCATGCGGCAGTTCATTAGACTGAGGATCACTGCTGGTTGCAGACTTGTCGGAAGAGGTAGGTCTTCAGGTTCTTTTTGAAGATTTCATGGTAGGCGAGAGTCTGATGTGTTGGGGTAGAGAATTCCAAAGTATAGGGGAGGCACGGGAGAAGTCTTGTATGCGGTTGTGGGAAGAAGAGATAAGGGGAGAGTAGAGAAGGAGAGCTTTTAGAGGATTGAAGGTTGTGCGAGGGTAAGTAATGGGAGACCATGTCACAGATGTATGGAGGAGATAGGTTGTGGATGGCTTTGTATGTCATAGCTAGGCTTTTGAACTGGTGCCTCTGGACGATAGGAAGCCAATGAAGGGCTTGGCATAGGGGAGAGGCTGGGGAATAACGGGGAGACGGGTGTGGATTAGTCGGGCAGCAAAATGTAGGATGGATAGGAGTGGTGCCAGAGTGCTAGAGGGGAGGCCAGAGAGTAGGAGGTTGCAGTAGTCAAGGTGGGAGATGATAAGGGCATGCACTAGTGTTTTGTGGTGTCGTGGTCAAGGAATGCATGGATTCGGGAAATATTTTGAGTTTGAGATGGCAGGAGGAGGCTAGGGTTTGGATATGTGGCTTGAAAGAAAGGGCAGAGTCGAGGATCACTCCAAGGCACCGAGCGTGCGGGACCGGGGAAAGTGAGCAGCCGTTGACATTGAGGGATAGGTCTGGTGGAGGGGTAGAGTGAGATGGGGGGAAGATGATGAATTCTGTTTTGTCCATGTTCAGTTTTAGAAAGCGAGCAGAAAAGAAAGCTGAAATTGTGGACAGACAGTGTAGGATTTTTGTCAGTAAGGAGGTGAGGTCAGGTCCAGATAGGTAGATCTGTGTGTCATCGGCATAGAGATGATACTGCAAACCGTGGGATTCTATGAGCTGTCCCAGGACTAAGGTGTAGAGTAGGGGTCCTAGAACTGAGCCTTGAGGAACACCGACAGAGAGGGGGCGAGGTGGGGAGGTGGTGTGGGAGAGGGAGACACTGAATGTTCGATCTGTTAGATTTGATGAGATCCAGGATAGGGCCAAGCCTGCGATGCCCAGAGATGAGAGAATCTGGAGCAGGAGGGAGTGGTCCACAGTGTCGAAGGCAGAAGACATGTCAAGGAGAAGGAGGACAGAGTAGTGTCGCTTGCTCTTGGCGGTTAGTAGGTCTTTGATGACTTTATTTAGGGCAGTTTCAGTTGAGTGATGCAGTCGGAAGCCTGATTGCAAGCAGTCAAAGAGGGAGCAAGAGGAGAGGTGGGAGGACAGTTCAAGATGGACATGCTGTTCCAGTAGTTTTGAGGCATAAGGGAGAAGAGATATCGGGCGATAACTAGACGCAGAGGATGGGTCAAGGGAGGACTTTTTGAGGATGGGTGTGATTGAGGCGTGTTTGAAGGATGAGGGGAACACACCATTTATAAGTGAGGGGTTGAAGAGGTGTGTTTTTGGAGGAACAGGGCTAAGCAGCTAAAAGGGGCATTGGGGGCTGTGGGCCAAAGCTTTCCCTGATCGTACCAATCTTCTGCTTGGAAAAGGAGGCAAAATCTTCAGCAGTAATGAGATGAGTGGGGGGAGGTGGTGGGGGACGGAGTAGAGAATTGAAAGTGTTGAAGAGCTGTTTAGGGTTGTGAGACAGGGAGGATATGAGAGATGAGAAGTAAGTTTGCTTTGCGGCAGTGAGTGTGGACTTGAAGCTGGTGAGGGACTGCTTGTATGCGGTTAAGTGCTCAGCAGAGCAGGATTTCTTCCATCTCCGCTCAGCAACCCTGGAAGCCCGTCTCAGTTCTTTGGTGAGGCTGGTTAGCCAGGGCTGCATGTTAATTGTGCGAGTTTTGCTGTGTGCAAGGGGGGCGGCCGAATCAAGTGCTGCTATTATTGTGGTGTTATAAAAGGTGGCAGCAGCATCTGTGTCATGAAGTGAGGCTATCTCTGCAAGAGGGAGGAGGGACTCAGAGAGCGATTGTAAGTTGAGGTGTTTGAGATATCTGTGAGGATGAGCGAGTTTGTGGAGCGGGGGTTGCGTACTAGGAGAGGAGAGAGAAGAAAATGTCAGTAGGTTGTGGTCAGACAGGGGCAGGGGTGAGTTAGTGAGATTAGTAAGGGAACAGAAGCGGGTAAAGATAAGGTCCAGTGTGTGACCATCTTTGTGAGTAGCCGCAGAGGACCATTGAGTGAGGCCAAAGGAGGCAGTGAGCGATAAAAGTTTGGAGGCAGCGGAGGTGGAAGTGTCAATGGGGATGTTAAAGTCACCCATGATGATAGTGGGGATGTCAGCAGAGAGGAAATGAAGCAGCCAGATCTACCTGGTCTGTTAGATCTTTCAACAACTGGGTGCTGGTGTGCTGTTTGTTAACAAAAAAATTAGTTTCAGAAGAACCTGTTGCTGCTACACCGAGGCAGTGCTGCAGTGCTTCCAGCTTGTGACTGATATGGTTGACAATTCGGAGATGGAGGATGAAGAGCAGATGTAGGAACTGGTGGAGGAGGTGGAGGAAACCCTGATGGAACTAGGTTCCGCAATTCTAGGCATCTGAAGCACGTGTGCCCTCCCAGGGTTTGACCAATCCTGGACTCCACTAGGTTCACTCAGTGTGCCATAAGAAATGTAGCATCCCTGGCCACAAGCACTGGGAGAAAAAGTGGCGGCTGGGGAATGAGTACAGAGTGACGGCCATCGACATGAGGTTGCGGAAAGCTTCTGTGTCCACAAGCCTAAATGGCAACATATGCATTGCAATCAGTGTGGAAATGTGGTGGTTTAGTGTTTGAGTGTGTTGATGTTAGGGTCTGCGGAACGCACCAAAATATAAGATGTGGAGAGGTGCGTTCGCAGCCCGGGGTCCACCGTGCAGGCGGAGCCTGCTGCTAGTAAAATGGAGCAAGAAGCGAACTCTGTTATCCCGCAGAGTCGCCAAAATAAACGCCGTAACGCACTGCGGCAATATGTGCGAACTCTGTTAATCCACAGAGCCGCTAGAAGGAGTGCCACAGCGCTATATGGAGATGTGTGCGAACTCACTTAACACAACTGAGTCGCAAAATAAACACGCTAGGGCGCTGTCTAGCATTGAAAGCGAACCCTGTTACGTCACAGAGCCACTGAGACAAACTTCTGTGTCCTGTCAGGCACCCAGGTACACAGTGAACAGCTAAGCGAACATAGAACGTGATCATGCGCTAATGTCCTCGCGGGAGTCACCCGCAATCTATGGCGTCTGAACGCCAGGCCCTGAATACGGCAATCAAACTCCTCACCGGTTATGCCGGCAATCTAGGGCATCTAGGACACCGACCCTGACCAGCTAGCATACCAAACTCCTCACCGATTAAGTCGGTATTCTAGGGGCTTATTTCAGCCGGGCCCTAACCACACACACGCATGACCACACTGGCGCTAAGCATATAATGATTGATATTAGCGCATGGCGGCCCAGCCATGCCACCCTTTTATAGCAACAGCTACAGGACCTGCCAGAAACAAGGACCAATGAGAAACTGTTCGAAACATATGTAGTTTCATGACCTTCCTGGCGGACCAATAGGAGCTGCTGCAGTACCTGAACATGTGAACATGTGACCCCAGATCTCCAATGAGAGATCTTACCCTGGGCATGCTCAGAAGGAGAAACGCAGGACTTCGTCCCAAAGACGTCTGCTCCAGTACTGGCTATAATAGCAGATCCAGGAGAGGCAGCAGCAAGTCTCTGCACAGTACTGGAGTGGGCAAGACGCTGGGGCTGACGTCTCTGCTGAGCAGGCTCCACTGCGGCAGGAGGTGAATGGGGACCGGAGCGGGACCGGTTCGAGACTCCCCTTGTGCAGCAGCGGGAACTCGAACCCAAACAATTGATGGGTGAATGTGTATTTCTGTTTGCATTTCAAGTCCTGTGGTAGGGACAGCTGAACGCTGTGCTGTGACAATGAAGTGGACGTGGTTCCTGATAGTGATTGCGAAGGTCCAACGACAGGTGCAGGTCAGGAAGAATTGGTTATATAAACCTACATAGAAGGAAATAACAAAAATAACAAAACTAGTAAATACCTATGAACATACCAACTGAAAAGCTACAAAATTAGTTAAAAAAATGAGGCAAAGATGACATTAATCAAATGCCACATTTTATTGAGCAGTAAGAACAACACCAAATAACAAAGGGGGGTGAGGAAAAGGCTAAAATAACAGGAGGGAGGGGGGATGGGTGTGCATAACATGTAAACATGTTCCAAGTCTTGACAATAATTGTAGATGTCAAAAATAAATTAAAATTGTATTCAAATATATACAAAACTGATCACATCTAGTGTAAATACATGAGAATATGCAAACAGTGGGAAAATACATACAGTCTACCACATAAATGATGAAAAGGTGCTTTTTGCAAATATATATTTCACCTAATCATATAAATCAACATAATTGATAAAGAGATTTAAATAAGAAAGAGGGAGGCATATCTAAAGAAGAATATATTGCTGTCTGCAGAACCTGCAGGGCACAAATCAGATTATCTAAAGCTGACAATGAATTAAGGCTTCCAAGAGATATCAAAAGCAAGAAAAGAGGATTTTGGGGATATGTCAAAAGTAAAAGAAAAGTCAAAGATGCTATAGGATTTTTACAGGATGAAAATGATGAAATGGTAAGACAGGATGTTGAGAAAGTCGAACTTTTAAATTCTTATTTTGCATCTGTTTTCTCTCAGAAAGGAAATGTAACATCAACTGATCTTCACTGTCCCATTAAGAGAATAGAAGAATCCAGGATATCTATAAACAGAAAAAAGTGAGGAAACACTTAGCTAACCTAAATGAATTCCAGTCTCCAGGACCAGATGAATTACTCCCCAGAGTACTGAAGGAGATAGCAGAAGAAATTCTTGAACCACTGTCCATAATCTTTGAAAATTCTTGGACAACAGGGGAAGTCCCAGATGACTGGAGAAGAGCAAATGTTGTTCCTATCTTCAAAAAGGGGAAGAAGGTGAACCCAGGGAACTATAGGCCAGTGAGTCTGACTTCTATACCAGGAAAGATCTTTGAACAAATTATTAAACAACATGTAAGTACCTGGATAAGAATGAAGTGATTAAACAGAGTCAGCATGGGTTTGTAATTAGTCATGTCAGACTAACTTAATTTCCTTCTCTGTGACAAAAATCACTGACTACTGGTGTGATCAGGGGATTGCTTTGTAGATATAGTATATCTTGTCTTCAGCAAAGCACTTGTACAAAGTAATCTCACACCAATCCTTATATGAAAAAAAATGAACTAAGTGTGAAATTGGACAAGTGCAACTGTTAGGTGGATTCATTATTGGCTTAGTGATCGGTCCCAAAGAGTAGTCGTAAATGACTGCACATCCAGTTGGAAGAATGTCTCAAGTGGGGTACCACAGGGCTCTGTCCTGGGTCCTGTATTGATCAACATCTTTATCAATGATTTAGATGAAAGAATTGAGGGTAAACTGATTAAATTTGCTGTTGGCACAAAGCTAGGAGGGATAGCTAATAGTGGAGAAGAGAGAGAGAGGATTCAAAAAAATATAAATAAACTGGAGCAGTGGGCAGCAACTAACAGAATGGTTTATAACAGGGAAAAATGCAAATTACTACATCTGGGCAATAAAAATGAAAAATGCATATACAAAATGGGAGGAATAGGGCTAAGCAACAGCACATATGAAAAAGACTTCGGTATACTAATAGATCACAGACTGAACATGAGTCAACAGTGTGATGCAGCAGCAAAAAAGGCAAATACAATTCTAGGATGTATTAACAGAAGCATACAGTCTAGATCACATGAAGTCATTATTGCCCTCTACTCCTCTTTGGTCAGACCTCATCTGGAATACTGTGTCCAGTTTTGGGCACCACATTTTAAAAAAGACATCAACAAACTGGAGCAAGTTCAGAGAAGAGCGATTAGAATGGTGACCGGTCTGCAAACCATGTGCTATGAGGAACGGTTACAGGATTTGGGAATGTTTAGCTTGCAAAAGAGAAGACTGAGAGGAGGCTTAATAGCTGTCTACAAATATCTCAAGAGCTGTCACATTGTAGAAGGATCATCTTTATTCTCATTTGCACAAGGAAAGACTAGAAGCAATGGGATGAAACTGAATGGGAGGAGACACAGATTAGATTTTAGAAAAAACTTTTTGACAGTTGGGTTGATCAGTTAGTGGAACAGGCTGCCACGAGAGGTGGTGAGTTCTCCTTCAATAGAAGTCTTCAAACAGAGGCTGGACCGATATCTGTCTGGGATGATTTAGTGAATCCTGCTTTGAGCAGGGGGTTGGACCAGATGACCAAGGAGGTCCCTTCCAACTCTACCATTCTATGATTCTATGATTCTATATTATCCTAATAGGGACCAATCTTAATAATCAATTGATTGAGAGGTGATATTGCACACAGCCCAGTTAGATAAAATCCTATTGGAGCATGTGGAGAACGTACTCTCCCTGCACAAGTATATGGGCTAGAAAAAGCAATAGACTACTTTAATAAACTTAATGTCCCAGATCAGAATGTGAAGCATGCTAACCAAGTGGAGCACACCACGTCCCTTGGAGCTGGTGGAGGGTCGGTCAATCACATTAATGCCAATAGCCAACTTGGTTACGGCATTGCCGTGATTGGCAGGAAATCACATCATGTTTAGTGGCTGAAAAACAGCTACGAAACATGCCGGGCGGGGACTAGAACATGGTGTTCGAGAACTAAAGATTCTTGATCGAGTACCGAGCATGCTCAAGCACCCCGATGCTCAATCGAGTATCAAGCAGTGCCGAGCATGCTCCCTCATCACTACTTAAGGTGAGAGACTCATGTTTGGTTTTAGCGTTGGTTGGTATTCCAGTTTCATGCAAGACTTTTTTTTCCTGGTATGTACAACATTAGTTTCTATAAATCAACCAGTTTGGCACGAATAAAGTGTAACACAATAGATATAGAATTATGATAGTAAATATACGAACATGAATGAAAAGAATGGATATCAATAAACTTACATTAAAAAGCAAATGCTTTGCTTTGCCTTGCCCAAGATGTCTTATCACTGGCATTATAGCTCCCATGCCTGAGCAGCGATTTCAGTAGTATGGGTATGACTAGTGATTGGCTGCAGCAGTCATGTGAAAGTCTGATGTAAATCAAGACAGGGAGTGGTGCTACATCAAAAAACAAACAGAGGAGTTGTGTTTCTTTTTACATCCACATCTGTTTTTTTCAACCCCCTGCCTCCACAACCAGATTTGTGTTTTACATTTTCATTTTTCCTTACCTTCTTGAATAATGACTTTGTCTAATGTTACGATTTTTCTGTAGACAGCCATAAGAGGTTTTGTTTTTTGAGGGATGATTTGTAGTTTTTATGGATCGGCGAACCCGAATAGTAAAGTTCGGGGCCCGTATGGAACATCTAGTGTCCGTGCATGGACCCGAACACAAACTTATCCTTGAAGTCTGTGTTACTGTTCTGGTTAAGCAGCCCGAACATCCAATGTTTCCCATGCTGTCATTTGTGTGACAGCGTGAGAAACATCAACTCTGATAATGAACTTACTGCCGGTCAGGGTGCTGCGGTTGACACACTGTCGTACAGATGACAGTGTGTGAGCCAGCAGCTGTGATTGGTGGCAATGAACTCCTGTGACCTCACTGATGTCAACGCTATTGAAAAAGTTCTCACACAGCATGCGCTTATGTCAGTGAGGTCACTGGAGTTTGTCGACTATGACCTTTGTTCACTTTATTGATATCACTGCTCGGCGCCGCAGCTGAGTTTTCTGGCTCAGTCCAGTGTCTCCTGGATTCATGGCTGAGTGGTCGCATTATGCCAAACGGTCCACACATAATCTTGATGTAGGGTTGGAGCACATCGTGGGACATATGGATTATCATCAGACAGGAGAGGAGTATACTATTTTATTATTTTTAATTTTCCATTAATAAAATGGTGAAAGAGGGTGGCGAGTGTTTTTTCAAATAAAGGAGTCTGTATTTTTATTTGAAATAAAGGACTTTTCTCTGTATCTATGGTTTTATTACATTTGACAATGGGGTTATTAATGGGGGTGTCTTATTTATGCTGACATCAACCCCTCAAATATTATCCCATCTGCCACCGCATTATGGCAAGTGGGAAGAGCCTTGCTAAGAACCAGAATAGGCGGACTGCTCCAGCACCAACGGACGAGGCATCTACCTCCAATATAAAAGGCTTATCAACCTCGGGACGATGTAGGATAGGAGCGCTAGCAAAATGGGACTTGATTGAAATAAAGGCCTTGGAGACCTCCTCTGACCACAATTTGGGATTGGCTACCTTATTGGTGAGGGCTACCAAGGGAGCAACCAAAGTAGAGAAGTGGGGAATGAATTTGCGATAGTAATTAATGAACCCCATAAAGCGCTGCACCGCTTTAAGAGAGTGGGGTTCTTGCCTATCCATTACAGCCTGTAGTTTGGCAGGATCCATAGCCAATCCCTGAGTGGAGATGATATAGCCCAGGAATGGCAGTGACTCCTGCTCAAACACACACTTCTCCAACTTCGCATATAAGGAATTTGCCCGCAAGAGGTCGAAGACCCTGCAAACATCTCTCCGGTGGGTGTCCATACCTGGAGAAAAGATGAGAATGTCATCCAGATAGACTACCACAGAGGTGGCAAGCATATCCCGGAAGATGTCATTTACGAAATCTTGGAAGAGGCTGGAGCATTAGAGAGCCCGAAGGGCATCACAAGATATTCGCAATGTCCATCTCTGGTATTGAACGCCGTCTTCCATTCGTCCCCCTCACGGATGCGGATCAGGTTATAGGCACCGCGAAGATCCAGCTTAGTAAATACCCTTGCTCCCCGGAACCTATCAAAGAGCTCAGATATTAGGGGCAAAGGATATTTGTTCTTAACGGTAATGGCGTTAAGACTCCTATAGTCTATACACGGTCGTAATTCTCCATTCTTCTTCTGCACGAAGAAAAATCCTGCCCCTGCTGGTGACACTGACTTCCTAATAAACCCTCTTGCCAGATTTTCCTGGATGTATTGTGACATGGCCTCCGTCTCAGGAAGAGAGAGAGGATACACTCTTCCCCGAGGAGGCTTCGTTCCAGGCAAGAGGTCTATAGGACAGTCATAGGGGCGATGAGGCGGAAGAGTCTCCGCTGCCTTTTTGGAGAATACGTCCGCGTATGACCGATAAACCTTGAGGAGAGAAGCAAGGTCTATGGGTATCTCCGTGGTGGAAACCTGAACGTCCTCTCTGAGACATCTGTCTCTGCAATGATCACCCCAACCCAGTATTGTCTCAGAGGACCACTCAATATGGGGAGAGTGGTGGCGAAGCCAGGGTAATCCCAACAAAACCTCATCTATTCCCTCAGGAAGAACAAAAAGGGATATATTCTCCTGATGAGAAGGGGACATAGACAGAGGTAGAAGACAGTCTGGTGGGTGATTTGTGAGGCAGGATTGTTCCATTCAATACTCTCACCGATATTGGCTCGGCGAGCGTCACCAGCGGTATGGAATGGCGAGAGGCAAAGGAGGAGGACATAAAATTCCCCTCTGCCCCAGAGTCCACACATAGCTTGGCAGGAAGAGTGGATGAACCTAGAGAGATTAACCCTTTGAGGAGCAAAATCCCTCACGTCTAATGACCCTGCGCCTATGGTCACGGAACATGACCGTTTAATCATTCGTTGGGGACATCGGTTGGCTTAATGTCCTGGCTGCTGACACACTCTACAGACCACGGATACTTGAGTGGTCCGAGACTTAGATCCCACTCGAGTAGTCTCCACAGTCTCTGGGGAGTCGGACGCCCGAATGGGAAATTCAAGAGGTTTGGCAAAGGTGGGTGCCAGCCGAAACCTCTGCCTACACTGGGTCCGCTCTAACCTCCGCTCGTGAAAATGGAGGTCGATGCGGGTAGATATAGAAATGAGTTTCTCCAGTGTGGCAGGCATCTCCCTGGTAGCCAAAGCGTCCTTTACATGGTCTGCCAGTCCTCTCCAGAACACTGGAATAAGAACTTTATCTGGCCACTCTAATTCAGAGGCCAAAGTCCGAAATTGGACTGAGAACTGGTTGACCATGGACAAGCTCTGTGACATTGCCAGAAGTTGGAGTGCCGTATCGTGCGTGACCTGAGGTCCTAAAAAGACCTTTTTCAGAGCCTCCAAAAACCGAGGAGCACTCCGCACCACACGATCGTCGCGCTCCCACAGCGGCGTTTCCCACTCCAATGCTCTGCCCGACAGAAGAGACACAATAAAAGCCACTTGTGCCCATTCCATGGGGAAACGTGTTGCCAGAAGCTCAAGCTGTATAGAGCACTGACTCATGAATCCCCGACAATGTTTACTGTCACCCGTAAACTTGTCTGGAAGTGGGAGGTGGGATAATGTCAGAGCAGAGGTAGCTGTGGACAAACTGGCTGCAGCTACGCTAGCAGCCTGAACAGCGACTGCGGTAACATCCACAGCTGAGGTTGTGCGCTCAAGGACCGCCAACCTACCCTCCAGCTGCTGGATCTACTGCTGTAGACACTGGTCGTCTGCCATTTTACTAGCCAGACCCTGGCGCTAGTATTATGTTAGGGTCTGCGGAACCCAGCTAATAGATATAGTTGAGAGTTGCGTTCGCAGCCCGGGGTCCACCGTGCAGGCGAAGCCCGCTGCTATATAAGATGGCGAAAGGAGCGAACTCTGTTATCCTGCAGTCGCTAAAATAAACGCCGTAGCGAGCTGTGGCAGTAAGTGGGACTCTGTTAATCCCCAGAGCCGCTATCGGGAATGCCACAGCGCTATATGGCGATAAGTGCGAACTCACTTAGCTTCAGTGAGCCGCAAAGTAATACACTAGGGCGCTGAACCAGCGTTATAAGCGAACCCTGTTGCGTCACAGAGCCGCTGAGAAAAATACTGTGTCCTGTTAACACCACAGGGATACACAGATAACTGCTGTGCGGATAGCAGTCCATGATCATGCAGACAGCAACGCAATCAAGCAATATCAGGTAAAAAAAAAAAAAAGGGGGGGAGAAGCCAGCGCCGCACATGGTCAGCATGTAATACATAAAGTGCATATGCACATATTGGATTCTACCTGTATTAAAAATGAGACATTTGGCAAATAATTGATCAATTCTTTGAGCCAAATGTCTCATTTTTAATACAGATTAGAATCCAATATGTGCATATGCACTTTATATATTGCATGCTGACCATGTGCGGCGCTGGCTTCTCCCCTTTTTTTACTTGCAATCAAGCAATCTCCTCACCGGAGAAGCCGGTATTCTAGGGGCTTATTTCAGCCAAGCCCTAACCACTTGCACTCAAATCTCCTCACCGGAGGTGCCGGTATTCTAGGGGCTTATTTCAGCCGAGCCCTAACCACATACGTGCATGATCACACTGGCGCAAAGCACATAATGCAATTGATACTAGCGCATGGCGGCCCAGCCATGCCACCCTTTTATAGTAACTGCTACAGGTCCTGCAAGAAACAAGGACCAATGAGAAACTGTTCCAAAACACATGTAATTTCAGGACCTTCCTGGTGGACCAATAGGAGATGCTGCAGTACCTGGACATGTGACCCCTGATCTCCAATGAGAGATCTCACCCTGGGCATGCTCAGAAGGGGAAACGCAGGACTTCATGGAAATATATGCAGCCGCACACTCGGGTCCGAGTGCGGGCGGCTGTGCCGGGTGTTGATGCGAGAAAGTCGTGCGACTTACTCGCATCACACTCGCAAGTGTGACGCCGGCTTATCTATATCTGTGTGTGTGTAATGGAGTGTGGGTTGGACAAATGTAAAAGAGGAGGTTGGACAAGAAATGACATAACAAATCCTTTTTTTTTGTTAAACAACATATCTTTATTTAGCTGTCAAAACTGCATACAAAGCCGCATGAGAAAAAGCACGAAAAACCGCATCAAAACTGCTCCTGCGTTTTCTGCCAAGAGGTGCGGTTTCAGCGCGGAAAATCCGCAGGCAAATCCGCAATGTGTGCACAGGCCCTTACAATGACCCCTACACTGTTTCCAGCTGTATGCTTCTGATCAGGACCCTTTGTGCAATAAAGTCCTCCTCCACCCACCACTCTACGTGCATCATTGACACCTGGAACATTGGCCCACATTTGTGATTATTTCTTGCTGATCTTTTGATATTCTTGTGTAATCCATACTGAGCCTTGGAGCATCAGTCTGCCTCCTGAAATATATACAGAGATTTATAATATTTCCACTTACTACCTTGGATCTGTTGATACAGTACCCCTTTTTTTGCCTTCTCTTCCTCAGACTTCTCCAGTTAATCCATTTGCATCTGCTTTACGTCCATTAGACACCTCATGATACATAATACATAATGAGCTTGTGAGAGTCTGTCTGTTACTCCGGAAATATATACGGAGATTTACAATGACCCCTAGACTGTATACAGCTGGACGCTTGTGATACAGTACCCTTTTTGGCATAAAGTCCTCCTCCACCCAACACTCTAAGTGCATCATTGACACCGGGAACATAGGCCCAACTTTGTGATTATTTCTTGCGGATCTGCTTTTTATATTCTTGTGTAATTCATACTGAACTTGTGAGCGTTAGTGTCTGCCTCCTGAAATACATACTGAGATTTTGAATATTTGGACTATACTATATATACCTGGTATCTGCTGATACAGTACCCCTTTTACTTCTTATTATATTCTTGTGTAATCTAGACTGAGCCTGTGAGCGTCAGAGTCTGCCTCCTGATATATATATGGAGATTTATTTTTCACTATACTATATATACCTTGTATATGGTGATACAGTACCCCTTTTTAATCTTGTTATATTATTGTGTAATCCAGACTGAGCCTGAGAGCGTCAGTGTCTGCCTCCTGAAATGTATACGGACATTTAGAATATTTTTTTGACTATACAGGAGCTCGCTTGCCCTGAAAATAGTGTGCTATCATAAAGAGTCTTCTGACTGAAGAAGGGTTGGAAGGCACCCTTTACTAGGAGTAGGTAAGCTGCTTTTAAACCCGGAGAATCAGGAACAGATTTTGGCTTACATTGCCGAAACAGCCTCCATCTACAGGGGTTGGACAAAATAATGTCAACACCTGGAAACATCAACAAAAGTTATTTTAATATGGTGTATGTCCACCTTTTGCGGCGATTACAGCCTCAATTCTCCAAAGTATGGATTCATACAAGGTGTGAATTGTTTCCAAAGGAATTTTAGCCCATTCTTCAGTTAAAACACCCTCCAGTTCTTTGAGCGACGATGGCAGTGGAAATCGACGTCTAACTTGAATCTCTAAAATCGAACATAAATGTTCTTTGTTGAGGTCTGGGGATTATGGGGCCAGATGAGATGCTCAACTTCATTACAATGCTCCTTGTCGCGTGATTTTACGATTATAATTGTAAGAATTGGTGCATTATCATCCTGAAAGATGGCATTCCCCTCCAGGAACAGTGCTTGAACCATAGGATGTACTTATTCGGCCAAAATGCCTAAATAATCGCGGCTGTTAATTCTTCCATGAAGGGATATCATTGGCCCGGCGGATCTCCATGAAATAGCACCCCAGATCATCACAAAACCTCCAACATGTTTTACGTTTGGGAGAAGGCAGTCTGGACAGAATGCTTCTTTCGGCTGTCTCCAAACGTACACTCGGCCGGAGGTCGTAAATAGGGTAAACGATGATTCTTCGGAGAATATCACATGTTTCCACTGGTCGAGAGAACAATTCTGGATGTTTCTACACCACTGTAAACGCTTGGAAACATTTGCCATTGAGAGCAGCGGTTTTCGAATTGCAGCTCTTCCGTGGAATCCAGATTTGTTCATCTCCCGACTAAGCGTTTTCGTGGAAACGGGGTTCTGTAGGTGTTCATTGAGCTCAGCAATGATTTTCTGAGCCGTGGTCTTGCGATCCTCTCTCACACTTCGCTTTACAGTCCGATGGGCTCTCTCAGTCAACTTCGACTTTCAGCCGTACCTGTGCTTTACTGCAGAGGTTTTTCCTTCTCTTTCTTTTCCAAAATTTTTATTAAGTATTTATGAAACAATAAGGGTGGGAAGAAGGGGAAAAGCAAAGGGGAAATACAACAAGGAAAGAAGGGACCAAGTGGACCTTGCATCCCAATTTGCAGGAAAATAACATATTAATTTATACAGGCATTACACATATTATATGACTACAAAGGCAATATTATAAATAGTAACCATTAAACAAGAAAGACGAAAAAATATAGCTTATCTGAATATACTTTTAAGGGAATAAAGGTATCCAGCTGGACCATTTTCGAGAAAATTTGTCTAGGTTGTTATGTATCAGAGCTAGTTTGTGCTCGAAGACTTTATGGAGGGTCATTCTGTCAATTACATCTTGGATAACGGGAGGGTCAGGCCTCTTCCAATGGAAGGCAATTAGTTGCCTAACTACTAGAAGATCATGTACCACAAAGGGAATAGAGGAATAAGCAATGCCCTCCGAGTCTAAGGATAAAAGAGCTAGTTGCGGAATAGAGTAATGGATTTTGTGAGTAATGAACTAATTAGAGACACACTATTTTTCAAAAGAGGCCTAATATGGGGACAGTACCACAGTATATGAAGCAAACTGCCATATTGGCCACAACCTCTCCAGCAGGACGAGGAGTGTTCTGAATTAATCCAAGAGAATGAGGCTGGAGTGAAATACCAACGCGTTAGTATTTAATATTGAGTCTATTAGAGCGACATAGAGATAGAAGCGGAGTAGGAAATTATTATTATTATTCATTTATATAGCGCCATTGATTCCATGGTGCTGTACATGAGAAGGGGGTTACATACAGATTACAGATATCAATTACGGTAAACAAACTAACAATCACAGACCGATATAGAGGGGAGAGAGGACCATGCCCAGAGAATGGGGGCTATTCGGGAGAAGTCTTGGAGGCGGTTAGTTGAGGAGCGAATAAGTGTGGAGGAGAGAAGGAGGTCTTGGGAGGATCGGAGATTACATGAGGGAAGACATCGGGAGATTAGTTCAGAGATATATGGAGGAGACAGGTTATAGATGGCCTTGTAGGTCAGTATTAGTAATTTCAATTGGATACGCTGAGGGAGTGGGAGCCAGTGGAGAGATTTGCAGAGGGGAGAAGCGGAGGAGTAGCGAGGAGAGAGATGAATTAGTCGGGCAGCAGAGTTAAGGATGGACTGGAGAGGTGCGAGGGTGTTAGCAGGGAGGCCACAGAAAAGGATGTTGCAGTAGTCGAGACGGGAGATGATGAGGGCGTGCACAAGCATTTTAGTAGAGTGAGGGTTGAGGAAGGGACGGATTCTGGAAATATTTTTGAGCTGGAGGCGACAGGATGTGGAGAGAGCTTGGATGTGCGGTTTGAAGGACAGTGCAGAGTCAAGGGATACTCCAAGGCAGCGGACCTCCAGTACGGGGGAAAGAGTGATGTTGTCAATTGTTATAGATAGGTAAGGTAAGGAAGATCTGTGAAATGGGGAAAAGATGATCAGTTTAGATTTGTCCACATTCAGTTTGAGGAAGCGGGAGGAGAAGAAAGAGGATATGGCGGATAGACACTCCGGGATTTTGGAGAGCAGAGAGATAACATCTGGGCCAGAGAGGTAGATCTAATATATCATCGTCATAAAGGTGGTACTGGAATCCGTGGAACTTTATGATTGTGTATAGATTGAGAAGAGTAGGGGTCCTAGAACCGATCCTTGGGGGACTCCAACAGAGAGAGGTTGGGATGAGGAGGTAGTGTGGGAGTGGGAGAAGCTGAATGTGCGGTTGGAGAGGTATGATTTGATCCAGGATAGGGCGAGGTCTTTGGTGCCAAAGGAAGAGAGGATCTGTAGTAGGAGGCAGTGGTCAACTGTGTCGAAAGCAGAGGACAGGTCTAGAAGGAGGAGTAGAGAGTATTGTCCGTTCGCTTTAGCTGTAAGTAAAACAAGTTATATGTAACTCTTGGTCCCATTTCCGAAAGTTATAGGCCTTGATGAATGTATGACTTTTATTGAGCCACATATAAATGTAAGAGGTGCTCTCAAAAATTTTATGATTAACGTTGGTAATAAGGTTGGCAGCAGGCTCAGATAGGCTTGGTTTAGAGGCAAGAAATAGCACAATCAAATCCTTCAACATGAGATACTGGAGGAATTAAGAAGAGGAGACTTAAAATTTATCTTTGATTTGGGAGAAAGGGATAAGACTAGATTCACTGACCAAATCCTTGATTTTTTTAACGTCATGTTCAGCCAAAATGGGATCGATGACTGTATGGTATAGAGAGCAGATTAAGTGGAGAGGGAGATTTTGAAGGATGGTTAATTTATTAGTACCTCTTTTCTGTTTAGCAAATGTTTTCCAGGCAGCCAGAGTAGCGTCAAATATGGGATGAGAAGAAGGGGGGATTTTCGCTTTCCAATGGGTGACTGTTCAGTATCCTCCCGCTGAGAATCCTTAGAATCTTCCTCTCCTGTGGCTTCATATGCCTGTAGTATACTCTCATGTATATTTTCCTCTTCTATGAAATGTTCCTTTCTTTTTCAGTTGCTTTTTTTCCTTCTCTTTCAAACACAGTCATTACTTTGGAGACAGGAATTCTTGACACGCCAAGCATTCGGGCACTTTTGGTTACACTAGCGCCGGCCATCCGAGCACCAACAATTTTGCCTCTTTGAAAATCCGAGAGGTCTGCCATTGGTATCCGTTTCTCATCAATGTTCTTACAATTATGCAAAACAAACAGTTAATTGACATACACATATGACATAACACAAATAATCAACTACAAAACATTACCATATGTCACGGTTTGCATGTTTATAACATGTTCGAAGATGATGATGCCAAAACGTTAGGTGTTTCCATTAGTTTGTATATCGCCTCCTTTTCTGAAGTTTCAAAAAATGCAAGGACTGAGTCGTCAGTGCTGGCTCCTGGTCAGGAACAACACCTTTCCTTGTGTGCTTCACCCCCACTAAAAGTGAAGGATGCGGCAGCTGACACTTCAGATTACTCAATGGAGCTCTTTTCACATACCATGCTTGGGATATCAAGTGAAATCCTGAATTCCCCAGTCCAACATGAATCAGAGATGGAGTGCACATCATGATGCACAGCCACTGCTGGATGATTCTGCTGGTACATTCACCCAGAGCACTACATTTCCTTCGCAGTCTACTGCTCCAGAATCTGACCCTGATGAAACTCAGGTGCCCCAGATTACATTGAAGGATCAGCAGCAGGCATCGACATCGCACCAGCGGTTATATGGCAGGCCCGTAACAGTCCAAAAAGGTGTTAAAAAACAAAAGAGAGTTGCAGGACAGCTTGGCCAGACGGTCAAATTTGCACTGCGTGCAAGCCATGCAATTTGATACCACAGTAGGAACAGTCCAGTGTGGCACTTTTTGGACCTATTGACCTATTGATGAGGCAAAGGTTATCTGTAATAGCCGAGGGAAAAATCTCAGAAATTTGAATACCAGTTGCATGCTTAGACATTTCATGAACATGCACTTGGATCGCCTGCCAGGGCAGTGGGATACTCGGTACCATGCCGGTGTCTTAAAGGGGATGTGTCACAGAGGCAGTGACCTAGTCCGTGGCCCTGGGCGTCCAATAAAAGGGGAATATGTACAGGGGATGATAGAGTTTGTAGTAAGGTATACGTGGTGCCACCTGTGGTTTCTGGTCAGAGGTGACAAGCGCTGCAGTGCAGATCCTCTGGGACAGATGGTGTGATGCAGCAGAGTTGGAATAGCTTCCCACAAGTGAAGCTTCTCCCAGGGCAGAAAGATGATATAGAAAGTAATGGTGCTGAAAGATGTAGCAGAGTGGAGTGTGTTTTGCAGGAAGGACTTGAGGAGACACAGTCAGATGCAGTTTGCAAAGCTTTACTCACAGTTTTTGCAGGCAACGTGTCCAGGGCACTGAGTACAGATGGTGCTGGAGTCGGTTGGCCTGAAAGCAATTTGGAATCCCCTTACTTCAGGTGGGATGTGAGGTCTCCTTTCTAGCGCTATTCTCTGAGGCACTGGCTGCTATAAGCTCCGTCCAAGTTCCTCTGTCTCTTGTCTAGGTAGAACTTCACTCTCATAACAGGCAGCTGTAACTTGCTTTAGGAATCAGTCACTTATGGAGTCTCCCGCTCACATGTGCTGCTGCTGTGTAGTACAGTATTACTTGGGGCAGAGAACCTGCTGTCTCCTGCCCTACAGATTCTGCTGCTGGGACTTTAGTTTACCCACTCAGCCTCGTACTCCGGGGGTCCGGTTTCTGGCGCTCAGACATAGGGTTGAGCTCTCCATAGCCCCTGTTTTCCACAGCTTGTCTCCACACTTCTTTCCTCTCTTGTCCCTCCAGCCACACTCACTAACTCCTCCCCCAGCCAGAATGTTCTCGGCGAGCTCTCCTGAAATCAGGTGTTGGATCTCCCCCTTCTTGTCCGGAGTAGGAAAGGTGTTGCATGCTGTGTTGCCTGTTAAAGGGATCCTTCCTTGCTTTCAGGCATGACATCACTCCCCTCTGGAGGGAGGCAAGGTCACTGTGGCAACCAAACTCCTGGGGTGCCACACACTTGCAAGCGTGGACAGACTACAAAACGTACAAATCCCCCCCGAGGGCCGGCATTAGCACCTGGCGCACCCGGGCAAGTGCCGGTTCCATGAGCAGGTGGGGGGGCCGACTCGTGGGCGACGGCTCTGGCACAGGGCCCCTCATAGTACAAAAATTTGTCTCTGACGGTGGGATGGGTCCACTCAGCATCAGACACACCGGCGTACTATGAGGGACCCTGTGTGACGCTGAGGAGTCCAAAGTAGAGCAGTGCACAGCGAGGAGAGGTATTTCATTTTTTGTAATGTTTGGAGGAGTATATGGGGAGCATTTTACACTGGAGCATTAATAATGTGGACTTTCTTTTGGCCCATAAGACACTGGAGCATCATCCATGGGGCCCATCATGTACTGGAGTATTGTAAATGGGGGAAATCAGACACTGGAGCAGCATTTACGTGGCCCATTACACACTGAAACATTAATAATTGGGCCCATTATATATGGAGCTTTCTTTTGGCCCATAACACACTGGAACATCATCCATGGGGCCCATCATATAATGGAGTATTGTAAATGGGGGACATCAGACACAGGACAGCATTTCCGGGGCCCATTATACACTGGTACATTAATAATGGGGCCCCTTTATATATGGAGCTTTCTTTTGGCCCATAAGACACTGGAGCATCATCCATGGGGCCCATCATGTATTGGAGCATTCTAAATGGGGCATATCAGACACTGGAGCAGCATTTACAAGGCCCATTACACACTGGAACATTAATAATTGGGCCCATTCTATATGGAGCTTTCTTTTGGCCCATAAGACACTGGAGCATCATCCATGGGGCCCATCATATAATGGAGTATTGTAAATGGGGGACATCAGACACAGGACAGCATTTCCAGGGCCCATTACACACTGGAACATTAATAATGGGGCCCATTATATATGGAGCTTTCTTTTGGCCCATAGGACACTGGAGCAGCATCCATGGGGCCCATCATATACAGGAGTATTGTAAATGGGGGACATCAGACACAGGACAGCATTTCCAGGGCCCATTATACACTTGTACATTAATAATGGGGCCCATTATATATGGAGCTTTGTTTTGGCCCATAAGACACTGGAGCATCATCCATGGGGCCCATCATTTTATTGGAGCATTCTAAATGGGGCAGATCAGACACTGGAGCAGCATTTCCGTGGCCCATTACACACTGGAACATTAATAATGGAGCCCATTATATATGGAGCATGATTTTGGCCCATCATACACTGGTGCATCATCCATGGGGCCCATCATATACTGGAGAATCATATGGGTTTCATTATTTATGGGGCATCATATAGGGTATGGAGCATCATATGGGGCCTATTCTGTATGGAGCATTATATGGGGCTCATTATTCTGTATGGCGCACTATGTGGTAGCCATAATACTGTATGGAGGAATATAGTGTCCGTTTTTTGAGCTATTGTAGATTTTAACATAGATATCAGTCATGTCATGTAAGAAGTGAAGTATTTTTCATTGTACTATACCTATATTTCTGTGCCGTATCGGAGCATCATGAATTGTGGTATATGTTAAAGAGGCCGACTGACACTTTGGCCCGGGGCCCACGAGAACCGGGAGCCATCCCTATCCCTCCACAAGTTGAGCCAAATAACCACCATTTTTCAATGCGTAACCATTAGAGTTGAGCGATACTTTCCGATATCCAAAAGTATCGGAATCGGAATGGTATCGCCGATATCACAACACATCCGACTATCAAACTCATTCGGATCCTTCAGACGGAACCTGAAAACCCATCTCTTCAGGAAAGCCTACAGCCTGCAATGACCCTGCTGCCTCCTCACCACTACCGGAGTTATTGCCTCAACCAACACCGGAACTGCTGCAACCCCCTGACCTACTGTCTCCTGCCTCACAATCCTGTAGAATGTAAGCCCGAAAGGGCAGGGTCCTCTCCCCTCTGTATCAGTCTGTCATTGTTAGTTTGTTTACTGTAAGTGATACCTGTAATTTGTATGTAACCCCTTCTCATGTACAGCACCATGGAATCAATGGTGCTATAGAAATAAATATTAATAATAATAATATCACTAAAATATCGGCGATACCCGATACCGATACCGGAAGTCCCATGTAAGTCTATGGGAACAAAATATCGCAACTAAAAAAACCTCTTTCTTTCCTTGTAAACACTAAATATACACACATAGAATACATATATATATATATATATACATGTCATTGTGACATTATATATATACATATATGTATAGTTTATACACTTCTACATAGTAAAATATCCTCTGATTCAATTGCCGGGTAAAGCCGGCTTCTGTGAAAAGACAGAAGCACCCGACATGAAATGACACTTGGTGTACATAGGGTTAACCATGTCTTTTCATGTCGTTTGCTATCTGATTTGCACAAACAATTACATGAGTGTAAAGGGTATGCCACACTAAACAATATCGCTAACGGGATCGCTAAAAAACGTCACTATTTAGCGATCCCGTCAGCGATGTTGTTCAGTGCGGCAGCTGCCAGCGACGAGCTTCCTGCTGTGATCTCGCTCGTCGCTGGAATCGTTCCGGACCCTATTTCATCGCTGGCGCTCCCGCTGGGTAAGTATCTTATCGCTGTGTGGCACCTTTTCTTAGCGATTTAGCGGTACTTTTGTACCGCTAAAGTCGTTAAGAAGATCGCTAACGGCGATAGCGTCGTTAACTATATCGCTAAATGTGGCCGCATTTAGCGATATAGAAACAATCCCGCTAGCGATCTCATTAGTATGCAACGCTAACGAGATCGCTAGCGGGATTGCTTAGTGTGGCAGTACCTTAAGTGTGCAAAATTTCACACCTGTAGGGGTTAATTAAAGGTGTAAATTCGTTGTAAAAAAAACGGACTTTTTTGCTACGAATTTACACCTTTAATTAACCCCTACAGGTGTGAAATTTTGCACACTTACACTCATGTAATTGTTTGTGCAAATCAGATATCAAACTACATGAAAAGACATGGTTAACCCTATGTACACCAAGTGTCATTTCATGTCGGGTTCTGCATTTTCACAAAAGCCGGCAATTGAATTAGCGGCTATTATACTATGTAGAAGTGTATGAACTATAAATATAAATATATATATATATATGTGTCACAAATTCAATGACATGTATATATATATATGAGGTGTAAAATTGCTGAAAAAAAATGCGTGGGCTCCCGCCCTATTTTCGCAACCAGACAGACAAAGCCAGTGAGTGGGGGCAGATAATAATAGCCCAGAGAGGGACCATTTTTTTTGGCCCCCCCCGGCTACTTAACATCTGCCCCCAGACACCCCAGAAAGGGCAAATCTCTAATTAGATTTGCCCTTTCTGGCACTTTGCCCGTCTATTCCCATTGCCCTGTAGCGGTGGCGAATGGGTTAATAAGGGGTTAAAATGACCTTGCAATTGAAAGGTCACTTTAAGCCAGGTTAATAATTGAGAGCTGTCAATTAGACAACTATCAATTATTAATCCTATTGTATGAAAGAAAAATCAAACACACACACTTTAATAAAAAAGAAGTTTAATGAAATAATCACACAGTTTTTGACCATATTTTATTTACCTGCTAAAACCATTTCCTGTAATAAAAATAAAATAATAAAGCAAAATTATTCTTACCAATCCGATGCACAGTCAGGTCCCACGGTGTAATCCTTCAGAAAGGGTTAATGTTTACTGCAGGGACCGCAGCTAATGCTGCAGCCTCACAGTAAACCCCCAAATGAATGAGCTCCTCTCCTGGCTGACAGGAGAGGAAGTGGAAAGCTTAATTGATTGCTTTCCACTTTCACTTCAGGTCAGCCAGGGACACCATCAGTGACGTCAGAGGGAACTGATTAACAAAAATAGGGGTTCCCTTCGAAAAAAAAATGGCGTGGGGTCCCCCCTATTTTTGTTAACCAGCCAGATGAAGCAGACCGCTGAGGCCTGGATTTTCAGGCTGTTAAGGAGCCAAGATCCATGGACCTTGCCAGCCTGATAATACCAGGCCACAGCAGTCTGCATATCTTGGCTGATTAACAAAAATAGGGGATCCCCTCGAAAAAAATTGGCGTGGGGTCCCCCCTATTTTTGTTAACTAGCCAGATGAAGCAGACCGCTGAGGCCTGGATTTTCAGGCTGTTAAGGAGCCAAGATCCATGGACCTTGCCAGCCTGATAATACCAGGCCACAGCAGTCTGCATATCTTGGCTGATTAACAAAAATAGGGGATCCCCTCGAAAAAAATTGGCGTGGGGTCCCCCCTATTTTTGTTAACCAGCCAGATGAAGCAGACCGCTGAGGCCTGGTTTTTCAGGCTGGTAAGGATCCAATATCCATGGACCTTGCAAGCCTGATAATACCAGGCCACAGCAGTCTGCTTAGCTTGGCTGGTTAACAAAAATAGGGGATCCCCTCGAAAAAAAAACGGCTTAGGGGTCCCCCTATTTTTGTTAACCAGCCAAGTAAAATGCAGACTGCTGCGGCCTGGTATTAAAAGACTGTCAAGGCCCATGGATTTTGGCCCTCAACAGCCTGATAATACCAGGCTACAGCAGCCCCACATTTGGCGCATCAAAAGATGTGCCAATTGTGGCACTTTACCCGGCTCTTCCCACTTGCCCTGTAGCGGTGGCAAGTGGGGTAATAAGGGGTTAATGTCACCGTTGATTGCACGGTGACAATAAGCCCGGTTAATAATGGAGAGGCGTCAATAAGACACCGATCCATTATTAATCCCAAAGTTATTAAATGTGTAAAAAAAAGACACAGCAAGAAAAAAGTCTTTTAATGAAATAAAAGAGACAACACAGTTTTCATTTCTTTTATTACTCTCTCATTCCTGCGACGCCATCGATCTCCTGTAAAAAAATAAAAAAAAAACCAACAGTATACCACCTGTCCGACGCAGTCCATAACGACAGTCCCACGATGATCCAGCTCTGCTACATCGCAATGACAGGCAGAGCCTGTCATCGCAACGCAGCACAGCTGATTACCTGCTTCCCCGGCGGTGACGTCATCGGACTGACTGCTTTACGGCCGGGATTACCCAGCAGTCACTGCAGTTATCGCGAGAAACTGCATGTGACCGCCGGGGAGAAGAGGATGGCGGCCATTCAGCAGTCCGGGATGTGACCGCCGGAGATCTTCTGCCGGGTAAGTGCCGCTGACTCCTGACAGATCCGACAGACGGACACTGACAGTGACAGTGACATCCCGATTCCGGTATCCGATATGACGAAAATATCGGTACTCGGAATCGGAATTCCGATACAGCCAATATCGGCCGATACCCGATATTTGCAGTATCGGAATGCTCAACCCTAGTAACCATTATTATAAAGTAAATTAAGGTTGCCAACCTTAAGTAATAATGATTGATGTTGTTGCCATTCAAATGGCACTGTAAATGTGTTTACTGTCCTCCACTCCCTACCGACTTTGCTTCCCTATTGACTTGCATTGGGTTTCGTGTTTCTGTCGACCCACCGACTTTTCCCGATAGTAGGCCGATTTCGCTCGACCCGACTTTTGCGAAAGTCGGGTTTCATGACTCGACCCGAAAAAAGGGAAAGTCGCTCATCTCTATTGCTAACATCTGAACAGACCACTATAGTCGGCAGACTCGAAGGCCATTACTTGGCCCTGGATAACTATTGCTATCATCTGGACCACACAAACACAACCTCAGGGTACAGATTGGGTTTGCAGTGTTCCCCAACTCCAGTCTTCAAGAGCCACCAGCGGTTCATGTTTTCAAGATTTCCTTAGTATGGCCCAGGTGATAATTGCAGTACATGCACAGACAATAATTCCATCACCTGGGCAATACTAATGAAATCCTGAAAACCTGACCTGTTGTTGGCTCTTGAGGACTGGAGTTCGGGAACACTGGGTTAAAGGGAACCTGTCACCAGAAAAACGCTATTTAACCTGCAGTTATAGGGTTAATCTGCAAGTTATTAGCATTATTATGCTGGCCTGAGCCTGCACGTAGCCTAAAACTGCAGGGAGAAAATGAACTTTATTCTCCCAAGCAACTTTTGACACTGGTTCAGTCACTGCTCTGAGCATACAGAGCAATGGCTGTAACCTCGCCCACGGCCTTGATAGCTGAACCTCAATGCAGAGGGAGTGTCAGTCAGAACGGGTACGCAATTAAGACACTGTCACACTTAACGATCGCACCAGCGATCACGACAACGACAGGACCTGGCGAGGTCGTTGGTGCGATCGCTATATGATCGCTAATTAGCTTCCAAACACAAAGATCTCATCAGAAATCAGCGATCTGTATAACGACCTCTGTGGTCGTTGGGAAAACCTAGTCCCGCCTGCACCGCTGGTAAACTCGTTCATAAAGGGTGTCACACTCAGCGATTCAGGCTCACCAGCGGGACACCAACGACCAAAAAACGTCTCAGAACGTTCATGAATTATCAGCGTCATCGCAGCGGGGGCCACATCGCCGTACATGTCACACACAGCGACGTTGCTAGCGAGATCGCTGCTGCGTCAAAAAATCGCTGACGCTTTAGCGATCTCGTTAGCAATCTCGCTTAGTGTGACAGCACCTTTACAGCCACTGTTCTGTATTCTCAGAGCAGTGACTGAACCAGTGCTTGCGCAACCCCCATGACTGAAATGGGAACTTTGCTGGATAGAATAAAGTTAATTTTCTCCCCATAGCGTTAGGCTTAAATGCAGGAGCCGGCCAGCAATTTAACGCTATTAATCTGCAGATTACTCACATAGCTGCAGTTAATAGCGTTTTTACTGGTCACAGGTTCCCTTTAAAGAGTGAGCCTCCATAACTTATTAACCATCTAGATATTGTTGTCACTATTAACAGCAGTATCTCTGTAGATAAATGGCCTTAGTTGGTGCCAATTTGTGGATAATGCAGCAGGATGTCAGCTGCAGTGGACAGTTGTGACATTTTTAACTGTCAGGAAATGCAATTATCTTTTCTCTCAAGTCAGTAAAAAAATGTATTGGTGGTCCCTAAGGGGTTAAGTGATAGTGGGAGTATGTTAATTTTCCCCATATATGTGGATGGTTGCTTATGATTGGTAGAGTTGATAGCACTATGAGAGGAGAGCTACTAGAAGTATCAGTTAAGGTACTGCCACACTAAACGTTCCCCCTAAGATCACGATAACGACGCTATCGTTGGTGTGATCGTTTTAAGGTCGCTAGTAGCGGCCAAACTGGACGATTTCATTAACGACGCATCAGAGGTTAGCGATCTCTTTAACGACTTTGGCGGTCGTTGGGACGTGCCACACTGCATGTACTGTGAAAGATCACGACCTCGATAGGCGTGACTGAGCGCAACCTTTTGCACGCCCTCATCACAGATTGGTGGTCACTATTTATCTCATAGATATTTATCACAGCTCTCCCGCTTTGTAATTGGATGACCGCGTCATAAAAGACGACGTATCAGCACTCCTCTCCATTGCTCTCGAGCAGAAGCGGTTCTTTCAAATCTCCAGTATCGTCAGTGTGTCCTGCTAGCCTTTGTAGCTACTGCGATCCAGTTTTTCGCCACTATTGCGGTTGCTGCGTTCCAGTCTACGGCGTTGGGTTTTTTGCGATCCAGTCTGTGGCGTTATATCCTCTGCGATCCAGTTTGTGACGCTATTTAGTTTCCCTATTTTCTTTTTTATTCAGAATCACAAAACAAGTTTTGTAAGGTAGGTATTTTTTTTTTGTCACATTTAATTTTTATTTTTTCTTTAATTTTACAGATCCATTTTTAATCTCTGCTGTTGTAACCATTGTCGTCCATCAATTTTTTTTTTTGCCATTGTTTTGTTCAGGCACGCCCACCATTTTATTATCCCAGCTCTGTCAATGTTTGCTCCTGCTGCGCCCACAACCACAATTTTGTGATCCCTGCTGTTTTTTGTGTAATTGTTCATCTATGATTTTTTTATTTTTTTTGCCATTGTTTTGTTCTGGCACGCCCACCACCACCATTTTATGATCCCAGCTCTGTCAATGTTTACTCCAGCTGCGCCCACAACCACCATGTTATGTTTCCCTGCTGTGTTCTATGTTGTAGGCTATGTAAGCATTTTATTTAACCATTCTGCCGTTCTCACATAATCCTTTTTTTATTACAGATGGCCGATAAGCAGGAATTTTTGCGGGAGTTTATCGAGCTGTACCGCTCAATGCCGTGCCTGTGGAAAATAAAGTCGGCTGATTACTGTAACAGGCTTAAAAAAAAAGGACGCGTACCAAAAACTGGTGGAGCTCTGCAAGAACCGTTACCCAGATGAACCGGCGGATGAGTCATCGGTGAAAAAACGCATTCAGGCCCTCCGCACAGTGTAACAAAAAAGAGCTCAATAAAGTTATAAATTCTACCAAATCTGGAGCGGGGGTCGAAGATGTTTATGTCCCCCAACTGTGGTACTTTGATTTGTTCGCTTTCAAAAGGGGACCAAGAAGTACCCAGACAAGGGCCATCCATGTTGGATCTAGACCCGGTGATCCAGCCGGACACCCCTGCCCATACATGTAAGTACCTTTGAAATTACAACACATTTTTAATGTAAATGCCAAAGTGGACTTAAATTTCAAAAATAAATTATGAAATGTAGATAAAATGGCTGAATTTATCCCTTCATGTACTGATAATTTATCTAGCTCAAGGTTGAGGCTATCCATTTACAAGTGTCGTTTTTTACATTTTTGCTCTATAGGGTTTTATAGTGGAAGATAAAATTTATTTTTCTTTACAAGTGTCGTTTTCACATTTTTGCTGTAAGGATGTTATAGTGTGAAGATAAATGTCTTTTTCTTTGTGATTTACCATTGTTTTTTGTCTGCAGGACACAGAAGAGGCGGTCCCCCACACCTCCAACTGAACAAGACAGCATTCCTTTTGATCCAGATGAAGAAGTAGTCGAGCCACCATCCTCATCTGTGCGGAGGCGGCTTTCACTTTCAGGAAGGAAAAGGAAGGCTCCCACCACCTCCACCACCTCGGCTACTCCTAAATTTGGGTTTGGAAATTGCGAAAAAAGTGCTTACGGCAGAAAAAGACCAACTAAAATAACAGGGTTTGCATATTTCGCTAATGAGAAACTCCTACAACTGGATCCTGTACAGCGGCTTCATGCAGAGAGACTCATGTTTGAGGTACTGACTCAAGCGTCTTTTGGAAACCTGGATAACAGATATGTCGTCATGCCAAACCGCAGTACCCGATACTCATGGCCGCACAATCCTGTGCCGAACCCAATTGGAATAAATCCAGCAAACCCAAACGTTGGTGCTCCCCCTTATTTTTATACATCGCAGAGGCAACGTGGTAATGGCAATGATCCATCTTACCAGCAGTTGTAGTTTTGTAAAATTTTTTTACAAAAGTTTTTTTTGTTGTCTATATTTTTTTTTACATTGTTACCTTTTTTAATAAAAATCTTATTTATCTAATGAATTGTGGTCTTTTATTCTTATGTGATGTCAACTATTAAAAAGTTGTATTTTTTATTACATCTACTTGTCACACACGGGGTTCATGGGACTACCAGCTATCATAGGTGTTCCATCATAGGGAAAAAATGAAATGAAAAAAATTTAAAAAATTAACATTTCTTTTAAAGGCCCTGGTCACACTAGCGCTAAAACCTTATACTAGAAAATAATACACCACACCTGCGTAGATAAACGTTCAATATATAATATGTATTATTCTGTAATATATATGTAATATATATATAATTTTTAAATGAAATGTAAATAAAAAAAAACAGAAAGATAATAATAAAATAAAAAATGATAAACAAATATTTACAAAATAATTAAAAAAAAAAAAATTTACTGAGGGCCCCGTTGTCCTGCCACTGCCCTCTCCAGCATCACCCGTGCTCCGCAGTGCAGCCATGGCGCTGTTCACAGCTGCCACTGCGGAGTTCATTTTCGCCATCAGCCGGCGGTGGGACACAAACAGGTCCTGGGCAGTTGGGATTTCTGTGGAGGTAAAGGTAACAGTTAATAGTGAATTCTGTTGCAACACCAACATGTACATGTTATGTTAATTAACACTTACGGTTTTCCTCAGAGGACCCGCTGACCGCCCACCCAGAACCTGATGCTCCGCCGGCTAGGGAAACACAGAAAAAAAAAATTATATCACAACAGCCATTACACATAAGACCTTACAAAGTTCTCAAACTTGTCTGAAGCTTATATAATGTGCGTTAATTACCTGATGGGGAGCCTGCATCCGTGTCACGGATGATGCTGGAGAGAAGCCAATACCCTGGAACGGGCTAGAAGACCCCAAATCAGAGGGGGGTTGCTGCCGGTGAAGGGGTTGAGAGGAAAGGTGATGATGGTGGTGGAGGGGTAGCCAGGGAAGGAGATGATGGAGGTGGAGGGGTAGCCGGGGAAGGAGATGATGGAGGTGGAGGGGTAGCCGGGGAAGGAGATGATGGAGGTGGAGGGGTAGCTGGGACGGTGGAGCAGCTGGAGCTGGTGAAGGTGGTGCTGTAAATGAAATATACAATTCAGACTCCCCATTATCATCATCATTGCCTCCCTATTAATATAATCATTAGCATTGCCTTCCCATTATCATTGCCTGCCCCATCACTACTGGTACTCCATCATACTCGTCCTCCCGTTACTCCCAGTTCTTCATCTATGCTGTAAACCCCCTCACGACTGGTACTCCCATCACTGCCTTGCCCCATCACTGCCGGTACTCCCATCACTGCGGGTGCATTGATATAGGTAGATAAGGCTACTTTCACACTGCGTTTTTGCGCAGCGCAACTTGCGCTATCGGACGCATGCGCAATGTTCCCCTATCTTTAACATGGCGGGCGCAGGGTCCAGCGCTTGCACGCGTTCATGTGCGTTTGTCGTGCGCTGCCATTTTTCCCGGTGTGCGCCCATACGCGCTAGATGCTACATGTTGCATATTTTTTTCCGGTCAAAAAAGACAGAGATGATTGAGACAGAGATGATGGAGACAGATGATAGAGCCAGAGATGGAGACAGAGAGATAGAGCCAGAGAGATGAGACAGAGATGATAGAAAAGTGACACATAGACAACGCATGCACCAAAAAAAACGCAAACGCATGCAAAAACGCATGAAATCACAGACAAACGCTGCGTTTTTTTGTCGAAATGCGCATGCTGATGCGACTAAATATCGCAGCGTTTATAAGCGTTGCATGCGTTTTTTTTAATGCGCTTCATGTGAGCTCGAAACGCGGCGCAAAAAAAACGCAAGTGTGAAAGTAGCCTAACCCACAAAAACATAACCTCTCCAGATACCCTCATCAATACTCGCTCAGAGGCCTGCGGAGCTGGGCCCGGATGCTGGCGACCCTATCGCGTGAGCGGTATCGCAGGTCCGCCAGCTTCTTGCGGACTGTTCTCTGGTCCGCCGCACATGAAATCTCCTCGCCAGGCCCCACCGGATTCTCTGCAGGCATACCCTTTTGTGGCGCATTGGATGCGCCACAGGTAGCCTGCAGTGATAGTCCCATTTTATCCGTCCTTTTTATTAAGAAACGGACCTCCTCACACTCCATTTAGGCCCGCGCTGTCTCGCCGCCGCCATTGCCGCCATTAAAACAACACCGCATTGGGCAACGCCAGCGCCATGACGTCACAGCGTGCGCACGTTACGTGCGGCCGCACTCGCGACGCAAAACAGTATTGCGATTGCAAGCGACCGCAGCAGCCATGCGCCCAGCCAAGCACAGATAATGAGATGCTGTTGCGATCGCAAAACAACGGTTCCAAGCTAGGCGATCACAATGGCGTCTCATATTTTATGGCTGGGGCTCGTGAGTCTTCACCTTGCAATCACAATGGCTTTGCATATCTGTATGCATATTTGTATAGCTGGAGCTCGTGACAAGTCACATTGCGATCACAATGGCGTTGCATATCTGTATGGCTGGGGGCTCGAGAATCTTCACCTTGCAATCACAATGCTTTGCATATCTGTATGCATATCTGTATAGCTGGAGCTCGTGACAATAGTCACATTGCGATCACAATGGCGTCGCATATCTGTATGGCTGGGGCTCGAGAATCTTCACCTTGCAATCACAATGGCTTTGCATTACTGTATGCATATCTGTATAGCTGGAGCTCGTGACGTCACATTGCGATCACAATGGCGTCGCATATCTGTGAATAGCTGTGATTCCCTGGTGAATGTTGACCTTTACCTCCCAAGAATTTTCGAATATATTTATAACAATTTTTTAATCTTTCATATATGACTATAATATATATATTATATATTTAAACTTTATATATGCAGCTGTGGTGTATTATCTGTTATATTTAATTATAATGTTTGAACGCTAGTGAGACCATAGGCCCTTAAAATAATTGTAAATATTTGAAACTTTTTTCTTTATTTTTTAACAATTAACTCCTATGACTGATGGTACTCCCATGACCCCGTGTGTGACAAGTAGATACAATGTAAAACAAAAAATAGACAACAAAAAATCCTTTGAAAAGATTTTAAAAACTGCAGCTGCTGGTAACATGTCTCTTTGCCATCCCCATTACTCCCTCCCCACATCTCACCCATCATTAGCCCTTCTCCCATATTGGTAAAATAATTGAAAAAAAACACAAATGCATTTTTAAAATAAAAATTTTTTATTATAAAAACATTGTTAAAAAAAGGCAAAAGTCAAACATTATCAAAATCAAACTAGACCTGGTGCTGCCAACTCACTGCATCAGGCCCATTAAAGTAATGGCAGTACTTGTCTCGGCCGGCCTTCGCATCGTCCTTGCTCCTGCCTTGATTGACAGGTTGAAGGCCTGCAATAGCGGGATCATTGTCACGCCATTCTCCGAGCACCACATCACCATTGCTGTCCGAGTCCATGAAGCCTGGCGGACTGTAAGTACCAGCATCGCGTTTGCGTAGAAAATTGTGCAGCACACAACAGGCCAACACCACCGAGTCTATCGATTCCAGCTTCATGTTGATTGGAGTGTGGAAAACCCTGAAGCGGTTGGCCATTATGCCGAAGGCATTCTCCACAACGCGCCGTGCCCTAGACAGTCTGTAATTAAAAATCCGCCTTTCCCCTGTCAAAGTCTTTTGTGGGTATGGTTTCACAAGATGCTCATGAAGGGGGAAGGCTTCATCGCCCACAAAAACAAAGTTTAGGTTGGCGGTGGTGTCCATGTTGGTTGGCAAGTTAAGTTTATTATTAAACAACCGTTCACCAAAAGTTGTGTGCTCCAAAACGCCACCGTCAGAAACCCTTCCATTAATGCCAACATTAACGTCAATAAATTCATAATTGGCATTAACAAGGGCCATGAGGATCACGCTGAAGTAGCCCTTGTAGTTATGAAAAAAGGATCCGCTTTTGACTGGTTGCGTGATCCGCACATGTTTGCCATCCAAGGCACCACCACAGTTTGGGAACTGCCAAATCCTTTCAAAATCAGAGGCAATAATTTGCCATTCCGCCACTGATTTGGGAAAAGGCATGTAGCTCCGTAAACTGCGGACGATGGCGTTGCATGTCTCCGGAATTAGTTCTCCAAGCAGCGACCGAGAAATTGCAGCAGAAAATTGCAAATCCTTCATTGAACGTCCGGTTGCCAGAAATCGCAGCGTTACTGCCAAACGTTCCTCTGCTGAAACAGCTGCACGCATCCGGGTATCCTGCCGTTCAATGAGTGGCCTCACAGCTTCCAGTAGGAGCTTGAATGAATCCTCCGACATCTGTAGATAATTCCGGAAATCCTGCGGATTCTGCTCCTGCAACTCCCTCACTAGATGCATGTGGGTGAATTTGGACCTCTGCTCCAGCCATTCCCTGGTCCACATGCGACGCTTTCGCTTGGAGCGCCTCTCTTCCACCCGTGCCTCTTCTTGTCGATCTGCCTCCATAGATAGTGCAACTGCCACAATCACACGCTCCGCGGTGGACAGGTTCATTATGTGCAACCTGTACGGTAAAGAAGAGAAAAGTTAATTACTAATTAATTACTATTAATAAAGTGTTTAAACAAAATAAAATAAAGAATAGAATAAAAAATATATAAAAAAAAAAAATTAAACTTTTCAGTTAACATTTAATATACAGTTTACAAATGTCTAAAATGGTGGGGGGTGTAAAATATACAGTGCCTACAAGTAGTATTCAACCCCCTGCAGATTTAGCTGGTTTGATAAGATGCAAATAAGTTAGAGCCTTCAAACTGCAAACGAGAGTAGGATTTATTAACAGAAGCATAAATCTTACAAAACAAAAAGTTATGTTGCTCAGTTGAATTTTAATAAATTTTAAACATAAAAGTGTGGGTCAATTATTATACAACCCCTATGTTTAATATTTCGTGGAATAACCCTTGTTTGCAATTACAGCTAATAATCGTCTTTTATAAGACCTGATCAGGCTGGCACAGGTCTGTGGAGTTATCTTGGCCCACTCCTCCATGCAGATCTTCTCCAAGTTATATAGGTTCTTTGGGTGTCTCATGTGGACTTTAATCTTGAGCTCCTTCCACAAGTTTGGGTTAAGGTCAGGAGACTGACTAGGCCACTCCAACACCTTGACTTTTTCCCTCTTGAACCAGGCCTTGGTTTTCTTGGCTGTGTGCTTTGGGTCGTTGTCTTGTTGGAAGATGAAATTACAACCCATCTTAAGATCCTTGATGGAGGAGCGGAGGTTCTTGGCCAAAATCTCCAGGTAGGCCGTGGTATCCATCCTCCCATGGATGCAGACCAGATGGCCAGGCCCCTTGGCTGAGAAACAGCCCCACAGCATGATGCTGCCACCACCATGCTTGACTGTAGGGATGGTATTCTTGGGGTCGTATGCAGTGCCATCCAGTCTCCAAACGTCACGTGTGTGGTTGGCACCAAAGATCTCGATCTTGGTCTCATCAGACCATAGAACCTTGAACCAGTCTGTCTCAGAGTCCTCCAAGTGATCATGAGCAAACTGTAGACGAGCCTTGACATGACGCTTTGAAAGTAAAGGTACCTTACGGGCTCGTCTGGAACGGAGACCATTGCGGTGGAGTACGTTACTTATGGTATTGACTGAAACCAATGTCCCCACTGCCATGAGATCTTCCGGAGCTCCTTCCTTGTTGTCCTTGGGTTAGCCTTGACTCTTCGGACAAGCCTGGCCTCGGCACGGGAGGAAACTTTCAAAGGCTGTCCAGGCCGTGGAAGGCTAACAGTAGTTCCATAAGCCTTCCACTTACGGATGATGCTCCCAACAGTGGAGACAGGTAGGGCCAACTCCTTGGAAAGGGTTTTGTACCCCTTGCCAGCCTTGTGACCCTCCACGATCTTGTCTCTGATGGCCTTGGAATGCTCCTTTGTCTTTCCCATGTTGACCATGTATGAGTGCTGTTCACAAGTTTGGGGAGGGTCTTAAATAGTCAGAAAAGGCTGGCAAAAGAGATCATTAATCCACACATGTGAAGCTCATTATTCTTGGTGCCTGAACTACTTCTTAATACTTTAGGGGGACCAAAAAGAATTCTTGTGGCTTGAGGGGTTGAATAATAAATGGCACTCTGAATTAACTTCTAACGTTTTAAAAAAAAAAAAAAAAAAATTTAAACAAAAATTTTTGCAGCAGTGCATTTCCCACTTCCAGGCTGATCTACAGTACAAATGTCACAATGCCAAGTTAATTCCGCATGTGTCAACCAGCTAAATCTGCAGGGGGTTGAATACTACTTGTAGGCACTGTATAAAGCAGACGAAAAAAAAAAAAATAAGGTCAGGGTGTAAAATAAATAAAGCAGACAAAAAAAAAAAATAAGGTCAGGGGTGTAAAATAAATAAAGCAGACAAAAAAAAAAAAAAAATAAGGTCAGGGGTGTAAAATAAATAAAGCAGACGAAAAAAAAAAAAATAAGGTTAAAAACCATTATCAAACAACATCACAAACAATATGTACCTTGAATCCAAATATCCCGAAGATCCAAATCCAAATGGGGATGGATGGTGCTCTAGCGACTCAGAAGGATCGCAAAAACCCACCACTGCGCCACAAACAGGATCGCAAAACTCCGACACACGATACTATCCTCGCAACAACGCACAAAGAGACCCATAAAGTGCTCTGGAAACAATGTATGGGGGCGCAGTTATTATAGCTGAGGCGATGTTGTGGTCACCAATCGGAGCTGAAGGGCGTTTAGCGAAAGAAAACAAAGTCCCGCCTGCGCCGCTGACTAATGCGTCGTTAACGAGGTCGCACATCGTTCACAAAAGGTGCCAAACACAGCAATTCAAGCTCACCAGCGGGACGCCAACGATTAAAATACGGTCCAGAACTCTAGTGAACGATCAACGAGATCACAGCAGGGGCCACGTCGTTGCTACATGCCACACACAACGACGTCACTAACGAGATCGCTAAATAGTGACGTATTTTAGCGATCTCGTTAGCGATCTTGTTTAGTGTGGCATACCCTTTAATCACACACAGGTCTGCTATGCTGCAGCACGTCATCACACTGTATCACATACTTGAAGTATGTAAAAAAAACTACTTCCAAAAGTTTGTAAAAAAAAAAAATGGTTTATGTCACCACATTCCAAGAACTGTAACATTGTTATGTTTTATGTTTTCCGCTATAAAGCTGTGTGCTGGCAGGGTTTTTTTTGTGTGGCGATCTGATGGTCTTTTTAATACAAATTTGGGATATGCATAACTTTTTGAAAGTTTTTATGGCATTTTTGAGAGCGATGTGGTGATTAAAACCAGACAATTTGGGCTGTTAGATCTTTTTCATCTTTATCGCGTTTACTATATAGATTAATTAATTTTATGTGTTACTAGAACAGCTTTTATAGATGCAGTGATTCCAAATAGATTTTTTTATTATTTGTAATGGTATAAAAGTGGGGGTGATACAAATTTTTACAGTTTTACATATATTTTTTTTAGAAATTTCTACTTAGCCCCATCCATAGACGCGGAGGCAAGTGCAAAAGACATCAATTTATGATGTTAAAAACCCCTTTAATTCCTAATTATAATTTAATGTAATCCTCCTCTAAAATATGTTAAATATTTTCTTTTTTAATGTGAAAGTCTAGGGGACATCTGTTAAATGGATTACATTATAGCCTATGAATATAGTTTATGGGTGATCAATTTCACTGTTAGACATCTGTTATAGTGTATGTTTAACAAGCGCATAATGAGACTTTGTTCGGAATATACTAATTTCAAACCTCAGTTGAGTTTAAAATAACTTTCTTGCTTAATTAAAGTGATTCGCTTTAATTTATTTATCACTAAAACAAAGCAACAAAGTTTTGTGCTTTTTATTAATATATCAACCAAGGGGTTTCCGGTTAAATACAGTGTAACGAATGGAAGCGGAGGCAGAGGTGGTGAAGTTCACATTCGTTTTTATTTTTTAATGTGGAACCTCGAGACCGCGGTCCGGGGGGCTCAGAAGGGGGCGTAACTAGTGAGCCCCGGGTACCCGTAGTAAGGCCCCTCGAACAGGACAGAATGGAATACCCGGAGGACACAGGTGCTACCTCCAGTTAGACCCCGGACACGTGGCAGCTGTCCCAGAGGGACCAAAAGGGTAACAGGTATTTACAGAGTCCGTGGAAAGTTCTTGACGGAGAAGGGTAAGGTCCTGGTCCAGAACGGATGGTAGAAGGCTGGCTTCAGTGACCTTGTCACGGTCCACGGGTACGGATGGCTGATGGCGGAACGGGATGACACTTGCGCCAGTAATAGCCGAGATTGTCCAAGATAGCCAGATACAGGTTAGCAATGATCTGAGGAGACAAACAGTATCAGCGAAGCACAGAGACTGCAGACGCAGCGCATACAGATCAGGAACGGAACCGGAAATAGCAATGATAGAACACGTTGCTCCGGCACTCCCCTAATGGTGGAGTGACCAGATATAGTACTGAGTACGCAGCCATTGGTTAATTAGCTATTTCAAAAAATGCATGCTGCCCCTTTAAGAGAGACGGTGGGCGCGCCTCGCGTCCTAAGCAGACTATCTGGAGGCCTGCCAGCAGCGTGCCAGGAAGTGGAGGAGGACACAGGACGCCGAAGAGCAGCTGGGGCAGGTGAGTGAGCAGAACGGAGTGCAGAGCCAGCGCTGGGACCGAGTGTAACATACAGTGGATTCGGAAAGTATTCAGACCCCTTTGTTTGATTGCAGCCATTTGGTAAATAAAAAAAAGTTCATTTTTTTCTCTTTAACCCCTTAATGATCAAGCCATTTTGTAGGTTAAAGACCAGGCCAATTTTTACAATTCTGACCACTGTCTCTTTATGAGGTTATAACTCTGCAACGCTTCTGCGGATCTTGGCGATTCTGAGTTTGTTTTCTCGTGACATATTGTACTTCATGATAGTGGTAAAATTTCTTCAATATAACTTGCGTTTATTTATGAAAAAAAACGGAAATATGGCAAAAATTTTGAAAATTTTGCAATTTTCAAACTTTTAATTTTTATGCCATTAAATCAGAGAGATATGTCACAAAAATTAGTTAATATATAACATTTCCCACATGTCTACTTTACATCAGCACAATTTTGGAACCAACATTTTTTTTTTTAGGAAGTTATAAGTGTTAAAAGTTGACCAGCGATTTCTCATTTTTCCAACAAAATTTACAAAACCATTTTTTTTAGGGACCACCTCACATTTGAAGTGAATTTGAGGGTCAATATGACAGAAAATACCCAAAAGTGACACCATTCTAAAAACTGCACCCCTCAACGTGTTCAAAGCCACATTCAAGAAGTTTATTAACCCTTTGGGTACTTCACAAGAATTGAAGCAATGTGGAAGGAAAAAATGAACATTTAACTTTTTTTCCCAAAATTTTTCTTTCGACACAATTTTTTAAAATTTTGTCAAGGGTATCAGGAGAAAATGAACCACAATATTTGTTGTACAATTTCTCCTCAGTACACCGATACCCCATATGTGGGGGTAAACCACTATTTGGGCGCATGGCAGAGCTCGGAAGGGAAGCAGCGCCATTTGACTTTTATGGCTGGAATTGAGATTGGACGCCATGTCGCATTTGGAGAGTCCCTGTGTGCCTAAACAGTGGAAACCCCCCACAAATGACCCCATTTTGGAAACTGGACCCCCCAAGGAACTTATCTAAATGTGTTGTGAGAGCTTTTAACCCCCAAGGGCTTCACAGAAGGTTATAACGTAGAGCCGTAAAATTAAAAAATCATATTTTTTCCACAAAAATGATCTTTTCATCCAAATTTTATTTTCCAAAGGATAAAAGGACCCCAAAAGTTATTGTGCAATTAGTCCTGAGTACGCTGATACCCCATATGTGGGGGTAAACCATTATTTGGGCGCATGGCAGAGTTCGGAAGGGAAGCAGCGCCATTTGACTTTTTTGGCTGGAATTGAGATTGGACGCCATGTCGCATTTGGAGAGTCCCAGTGTGCCTAAACAGTGGAAACTCCCCACAAGTGACCCCATTTTGGAAACTAGACCCCCCAAGGAACTTACCTAAATGTGTTGTGAGAGCTTTTAACCCCCAAGCGCTTCACAGAAGGTTATAACGTAGAGCCGTAAATTAAAAAATCATATTTTTTCCACAAAAATGATCTTTTCATCCCAATTTTTATTTTCCAAAGGATAAAAGGACCCCAAAAGTTATTGTGCAATTAGTCCTGAGTACGCTGATACCCCATATGTGGGGGTAAACCACTATTTGGGCGCATGGCAGAGCTCGAAAGGGAAGCAGCGCCATTTGACTTTTTTGGCTGGAATTGAGATTGGACGCCATGTCGTATTTGGAGAACCCCTGTGTGCCTAAACAGTGGAAACCCCACACAAGTAACCCCATTTTGGAAACTAGACCCCCAAGGAACTTATCTAGATGTGTGGTGAGAGCTTTGAACCCCCAAGGGCTTCACAGAAGGTTATAACGTAGAGCAGTAAAATTAAAAAATCATATATTTTCCACAAAAATGATCTTTCCACCCCCAATTGTTATTTTCCAAAGGCTAACAGGACCCCAAAAGTTATTGTGCAATTTGTCCTGAGTATGCTGATACCCCATATGTGGGGGTAAACCACTATTTTGACGCATGGCAGAGCTCGAAAGGGAAGGAGCGCCTTTTTCAAATGCAGACTTTGATGGAATGGTCTGCGGGTGTCATGTCACGTTTGGAGAGCCCCTGATGTGCCTAAACAGTAGAAACCCCCCACAAGTGACTCCATTTTGGAAACTAGACCTCCCAAGGAACTTATCTAGATGTGTGGTGAGCACTTTGAACCCCCAAGTGCTTCACAGAAGTTTATAACGTAGAGCCGTGAAAATAAAAAATCATATTTTTTTCCACAAAAATAATCTTTTTGCCCCCAAATTTTTATTTTTATAAGGGTAACAGGAGAAATAGGACCACAAAAGCTATTGTGCAATTTGTCCTGAGTACGCTGATATCCCATATGTGGGGGGGAACCACTATTTTGACGCATGGCAGAGATCGGAAGGGAAGGAGCACCGTTTTTAAATGCAGACTTTGATGGAATGGTCTGCGGGTGTCATGTCGCGCTTGGAGAGCCCCTGATGTGCCTAAACAGTAGAAACCCCCCACAAATGACCCCATTTTGCAAACTAGACCCCCCAAGGAACTTATCTAGATGTGTGGTCAGCACTTTGAACCCCCAAGGGCTTCACAGAAGTTTATAACGTAGAGCCGTGAAAATAAAAAAATCATATTTTTTTCCACAAAAATGACATTTTTGCCCCCAAATTTTTATTTTTCTAAGGGTAACAGAAGAAATAGGACCCAAAAGCTATTGTGCAATTTGTCCTGAGTACGCTGATATCCCATATGTGGGGGGGAACCACTATTTTGACGCATGGCAAAGATCGGAAGGGAAGGAGCACCGTTTTTAAATGCAGACTTTGATGGAATGGTCTGCGGGTGTCATGTCGCGCTTGGAGAGCCCCTGATGTGCCTAAACAGTAGAAACCCCCCACAAATGACCCCATTTTGCAAACTAGACCCCCCAAGGAACTTATCTAGATGTGTGGTCAGCACTTTGAACCCCCAAGGGCTTCACAGAAGTTTATAACGTAGAGCCGTGAAAATAAAAAAATCATATTTTTTTCCACAAAAATGACCTTTTTGCCCCCAAATTTTTATTTTTCTAAGGGTAACAGGAGAAATAGGACCCCAAAAGCTATTGTGCATTTTGTCCTGAGTACGCTGATACCCCATATGTGGGGGGGAACCACTGTGATCGCCTTACTTCGATCTTTGGGAGGCACAATGAACAAATCTACAAAAGGTGAAGAATTGGTTTTCTTTTTTGCGCCGTTCCTCGTGCGGTATTAGTGATTAGGCGACTTTATTCCTCGGATCGGTGCGATTACGGCGATACCAGATTTACACCCTTTTTTCATGTTTAACTTTTGTCACACTCTAAAAGACGCTTTTTTTGGAATAATTTTTTGTAAGAAATTTTTGCATCGCCGTATTTTGAGAGCTATAATTTTTCCATATTTCGGCCGACAGAGTTATCTGTGGGCTTATTTTTGCGGGACGAGCTGACGTATTTATTGGTACCATATTCGGGCACATAACGTTTTTTGATCGCTTCCTATTCCGATTTTTGTGGAAGCAGAATGAACAAAAACCAGCAATTCAGGAATTGTTTTTTTTTTTTTTTTTTTTCCTCCGTTCCGCGTGTGGTAAAATTGATAAAGCAGCTTAATTCTTCGGGTCACTACGATTACAGCGATACCTCATTTATATATTTTTTTTATGTTTTGGCGGTTTTTACACAATAAAAAATTTTATAGAAAAAATAATTATTTTTGCATCAGTTTATTCCGCGAGCTATAACTTTTTTATTTTTTCGCTGATGATGCTGTATAGCAGCTTGTTTTTTGCGGGACAAGATGACGTTTTCAGCGGTACCATGATTATTTATATCTGACTTTTTGATTGCGTGTTATTGCACTTTTTCCAAGCGGTATGATGATACCGCTTGGAAAAAGTATAATTTACTACTTTTTTGTGGTTTTTTTTACGGCTTTCATTGAAGGGGTTAACTAGGGTTACGCTTTTATAGATGGGATTTTTACGGACGTGGCGATACCTAACATGTGTATTTTTTTTGTTTTTTATTTTTTTTATTACATAAAAATGTGTATTTTTTAGGGGATTTTTTTAAAATTATTTTTTAATATTTTTTTTACAATTTTTTTTAAAAAATGATTTTTTTTAACTTGTCCCTTTATGGGACTTTCACTTTTTTACTTTTTATTGCAGTTACAATGCATTGCAATGCTCCAGCATTGCAATGCATTGTACCTATGATGAAAGCTGCTGTGACATGATCACAGCAGCTTCCCGTAGGTAGATGACCCGGAGGTTGTCATGAAACCCCCGTGTCATCAAGGCAGAGATCGGCCCCTGCAAATACTTTGCAGGGCGCCGATCTGAGGCAGAGGGAGCTCCCGACCCTCTGCCTCCCCCCCTGAGCTCTGCGATCGCGCTGGATCGCAGCAGTCAGGGGGTTAACAGCCAGGGGCGGTGGGGGCTCCGCTCCTGGCTGTCAGTGCAGGAAGCTCGGCCACTGCAGCGCCGGCTCCTGCACTGATCGCGCTGGGGAAGCTGAAATTTCAGCTTCTCCTGCACGATCGCTGCTGTGTTTGGTCAGTCAGATTGACTGACCAATCACAGCGCTGTGGGTGCGGGGACTGACGGCAAAGGTCCCCGCACCGCTTGCCGTGCCTGTCAGCTGTCTGTGACAGCTGTCGGCACTGATCTACCACTGCGTGTTTACACGCAGTGGTAGATCAAAGGCATGACGTGCACAGTCCGTCCTGGTGCCGGAACTGGCACCTTGCCATGACGGACTGTGCACGTCAGTGGACATTAAGGGGTTAATGTACGCTCTGCACCCCATCTTGACTAATATAAACCAAAAAATATAGACATTTTTGCAAATTTATTAAAAAAGAAAAACTGAACTATCACATGGTCATAATCATAAGTATTCAGACCTTTTCCTCAGACATTCACATTTACGTCACATGCTGTCCATTTCCTTGTGATCCTCCTTAACATGGCTCTACTCCTTCATTGGAGTCCAGCTGTGTTTAATTAACTGATTTGTAAATGCACACACCTGTCTATATAAGACCTTACAGCTCACAGTGCATGTCAGACCAAATGAGAATCATGAGGTCAAAGGAACTGGCCAAGGAGATCAGAGACAGAATTGTGGCAAGACACATCTGGCCAATGTTACAAAATAATTTCTGCAGTGCTCAAGGTTCCTAAGAGTACAGTGGCCTCCATAATCCTTAAATGGAAGAAGTTTGGGACCACCAGAAGTCTTCCTAGACCTGGCCGTCCAGACAAACTGAGCGATTGTGGGAGAAGAGGCTTGATGAGAGGCGTAAAAAAGAACCCCAAGATCACTGTGGCTGAGCTCCACAGATGCAGTAGGGAGATGGGAGAAAGTTTCACAAAGTCAACTATCACTGTAGCCCTCCACTAGCCTTTATGGTGGCCTGACAGAAGTCTCTCCTCAGTCATATGAAAGCCCACATAGAGTTTGCTAAAAAAACACATGAAGTACTCCCAGACTATGAGAAATAAGATTATCTGGTCTGATTAGATGAAGATAGAGCTTTTCGGTGATAATTGAAGGAAACATGAATGCGGCCAAGTACAGAGATATCCTTGATGAAAACCTCTTCCAGAGTGCTCTGGACCTCAGACTTGGCCGATGGTTCACCTTCCAACAGGACAATGACACTAAGCACACAGCTAAAATAACAAAGGAGTGGCTTCAGAATAACTCTATGACCATTTTTGACTGGCCCAGCCAAAGCCCTGACAGAAATCCAATTGATCATCTCTGGAGAGACCTGAAAATGGCTGTCCACCAACGTTCACCATCAACCTGATGGAACTAGAGAGGACCTGCAAGGAAGAATGGGAGAGGATCCCCAAATGCAGGTGTGAAAAACTTGTTGCATCATTCCCTAGAAGACTCATGACTGTACTTGCTTAAAAGGAAGCTTCTACTCAATACTGAGCAAAGGGTCTGAATACTTATGACCATGTGATATTTCAGTTTTTCTTTTTTAATAAATTTGCAAAAATTTCAAAATTTCTGTTTTTTTCAGTAAAGATGGGGTGAGAGTGTACATTAATGAGAAAAAAAAATGAACTTTTTTGCATTTACCAAATGGCTGTAATGAAAGAGTGAAAAAATTAAAGGGGTCTGAATACTTTCGGAATCCACTGTACATTTGTGGCCTATTTGTATGATAACTGGATATCTGACCATTGGATAACCAAATATTTAAATAGAGAGGCTGTGAGACTCCAGTGAGCACTGTGGCCCTTTTTAAGGGCTATTCCTACCTTTAGCCCCTTCATAATGCAGTCAATTTTCATTTTTGCATTTTTGATTTTTCCTCACCTTCTTCCCAGAGCCATAACTTTTTTTTATTTTTCTGTGCACATAGACATATGAGGGCTTGTCTTTAGTGAGATGAGTTGTACTTTTGAATGAAACCAATCAATGTTACAAGTGGGGAGAAATTGTAAAAAAAAAACGTAATTCTGACATAGTTTTCTGGGAATTGTTTTTATGGTGTGCATTTTGTGGTAAAGATGCCCTTGCAATATGATTCCCTTTAATAGTACAATTACGGTGATACTAAACATGTCCTGTTTTTTTATTATTTTAGTAAAATCAGAAGTTTGAAAGAAAACGTTGGAAATGTGTCACCATTTTCTGGTACTCATAACATTTTCATTTGTCAGTCAATAGCGGTTTGTGTTAGCTTATTTATTGCAGGACAAGACAAAGTTTTTACCGATACCATTTTGGGATACATACAACGTTGTGATTGCTTGTTACAGCATTTTTTGTATTGCAGTGACCAAAAAAAAAAAAAAATGTTTGCGTTCTTTATTTTTTTTTGTTTACAGTGTTTACCGATTGGGTTAATTATTTTTATATTTTGTTACATTGGACTTTTCTAAACATGACGATACCATACATGTGTATCTTTTAAATTTTTTATTATCTTTATTTTTAAGGGGGGAAAAGAGGAGTGATTTGAACTTTCAGGGTTTTTTTTTACATTTTTTACTAATTTTTGAAAAGTTTTCACTGTTCTTGTTAGTCCCTTAGGGAACCTGAAGCTGTGATCATCTGATTGCTGGGGCTATGTACAGCAATGGTAAAGCATATATAGCTCTGGCAAAAATTAAGAGACCACTGCACAGTTTTATAAAAATCACTTCTCTACATGTCTGACAGCCATTCCATTCCAGTGTCAGTTGAACTCCAGCCAGAGTACACCTCATTCTACTTAATGTGCTTCTGATTAGGTGATCACCTGATCCAAATCTTATTTAACGAAGGAAAGTATAAAAAACACTGCTGTGGTGTTCACAATCCTCTTGCAATAGGACAAGCTGGATGGCAAAACAAGTGCTTGTAATATCACAAAAGTAATAGCAATGAAAAAATAACTTTTAACCATGCCAAAGGAGTTGAAAATAAAGTCTTGAGTGAGTAAAAGAAGGGCTCAATTCTAGCTTTATTAGGAGAGTGATACAGTGAGCGTCATGTTGCCTCCATTCATAAAATTTCTAAGACGGCAGTCCATTACAACAAGGTCAAGCAGCAGACATTGGGGACAACAAAGCTACAGACTGGCAGAGGGTGAAAACAACTCTCCACTGACCAGGATGACCGTCATCTTATTTGAATGTCACTCAGGAACCGTTGGATGACATTAAGTGACCTACAAAAGGAATGGCAAATGGCAGCTGTGGTGAAGTGAATGGCAAGAATAGTTTGTAACAGGCTCCTAGAGGCAAGGGGTCAAGTCATGTAAAGCTAGAAAAAAGTCGTTCATCAATGAGAAGCAAAGGAGAGCCAGGCTGAAGTTTGCCAAAGGCCATAAGGATTGTACCATAGAGGACTGGAGTAAGGTAATCTTCTCTGATGAGTCTAATTGGTTAGACGGAGACCTGGAGAGGCGTACAAGCCACAGTGTCTTGCTCCCACTGTGAAATTTGGTGGAGGATCGGTGATGATCTGGGGATGCTTCAGCAAGGCTGGAATTGGGCAGGTTAATCTTTGCGAAGGACGTATGAATCAAGCCGCATGCAAGGTTATCCTGGAAAAACAGTTGATTCCTTCTGCTCAGGCAATATTCCCCAACTCTGAGAACTGTTTTTTACAGCATGACAATGCGCCATGCCACACATCTAGGTCAATCAAAGTGTGGATGAAGGACCACTACATCAAATCTTTGTCATGGCCAGCCCAATCTCCAGACCTGAACCCCAACTCTGGAATGTAATCAAGAGGAAGATGGATAGTCACAAGCATCAAACAAAGAAGAACTGCTTAAATTTTTGGACCAGTAGTGTCATAAGGTCATCCAAAAGCAGTGTGAAAGACTGGTGGAAACATGCCAAGATGCATGAAAGCTGTGATTAAAAATCATGGTTATTCCACAAAATATTGATTTCTGAACTCTTCCTGAGTTAAAACATTAGTATTGTTGTTTCTAAATGATTATGAACTTGTTTTCTTAGCATTATTTGAGGTCTGCAAGCACTGCATTTTTTTTTGTTATTCTGACCATTTCAAATTTCTGAAAATAAATACAAAATTATTGCTTGGTAATTTGTAGACATGTTGTCAATAGTTTATAGAATAAAAGTGCAATTTACATTTTACTCAAAAATATACCTATAAAGAGAAAAATCAGACAAACTGAAAATTTTGCAGTGGTCTCTTAATTTTTGCCAGAGCTGTATATATATTGTCAAAATCACTGTCTCATTTGAAGCCTGGCCAAAGGCTGGGTTTCAAAGTAGCTCCATAATGACAAGCACAGAAGTCTTCAACAGACCCCCTGCTGTCATAGGAACACATCGAGAGCAAGTGCTCATGTCTCAGCGTGTGACGCCTGTTAAATGCTGATGTCAGAGTTAGAGACGGGTCCTGGCTGTAACACAACCATTATTTGATGAGCATGGAGCTGCAATTACCTGCCCCGTGAGATCACTCCATATATCCATTTCCAACTTGTGCCATAAATGTACAGCGGATGTCATGATGGGGTTAAAAGTTAAGATCACCAAGCACAATAAATGGCTTTTACCAGCTGTCCCAAAGGCATGAAGAGTAGCTGTGCATGCCCAGCTACAGCTCCATTTAGATAGTTCTCAGGATTGGTAGATGTCCTAGAAGTTGGACTCCTGCTGATCAGCAGGTTGTCATCTATCCTATGGATAGGTGACAACTTCTAAAGATAAAAATAACCATTTGAAAGGGTTGTCCACATTTGGTGACTTTTTTTCTCTTACCTACATGCATGTTTTAAGCTAAAAATAATTGTAATTGGTTTTCATAAAAATATTTTGTATCATGTTGCTGGCTGCAGAATGGATTTACAGAGCATCTATCAGTGAACTCGTTCAGGCCATCCCATGAGAAAGTTTCAAACTCTTACCTGTTTCTTATGAGCTCCTCTCAGCAAATTTATGACCACAGACCAGTTAAAAAATGTAATGCTGAAAAATTTAATTTGTAAACAGCATGGAAAAGCCAAAATTTCAAAAATACATGCATGTAAGTTAAAAAATGTCCCCAAAATGTGAATAATTATCCATAGATGCAACTGTGTCCGTTACTGTACTGCATATTTGAGCTTTATTAAGAGGCACAGCTAAATGCCAGTGCAGCCAAAAGAGGAAGCACAGAGAATGGGCAGCTTTGGAAAAGAAGCTGTGGGAATCGCTAAGGTGAGCATTAGTAATATGCGAATGTGCCGAAATTCTAATTTGGCAGTTTGCTCAAATTTGGCCAGGAAATTCAATTTGCATCTTCACTCTGTGCCAGGGCTTCTGATGCCTTTGATATCATGATGCATATTCTGCTTTCATTATGTCATACACTTTTGTCCAATGTCTACTTATCACAGAATGAAGACGGGGAACTGTGGTAGTAAGTCATATGAGCGTTGACACAAGTATTTTTTATTTTTCAAACTTTTCCCAGCCCTTCACAAACCATTGGCAGGATGCCATTTTCTTGGATTCGCATCAAGTGAATCACAAAAATGAGTAAAATTCTAGGAGAATTAAATTTGCCACAAACTGATTCGCTCATCTCCTGAGAGTATCCATTATTTTTTTACTTTTTCAGCATGCTTTGAAAGATTTTTTTTTAATGTGGTTGAAAACCCATTTAAAAATGACACACCATTTTTTCTTCTGTCAGGTCGATCCCCATCTGATCACACATTGATGGTTAATGCTAAGAATTGGTCAGCAAAGTATTTTCCCAGAAAAAAAGTTATTAAATTTGCTTTATTATCTACAGGACTAAATTAAACCAATATGGTAACGTGAATGAAATAGCCGTTGTATAGTCTATGTAAGTATACTAACAATGCTTCACATGGACATGTAACAGATTGAGAATATTCTGTCTTAACAAGACAATTTTTATTCTTTTTTCGTAGACCACCCAGAAAGGACACAGACCTCCTTAGTTCTAACTTGTCATTATTTTCAATTTATGCTGTGTAGCTTGGACTTCTCTTTTTTGGAAAGACCGTAGCGAGTTGTTTTGCCAAAGGTTAGTCCTCTAGATAATAAGAGAAGGGGGGAAACTTGGCTTAATCAGCACCCAATTTACCACTACAGATGTTCATAGAGCAGCACGGATTTCCAGCAAAGTGAGAGCTTTGTTTTATTTGTAACATACATTTATTTTTATTTTATTTTGCCAGCGAAGTAAGAGGTGTTATTAACATGTACCAACCCACAGTGTTTATAAATGTGGCTATACAATGTCTAGCTGGCTTGGAAACAAGTTTGTGGTATGATGGTAGAGCAGATGGAACTGATTCCATAGCTAGAAATATGTCGCTTTGAGGTTTAAGGTGAATTTGGTTGAATATAAGGTTTATTATTAAAGACTGTATGAAAAAGTTTCATCAGAATGACAAAACTGAATTGTGACAGTTTATATTATTTTAATTACATTTTTAGATACATTTTTTTATACAGCATTTATCAACAAACCCTGTTTTCAACTATTTTCACTGTAAAAATGCACAAAAGCAACATTTCATAGAAGCATTTCATATTTCCCTAATGACTTCAAGCGAACATCTGCCTGCAGTATTTTCTGAAAGATGTTGCTTTTAAGAAATTAGACCAATATTAAATGAACTACAAATATATCTTAAACATTTTTTTGGTGTTTTAAAATGACAAGATTACAATGCAAAAAAAATCTTAAAATATTCTAAAGACAACTAGTGAACTGATAGTGCCTCTCTTTCTAGCTATACACAACCCCTCTAGCACAAGAGATTTTCCTTATAGTGGTTTCAGGAGGAGAGGGCAATTCAATCTCTGATTAAAGGGGTTGTTCACTACTAGGACAACCCTTCTGAAACTAAATGTTTGTCCCCGATATCATAATAAAGAATATACTCACCTCCCATGCCGGCACCGTTCCAGCGGTGTCGGCACTCACGGTCTCAGGGTTGTGATGTGGTAGAATGACATGTGAGGCCGGCACCCAATCAGCACTGGCATCACTGTCTCCTCCTTTGGACAAAATGAACATGAAGAGGAAGTCCAGGACCATCTGCAGTCCAGACTTCCTCTTCATGTTCAGTTTGTCCGAAGGCGGAGACAGTGACGCCAGTGCTGATTGGGCATCAGCATCACGTGTCACAATCACAGCCCTGGAGAGAGTGAGTGCTGACACCGCGAGAATGGCATCAGCACGGGAGGTGAGTATAGGCTTTATAATTTTATCTGGGCCAAACATTTAGTTTAAGAAGGGGTTGTCCTACTTTTACTTATTTTTACAAGTACTGTAAAAGGGAACTATCATTTCAGCTTTTTATATAAAGTAGTATGCAAAAGTGTTAGACAAGCGTGAAAAAATTCTGCAAAGTAAGAATGCAGTCAAAATAGAAATGCTGATAGATTATATTTATCAATCAACAAAATGCAAAGTGAATGAGCCAAATAAATCTAAATCGAATCAATATTCGGTGTGACCAGCATTTGCCTTCAAAACAGCATGAATTCTTCCAGGAACATTTGCACATAGTTTCCAGAGGAAATTGGCAAGGAGATTGTTCCATGTCCATGCATTTTGGTGAACTAACCACAGATCTTCTGTGGATGTAGGTGTTACGGGGCATTGCTAGTGGTTGCCTGGCAACTCTGAGAAGGCAGCACTAGACTGGTTTTGTGCTGGCTAATCAGACTATCAGGTCACAGGGAAGCCCTGCCTTTACCTTGTAACCCCAGTACAGGTATTTGGACTTACACAGGGACTCTGGGCTAAGTCCTCGGAGTAGCTGTGGGCTGGTGGTGCAGTCTGGAAGGAAGAATGGTCAAGTAGCCAGGTCAGCACCAGGAGGTACGGATAAGGAAAAAATCATCAGGTGGGAGAATATAATAATAATAATAATAATTTTAGTTCTATAGCGCCAACATATTCCGCAGCACTTTACATTATAGAGGGGACTTGTACAGACAATAGACATTACAGCATAATAATAAACACAGATCAAAGTAGATACCAAGAGGAATGAGGGCCCTGCTTGCAAGCTTACAATCTATGAGAATATTCAGTAAATTAGGTCAGAATCAGGAATACTCACTGGAAATTCAGGAGCTAAACCATACACAGGACAACACTAAAGAGAGTATAGCTATAATTGCCAGATGATAATAGGATCTAAGTAGCTTAAATAGCTTGCAACTCCATCAAGGCTAAACAGCTGGGAACAAACACCAACAGACGTTAACTCCAAGCCTGGACAAGTCCCAGAGAACCCAGGGCTAATGTTGTCACCCTGCATCACCCACAACGAAAGCACGGTGCCACCTGGAGACAGAAATAGGGAGGGCAGGCACCGATACAAATGTCGCAGTATGATTGTACAAATCATTCTGTCTAATTCCCATGCAGACTACATGCTGTGGAGATCACAGCTTTGTGAGGGGCTTATCATCACTTCCAGGACTCTTTGTTCTTCTTTACTCTGAAGATAGTTCGTAATGATAATGACTGTATGTGGTTTCACATTGTCGCTCAAAGCATTTTTGCTGCCGCTTTAACACTATTTTCCTTCCCCATGACGGCATACCTGAGAGAGGGGATCTGCCCAGTCAAGACAGGAACCCTACTGAAAATAAAAGAGCGGTATCTCTCCTTCGCTTCAGTTGGGTTTCCTGTCCTGACGGGGACCCTTGTGCTGGAAGACGGAGGTTGAAGAATTCTTTTTTTCTTTTTGTTTTTCACTCACCCACGCCTGTCCCGGCACTGGAAGAACAGGCAGAGCGCCTGTATGCAGGCCTTCAGGTTGTGGAAGCGGGTCCTGGGGACCTTTTCATACATGCGGACGTGGGGGCAGCGCAGTCAGGAGTTTGGTGGCTCTTCTGCAGCTGCCGCACCACTCTAACTCCTCTGCCGGCGGTCGGTCACTCCAGGGTGTGCGGTACTTCCGGGGAGTGCGCTGCTGGGTCGCGCGCAAGGCACGCTGGGAAGGGGCGTGACCGTGTGATGCAGCAAATAGTGCAGGCTTGGGGCAGGCCAGAGAAAGACCTCTTTGCCACCTTACACAACAGGAAGGTCAGGAATTTCTGCTCTCTAGATCCAAGAGAAAATCCATTTGCAGTAGATGCCCTTCAGATACCTTGGAGGTTTACCATGGCCAACATGTTTCCCCCATAGCAATGATTCCACCAGTTGTGAGGAAAATCAGAGAAGATCAGGCGAGAGTAATTCTCATTGCTCCATTTTCGCCGAGGAGACCATGGTTCTCCCTTCCAAGGAGGATATCGGTAACCGATCCATGGATTTTACCAGAGATTCCGGACATTTTTACCCAGGGACCAGTATGCCACTCTCAGGTGAAGGGCTTCCATCTGGCAGCCTGGAATTTGAGAGGGCGTTACAGAGTCGCCAGGGATTCTCACCAGGGCTATTCTCCACCCTGTTGAAGAGTAGGAAGCTGGTTACATCAAGAATCTATGGTAGAACATGGAAAAAGTTACTGGAGTTCCTGAGTCAACTTTTAGGGGAGGATGCTCCAGTCGGACCTATTCTAGAATTTCTACAGGCGGAATTACAACTGGGGTTAGCAACTAGGTATTGATTGATCAGATATGTACGGCTGCTACCTGGTCCTCACCATCTACCTTTTTCAAACACTACTGACTAGATCTGTCCTCCTCTGCTGAACTAACCTTTGGTAGAAGGGTGCTGCAAGTGGTGGGCCCTCCCTAAGGTGTTTTTTTTTTCTCCAAAAGTCTCTCAGGTGTGCCGTCATGGGGAAGGGAAAACACTAAGGTTACTTACAGGTAGCCGTTTTTTCTGGAACCCATGACGGCACCCGTATATTCCCCCTTCTCACTCCTCTGGTGTGCACTATAGTTTGGGGTGTTTTTTGTTAATATAATGTGGTGACAATTTTTGCCATGTAAACTAACCAGCGGAGGCTCTCATGCTCTGTAAACCAACTGAAGCGAGGGAGAGGTACCACCCTTTTATTTTCAGTAGGGTTCCTGTCCTGACTTGGCAGATCCCCTCTCTCAGGTGTGCCATCATGGGATTCTGGAAAAACTGGCTACCGGTAAGTAACCTTGGTGTTTTTAGGTCCAAAACAACTGCAGTTAAACATTATTTCAAAGTTTCCAGCAAATTAAAAAGTCCACATACAGAGTATATTTGTTTTTTGGAGTTGAGTTTTTTTAATTTAAATGCAAAATTAGTGCATGTATAGCAGATCTAACGAAGAAAATCCATAGGGGCATCACAAAGATGTCAGAGGACCCATACATGAGTCTCCCACCAAAGTTAAAAAGAAGGTAATGGAGCGTTAAGAAAATGTAGCAAATGCAGAAAACAGCTATTTATTTCAAATTTCTAATGAATGTTATTCTATCCGTTTTGTAGTGCAAAAGTCATGTCTACCCCAGCTGTGGTTAAACTCCAACTAATATTAACCTTTCTGCCTTGAAAAGCTGGGCAGTGAGCCAGAAATGTGGAGCTGATCCAATGTTTTATAATTACATTTTACTTTAAAACAAAACATAACTATGTTGAATCACACTGACAGCTTTTCATGTGAAAGATCTGGAACATGTGTTATATCTTATAGGTCATGATTAATACTATTGAAAGACATCTATAATGATAGGAGGAAATTCTGAGGTTGTAGTAAAATTATAGCTGAAGGATTAGAAAATAAAAAAAAACTAAAAAAAATAATTTGTCCAGTACTTTTATACTGATGTTCTATCCTTATGATATGTTATCAATAGAACACTAGCGGGGGTCCGATACCTGACACTCTGCTGATCAGCTGTTACCAGCTCTGCAGGCAGCCGGAAGTGAACATGGCATGGAACAGAACTCCACACTTGGTATGAGTCGCACGTAGCCAGGGCCTGTGGGGTACTCGGCACCGAGCCCGTTCACTTCACTGGGGGATGTCACGGGTAGCACGACTCGGTCCGTTGCCCTGGGTGCTCACTAAAAAGGGGGAATATTTACAGGGGATTATAGAAATGTTTGTGACGCCACCTGTGGTTCCTGGTCAGGGTGACCAGCGCTGCAGTGTAGATCCTCTGAGGGTATGGGGCAGCAAGGTGTTAAGTCTCCCACAGGCGAGACTGATCCCTCGGAGTATATGGCGGTGTAGGGTGCAGGAGCAATAATGCAGACACACACAAGACAGTCTCTTTCTGTACCTTTACTGGTGGTAGATTCAGGCACGTCCCGGGAAGCTGTCAGGGTGGAGGATGCACGTCCAGTAATCCACTGAGTAGGTGTAGGGCCTCCTTACGTCTTTATATGTGTGAGTCTCTAACTTGCATAAAACAAAGTTTAACTCCGTTCTCTTTGCTACGCCCGGCTGACCTTGTGGTGGAGCCTTCTTTTGGACAGAACTAAGTCTCCATTTGCAGTGCACTGCTAGACTCCTGTTCTTCCTGACCCCGGTTAGTATCAGCACAATTGGGCCCCTGCGATCTGGAATCCAGCAGGGTCTCCGGTCTTTCCCACTAGTCCTGAAGAAGCCAGCAAGCTCGGACCCGGTGTCCGGTAGTGCAGAGTGGAGGTCAGCTATCAATGCTGTCGACCTCTGTCACTCTCTCTTTCTTCTTTCTCCACTTGCCTGTCCCCTACTCACACCTTTAACATAAGCACAATGGAATAGCAGTTTCTCTCAGCTCTGCTGTTCTTCAGCTCTGCTGCTCTTAGGCTGCGGACTGACTGCAATCAGAACTCCTAAATCCCATCTCCACACCCTTATATACCTGCGTACTCTAAAGGGCTCCCTCTGGTGGCACCAGGGAAATGTGAAGTGTGAATGAATATCGGGTGATCGTGAATTACCTTTCATGCATCCTCCAGGGTAACATGTGGCACCAAGCGCAACTGGGCTACACAGGTACACTGAGCAGTGCATGCTCCCAGGTACAGCTTTTATATGAAAAAAATTGAAGATTGTCTTAGGTTGACATCTTTGGCGGAAGACTCTATTATACAGATTACTTAAGCCAAATGTGTCAGAATTACATCTTAAATTGCTCCGAAAACAGTATGTCTTTCACCTGAACTAAGGTAAGGCAATTTTGCACCTTTCCAGACCTGAGGAGTTCAGCTTAGGGGGAAAATGATGTGGCTTATTATTGTGGCTTAAAATATCTCACACCACGAAACATTAGCCTAAAGTAAGGTCACAAAACTCTCTCAAAACGTCTAAAGTTGTAATAAGTTCATCTTATAGCGTGAGCCACTGCGATAAATTATGAGCATCCAGTGTTACTTTTACATTACCTACATTTAACACAGTATAAATAACATCTCTTATGGCTCCATAGAATCATAGAATCATAGAATGTTGGAGTTAGTCCAGGAAGGAAAAATACCGTGAGCACAACTAACATGGAGTGGTGCTTAAAGTCTAGATTCCCACACTGAGTGATAATACAGAAAAGACTAAGCACTCAACTTAATTGAAGATATTTAATTGTAGTATATATGAAAACATTTTGGTCTATATGACCTTCCTCAGTTACAACAGGAAAAGATAACAAAAAAATTTGTTGTGGACTTTGAAGAAAGTGCTATATACAATCATAATTTATTCCGTGAACATGTCATCACATGGAAGCACTATATTGATGATGTTTTTTGCATTTGGGGTGGCTCGTTGGACGCAATTAAGTTGGATGCTTAGTCTTTTCTATATTATCACTCGGAGTTAGTCCAGGGTCATCGTGTCCAACCCCCTGCTCAATGCAGGATTCACTAAACCATCTCAGACAGATATCTGTCCAGCTTCTGAAGACTTCCATTGAAGGAGAACTCACCTCCTATCGTGGCAGCCTGTTCCACTCATTGATCACCTTCACTGTCAAAATTTTTTTTCTAATATCTAATCTGTATCTTCTCCCTTTCAGTTTCATCCCATTGCTTCTCGTGTTTCCATGTGCAAATGAGAATAAGGATGATGCTTCTACACTTAACCTTCTTTTTTGCAAGCTAAATATTCCCACATCTTTTAACCATTCCTCATAGGACATAGTTTGCAGTCCGCTCACCATCCTGGTAGCTCTTCTCTGAGCTTGCTCCAATTTTTCGATGTCTTTTTTTAAATGTGGTGCCCAGAACTGGACACAGTATTCCAGATGAGGCCTGACCAAGGAGGAATATAGGGGGATAATTACTTCAGGTGATCTAGACTCTATGCTTCTCTTAATACATCCTCAAACTGTGTTTGCCCTTTTTGCTGCTATAGCATAGACATGCATGTGGCCACAATTGTACCTTATGAATGCTAATGGTTTTATGTGGAGACATACAAAACAGTGATATTCTGTGAAACTGTACATCTTACAGCCATGTATAATGTACTGTATGTAAGAAAGAATTCTCCCCTAGAAACATTGAATCTAGAAAAGAACAGCTCCACACAAATGGCTCCCAATGAAGCTTGTATGAGAGATAGTGTAAAAAGAATGCCTTAAAAGAATTTCTACTTAAATCATGAAGTAATGGCAAATTACTTTATTATCAGATATGCCATCACTTTTCATTATCTGGTGTAGTGTTGTGTCCACTGTTAATATTTCACTGCATGGTAATGATCTCAGCCATTCGGCTGTGCAAGGAATTGTTTTGTAGTTGGTCCCATTCACTAAAATTGGGCTCTGCTGCAAATTGCAGCCTGGTAGCTGGTGGCCGCTGTTCTGGGGTAAAATATTGAAGGAGACAAACAACTAAAGCAGGGCTGTGTCCCCTTTGTTCTATAGATCAGTTTATTCTGTTATTTTCTGTTACTAACAGTGGATGGATCAATCATATGAAGAATACTGGCGCATGATAGACCTGTTATCTAAAGTGGTATCTGTTGGGTTTTTGACATGATGTATTTTATTCTACAGTAGAAAATAGCACAGTATGCAATTTCTTCAAATAAAATTTTCAGGATCTATGATGGCTCCTCTGGCAGTTGTGAATGAGGTCTTATAGATAGGGTTTTTAAAAAAAACAAAAAAAAACTTTTAATGTAGCTAATTGTAATCTATCATCTTTATTCATGGTTCCTGAACTCTCCAAGGTTGGTCACCTCTGCTTGAAAGATATTAAAAATTGTAATCTTTGTCTAGAATTAGCCCATGACTACTCATGTCAGCCTAGTTGGTGATGAGGCTTGTAGCATAGTCTTTAGAAGTGAACACTATTTACACTGTCATGATAGAATTACACGGCTGTTAACATTGTGGTTCCAAATAGTTTTAATTCTATTCATGTGTACAGATGTTACAGAGTTGAATCTGTCATTGAACTATTAAAATAACTCAAAAGTTTGCTTAAAGTCTACGGAAAAACCTGTGATAGGAAAAATGGAAAAGTGTGCACTGACTCATCGCTGTCCAAAATTGGAAATTCCTGCTACATCCCCAAGGATGAGTAGTAAATTCAAGAAAGCATCTAAACTAAAGAATCCAGCATTGTGATTAAAAAATAACTAATTATTTCATTCTTAAATGATTTACTATATAATCGTCTAATTCTGTCTGTAACGGAAATCCCGCGTCGCTTATTGGTTGCGACCTTTCTGCTCAGCTGCCTCCGGATTGGATGTGGGTGTTGCTGGGGGAGTGATGCGGGCACGCCCTTGGATACCTGACCGCTGCCTTAGCAACATCACAGGGACTGTCACAAAACCTGTGTTAGAAAGCAGTTCTATGATCAATAACATTTAATGATAATGTATATACAGTATTTTACCCGGAAAATCCTGTGTATTCATTGCATTATTCTTAAATCTTCATAAATAAACTACATACATATTCTAGAATACCCGATGCGTTAGAATCGGGCCACCATCAAGTTATTAAATAAATACCCTCATAGTACAAAAAAGTGGCTCTGACGGTGGGATGGGCCCACTCACCATGAGACACACGGGCGTACTATGAGGGGCCCTGTGCCAGTGCTGGCGCCCTTGACTGGGCACCCCCTGCTTGCTTATGGCCCCAGCACTCGCAATAGTTACCTCTCCCTGCTCCACAGCTGTGCAGTCTTGGCAGTGAAATCATTCACAGGGACAGCCACTACCAATTTTGTTAACTGATCCATGCTGGTTAAGACTTAGCTATGGCCTGTCCTGCTGGGCTCTACCTTCCGATGATCAATGGCATTGTCTACCATTTCGAATGGACGTCGACTCACAATTGGATGCAGTGGCGATTTCTGATCATCTTTCACACTTTTCCTAGTCACAGACGTCTGACATTCGTGGCACCATTTTTAAATGTCTCCTCTCCTGCCAATCCAATAGAATCGCCTATGGCCTGTGGCTTCTGTCTTTTGCACACCAAAGTGACCAGGCTGATCATGATAGGCAGTGAGGACCATGTCTAGATCTCTCCTTGGCATCACAATTTGATGCAGACAAATAACGTTGATGGGATAGACGTAACTGCGATACAGCAGCACTTTATTCACAAAGAACCGTTTGCGCTGTCTCCACACATAAAGTAATTGAGTGTCAGCATCGCCTGTCATAATTGTACCTGGCGGTTTTAGCCTCATTATTATTATTTACCAATATTTCAGCAATCACTCTACTTTCAGCGTGTACTTGTATCCATCTTCTTTACTGTAGGGGAGATTTTGGACAGGCTTACTGAGAATGAAATATATCCGAAGATTTAAAATGAGCCCAACACTGTATACAGCTGTATGCTAATTATACAGTTTGTCAACTTTTTGGATTCTGGTGTAATCCATACAGAGCTTCCTCCAACAACAAAATTGTGACAATTGTTGTGTTATCCATACTGAACCTTTCAGCCAGATTGTGTGCCTCATGAATTAAATAAGAGATTTATAATATTTTAAGTATACTATATACCTTGTATGTGGCCAAACAGTATGAGATTTAGACTGTAATATGTTTTGTGAACAATACAAACATTAACTAACCGAAAAATATGAAAAATATTTTTAGACAGGTTTAATAGGTCTGTGGCAAGAATAAAATTTAGATTTTTTAAACTGTAGCCATAAATGTTCTTGAAACCCTGAACAAACTTTTCTATATACCTATTCTAAAACCTTAAGGATTGTGTGAGAAAACTATTATTACCACGTTGCGTTTAGAAAGTATAAGGGTTACTGCCTGATGGACCATACTAGGTCGAAGGATCAAACATGGCAGCTGGATCATTGCAAAAAAGGAACAGGAGCCTGAAAAGTGGGGCCATTGGACATGCTGGCCAAACAGGGCCTGCTGCAGCTGTTATGAGGTTTGGCTGGTTACTTGTAGGCGTAGACTGAAAATTAGTGTTTTGGTCAGCAATTTTTGGCTGGTTATTTCACAGATAAATAATATTTATCAGCTCTGCAATGCCCACTCACTTCTCCCATACCAGGTATCTCCTGCCCTAAAGGTGGGAGTCCTTGTTCCCCCATTAATTCTCCTCCCTTTCGATATTTTCAAATATTACATATGAATATGTCAACTGGAATATCCTGATCCTGCTCTCTCTGAATTTTGAGGACCTTTCTGGGACATTAAGACCAGAAAGGATGGCTTTGAAAAAGTAGAGGCAGTAAAAGATGAGGATGTTCATCCTCAAGACCTGGCCCCCTAAGGGGTGAAGTTTGCCAGGTATTGGCTGGAATGCTGGAAGTGGAATTAGAAAGGCCTACATGTTGTTGGCATTTAGAATTGCATATCTTTTTTTGCGGTTTAGGTAGGAATAGAGCCGGCTGTAGGACACCGTATCACTGCTGGTCTGGGGGCATAAACGCAGGAGGCACATATCCTTGGTACATGCAGACTAGATGAGATCCACATATTCACAGACTGATTCCTGGGAGATGACGCCTTTAGTTGTGATCTCCTTTGTTAATTTCTCCAAAAGGTGGGAACATTGGCCCACATGTGTGATTCTTTCTTGCGTATATTTTTATATTCTTGTGGAATCCAGACTGAGCCTGTGCGCGTCTGTGTCTGCCTCCTGAAATATCTACTGAGATTTAGAATATTTTCCCTAGAGTAGCCCTTTTTTGGGCCTCCTTTTGCTCTGACTTCTCGACTTAAACCATTTGCTGCTGCTTTACGTACATTATACACCTCAACATATGTCATTATTGCAACCTCCCTATCTGGGCTTCTCCACCCCCCTCCTCCATCAACCAAATTGTGAGATTCTTGTGTAATCCATACTGAGCCTTTCAGAGACATTGTCTTCCTTATGAATTATATAAGGAGATTTAGAATATTTTAACTATACTATATATGCCTTGTATGAGTAAAAACAGTATGAGATTTAGATTTTAATATGCCTTGTGAACAATAAAAACATTTACCAACACAAAAAATTTAAAACTATCTCTACAAAGGTTTAATTGGTCTGTGGTAAGAATAAAATTTTGAATTTTTAAACTGTAGCCATAAATGTTCTTGAAAACATTAACAAAGTTTTCTATATACCTAGTCTAAAACCATAAGAATTGTGTTACAAACCTATTGCCACGTTGCGTTTAGAAAGTATAAGGGTTACTGTCCGATGGACCATACTAGGTCGAAGGATCAAACATGGCAGCTGCATCATTTCCAAAAATAACAGGAGCCTGAAAAGTGCATGATGGCCAAACACGGCCTGCTGCTGCTGTTATGTGGTTTGGCTAGTTAGTTGTAGGCGTTAAATTAAAATTATTGTTGTTTTGTTCAGCAATTTTCTGCCGGTTATTTCACAGATAAATAATATTTATCAGCTCTGCAATGCCCACTTCTCCCATACCAGGTATCTCCTGCCCTAAAGGTGGGTGTCCTTGTTCCCCCATCAATTATCCTCCCTTTCCACATCTTCAAATATGCATATGAATATGTCAACAAACAGGAATATCCTGATCCTGCTCTCTCTGAATTTTGGGGACCTTTCTGGGACATGAAGACCAGAATGGATGGCTTGGAAAAAGTAGAGGCAGTAAAAGATGACGATGTTCATCCTCAAGACCTGGCCCCCCTAAGGGGTGAAGTTTGCCAGGTATTGGCTGGAATGCTGGAAGTGGAATTAGAAAGGCCTACATGTTGTTTGCATTTAGAATTGCATATCTTTGTTTGCGATATAGGTAGGAATAGAGTCGGCTGTAGAATACCGTATCACTGCTGGTCTGGGGCAGAAACGCAGGTGGCACATATCCTTGGTACATGCAGGCCAGATGAGATCCACATATTCACAGACTGATTCCTGCGAGATGACACCTTTAGTTGTGATCTTCTTTGTTAATTTCTCAAAAAGGTGGGGAGTGGGACTACATCAGTGCATCATTGACACCGGGAACATTGGCCCACATGTGTGATTCTTGGTTGCGTATCTTTTTATATTCTTGTGGAATCCAGACCGAGCCTGTGAGATTTAGAATATTTTCACTAGACAATATATAACTTTTAGCTTGTCATACAGTAGCCCTTTGTTGGTCTTCCTTTTGCTATGACTTCTGGGCTTAAACCATTTGCTGCTGCTTTACGTACATTATACACCTAAAAATATGGCATTATTGCAACCTCCCTATCTGGGGTGCTCCACCCCCCCTCCTCCATCAACCAAATTGTGAGATTCTTGTCTAATCCATACTGAGCCTTTCAGCGACATTGTCTGCCTCATGAATTATATAAGGATATTTAGAATATTTTAACTATACTAAATATGCCTTTTATGAGGCAAAGCAGTATGAGATTTAGGTTTAAACTAGCTGTTTCCAGCCTGCTAACACTCGGCATGCTCATTGCTATCTAATTAGCGCTGCTGGTGATTAAAACTAAAGTAAATAATGACAACATTCAATAGCGCTTACGCAGGTGGTAAATGAAATTAAAATGAAGTTAATAATAATAATCATCAAAAATCTGAATAAAACTAATGATACATTTTTTCACAGTGTAAAATCGAAAACAAACGGGATTCAGTTAGATGTGCGTTTTTTATTCATTCCAGCATCTAAATAAATTGTTTTTACAATGCCACCATTGCCAAGTATAGTAGATGTCAAAGCCTTGTACACGAAAGTCTTTCCACAACCTCCTGCACCAAATAAAAAAAGCATTTTTGTGATGTGGTTGGATTATTAACTGCATTCATGATTGCTTCAAAGGTGCCTCGTTGTTCTAGGTTCATCAGAAACTGCAGTCGTTCAGATTCATGTTCCTCCCTTTCTACATCAACAATGTCACACATTTTATATGTATCTGATGGGGAAGGTAGTCCACAACTTTTGCAATCTTTAGCAAACTGTCGTAAGTAGTCTTGGATACCGGCAAGTGTTTGCTGCTCGGCCATGTATTCGTTATGAGTCAGGAGGAAGTCTTCCATCATGTTATTTTTATATTTGTTGTATAAATCAAGTCCACTTGTGATGTTGGAGTGGTTCAGGATTGCAGCAAATAGCTGTCGAAGCTCACCGGGCATTCTAAATAAAGATGCTTCTTCCATTGTTTTGTCCCACTCTGAATCGTTATGCAATAATCCCATGGCCTTTGCTGCCAGAATATAATTTTCATATGTGTGTCCTTCCACTGTTCTCAGATCTTCGAATGATATAGCACCTGTAAAGAACATAAAGAAATCAATTAAAAATTATAAAAAAGTCAGGATGATCTAATAACATAAAATTAGATGAATATGACTTACCTTTGTTAGAGATCGAGTTCCCACTGCTGCACAGAGGGAAACTTGAGCCATCCCCGCTGCGGTCCCCCATTCGTCTCTGGCCGCAGTGGAGCCTGCTCAGCGGAGATATCGGTCCTAGCGTCTCGCCCAGTCTAATACTGTGCAGAGGATGACTGCTGCCTCCCCACGTCCTGCCATTGTAACCAGTGTAGGTCAGCGGCAAGCTGACGTAGTTGGGACTAAGTCCTGTGTGTTCCCTTCTGAGCATGCTCAGGGTAAGATCTCTCATAGGAGATCAGGGGTCACATGGTCGGGTACTGCAGCAACTCCCATTGGTCCTCCAGGAAGGTCCTGAGGCTGCTTTAGTTCTGGAGCAGCTTTCCCATTGGTCCTTTTCTGGAAGGTCCTGTAGCTGCTACTATAAAAGGTGTGCATGACTGCACGGCGGCGCGCTAGTATCAAATCTGTTACGTGCTTGCGCCAGTGTGGTCATGTATGCATGTGGTTAGGTCTGGCTGAAATAAGCCCCTAGAATATCGGCACCTCCGGTGAGTTTTGTATGCACGTGTTCAGGGCTCGGCTGAAAACGCCATTAGAATACCGGCTACTCCGGTGAGGAGATTATTGCTTGTGTTGTGATTGCATGACCACAGATTGCAATCTGCTTAGCAGTCATCTGTGTTCCCTGTGAGTCTAACAGGACACAGTCTTTGTCACAGTGGCTCTGTGAATTAACAGAGTCCGCTTATATTGCCATATAGTGCTACGGCGTTTACATCTGCGACTCTGCAGGATAACAGAGTTCGCTCATACTGCCTATTTGCGCCATCTTACTGCCAGCAGGCTCTGCCTGCACGGTGGACCCCGGGCTGTGAACGCACCTCTCCTTAATATCTATTAGGTGCGTTCCACAGGCCCTTAACACTCTTGATATGCATCAGGAGTAACGTCTCGCTTTCCCACATGGTGTTCACTGGGTATATTCTCTGGATTTCTTGCTGCATACCTCGAAGGTGGTGGCAGTTTACGTCGATGGGCATTGTTGTTTTCAACTTCCGCAGGTGTCAAATTTCTTCTTCGTTGACGCTGGTTATATATATCAGCTTCCCTTCTTTCTGTCACTCGGTTGATATAAACCTTGTGATATCTCTCTCTGTCCTTATCAATCTGCTCAGGTGTTCGTTGTTGATAACCAATCCTACGATTTTGTCTATATTGTTGTTGTCGAGTAGCTACTGCATCGTTGTCCGGATTTTCCTGCTGCCTGTGAGATGTACCTGGCGACTCTTCTTGGCTCATTTTGTTTGGGAGAATGCGGATGCAATTAAATGTACGTTTACCTTGGTTGAATTACATAGAAAGGAAGTGCTGCGCGTGGTAATGTGAGGGGGCGGAGCCTCGTGTGGTAATGTGTGGGGACGGAGCCTCGTGTGGTAATGTGTGGGGACGGAGCCTTGTGTGGTAATGTGTGGGGATGGAGCCTCGTGTGTTAATGTGGGGGAACGGAGCCTCGTGTGTTAATGTGGGGGAACGGAGCCTCGTGTGGTAATGTGTGAGGACGGAGCCTCGTGTGGTAATGGAGCCTCGTGTGGTAATGTGTGGGGACGGAGCCTCGTGTGTTAATGTGGGGGAACGGAGCCTCGTATGGTAATGTGTGGGGACGGAGCCTCGTGTGGTAACGGAGCCTCGTGTGGTAATGTGTGGGGACGGAGCTCGTGTGTTAATGTGGGGGGACGGAGCCTTGTGTGTTAATGTGGGGGAACGGAGCATCGTGTGGTAATGTGTGGGGACAGAGCCTCGTGTGGTAATGTGTGGGGACGGAGCCTCATGTGGTAATGTGGGGGACGGAGCCTCGTGTGGTAATGTGTGGGGACGGAGCCTCGTGTGGTAATGTGTGGGGACGGAGCCTCGTGTGTTAATGTGGGGGAACGGAGCCTCGTGTGTTAATGTGGGGGAACGGAGCCTCGTGTGGTAATGTGTGGGGACAGAGCCTCGTGTGGTAATGTGTGGGGACGGAGCCTCATGTGGTAATGTGGGGGGACAGAGCCTCGTGTGGTAATGTGTGGGGACGGAGCCTGCTGTGGTAATGTGTGGGGACGGAGCCTCGTGTGTTAATGTGGGGGAACGGAGCCTCGTGTGTTAATGTGGGGAACGGAGCCTCGTGTGGTAATGTGTGGGAACGGAGCCTCGTGTGGTAATGTGTGGGAACGGAGCCTCATGTGGTAATGTGGGGGACGGAGCCTCATGTGTTAATGTGGGGGAACGGAGCCTCGTGTGTTAATGTGGGGGAACGGAGCCTCGTGTGTTAATGTGGGGGAACGGAGCCTCGTGTGGTAATGTGTGGGGACAGAGCCTCGTGTGTTAATGTGTGGGGACGGAGCCTCGTGTGTTAATGTGGGGGAACGGAGCCTCGTGTGGTAATGTGGGGGAACGGAGCCTCGTGTGGTAATGTGTGGGAACGGAGCCTCGTGTGGTAATGTGTGGGAACGGAGCCTCATGTGGTAATGTGGGGGGACGGAGCCTCATGTGTTAATGTGGGGGAACGGAGCCTCGTGTGTTAATGTGGTGGAACGGAGCCTCGTGTGTTAATGTGGGGGAACGGAGCCTCGTGTGGTAATGTGTGGGGACGTAGCCTCGTGTGGTAATGTGTGGGGACAGAGCCTCGTGTGTTAATGTGTGGGGACGGAGCCTCGTGTGTTAATGTGGGGGAACGGAGCCTCGTGTGGTAATGTGTGGGGACGGAGCCTCGTGTGGTAATGTGTGGGGACGGAGCCTCATGTGGTAATGTGTGGGGACGGAGCTTCGTGTTGTAACGGAGCCTCGTGTGGTAATTTGTGGGGATGGAGCCTCGTGTGTTAATGTGGGGGGACGGAGCCTCGTGTGTTAATGTGGGGGAACGGAGCCTTGTGTGGTAATGTGTGGGAACAGAGCCTCATGTGGTAATGTGGGGGGACGGAGCCTCGTGTGGCAATGTGTGTGGACGGAGCCTCATGTGGTAATGTGTGGGGACGGAGCCTCATGTGGTAATGTGGGGGGACGGAGCCTCGTGTGGTAATGGAGCCTCATGTGGTAATGTGTGGGGACGGAGCCTCGTGTGGTAATGTGTGGGGATGGAGCCCATGTGGTAATGTGTGGGGATGGAGCCTCATGTGTTAATGTGGGGGGACAGAGCTTCGTGTGTTAATGTGGGGGAACGGAGCCCATGTGGTAATGTGTGGGGACAGAGCCTCGTGTGGTGACAGAGCCTCGTGTGGTAATTTGTGGGGACGGAGCCTCGTGTGGTAATGTGTGGTGACAGAGCCTCGTGTGGTAATGTGTGGGGACGGAGCCTCGTGTGGTAATGTGTGGGGACGGAGCCTCGTGTGGTAATGTGAGGGTACGGAGCCTCGTGTGGTATTGTGTGTGGACGGAGCCTCGTGTGGTAATTTGTGGGGATGGAGCCTCGTGTGTTAATGTGGGGGGACGGAGCCTCATGTGTAATGTGGGGGAACGGAGCTTGTGTGGTAATGTGTGGGAACAGAGCCTCATGTGGTAATGTGGGGGACGGAGCCTCGTGTGGCAATGTGTGTGGACGGAGCCTCATGTGGTAATGTGTGGGGACGGAGCCTCATGTGGTAATGTGGGGGGACGGAGCCTCGTGTGGTAATGGAGCCTCATGTGGTAATGTGTGGGGACGGAGCCTCGTGTGGTAATGTGTGGGGATGGAGCCTCATGTGGTAATGTGTGGGGATGGAGCCTCATGTGTTAATGTGGGGGGACAGAGCTTCGTGTGTTAATGTGGGGAACGGAGCCCCATGTGGTAATGTGTAGGGACAGAGCCTCGTGTGGTGACAGAGCCTCGTGTGGTAATTTGTGGGGACGGAGCCTCGTGTGGTAATGTGTGGTGACGGAGCCTCGTGTGGTAATGTGTGGGGACGGAGCCTCGTGTGGTAATGTGTGGGGACGGAGCCTCGTGTGGTAATGTGAGGGTACGGAGCCTCGTGTGGTATTGTGTGGGGACGGAGCCTCGTGTGGTAATGTGTGTGGACGGAGCCTCGTGTGGTAATGTGTGGGGACGGAGCCTCGTCTGGTAATGTGTGGGGACGGAGCCTCGTGTGGTAATGTAGGATCGTGTGGTAATGTGGGGGGGCGGGATTATGTGTGGTAATGTGGTGGGGGCGGGATTATGTGTGGTAATGTGGTGGGGGCAGGATTATGTGTGGTAATGCGGTGGGGGGGCAGGATTATGTGTGGTAATGTGGTGGGGGGCGGGATTAGGTGTGGTGATGTGATGGGGGGCGGGATTATGTATGGTGATATGATGGGGGGCGGTATTATGTGTGGTGATGTGGTGGGGGGCGGAATTATGTGTGGTAATGTGGTGGGGGCGGGATTATGTGTGATAATGTGGTGGGGGGCGGGATTATGTGTGGTGATGTGGTGGGGGGCCGGGATTATGTGTGGTGATGTGGTGGGGGGCGGGATTGTGTGTGGTGATGTGGTGGGATTGTGTGTGGTCATGTAGTGGGGGGGCAGAATTGCATGTGGTGATGTGGTGGGGGACAGGATTATGTGTGGTAATGTGATGGGGGCGGGATTATGTGTGGTGATGTGGTGTGGGGGCAGGATTACCGTATATACTCGAATATAAGCCGAGATTTTCAGCCCATTTTTTAGGGCTGAAAGTCCCCCTCTCGGCTTATATTCGAGTCATATACCAGGGGGTCGGCGGGGAGGGGAAGCGCAGCTGTGATATATACTCACCCCTCCGCCGGCGCGGTCTCTGCAGCCCCCCTGCTCTTCTCCCACGGTCCCGGCACCTGTGTTCAACCCTCAGTGGTACCGCTCATTAAAGTCATGAATATGCACATATTCATGACTTTAATGAGTGGTAACACGTGACCGCTGAACACTGGCGCCGGGACCGTGGGAGAAGAGCAGGGCAGAGACGCACTGGCAGGAGGGTGAGTATAAGGGATATTTACCTGTCCCGTTCCACCGATGCGCTGCTGTGTCCTCGGGTCCTCTTGCTGCGATGTTCAGGCAGAGGGCGCGATGACGTAGTTACTGCGCGCCGCGCCCCCTGCCTGATCATTCACTGCTGGAGGACCCGGAAGACAGCGGCGAGCAGCGGTGAACCCGGTGACAGGTAAATGTCTCAGGTGCCGGGCCCTGAGCAAGCGGTGACACCGGCACCTGTCCCCCATAGCGCGCCGGTGTCCCTGCCTGCTCAGGACACCGGCACCTGGCCCCCAGCGACAAGAGGTGAGTATGTTTTTTTTTTTTTTTCTTGTTGCAGCAGTAGCGGCAGCGTGTGAGGCCTATACTATGGGGCATCTATGGGGGCATAATTATGGATCATCTATAGGGGCATAATCTATGGGGGCACAATCTATGGATCATATATTGGGGCACAATCTATGGAGCATCTATGGGGGCACAATCTATGGATCATATATGGGGGCACAATCTATGGAGCACCTATGGGGGCACAATCTATGGAGCATCTATGGGGGCATAATCTATAGATCATCTATGGGGGCACAATCTATGGAGCATCTATGGGGCACAATCTATGGAGCATCTATGGGGGCATAATCTATGGATCATCTATGGGGGCACAATCTATGGAGCATCTATGGGGGGCATACATATACATGGGGCAGCATATAGGGCATAATCTCATTTTCCACCCTAGGCTTGTACTCGAGTCAGTAAGTTTTCCCAGTTTTTTGTGGCAAAATTAGGGGGTCGGCTAATACTCGAGTATATACAGTATGTGTGCTAATGTGGTGGGGGGGCGTGATTATGTGGTGGGGGGCGGGATTATGTGTGGTAATGTGGTGGGGGGCGGGATTATGTGGGTGTGGGGCCGGGATTATGTGTGGTGATGTGATGGGGGGGGGGATTCTGTGTGGTGATGTGGTGGGATTGTGTGGTGGGGGTGGGCTTATGAGCAGTAATGTGGTCAGGGGCGGGAATATGAGGGGTAATGTGGTGGGGGGGCAGGATTATGAGCAGTAATGTGGTGGGTGTTAGGGGTCGAGTTCCCGCTTCTGCAAAGGGGAATCTTGAGCCATTCCGGCTGCGGTCTCCCATTCATCTCTGGCCGCAGTGGACTCTGCTCAGCTTAGACGTTGGTCCCAGCGTCTCGCCCAGTCTAACAGTGTGCAGAGGATTACTGCTGCCTCTCCAGGCTCTGCTATTGTGGCCAGTACTGGTTAACGGCGAGCAGACTTCTTTAGGACAAAGTCCTTGTTTTCCCCTTCTGAGCATGCCCAGGGTGAGATCTCTCATTGGAGATCAGGGGTCACATGCTCAGGTACTGCAGCAGCTCCTATTGGTCCGCCAGGAAGGTCCTGTGACTACTGGTGTTCTGGAACAGTTTCATTGGTCCTTGTTTCTGGCAGGTCCTGTAGCTGTTACTATAAAAGGGTGGCATGGCTGGGCCGCCATGCGCTGGTATCAATTGCATTATGTGCTTTACGCCAGTGTGATCATGCATGCATGTGGTTAGGGCTCGGCTGAAATAAGCCCCTAGAATACCGACACCTCCGGTGAGGAGATTTGAGTGCAAGTGGTTAGGGCTTGGCTGAAATAAGCCCCTAGAATACTGGCTTCTCCGGTGAGGAGATTGCTTGATTGCGTTGCTGTCTGCGTGATCACGGACTGCTATCCGCACAGCAGCTATCTGTGTATCCCTGTGGTGTTAACAGGACACAGTCTTTTTCTCAGCGGCTCTGTGACGCAACAGGGTTCGCTTTATAACGCTGGTTCAGCGCCCTAGCGTTTTACTTTGCGGCTCACTGAAGCTAAGCGAGTTCGCACCTATCGCCATACAGCGCTGTGGCATTCCCGTTAGCAGCTCTGGGGATTAACAGAGTTCGCACTTACTGCCACAGCGCGCTACGGCATTAATTTTAGCGACTCTGCGGCATAACAGAGTTTGCTACTTTCGCCATCTTACTAGCAGCGTGTTTCGCCTGCACGGTGGACCCCGGGCTGTGAACGCACCCCTCTAATATATCTATTAGGTGCGTTCCGCAGACCCTAACATAATACTAGCGCCAGGGTCTGGCTAGTAAAATGGCGGATGACCAGCGTCTACTGCGGGACATCCAGCAGCTGGAGGGTAGGTTGGCGGCTCTTGAGCGCACAACCTCAGCTGTGGATGTTACCACAGTCGCTGTTCAGGCTGCTAGCGTGGCTGCAGCCAGTGTGTCCACTGCCACCTCTGCCCCCACAATATCCCACCTCCTGCTTCCAGACAAGTTTACTGGTGACAGCAAGCAATGTCGGGGATTCGTGAGTCAGTGCTCTATACAACTCGAGCTTCTGGCTGCACGTTTCCCCACGGATAGGGCACAAGTGGGCTTTGTAATATCTCTTCTGTCTGGCAGAGCGTTGGAGTGGGCCACCCCGCTGTGGGAGCGTGACAACCGTGTGGTGCGGAGAGCTCCTCTTTTTCTGGAGGCTCTAAAAAAGGTCTTTCTAGGACCTCAGGTTACCCACGATGCGGCGCTCCAACTTCTGGCAAGTTCACAGGGTTCGTCCTTGGTCAGCTGTTTTGCTGTACAATTTTGGACTCTGTCCTCGGAGTTGGACTGGCCGGATAAAGTCCTCATTCCCGTGTTTTGGAGAAGACTAGAGGGCCATGTGAAAGACGCCTTGGCTACCAGGGAGATTCCCGCCACACTGGAGAAGCTTATCGCCATATCTACCCGCATCGACCTCTGTTTTCACGAGCGGAGGTTGGAGCGGTCCCAGTGTACAGTCATGGCCAAAAGTTTTGAGAATGACACAAATATTATATTTTCACATGATCTGCTGCCCTCTGATTTTTATGTGTGTTTGACAGATGTTTTTATCACAGACAGAAATATAATTGCAAACATATGAGTAACAAAAGCTTATATTGACAGTTAGAATGAGTTAATGCAGCAAGTCAATATTTGCAGTGTTGACCCTTCTTCTTCAGGACCTCTGCAATTCTCCCTGGCATGCTCTCAATCAACTTCTGGACCAAATCCTGACTGATAGCAGTCCATTCTTGCACAATCAATGCTTTCATTTTGTCAGAATTTTTAGGTTTTTGTTTGTCCACCCGTCTCTTGATGATTAACCACAAGTTCTCAATGGGATTAAGATCTGGGGAGTTTCCAGGCCATGGACCCAAAATCTCTATGTTTTGTTCCCTGAGCCATTTAGTTATCACCTTTGCTTTATGGCAAGGTGCTCCATCATGCTGGAAAAGGCATTGTTGATCACCAAACTGCTCTTGGAGGGTTGGGAGAAGTTGCTCTTGGAGGACATTCTGGTACCATTCTTTATTCATGGCTGTGTTTTTAGGCAAGACTGTGAGAGAGCCGATTCCCTTGGCTGAGAAGCAACCCCACACATGAATGGTTTCAGGATGCTTAACAGTTGGCATGAGACAAGACTGGTGGTAGCCCTCGCCTTGTCTTCTCCGAATGAGGTGTTTTCCTGATGTCCCAAACAATCGAAAAGGGGATTCATCAGAGAAAATAACTTTACCCCAGTCCTCAGCAGTCCACTGCCTGTACCTTTTGCAGAATATCAGTCTGTCCATGATGTTTTTTCTGGAGAGAAGTGGCTTCTTTGCTGCCCTCCTTGAGACCAGGCCTTGCTCCAAGAGTCTCCGCCTCACAGTGCGTGCAGATGCACTCACACCTGCCTGCTGCCATTCCTGAGCAAGCTCTGCACTGCTGGTAGCCCGATCCCACAGCTGAAACACTTTTAAGAGACTGTCCTGGCGCTTGCTGGTCTTTCTTGGGCGCCCTGAAGCCTTTTTGGCAACAATGGAACCTCTCTCCTTGAAGTTCTTGATGATGCGATAGATTGCTGACTGAGGTACAATCTTTCTAGCTGCGATACTCTTCCCTGTTAGGCCATTTTTGTGCATTGCAATGATGACTGCACGTGTTTCTTTAGAGATAACCATGGTTAACAGAAGAGAAACAATGATGCCAAGCACCAGCCTCCTTTTAAAGTGTCCAGTGGTGTCATTCTTACTTAATCATGACAGATTGATCTCCAGCCATGTCCTCATCAACACCCACACCTGTGTTAATGGAGCAATCACTGAAAAGAGGTTAGCTGGTCCTTTTAAGGCAGGGCTGCAATGATGTTGAAATGTGTTTTGGGGGATAAAGTTCATTTTCTAGCCAAATATTGACTTTGCAAGTAATTGCTGTTAAGCTGATCACTCTTTATAACATTCTGGAGTATATGCAAATTGCCATTAGAAAAAGTGAAGCAGTAGACTTTGTAAAAATTAATATTTGTGTCATTCTCAAAACTTTTGGCCATGACTGTAGTATTCTCTCACATGCAAGGAGTGATCCCAATTACATTAATATCTGAGGTGGTGCCTGCTTTTTACAATCTTTGTCTAATAGATATCAGTCATGTCATGTAACAAAGGAAGTATTTTTCCTTGTAGTATACCGATATTTCTGTGCCGTATCGGACCATCATGAATTGAGGTATGTGTTAAAGAGGCCAACTGACACTCTTTGTCCCTTGGCCCAAGAAAAATGGGATCCATTCCTACCCCCCCATAAGTTGAGCCAAATAACCCCTGTTGTGAATGTGTTAGAAATGAATTCTGAGCGGGAGCTCCCTCTGGTGGTTGCAAACAGTACTGAACCATTCAATGAAGATTTTGAAGATTGGCGATCAGGAGCTTACTGACTGGTCTTATATAAGGGAGGTTCCCTCCCTTCAGGGTTGCCGGTGATCAATTGTTCTTGTCTCATCTTTGGTTCCTGGTTCACTTGGAAGCCTGCTGTGTCTTGCCTGCATCTTCTTCTAACAGATAAGATATCTTCTGCTTGTATTTTTGTGGTTGCTTTTTGCTTATTTTCCTGCACTCTTGTGGAGGTCAGCCAGGTCCCCTTCGGGGGCTTGTGCTCCTCTCAGTTTATCTGAGCCTCTGTTATTTGTTCATTTGCCTTTTCCAGTTTTTTCAGTGGCTGCGGCTTAGTTTTGTTACACCAGAGATTTAGGTGGTAAGGTCGTGTGATCTCAGGTGTTTTCGTAATTAGTAGAGTTGGTACTTTTTAGGGTTTTTTGGGATTGCAGTAAGTGTCCTTCCTATCCTTTTCTGTCCAGGTAGATTGGGCCCCAACGTTTGCTCATACTATTTTCTGTCTGTGTCTGTATTTCCTCTTGTCTAACCGCCATTACATGTTTGGGGGCTTCCTATGTTCTTTGGGGATCTGCTCCGGGGCAGATAGTTTTCCTCTTTCTATCTTTAGGTGTAGTTAGCTTCTCAGGCTGTGACGAGGCGTCTAGGACCAACGTAGGTACGCTCCACGGCTGCCTTTAGTTGTGGTGGTTAGTCAGGGTACTGCAATCCAGTAGATTCCAACCTCTCTGGTGTATTGCCGTTTTTGCCTGCTCTCCTCAGTTACCAAAACATAACAAACCCCCATTTTTCAATGCGTAACTATTATTTTAAAGTTAATGAAGGTTGCCAAGCTTAAGTAATAATGATTGATGTTGTTGCCATTGAAATGGGCACTGTAGGTGTGTTTACTGTCCTCCACTCCCTACCGACTTTGCTCCCCATTGACTTGCATTGGGTTTCGTGTTTTGGTCGACCCGCCGACTTTTCGCGATAGTCGGCAGATTTCACTCGACCCGACTTTTGCGAAAGTCGGGTTCCGTGAAACCCGACACGACCCGAAATAAGGGAATGTCGCTCATCTCTAGTAACAACCTCTCTTTCACATTCAGAAGTCCCGGGATATATCAGGACGAGTTATCTGCACCCTCTGGTAATAGACAAAAGGGAAAAAGTATCTATACTGTAAGTTTATTCCAAATGAAAAGGTTTTGCAATGTGTTTTAATAGCAATCACAGGAGATGACAGTCATATGCTATGATTGCTATTCAAACACATTTCACAATATGGACAATGAAGCTTAGTAATTTCTGGTAAGTAAAGAAGACTGGCAACTGATCAACAAGTAATCAGATTTATTATTTCAATTTTGAACTGAAAAGGGACATCTCTCACTCCGATGTCCTTCACTTGTTTCCTCTTCAGTAGTACAATAAAAATTAGTTTCCACTGAGCACAGCAGATTTGATAAAATGGTTAAAGTGATTTAAAAAGAAAACTTGAGTCATATCATACATAAAAACTCAAACACTGTGGCCTCGATTAATCAAGACCTCCAATTTTCTTGCTGGTCTTGATGAGGAGGCGTGTAACACCTGTTAAAGACACAGTAAACAATTGATTTTTGGACTTAATGCCTGTGTGTTGCCTCATTACTGCGTGCCCGGCCTTGGCCTACCAGAGCGAATCCCTACATTTGGTGTTTGATTGCGGGCAGACGCAGTGAGGTCAGGCTGTTTTTTTTTGTGGATGTTTTTTTTTTCCGATGCATGACAAATAACCCGGTGGGGTTACGAAGGTGACAAGCGGCTGGCTGTAACTCGGTGGGGTTACGAAGGTTGCTGTGGATCAGGCGGTCCACGAAGACGGTGCAGCGGAAGCGTGCAGAGACTGGTGGTAGCGTGAGCTACCGGGACACTTGCAGGAAGAGGTTCTGCAGTAGCAGCAGCTTGTGAGCGGCAGTCAGAGGTGCCGGTGGTTGGTGGCTGCCACAGCAGCGGTGTTGGTGCCAGCAGGAGCTGGTGGTGTAATAGAAGGACAGTGTGAACCCGGTCACACAGACTCTTAAAGGGCCAGTAACAGCCAAAAGAAATAAAACTGTATTGTGGGAGTTGTGCCTAAGAAAACTGTGGGGGAGTCCACAGGGGTTTATCCCAGAGTGGGATGGTGGCCAAAAGGGGGCGGCAACCCACCAGCAGGGATGGTTGGCAAAAAGGGGGTGGAGAACTGTCCGGAGATGGAGAGCAAGGTAAAAATGCTTGTGGAGGCCGTGCGACAGCAGCAGCTGGCTACGCAACAGCAACAGCAGGCTATGCAGCAGCAGGCTATACAACAGAAGGCTATGGAACAGCAACAGGCAACCAACAGGCTACTGATGCAGCACATTACAGCGCCACAGACAGCTGGAGCTGCCCAGGGACGCCAGGATGTCCGGCGAGTGGTGCCTGCAGTGATTCCAGAAAGGGAGACATCAGATGACGTCGAGGTGTACCTGGAGGTGCAGCCGAACGGTTGCCAGGGGAAAATATATGTCTCTCCAATTTGTCTTATGAACTATCCACCTGGCGCAAGGCTACGGGGGTGTGACCTGCCGATAAATAATGAAGATATGGTTGGCCTGATCGACCAGGGGAGTCCGGTGACTTTAGTGAGAGTTGCACCTAAGAGGTCTCAAATACCCGGTAGAAAGGTCGGGGTCACCTGCATTCATGGGAACACTAAGGAGTATCCCGTGGCCGCGGTAATTGTGGGGACAGGCTGGGACATGAGGGAACAGGAGGTCGCTATAGTCCCAAATTTGGTGTGTCCCGTAGTTATCGGTCGGGACTCTGAACTGTTCTTTGACTTGCAGGAGGAGGGAGATCACTCTACTGTTGGGATGGTGGGTATTAGTACGGTGACACCTACCAAAGTGGACGGGTCTGACCAACTCGGTGACTTAGCAGACGGTGACACCAGCAGAAAGGGTGCGTCTACCCAACTGACAGACCTGATGTCTCTTGACGTGTGCCAGGAGGGGGGTGACTCAGACTCTGAGGGTGACTGTGACTCTAAGTTAGAAAAGGAATACAGTAAGGAAGGCCCCCACCAGGAGGGAAAACCCTCCCGTCGTCGGAGACGTAAAGGGCGCAAAGCGCCGGAACACAATGTATGTACTGAGGATGGTATTAAAGAAAAATCTATGACTGATGCGTTAGTGCAAGATGTGAGTATGCTTCCAGACACTGAAGAGCTGGAGAGTGTAGAGCTCTCTGAAGGTACAAACAGTCAAGAGGGGCCTAAGGATGACCGGACTGAGCCTCAAGAAAGGTTGAAGGGGTCAGATACGGAAGTCGCCGACGCCATACAGTTGGAGCAGGTGCGACACCTGGAGGCCGAGGTTGCGGCCATAAAGCAGAACATTGCTAAAAAGTTGTCCGGTGAGAAGCAAAGGTCTGCTGAACTAGAGACCCTTAAAGAGCAGATCGAACAAGAAAAGGCCCTGAGACAAACGGCCGAACAAAGAGTGGATGAGCTGGAGAGGGAAGTCTCTGAGCTCAGAGGTCACCTGTCATGTGTGCATCGCCACGAAGATCGTCGCGGTTGCACATTCTGACTTCTCACAGCTGAGTTGCTGTTCCTTTGTGTTTGGCAGTTAGGGAGTTAATTCTGTCTGTGCTCAGTTCTGGGACTGGGTGCAGTTTCTCCCGGCTGCAATTAATTATTTGATGATTAGTTTCCTTTAAATCTCTGGTGGTCTGTTTTGGGAGTTGCCAGTGAAATTCTTCATGCAGACCACAGATAGGATTGTATCTGTATAGACTTAAGTTAAAGAGCTCCTTAGTTGTTTTAAGCTCACCTTGCTTAGAGTTTAATATCCCAGATCATTTATGTTCCTTCTGTGTTTGAGTGTGTATGCAAGTCTGTGTTTTCTCCAGTCTGTCTTATATGTCTAAATCTGTGTATTTAGCAGAGATCAGCCCATATCCCTTTGGTGGTAATCAGAATCCTTCTTAGGACTGATTACAGGGTTCAGGGACTGATAGGAGACAGGGTTAGGCTGGAGACTTGGACCTCTGAACCATTATCAGTACCTCCAAGGTGAGGGATTAGTTAGGACCCCAGTTTAGGGTCAGGTTAGACCCCCGGTCCTCTTCTTTCCTGTGACAGTGTATCAAGTCCTCAAGATTAACCCTGAGTTCAACGGATATCGTGTCAGGTAAATCTATTCTATATTTACATGCTGATGTTGCTAATCTATATGTTGTATAGAGTGTTGTTCTTTTAAGAATAGTTTACTGACATCGTACACATATCATAAGACCGCGTGACATTTTCACTGGCCCATAAAATTATTCCCAGTTGCCATGGATCCAGTAGCCCAGCTGGCTCTGCAGTTGCAGGGATTATCCATGGAGCTGACGGACATTAAGTCCAAAGTTTTGTCTCCCTCGGAGAAAACCAGATTTGAACCTAAAGTAGCTCTCCCGGACAGGTTCACTGGTGGGCGAGACAAATTTTTTACCTTCAGGGAAGCATGTAAATTGTATTTTCGGCTTCGGCCTCGATCGTCAGGGAGTGAGGAGCAGAGAGTGGGAATTGTTGTCTCGCTCCTACAAGGGGACCCTCAATCCTGGGCCTTCTCCCTTCCTCCGGGATCCCCGGCTCTACAGTCAGTAGATCGATTTTTTACTGCCCTGGGTTTGGTATATGATGACCCAGATCGGGTCTCTCTTGCTGAGACAAAATTACGTAAGATACAGCAGGGAGATCGTCCGGCGGAGGAATTTGCTTCTGAGTTCCGTAGATGGGCCACAGATACTCAGTGGAATGACCCAGCTCTTAGGAGCCAGTTTTGTCATGGGCTTTCTGACAAATTAAAGGACGTTTTGGCTCAGTATGATTCTCCTCCATCACTGGAGGCTGCTATGGCCCTGGCTATCCGTACTGATAGACGGCTCCGGGAGAGGTGCGAGGTAACTCCGCCCCCTGTTGTTACTCCACCTACTACTAAAGTCCCTTATGTTGAGGTTCCCCTTGTCTGTTCGGAGGAGCCTATGCAGTTGGGAGGGACATCATTTCGTAGGAGGGGATTGGCGGTACGCCGCAGGACTAGAAGGTGTTTCTTCTGCGGGAAAGAGGGACATTTTGTTGGGGGATGTCCGTCCCGTGCCTTGTTGAGCAAGAAGTCGCCAGAAAACTGTTAATCCCAGGTTGTGTGGTGGACGACAACCTGGGAGTATGTATTTCGTCCGCTAGTTCTTCTCAGTTCCTTGTACCAGTGGAGGTGGTGGTTGGTACGAGAGTGGAGAGATTTTCTGTTCTTCTTGATAGTGGGTCCGGGCTAATCTGGTTGACGCTCAGTTTGCTCAGGCTCAAGGTATGCATCTGAGTGTATTGGTCAAACCGATCCCTATATTCTCCATTGACGCCAGGCCTCTCGGCCAAGGTAGCTTTGTTCATGAGGTTCATAACATTGACCTTCGGGTAGGGGCAATACATAGGGAACTATTATCTTGTTATGTGTTGGAGGGTCTACCTACTCCTATTGTGTTGGGACTTCCTTGGTTGGTTAAACATAACCCTGTGATTAATTGGCAGTCCAGAGAGATAAGCCAATGGGGTGAGTTTTGCAAAAGTAACTGCATGAACACAGTCATCAGTGCGGTCGTGCCTAGTACTTTGCCTCCTTTTTTGGAGGACTTTGGGGATGTGTTCTCTGAGGAGGGGTGTCAGGAGTTGCCTCCTCATCGCGTGTATGACTGCTCTATTAATTTACTTCCTGATGCTAAGTTACCTAAAGCTAGGTTATATAACCTTTCTGGTCCTGAGAGGCAGGCTATGAAAGATTATATTTCGGAAAGTCTGGCCAAAGGGCATATTAGACCTTCATCTTCCCCAGTGGCCGCGGGGTTCTTCTTTGTGAAGAAAAAAGATGGAGGCCTATGCCCTTGCTTGGATTTCCGCGAACTTAATCGGATTACTGTTCGAGATCCGTATCCACTCCCTCTGATTCCTGATCTCTTCAATCAAATTGTTGGCGCCAAATGGTTCTCTAAATTGGATCTCAGGGGGCGTATAATCTGATTAGGATAAAAGAGGGGATGAGTGGAAAACGGCGTTTAACACGCCGGAGGGACATTATGAGAACCTTGTCATGCCTTTTGGTCTGACTACTGCACCAGCAGTATTCCAACATTTTGTTAATGACATTTTTCGTCATCTGGTGGGGCTGTTTGTGGTCGTATATTTGGATGACATTTTAATTTACTCGCCAGATCTTGTGTCTCACCAGGAGCATGTGAGACAGGTGTTGCAGATCTTGCGAGACAATAAACTATACGCCAAACTGGAAAAGTGTGTATTCGCCGTACAGGAACTTCAGTTTTTGGGTTTCTTGGTGTCAGCCTCCGGTTTCCGTATGGACCCTGAAAAGGTGAGAGCAGTGCTTGAATGGGATCAGCCAGAGGATCTTAAGGCTCTGCAGCGTTTTCTGGGGTTTGCTAACTACTACCGGAAATTTATTTGTAATTTCTCATCTGTTGTCAAACCTCTCACTGACATGACAAGAAAAGGGACGGATTTTTCTAAATGGTCGGACAAAGCTTGCCAAGCTTTTTCCTCTTTGAAAAAATGTTTTGCTTCGGCACCCGTTCTCATCCAACCAGATGCATCACAGCCGTTCGTTGTGGAGGTGGACGCGTCTGACGTAGGGGTGGGTGCAATATTGTCCCAGGGTCCGTCCCCTGGTAAATGGCATCCGTGCGCTTTCTTTTCTAAGAAATTGTCGTCCGCCGAAAGGAATTATGATATCGGCAATAGGGAACTTTTGGCCATTAAGTTGGCTTTTGAAGAATGGCGTCACTTTTTGGAGGGGGCAGTCCACCCGGTCACCGTCATTACTGATCACAAGAACCTGCTGTATTTGGAATCTGCTAAGCGTCTGAATTCCAGACAAGCTCGATGGTCGTTGTTTTTTACCAGGTTTAATTTTGTTGTCACTTATCGCCCTGGATCTAAGAATGTTAAGGCGGATGCCTTGTCTCGCAGTTTCCCAGGGGCCGGGAAAATGGATGACCCGATTCCTATCCTTCAGGAGGGGTGGTAGTGTCGGCTGTATGTTCTGAGCTTGAGGAGGAGGTATTAGAGGTTCAGGGGACGCCCCTGCAGGACCTCCAGGGAGACTGTTTGTCCCAAATCAGTTGAGACAAAAGGTTATTGAGGCACATCATAATTCTGCTTTAGCAGGACATCCAGGGAGTAAGGCTACTTTAGATCTCCTTTCTCGCCGGTTTTGGTGGCCTAACGTTAATAAAGATGTTTTAACTTTTGTCGCGTCCTGTGGGGTTTGTGCTCGCTCTAAGACCCCTCATACCCGTCCGTCTGGGACCCTCTTACCCTTGAAACTTCTGGAGCGTCCATGGACTCATTTGTCTATGGACTTCATCACGGACCTTCCTCAGTCGTCAGGGAAGACTGTCATACTGGTGGTTGTTGACAGGTTCAGTAAGATGGCACATTTCATTGCTCTTCCTGCCCTCCCTAATGCTAAAACTCTGGCGCAGGTGTTCATTGGGGAGATTGTGAGACTTCATGGGTTGCCTTCTGATGTGGTGTCAGATAGGGGGTCTCAGTTTGTGTCCAAGTTTTGGAGGGCATTTTGTTTACGTCGGGGAATGCAATTGTCATTTTCCTCGGCTTTTCATCCGCAGACCAATGGTCAGACAGAGCGTCTGAATCAAAGCCTAGAGACTTATCTTCGGTGTTTTGTCTCAGAGAACCAGGAGGACTGGTCTTCTTTCTTGCCTCTGGCAGAGTTCGCTCTTAACAACAGGCGGAGCGAGTCCACTGGTAAATCCCCGTTTTTTGGGGCATATGGTTTTCATCCCCAGTTTTGTACTTTCAATGCCCTTCTGGGGTTCCTGAGGAGGAGCGTTTCTCGTCGTCACTTGCTTCAGTGTGGAGAGGTGTATTGAATAATCTGAGTGCTATGGGGAACCGTTATAAACGTATGGCTGATAGGAGGAGAGTTTCTGGTCCAGATCTTAATGTGAACGATCTGGTATGGTTGTCTACCAGGAATATAAAACTTAAAGTTCCCTCCTGGAAGCTGGGCCCCAGATTCATGGGGCCGTACAGGATCAGTTCCATAATTAATCCTGTGGCATTTCGTCTGGACCTCCCTCCTACGTTTAAAATCCACAATGTGTTCCACAAGTCATTACTTAAGAGGTACGTGGCACCAGTCATACCATCACCTCTACCTCCTCCTCCAGTGGTGGTCAATGGTAACTTGGAGTTTCAAGTGTCAAAGATCATTGACTCACGTCTGAATCGCCGGTCCCTTCAGTACTTGGTGCATTGGAAGGGGTATGGTCCAGAGGAGAGGACGTGGGTTCCTGCGTCTGACATTAACGCAGATCGTTTGGTGCGGACCTTCCACAGAACTCACCCGGGCAAACCTGGCCCTGAGGGTCCGGAGGCCCCTCGTAGAAGGGGGGGTACTGTCATGTGTGCATCGCCACGAAGATCGTCGCGGTTGCACATTCTGACTTCTCACAGCTGAGTTGCTGTTCCTTTGTGTTTGGCAGTTAGGGAGTTAATTCTGTCTGTGCTCAGTTCTGGGACTGGGTGCAGTTTCTCCCGGCTGCAATTAATTATTTGTTGATTAGTTTCCTTTAAATCTCTGGTGGTCTGTTTTGGGAGTTGCCAGTGAAATTCTTCATGCAGACCACAGATAGGATTGTATCTGTATAGACTTAAGTTAAAGAGCTCCTTAGTTGTTTTAAGCTCACCTTGCTTAGAGTTTAATATCCCAGATCATTTATGTTCCTTCTGTGTTTGAGTGTGTATGCAAGTCTGTGTTTTCTCCAGTCTGTCTTATATGTCTAAATCTGTGTATTTAGCAGAGATCAGCCCATATCCCTTTGGTGGTAATCAGAATCCTTCTTAGGACTGATTACAGGGTTCAGGGACTGATAGGAGACAGGGTTAGGCTGGAGACTTGGACCTCTGAACCATTATCAGTACCTCCAAGGTGAGGGATTAGTTAGGACCCCAGTTTAGGGTCAGGTTAGACCCCCGGTCCTCTTCTTTCCTGTGACAGTGTATCAAGTCCTCAAGATTAACCCTGAGTTCAACGGATATCGTGTCAGGTAAATCTGTTCTATATTTACATGCTGATGTTGCTAATCTATATGTTGTATAGAGTGTTGTTCTTTTAAGAATAGTTTACTGACATCGTACACATATCATAAGACCGCGTGACATTTTCACTGGCCCATAAAATTATTCCCAGTTGCCATGGATCCAGTAGCCCAGCTGGCTCTGCAGTTGCAGGGATTATCCATGGAGCTGACGGACATTAAGTCCAAAGTTTTGTCTCCCTCGGAGAAAACCAGATTTGAACCTAAAGTAGCTCTCCCGGACAGGTTCACTGGTGGGCGAGACAAATTTTTTACCTTCAGGGAAGCATGTAAATTGTATTTTCGGCTTCGGCCTCGATCGTCAGGGAGTGAGGAGCAGAGAGTGGGAATTGTTGTCTCGCTCCTACAAGGGGACCCTCAATCCTGGGCCTTCTCCCTTCCTCCGGGATCCCCGGCTCTACAGTCAGTAGATCGATTTTTTACTGCCCTGGGTTTGGTATATGATGACCCAGATCGGGTCTCTCTTGCTGAGACAAAATTACGTAAGATACAGCAGGGAGATCGTCCGGCGGAGGAATTTGCTTCTGAGTTCCGTAGATGGGCCACAGATACTCAGTGGAATGACCCAGCTCTTAGGAGCCAGTTTTGTCATGGGCTTTCTGACAAATTAAAGGACGTTTTGGCTCAGTATGATTCTCCTCCATCACTGGAGGCTGCTATGGCCCTGGCTATCCGTACTGATAGACGGCTCCGGGAGAGGTGCGAGGTAACTCCGCCCCCTGTTGTTACTCCACCTACTACTAAAGTCCCTTATGTTGAGGTTCCCCTTGTCTGTTCGGAGGAGCCTATGCAGTTGGGAGGGACATCATTTCGTAGGAGGGGATTGGCGGTACGCCGCAGGACTAGAAGGTGTTTCTTCTGCGGGAAAGAGGGACATTTTGTTGGGGGATGTCCGTCCCGTGCCTTGTTGAGCAAGAAGTCGCCAGAAAACTGTTAATCCCAGGTTGTGTGGTGGACGACAACCTGGGAGTATGTATTTCGTCCGCTAGTTCTTCTCAGTTCCTTGTACCAGTGGAGGTGGTGGTTGGTACGAGAGTGGAGAGATTTTCTGTTCTTCTTGATAGTGGGTCCGGGCTAATCTGGTTGACGCTCAGTTTGCTCAGGCTCAAGGTATGCATCTGAGTGTATTGGTCAAACCGATCCCTATATTCTCCATTGACGCCAGGCCTCTCGGCCAAGGTAGCTTTGTTCATGAGGTTCATAACATTGACCTTCGGGTAGGGGCAATACATAGGGAACTATTATCTTGTTATGTGTTGGAGGGTCTACCTACTCCTATTGTGTTGGGACTTCCTTGGTTGGTTAAACATAACCCTGTGATTAATTGGCAGTCCAGAGAGATAAGCCAATGGGGTGAGTTTTGCAAAAGTAACTGCATGAACACAGTCATCAGTGCGGTCGTGCCTAGTACTTTGCCTCCTTTTTTGGAGGACTTTGGGGATGTGTTCTCTGAGGAGGGGTGTCAGGAGTTGCCTCCTCATCGCGTGTATGACTGCTCTATTAATTTACTTCCTGATGCTAAGTTACCTAAAGCTAGGTTATATAACCTTTCTGGTCCTGAGAGGCAGGCTATGAAAGATTATATTTCGGAAAGTCTGGCCAAAGGGCATATTAGACCTTCATCTTCCCCAGTGGCCGCGGGGTTCTTCTTTGTGAAGAAAAAAGATGGAGGCCTATGCCCTTGCTTGGATTTCCGCGAACTTAATCGGATTACTGTTCGAGATCCGTATCCACTCCCTCTGATTCCTGATCTCTTCAATCAAATTGTTGGCGCCAAATGGTTCTCTAAATTGGATCTCAGGGGGCGTATAATCTGATTAGGATAAAAGAGGGGGATGAGTGGAAAACGGCGTTTAACACGCCGGAGGGACATTATGAGAACCTTGTCATGCCTTTTGGTCTGACTACTGCACCAGCAGTATTCCAACATTTTGTTAATGACATTTTTCGTCATCTGGTGGGGCTGTTTGTGGTCGTATATTTGGATGACATTTTAATTTACTCGCCAGATCTTGTGTCTCACCAGGAGCATGTGAGACAGGTGTTGCAGATCTTGCGAGACAATAAACTATACGCCAAACTGGAAAAGTGTGTATTCGCCGTACAGGAACTTCAGTTTTTGGGTTTCTTGGTGTCAGCCTCCGGTTTCCGTATGGACCCTGAAAAGGTGAGAGCAGTGCTTGAATGGGATCAGCCAGAGGATCTTAAGGCTCTGCAGCGTTTTCTGGGGTTTGCTAACTACTACCGGAAATTTATTTGTAATTTCTCATCTGTTGTCAAACCTCTCACTGACATGACAAGAAAAGGGACGGATTTTTCTAAATGGTCGGACAAAGCTTGCCAAGCTTTTTCCTCTTTGAAAAAATGTTTTGCTTCGGCACCCGTTCTCATCCAACCAGATGCATCACAGCCGTTCGTTGTGGAGGTGGACGCGTCTGACGTAGGGTGGGTGCAATATTGTCCCAGGGTCCGTCCCCTGGTAAATGGCATCCGTGCGCTTTCTTTTCTAAGAAATTGTCGTCCGCCGAAAGGAATTATGATATCGGCAATAGGGAACTTTTGGCCATTAAGTTGGCTTTTGAAGAATGGCGTCACTTTTTGGAGGGGGCAGTCCACCCGGTCACCGTCATTACTGATCACAAGAACCTGCTGTATTTGGAATCTGCTAAGCGTCTGAATTCCAGACAAGCTCGATGGTCGTTGTTTTTTACCAGGTTTAATTTTGTTGTCACTTATCGCCCTGGATCTAAGAATGTTAAGGCGGATGCCTTGTCTCGCAGTTTCCCAGGGGCCGGGAAAATGGATGACCCGATTCCTATCCTTCAGGAGGGGGTGGTAGTGTCGGCTGTATGTTCTGAGCTTGAGGAGGAGGTATTAGAGGTTCAGGGGGACGCCCCTGCAGGACCTCCAGGGAGACTGTTTGTCCCAAATCAGTTGAGACAAAAGGTTATTGAGGCACATCATAATTCTGCTTTAGCAGGACATCCAGGGAGTAAGGCTACTTTAGATCTCCTTTCTCGCCGGTTTTGGTGGCCTAACGTTAATAAAGATGTTTTAACTTTTGTCGCGTCCTGTGGGGTTTGTGCTCGCTCTAAGACCCCTCATACCCGTCCGTCTGGGACCCTCTTACCCTTGAAACTTCTGGAGCGTCCATGGACTCATTTGTCTATGGACTTCATCACGGACCTTCCTCAGTCGTCAGGGAAGACTGTCATACTGGTGGTTGTTGACAGGTTCAGTAAGATGGCACATTTCATTGCTCTTCCTGCCCTCCCTAATGCTAAAACTCTGGCGCAGGTGTTCATTGGGGAGATTGTGAGACTTCATGGGTTGCCTTCTGATGTGGTGTCAGATAGGGGGTCTCAGTTTGTGTCCAAGTTTTGGAGGGCATTTTGTTTACGTCGGGGAATGCAATTGTCATTTTCCTCGGCTTTTCATCCGCAGACCAATGGTCAGACAGAGCGTCTGAATCAAAGCCTAGAGACTTATCTTCGGTGTTTTGTCTCAGAGAACCAGGAGGACTGGTCTTCTTTCTTGCCTCTGGCAGAGTTCGCTCTTAACAACAGGCGGAGCGAGTCCACTGGTAAATCCCCGTTTTTTGGGGCATATGGTTTTCATCCCCAGTTTTGTACTTTCAATGCCCTTCTGGGGTTCCTGAGGAGGAGCGTTTCTCGTCGTCACTTGCTTCAGTGTGGAGAGGTGTATTGAATAATCTGAGTGCTATGGGGAACCGTTATAAACGTATGGCTGATAGGAGGAGAGTTTCTGGTCCAGATCTTAATGTGAACGATCTGGTATGGTTGTCTACCAGGAATATAAAACTTAAAGTTCCCTCCTGGAAGCTGGGCCCCAGATTCATCGGGCCGTACAGGATCAGTTCCATAATTAATCCTGTGGCATTTCGTCTGGACCTCCCTCCTACGTTTAAAATCCACAATGTGTTCCACAAGTCATTACTTAAGAGGTACGTGGCACCAGTCATACCATCACCTCTACCTCCTCCTCCAGTGGTGGTCAATGGTAACTTGGAGTTTCAAGTGTCAAAGATCATTGACTCACGTCTGAATCGCCGGTCCCTTCAGTACTTGGTGCATTGGAAGGGGTATGGTCCAGAGGAGAGGACGTGGGTTCCTGCGTCTGACATTAACGCAGATCGTTTGGTGCGGACCTTCCACAGAACTCACCCGGGCAAACCTGGCCCTGAGGGTCCGGAGGCCCCTCGTAGAAGGGGGGGTACTGTCATGTGTGCATCGCCACGAAGATCGTCGCGGTTGCACATTCTGACTTCTCACAGCTGAGTTGCTGTTCCTTTGTGTTTGGCAGTTAGGGAGTTAATTCTGTCTGTGCTCAGTTCTGGGACTGGGTGCAGTTTCTCCCGGCTGCAATTAATTATTTGTTGATTAGTTTCCTTTAAATCTCTGGTGGTCTGTTTTGGGAGTTGCCAGTGAAATTCTTCATGCAGACCACAGATAGGATTGTATCTGTATAGACTTAAGTTAAAGAGCTCCTTAGTTGTTTTAAGCTCACCTTGCTTAGAGTTTAATATCCCAGATCATTTATGTTCCTTCTGTGTTTGAGTGTGTATGCAAGTCTGTGTTTTCTCCAGTCTGTCTTATATGTCTAAATCTGTGTATTTAGCAGAGATCAGCCCATATCCCTTTGGTGGTAATCAGAATCCTTCTTAGGACTGATTACAGGGTTCAGGGACTGATAGGAGACAGGGTTAGGCTGGAGACTTGGACCTCTGAACCATTATCAGTACCTCCAAGGTGAGGGATTAGTTAGGACCCCAGTTTAGGGTCAGGTTAGACCCCCGGTCCTCTTCTTTCCTGTGACAGTGTATCAAGTCCTCAAGATTAACCCTGAGTTCAACGGATATCGTGTCAGGTAAATCTATTCTATATTTACATGCTGATGTTGCTAATCTATATGTTGTATAGAGTGTTGTTCTTTTAAGAATAGTTTACTGACATCGTACACATATCATAAGACCGCGTGACATCACCTGTCCACGTGGCAAAGTGGGAATAAGACTGTCAGGGAATATGTGCTTGCGCTCGGAGAAGCAGTAAGAGCTCTTCTGCAGGAGGATGAGTTGGTGGGTGAAGACTTACAGCGGCTGTGCCTGAGTGATAACCAGGTGGAAGTGCCAGTGCCCATATTGGCAAGGGGTTGTGATGAACGTGAGTCTCAGGGAGAGGAGAAGGCTTCACTCTTTAGGTGTGTGATAAAGGTACCTGCAGACATGCAAGAAGCCTGTGCCAGTGAGGGGATGCATGAGGCCTTTAAAAAGGCGGTAAAAGCCGATAGTGTGAACTGGGCACCAGAGACGAACCAGTTGGTGATCCTGGCAGAGGGGGAAGACAGAGAAGCTGGTGGATGTCCTGAAGGATAAGCATCTGCAGTGTCTCCACGCGAAACAAATGTTTACGTTGAGTAACATGAAAGCCGCTCGATGTCTGGAGCAGGCAAAGGAAGATCAAAATCGGCTGGGCTTGGTAGAAGAGGTAATTCCGGTACCCAGAAATCTGGTGGGGAGAGTCGTTGGAAGACTTGGAAAAGTGATGCAGGAGATGGTGGATAGATCCGGTGTAAGGAGAGTGAGGATTCCAGCTGTGTGGCGAGATCAAGGTTGCTAGAGAAGAAGACATGGTTCCATTCATTGGTGTGGGCTCAGTGGAGAGCCTGAAGAACATCCGAACGCTCCTGGAGTATTGAGTGACGTACCTACGAGAAGTAGAGCAGCTGATTTCAGGAAGAAAACAGCTAAAGGAACAGCTGCAGGAGTTGAAACGAAGATCGCGACTGCTTCCAGCCCAAGATATAGAGAAACAAGAGGCTTCTCTGGGGACTGGCAGTAGACGAGCTGAAACACTGAGGGGTAGAGATGACGATTCTGTTAGCTCAGGGTTGAGTGACCTAAGTGTGAGACCCAGTGACGAACAAAGGGATAGAGAGTCCGACTCAGATCACCAGTGAGCTTGACTGGACGATGGACTCAGGACCGCAACAACCGTAGGAGGCGGTACTGGAGGGGTCTAGTGACACCGACGGGAAAACAAGGCCGACATTCTGACCGCTGGGGGGGGGAGACCTAACCAAGAGGTAATGTTGCAAGATGCCTAAAATCGACTGAGACGGTCCCCTTGACTTGTAGGGCAAGGTGACATGGGTGACCTGTCTCGGGGTCCTCGGGTTGGAACAGGTGTTCAACCTCACAAGCTTGAACAGAGTGGGAAGGTATATGGTGTAGTGACTAATCTGGCACCTAGGGGGCAATGTATAAGTTGCTCAAATTATGCATGGAGGCATGAAATGGATGGGAAACCAGTCCCTGGTATGGTGCTAAATGGAAAGTATGTGTCGCAGAGCTATTCTGTGCTGTAGGTCAGTAATGTTGTTCTGGGACTTGTAGTCCCATAAGAGTTCTGATTATTGTTAAGGGTGAACCTACAGGGTTAGCTTGTGAGCTGGGTGTGACATGCTAACCACACATACACTGCCCACTGGTGGTGGGAGAATGAATGTTACATACTGGTGATGGTATGTGTTGTGAAGGACCTGTGATGAGGTCATGAACAGGTGACCAGACCATGTGCTTCATACCTTGGCTTGGGGAGTGGCTACAGGTATGAAAGGCAGTGTTGTGCACATGGTGAAGAGATTGTGTGGGAGACTGAGGAGTCTCTGGAAGTCTGGCTGAGACAGTGGAGAGTGTGTCCTGCACAGGGCTGCCTGGAAGGTTCCTGGAAGGTCTGTCGGTGTTGGAAGATCCTGGGGTTGGATCGGATTCCTGGAAGCACGTGGTGAGACTTGGAACTTGGTGGCCAGGGTGTTGGACGGGGGTCCTGAATAGCACCCGGACAGGACACATGGGTGTGCGGAGCCTGTGACGGTCCCACACTGAGAACCATGCGGTTCTATTGAGGAGTTTGGCTGGAGTCAGCCTGGAAGTGACTTTCTGTTACAGTGTGTCAGTGAGCACCGGAAGCGAGTCCAGATCACCCGGGAAGGCACCTGGCGGTCCCTGCTGGCTTGCAGCCACTTAGTCAAGCCCGTCCCATGCAAGGGTGCGTCTGGGAACAGTAGTTTGCAAAGCTGGAATGCATTGATGTTTTTGTCATGTTTTGTTACCTGGTGTTAAAGAGACAGTAAACAATTGATTTTTGGACTTAATGCCTGTGTGTTGCCTCATTACTGCGTGCCCGGCCTCGGCCTACCAGAGCGAATCCCTACACCTTATATACAGTATGAGCCCTTACATGGTCCCATATACAGTATATAGTATGAGCCCTCACATAGCTTCCACATATAGTGTATGAGCCCTCATAGCCTTCCATGTATAGTATGAGCCCCATATATACATTAAGGGGCAGCACGGTGGCTCAGTGGATAGCACTGCAGCCTTGCAGCGCTTGGAGTCCTGGGTTCGAATCCCACCTAGGACGACATCTGCAAGGAGTTTGTATGTTCTCCCCGTGTTTGCGTGGGTTTCCTCCGGGTACTCCGGTTTCCTCCCACACTCCAAAAAAAACATACTGATAGGGAATCTAGAATGTGAGCCCCATCAGGGACAGCACGATAATGTGTGCAAACTGTAAAGCGCTGCGGAATATGTTAGCGCTATATAAAAATAAAGATTATTATTATTATTATTATTATAAGAGCCCTCAAATAGCACCCTATATACATTATGAGCCTCAACATAGCCCTCTTTAAATGGTATGAGCCCTCACAAAGCCTCCTCATTGTCTCATCTCCATCAGAACCTGCTCCTATGACTTCTAATTCTGTCACCAGGTGTTTTCACTCTGCGGCCGGCGCTTGTAATAGAGTTTTCAGAACCAGAAGCTCTGGAAGATGTGTTCTGTCCAGCCACTAAGGTTAGAGTGGCTGGGACCAGTAGTGCCATCCAGTCTGGCAGTATGGGTGTGTGTGCTTTCTTGCTGAAGGTATCAGCTCCCTGCTACAGCCAATTGGAGATCACTACGCCATAATAAGGTTTCCAGGTTGATGCTGGTCCCCTGGATAGGTGTGCATCTTCTCCTGTTTTGACCCCGGCTTGTTTCTGACTATTCAAACGGATCCTGAATTTGTCCTAGATGTGAAATCCAAGCACTAACTCTGCTTGGCGACCTATTCCTTATCATGAATGGCAGTCCTTCCATGGTAACATTCCACTGAGTCCTATTGTAAACCAGATCTCTGTACATGGGTTAAAGAGTATTGAGATTTCTCTGGTGTCTGCCAGATGGAATAGCTTGTGCCAAGTCTGTCCTAGGCAGCCTTTTGAACCTGTGGCCTTGGTCAGATGTTACAATATATCTGGCCAAAACAAATCATACACCCCCTCCAAACATTGGTGGATCAAATGCAAGACCTGGCCTATTTAGTCCTAGGCCTTGCAGAGCGGATTCAGCATTAGGAATCCTAGCAAGCTCTTGCAACACCTCCCTTGATATTTCCAGAGCCCTTTCCCAGAGGAGCATTGCACGGCGAATAAGCCTCCTTACCTTGACACCCAGAGCTGGTATGTCACTCTCCACAAGGAGAAACCTTACCCCCTAGACCTTAGTCCAGAGCCTCTCATCTAGCCAAATCAGATCTCTCCTACTTTGCACTGACGAGGACCAATAGTACGAAACACCGTGTCTGCAAATGGAGATTCTGATTTGGCTTTTATCCTAGTCATATTACAAGACTCGCTAATTGTGACTTGTAGGATCGCTACTTCCAATAGGTGGCGCTATAGAGTACAAGTCCTCTTTGTTTGAAGAGGCAATTTGCAGAGCCCAATATAAACCTTCCTGACAGATTATCAGGTGATTGTAAAGTTTTTTTTCCTTCAAGGAAAGCTGTTGCCTGTATTTCAGGCTCCACCAACTTTTGTCTGGTCTTGAGACCTAACTTGTGGGAATCATTATATCCCTGCTGCTGGGAGACCCCCAGGCTTGGCCTTTTCCTTACTCCCTGACACTCCAGCACTCTACATTGTAAACTTGTTTTTTGAGACTTTAGGGCTTGTGCATGATAACCCCAACCAAGTAGCTTTCGCTGAAAGTAAATTAACTGCACTCCGTCAGGGGCAACGTCCTGCTTAAGATTATTGTACGGAGTGTTGGCGTTGGGCCAAAAACTCACAGTGCAATGACCAGGTCCTTAGCTGTTGGTTTCTTTCTGGACTCTCTGACCAAGTTAAGGACATGTTGGTTTTGTCCTTTTCTCCTGACTCTCTTGATACTGCCATGTCCCTGGCTATCCATCTTGATAGGTGTTTGTGCAAGCGCAGACAGAAATGCAATGCTGACTTTATACCTTCTCCTAAGTCATTGGTACGCACCCTATGATCTACCTTCCTAGTGCCAGGAAGAACCCTATTTAGCTTTTGATTGGATCGTACCATCACGTCCACACTACGATAACTTCCAAGGATAGGTGATCAGGCACAGACAAGCCGATGGTTTTGGTGATATATACCACGTGCGAAGAGTTGGTACCAGTCATGGCCATCTCAGTGACTGTTGGGTATATTGGGTCACAAGCCTTTTTGGGTTTGGGTGAACAATCCAACTGAATTTCCCCGGGGGTCGGTCTTTGACTGGCATCAGGGTGATATTGTGTGTTGGAGCCCTGAGTGTCAGCAGAAATGTATGTCCTGTTCTGTGAATCTGCCTAAAGCCATATGAGCCACCCTCCCAGAGCAGTGGGGTACTTGGATTCGAGCCTACTGTCTTCTATGGGGGATGTCATGGCAGCACAGCTCGGTCCGTGGCCCTGGGCGCTCACCATAAAAGGGGGATATTTACAGGGGAATAAATGTTCGTGTAGTTAGTCGTGACGCCACCTGTAGTATCTGGTCAGGGGGACCAGCGCTGCTGTGCAGATCCTCTGGAAGGGATGGTGTTGTGCAGCTATAGGTGTTAGGTCTCCTACAGGTGAGGCTGTATCCTTTCAGGGCAGGTAGATGTGTAGGGATGCAGGACTGAGGGAAACCCGGCAGGGTAGGGACAAGAAGGTGGGCACAGACACACAAGTCTCTTTGGTACCTTTACTGAAGATGTTGCAGGTACAACCCGGAGCCCGATAGGGTGAAGGGTGCACATCCAGATTCTCCCACTAAGTAGGTTTAAGGCCTCCTTGTTCCTTACCTCTCTCTCTCCGGGGCTGAGATACATTTTTACAAAAAAGCATAACAATAAACATTATTCAAACTATATCTTCCCTTTACGGGAGGTGAGGCACTTGAACTGTTGCATAGACAAGTAAACAACTATATATATATTTATATACAGGGTTAAAACAATTAGGGAATGAGCAACCGAAAAGTCCAAGTCTCTTTTGGAAAGATTGCTCAAAGGGTAATAGAAGAAACAAGTAAACAGTGTCTATTTCACTTGAATTGGTATCAAAAGCGAAAGACAAATTAGTAAGCAACTGTTTCTAGGATAATAGAAATAACGATATATGACATTTACGTACAATAACTCAGTATGACCTATCTACATCTGCCAAAGGTTGGACTAGTCTCTATACCTAGTAGAGGTTTGACCTCTTGTGCTACGGGTCGATTTACGTAGTGTGGGGGTATGCATGGTGTCAGAGTCCCTGTCTGTTCTAAGTGCGAGTGAATTGTAGAATTGCTTTAACCTCTCTACGGGATTGGCAAGTATACCATGGGCTGGGCCATCTGGCTCTGTTTCTGCAGGGATCCTTCTTCTGGGGATCCTTCTTCTGGGGATTATTCTTCTGCTTGGGATTCTTCTGCTTGAGATTCTTCTGCAACGGGCTCTACTGCGGCATCCGGCTCTTCTGCAGCACTTACAGGTCCTACTGGCTGTAGAGGTTCTACTTGCTGGGGAAAGAATTGGAGTACTGGGACTATTACTGCTTCTCCAATTCGGGGCCAATCTGCTGGAAAGTCTCCCAACTCAGTATGTATGACTGCCTCGCCATGTTCCTCCTTATTGATGACAGGTTCTTCGTCTTGGAGTTTTAACAGATCCGGACACAACTTTAGGTGAACTCTGGATATAGTTGTAGTCGTTTTTCCTCCATCTTTACTGATTAGAAACGTTTTCCTGTTATCAAACCTTCAATTCAACACAGTGTAGAGCTCTCTTTCCCACTGATCGTCGAGTTTGTGCATCCTCCTCTTTCTTTTCAGCACAACTTCACTGGTGTGAAGGGTTCTGTGGGCGCACACTTGTAGTGAGTCTCTTGCTTGTCTCTCACCCAATTGAGACTATCTTCAACGCAGGCCTGTACTTTTCTGTACTGTTCCTGTCTGGTCGTATCCCAGTCCTCTGTAGTCACATCTGCTTCTGGTTCTACAACACCAAGCTCCAGATCCATGGGCAGCTTTCCTGGTCCTGCCCGCATGAGATAAGCTGGGGTGCAATTGGTGGAACTCACAGATATGTGATTGTACAGATCTACCAAGTCAGGTAGTAGGTCTGGCCACTGATTTCTCTCCTCAAGTGGTAAGGTTTTCAGCAGGTCGATGACGATGTGGTTCATCTTTTCGCAGAGACCATTGGTTTGTGGGTGGTACGGTGTGGTTCTTAATTTTTACATCCGTACAGATGGCAGAACTCTTTGAACAATTCGGCCTCAAAGGCTGGGCCTTGGTCAGTTAGCACCTGCTCAGGATATCCATGTGGCCTGCAGAAATATGCTTGGAATGTCTTTGGTGCTGTTTCTGCCATCAGATATTTAACAGGGGCGACCACCAGGAACCTGGAGTAGTGATCCACCATGGTCAGGGCGTAGGAGTATCCTGACTAGCTGGGTGACAACTTGACATGGTCCAGGGCCACGATCTCTAAGGGTCGAGTCGTCTTGATGGGTCGTAGGGGTGCCTTCTGACTGCTGTAGTCTTTTCTTCTGAGGCCACAGGGTCCACAGTTTTGGCACCACCTCTCAATGGAGCTGCGCATTCCCACCCAGTAGAAACGACACTTCAACAGGGTCTCCAGCTTCTTCCAGCCAAAGTGCCCCACTTGATCGTGGTAGGCTTCCAACACCATCTGGATGTCATTTCTGGGGACTACTATCTGCCAAAGCATCTCGTGGGTTTTTGGATTGACGTACCTCCGACACAGCTTCTCACGGTAGATGAACAGCCGGCTCCTCTCATTCCACAGCTGCCTTGCTTGTGGAGACGCATCCTTCTCCAAGGAGGAACCTTCTTGAGTTATCAGCTCCTTGATACGACTGACAACCGGATCACTGTCCTGGGTCTCCTTCCAGCTGTGGTGAGGTAAAGGGTTTAGCGTCCTACCACGCTGCCTCCTGAAGGCTCGCTGCTCGTGGACCATCCCATTCCTGTGAAAGGCAGGTAGTTCAATCTCCTCTAGGTCATCCACTTCTTCGTCAGTGTCTGACTCGTGAGGCATCCTGGACAGGGCATCAGCGTTGGCGTTCTTGCGGCCCGCCCGGTACTTGATTGTGAATTGGTAGTTTGACAGCCGAGCCATCCAGCGCTGTTCCATGGCTCCCAGCTTGGCTGTTTCCAGATGCGTTAAGGGTTGTTGTCAGTGTAGGCCATGAATTTGCTAGAGGCTAGGTAGTGCTTGAACCTTTCAGTAATGGCCCAGACCAGTGCAAGGAACTCCAACTTGAAGCTGCTGTAGTTCTCTGGGTTACTCTCAGTCGGGCAGAGCTTCCTGCTTGCATAGGCGATGACTTTCTCTAGGCCATTTTGCTTCTGACTTAAGACAGCTCCCAATCCTTCATTGCTGGCATCTGTATACAGCAGAAACGGTTGGCTGTAGTCAGGATAGGCTAAGATCTCGTCACCTGTCAGGATCTCCTTCATGTCCTTGAATGCCTCAGCCTGTTCTTTACCCCAGTGGAAAGGAGAATTTCTGCTCTGGAGGGACTTTCCCACTAGGAGGTCTTGCAGAGGCGCTGCCTTCATAGTGAAGTCCTTTACAAACCTCCGGTAGTATCCTGTCAGTCCCAGGAACTGACGCCCATCTTTGAGGTTCTTCGGCTCCAGCCATTTCTGGATGGCGGTGACCTTCTCGGGGTCTGGCGCTACTCCTTCTGAGCTGACAATATGTCCCAGATACTGTACCTTTTGTTTGAGCAGGTGGCACTTTGAAGGCTTCAGTTTCATCCCATACTGGGATAGTGACACGAATACCTCCGCCAGGTGCTTCAAGTGGTCTTCATACGTCTTGGAGTACACAATTACGTCGTCCAGGTACAGTAACACAGTTTCGAAGTTGAGATGTCCCAGGCAGCACTCCATCACTCTCTGGAACGTTCCAGGGGCACTGCTGAGTCCAAACGGCATTCTGTCAAACTCACAGAGTCCCATCTGGGTGGTGAAAGCTGTCTTCCCCGATCCTCCTCAGCCACAGCTACTTGCCAGTACCCACTAGTGAGGTCAAGGGTGGAAAAGTAATTAGCAGACTTTAAGGCAGCTAGGGATTCCTCAATGCATGGTAAAGGGTATGCATGTTTATGTGTAATGTGATTTACTTGTCTGTAATCTACACACATTCTCATGCTTCCATCCTTTTTCCTGACTAGGACTAGGGGAGCTGCCAGGTACTACAACTATCCCTTATCACTCCTGCTTCCTTCATGTCACGCAACATCTCCTTGGCTTTCTGGTAGTGTGCTGGTGGTATAGGCCTGTACCGTTACTTAATGGGGGATGGTTGCCTGTGGGGATGTGATGTTGTACCCCTTAATCTTCCCAAAGTCAAGTGGGTGTTTGCTAAAGACCCGTGCATACTCCTGGACCATCCGATGTACTCCCTGTTTCTGGTGAGCAGGAATGGTGTCCGTCCCAACATGGATCTGCTGACACCAATCTTCCACCTTGGTTGCCGGGCCGTTATCCTCCACTGATGGTGGGGAAGTTAAGGGCTCCGTCGTGTGAATGGAGTTATTATCTACAGCATGTAAGTTGGCAACAGTGGCATAACGTGGTAATTTGGCTTCTTCTTCTCCCCAGTTGAGAAGACGCACTGGCACCCTCCCATTACATACCTCCACTACCCCTCTGGCAGTTAAGAGTGTAGGTCTGTGCTCTGAACAAAAGGGTTCTACTACTGCTTGGTAGCTCTGTCCTCTCAGACCTATTGCTGCTCTACACCAAATAAGCATTTCACTCATTAGGGGTATCACAATGGGGTTCGGGTCTGTTACCCGTACATTACCAATCTCACCACCGGTCAGTTTCACTTGCTGCTGGCACATCAGGGCCCGGATCTCCTTCTGGATCGCTCCCTTTTGCTTTGGTCTGGCGACATCGGTGAGCTGTTGGAGTAAAAATACAACCTCCTCCAAACAGTTACCAATAATGTTAGTGCCTAAAACCACATTCAGTCCATTTTCCTCATTAACAGTCTTCACTACAATAAGTCCCTGGTCCTTTAATTCCACCCTCCCCACTTTTACGTCTACTTTTTTAGCCCCCAGTAAGTCAAGAGGGAGGCCGTTAGAGGCGTATACTGCAAAGTCAGGGTTTGGGGATTGGAGACTGTCCATGGACCAGTATCTGTTGTAAAGGATATCAAGTATGATGGCTACCTGGGATCCGGTGTCCAGCAGAGCAGGGATTGCGATTCCGTCCAATATGATGGACAGGAAAGGTCTTCCTCCCACAAACCTGCGGTTCCAGTTTGAGGGGCCTGATGAGTCTATTCCTGGGTGCTGGCCCTCGGACCCAGGATTTGCTCGTTTAAAGGACACTGGCGTGTGATGTGACCTTCCTTCTGGCAGCAGTAGCAGACGATCCCTCGGTGAGGATGGCGCTGGTCGTTGATCCTTCCTGGGGTGGCGTTTTCCTCCTTCTCCTCCGGTTCATCCAGGGGACATCCTCAGGGCAGTCAGCTAGCAGGATCTTTCCTTCTGTCTCCGGTTCCGTCCGCAGTTGCAGGGCACTCATTACGGTGGCCAGGTTTTGGTCAGTTGGCGCACTTCTGAGCGTAGACAGTCCAGCTCAGTAGGGGCGCCGCCTGCGTTTTGGCTTCAGCAACCAGCGGGGAAAAGGTGGATGCTGCTGGCGTTAGAGTGGCCTCACCCGGGTGATGCTGGGTTGCCATCTTGGGCGTTTCCAGGGGCCGCCGTCCTTTTATAGCCATATCCTTAAGGGCCTCAAAAGTAGCATCAGGATGATGCAAGGACCACCAACGCACAGTCCTGCTTTCCGCTTGGGACCTCAGTCCCCGTATAAATTGTTCTTTTAAAATTTTATCTTCATTGGTTACGCTCATGGGATTAACCTGTCTGAGAGCTCGCAGGGCCCCTTGTAGGCGGCAGGCGTAGTCCCTAAAGCTATCCTCCGGTTTTTGAGAACATTGGTAGAACCTCATTTGGAGGTCTTTTTCGGTGCGGTCCTCAAAGATAGTCTGTAGCTTTAAGAAAATTGCAAGCACTGACTCCTGGTCTGCAGCTGACCAAGTCTCCACCTCTCTTTCTGCAGCACCAGTCAATTGTCCCACTACCACTGCAGCTTTCTGCTTCTCTGACACTGAGTACATGTCCAGTATGCTGCATATTTTCCGCTGGAACCCTGACAGGGTGTCTGGCTTGCCGCTGTACTGGGGAAGCCACTTTGCTCCGGGCTTATATGGTAGTGTCAGCGGTACTATCGGGGCCACAGGCCCAGGTGAGGGGGCAGCGGTTCCAGCCTGCGCGGCAGCGCCCGTGGGTAAGTTATTGGGGCGGTCGGCCTGGGCCGTGTCGTCGGCCTGCTGCTGCGCCCCCCTAGTGAAACGTGGCTACCTTCTCCTGTAGGCCGAAGCTCTGCAGGGCACAGTTGCTTGCAGGACCTGTGTCGCCGGCGCTCTGACGTCAGAGCGTTCACGGGAGCTCCCTGTCAGGACCTTTCGCCGCGTGGGGGCGTGTCCAGGACTCGGCGTGCTTTTTCAGGTACGCCTCCTCGTTTTCACGCGGTAGCGCTGTAAATGGTGGGCAATGGCGGGAAATCTTCACCACTATACGAGACAGTCTTTTAGTAAGGCACACAGTACCCAGTGGCAACGGGCACAAGTTACTCCGTTGCTGCAGGGCAAGCAATCCTGTTCGTGACGCCAGATAGATGAGCCGCCCTCCCAGAGCAGTGGGGTATTCTGATTCGAGCCTATTGTCTTCTATGGGGATGTCACGGCAGCACAGCTCGGTCCGTGGCCCTGGGCGCTCACCATAAAAGGGGGATATTTACAGGGGAATAAATGTTCGTGTAATTAGTCGTGATGCCACCTGTAGTATCTGGTCAGGGGGACCAGCACTGCTGTGCAGATCCTCTGGAAGGGATGGTGTTGTGCAGCTATAGGTGTTAGGCCTCCTACAGGTGAGGCTGTATCCTTCCAGGGCAGGTAGATGTGTAGGGATGCAGGACTGAGGGAAACCCGGCAGGGTAGGGACAAGAAGGTGGACACACACACACAAGTCTCTTTGGTACCTTTACTGAAGATGTTGCAGGTACAACCCAGAGCCTGATAGGGTGAAGGGTGCACATTCAGATACTCCCTCTAAGTAGGTTTCAGGCCTCCTTGTTCCTTGCCTCTCTGCAATGAAGTCCTGGCCTGCATGTAGCTGGGCCTAACTTAGTCTTGTCCTGCACCTGGCTGACCTTGTGATTGGACCTTTTCTTGAAGTACACAGTCCCTGCTTGCAGCGTCCTCCTGGCCCGGTTACGTATCAGCTCTGTGGTGCTCCTGGGACCTGTAGTCCTCCAGGAACTCCGGTGGTCTCCTACTGGGTCGTGGAGATCCCCGTAGGCTTGGACCCGGCGTCCGGTATATACTTGCTGGGTTAAGCTGATTAGGCTTCTCTGCCCCTTTACTACTCTCCTCTTGCCTTCGGCCTACTCGGGCCCTCACAGGATTATACACACTGGCAGTTGGTGGGCTGCCTCTTCTGCCGCTCTCAGAGCGTCAGCACGCTCCTAGCTCTCTAGCTGAGCTATTGAGTCTCTCACTGCAAACTCCACTCTGCTCTGCAGACTCGACTCTGTCTGACTGCTTTGTCTGCAGACTACTCACTACTCACTTGTCTCAGCTAGACTGACCTCTGAGCTCTGCTCTCTCTGCTCCGACTGAACTTACTACCTTCACCCTCCTTTTATAGTCCTATTAGGCTCCCTCTGGTGGTCTTAGGGGACGGGTGAAGGTGTGTGTATGTATAGTGAGACCTCTAGTGGTTGATTCCTTTTGTGCACCCTTCTGGGATATGTGAATCCGAGCGCAGCTGGGCTCCACACATACCATACTAATGATTTACCTCATGTATTCAGAAATTTTGCTGATGTATTTTCTGTGTCCGAATCTGAAAAACTACCCCTTCACAGAGATTATGATTGTCCCATAGTCTTGGTGCCTAACTCCTGTTTCCCCAAAGGTAAAATATATAATCTTTCTGGTTGAGAACATTGGGTCATGAAAAATTGCATACCAGCCAGTCTGCAAAAAAATTAATCAGATCTTTCATGTCAGCAGTAGGCGCCAGTTTCTTTTTGATTGATAAAAAAGATGGTGGTCCTTGTATTGACTATCACGAACTTAACTCAATTACTATAAGGAATCAGTATCCTCTGTCACTCCTCCCTGATCTCTATAACCAGCTGCTAGGAGCCTGTTGGTTCACTAAACTTGATCTCAGAGGTGCGTATAACCTGATCTATATCAGTGAAATAGATGAGTGGAAAACAGCATTTAATACACCAGAGGGTCACTATGAGTATCTTGTGATGCCTTTTGGGTTAAGTAATGCATCAAAGTTTTTTTAAAAAAAATTTTAATGTCATATTTAGAAATATCAGTGGTCAATATGTGGTTGTCTATTTAAATGGCATCATGGTTTATTCATGTGATATTAATATACTGTACATACACAACATGTACAGTATGTACTGTACTCCAAAAACTTAGACAATTATTTATTTGCTAAACTTGAAAAATGTGTTTTTCTTGGTGAAGAAGTACAGTATTTTGTCTGTTAAAGGCCACCGCATTGACCCCTCTAAGGTCCAAACCATGTTTCTGAGAGCCTTGCAGCGTTTTCTTGGGTTTGCAAACTATTATCGTAAATTATTAAAAATGTTTTCAAGATTGCCGAAACACTCACTGACTTGACTAACAAGAGGGCAGATGTGGTTAATTGAAAGCCTGAGGCAACCAATGCCTTCTCTGAGTAAATAAATGTTTTTTGTCTGACCCTATATTGGTTCAGCCTGATCTTGAGTGCCTTTTTATTGTGGAGGCTGATACCTTTGAGATTGGAGTTGGAGCGGTGTTATCGCAAGGTACCCCATGTCTTAGTCAACATCGTCTGTCTGCCTTCTTTTCAAGAAAATTTCCATCTGTCTGTCAAGAGGAATTATGACATCGGTAATCATGAATTGTTGGCAATTCCTCAAAGTGCCAAAAATAAAGTCATGGTTATCACAGGCCACAAAAATCTGTTTTATTTAGAATCAGCTAAGAGACTCAAACCTCTGCAAGCGAGATAGACTTTGTTCTTTTCTAGATTTGATTTTTGTGGTGACATTCAGAATTGGTTCTAAGAACATAAAAGCTGATGCACTCTCCCAGAGTTTCTGTTCTTGTTGGAATATGTTTGGTGCAGCAACTCCATTCCTGTCTATGAATGTTTAGTTGCTAGATTTGTATGCTGTGTATAAAGTTAGAGCAAAAAAAAAACTCCCAGGGCTCACACAGGAAGAGCATGTGACTGTATTTCCTGTTTTCCTGTGTCTGTGTATGAGAGAAGCAGCCTGCTGTAGATGCTGCACAGATAGAGACACACAAAGGATTTATTGCTGATCTATTAAACTTATCATATATTGTTCCTGAATTAACAAGTTCTGTTGTCACACACGCTTGGAGAGTATCATGAGTAATCCGCTGCCAACAGTTCTTCACAGTCTAAGGACTCTGAACCAGTTCATATTCTAGCTCATGGTCTAGGTGTGTTGTCTATTTCTTTAGATCTTGTAGAAGAGATCCGTAGATCCAAAGAGTAAGCCCCTGACGCTACTCCTACCCAAAACTATTTGTTCCTCCACAGTTTCTCCTATTCTTCAGGAGTCTCATGATCCTGTGCTTGCAGGTCACCTTGGTATAAACAATACCATCCGACTGGTAACCAGGAAGTTTTTGTGGCCAACCATAGTTAAAGGGAACCTGTCAGCAGGATTATGCATAATAACCTACACACAGTGTCAGGTCGGCGCCATTATACTGAATAAAATGATACCTTGGTTGATGAAATCCGCCTTGTGGCTGTTCCTTAATCTTTATTTTCAGTTATGTGTTAATGATATGTTCGTGTCCTAAGGTGGGGTTCATGTATGCGGTGCTCTGATTAGTTATTCATAACACCCGTGCATGCGCAATAGCAACTGTTGGCGATCTCCGAGAGCTGCTACTGGGGGCAGCGCCATCTTGGTGAAGGACATTTTTTTCTTCTCTTCAGCAAGATGACATCACCTACGCCTGCGCAGCAGCAGCTATCGGAACTCTATACAGACCGATAGCTGCTACTGCACAGGCATCCCGGGCGCCATTTTCAAAATGACTTTTTTTTTTCCTCGCTCAAGTAAATCTGCAAAAGGGATTAAGTGCACAGTAACCATGCAATTATGCTGCAGCGCAGGTGCCACGGCCGGCACCTGCCTGCAGAAGCGTTTTTTTTAATTCAGTATGTGATGATATTCATTATACAAACTAGGGGGCAAGTTACTGAGGGATCAGTGACCTGTCAGCAGTCTGCATTATGAATAGCTAATCAGCTAATGAATTTGCTATTAATAATCAATAGCAAGAATCTATTAAAACTACTCAATTTTTCTGTAATCTTGGATTGCATCCCTGTTTTGGTTCCTTTTCAGGCACTGTGATGGATACTCCAGAGGTTGAAAAATCTGTGGATAAGTTAAAGGTTATCTGGTCTGAAGTCAGAGAGATCTTGGAAGAGGGTGCATGGTGATCAGACCTGCTAATAAGAAAAGTTCTAGAGGCCCAAGCTTTAGAGGTAGGGACAAGGTATGGTTGTCCACGAAAAATATCAAGCTAAAAATTCCTTCTGCCAAGCTGGATCCCAGATTTATTGGTCCTTATGAGATAATCGAGGTCATTAACCCTGAAGGTTTCCACCTGAAACTTCCTCCATCTTTTAAGATACTCAATTTATTTCATAAGTCCCTCATCAAGCTATATTGTTCCTCGGTTCACCCAGTTAGAAATCCTCCCCCTCCTATTTTAGTTAAAGGGAACCTGTCACCAGTTTTTTGGGCTACCAGGTAAAAATATCATTTAATTTAGTTTCCCCTATGCATTACACAAGTACTTTTGATACCCCTTGACTCCCCACATATGATCCATAAATACCGTTTTTATTCCTCCTGTTCTGTATGTAAATAGGCTCGGTCCGGTCCGATGGATGTGGCTTATTGTCCGTCTCTCCCCCCTCCTCGCTTGCTCTACGCATTCCTTTCGGTGAATTTTTGCGATCTCGTACAGTTTTTGCGTGTGCGCAAATGGCATCTCATGCGTGCGCAGTATGCTTTGCCCAACTGTGGGCAAAGCCGAAAAACAGAATTGAGCATGCGCCGGCATACGTGATTGCGATCTATGGCCCGGCGCATGCGCAATACTGATTTTATGCTTTGCCCACAGTTGGGCATACTGCGCACGTGCATGAGGCCATTTGAATGCTCAAGTGCGGAAAATCTACGTGATCTGTGATATTCACAGAAAGCAATATGTACAGCAAGCCGAGGAGGGGGGGAGACAGACAATAAGCCACGCCTATCGGACCGGACCGAGCATATTTACATACAGCGCGAGAGGAATAAAACGGTATTTATGGAATATACGTGGGGAGTCAAGGGGTATCAAAAGTACTTGTGTAATGCATAGGGGACACTTAATTGAATGATATTTTTACCTGGTAACCCAAAAAACTGGTGACAGGTTTCATTTAAACGAAATTTAGAGTATGAGGTGCATTCCGTATGGTAAGAGGTTCTTGTGAGGGGTTAGCCTGCTTAGCTGCTTCCTCAGGTAGACACAGGAAAACTTTGGTGGTGAAGCACCTGCTGGTTTATTGAAGTCAGCATACAGTCATGGCCAAAAGTTTTGAGAATGACACAAATATTATATTTTCACATGATCTGATGCCCTGGTTTTTATGTGTGTTTGACAGATGTTTTTATCACAGACAGAAATATAATTGCAAACATATGAGTTGCAAAAGCTTATATTGACAGTTAGAATGAGTTAATGCAGCAAGTCAATATTTGCAGTGTTGAACCTTCTTCTTCAGGACCTCTGCAATTCTCCCTGGCATGCTCTCAATCAACTTCTGGACCAAATCCTGACAGATAGCAGTCTATTCTTGCACAATCAATGCTTTCATTTTGTCAGAATTTTTAGACTTTTGTTTGTCCACCCGTCTCTTGATGATTGACCACAAGTTCTCAATGGGATTAAGATCTGGGGAGTTTCCAGGCCATGGACCCAAAATCTCTATGTTTTGTTCCCTGAGCCATTTAGTTATCACCTTTGCTTTATGGCAAGGTGCTCCATCATGCTGGAAAAGGCATTGTTGATCGCCAAACTGCTCTTGGAGGGTTGGGAGAGTTGCTCTAGGAGGACATTCTGGTACCATTCTTTATTCATGGCTGTGATTTTAGGCAAGACTGTGAGAGAGCCGATTCCCTTGGCTGAGAAGCAACCCCACACATGAATGGTTTCAGGATGCTTAACAGTTGGCATGAGACAAGACTGGTGGTAGCGCTCACCTTGTCTTCTCCGAATGAGGCGTTTTCCTGATGTCCCAAACAATCGAAAAGGGGATTCATCAGAGAAAATAACTTTACACCAGTCCTCAGCAGTCCACTGCCTGTACCTTTTGCAGAATATCAGTCTGTCCATGATTTTTTTTCTGGAGAGAAGTGGCTTCTTTGCTGCTCTCCTTGAGACCAGGTCTTGCTGCTAGAGTCTCCGCCTCACAGTGCATGCAGATGCCTTACACCTGCCTGCTGCCATTCCTGAGCAAGCTCTGCACTGCTGGTAGCCCGATCCCACAGCTGAGACACTTTTAAGAGACTGTCCTGGCGCTTGCTGGTCTTTCTTGGGTGTCCTGAAGCCTTTTTGGCAACAATGGAACCTCTCTCCTTGAAGTTCTTGATGATGCGATAGATTGTTGACTGAGGTGCAATCTTTCTAGCTGCGATACTCTTCCCTGTTAGGCCATTTTTGTGCATTGCAATGATGACTGCACGTGTTTCTTTAGAGATAACCATGGTTAACAGAAGAGAAACAATGATGCCAAGCACCAGCCTCCTTTTAAAGTATCCAGTGGTGTCATTCTTACTTAATCATGACAGATTGATCTCCAGCCATGTCCTCATCAACACCCACACCTGTGTTAATGGAGCAATCACTGAAAAGAGGTTAGCTGGTCCTTTTAAGGCAGGGCTGCAATGATGTTGAAATGTGTTTTGGGGGATAAAGTTCATTTTCTAGCCAAATATTGACTTTGCAAGTAATTGCTGTTAAGCTGATCATCTTATAACATTCTGGAGTATATGCAAATTGCCATTAGAAAAAGTGAAGCAGTAGACTTTGTAAAAATTAATATTTGTGTCATTTTCAAAACTTTTGTCCATGACTGTACACCAAGGCAGGGTTCACAAAACAAAAACAGAGCCTTTCTGGCTTTATGGAAAAACAAAACAAATAAAGTTTAACAGAGTCCTTTTCTCTGCAGGTTTCAACCTGCAAAAACGTGACAATGTCCTCCGCTCCTCCCTGGAGCTATGTGGATGTACTTCCTCTCCCAAGACACCACCCAGACTGTCTCACATGTCCAGGTATTTAACCAGGACCATGTAATGATCACATGATCGTGACATCACAGCAGGTCCTGCTCAGAGGCGTAGCTAGGGTTTTGGTTTAGGGGGGGCAAAACTTCTGAGTGGGCCCCTAACCAGAGAACCTCAGCAAATGACCGCGCTGTTGCCAAAAATAATCTATATATAAAAAGACCAATATTAATATCACCACCATATGGTCAGTGGTAAATAATATCAGTCCTACAGAACATATTATAGATTACAGCAGAGTTACAGATAATGACTTACCGCTGACATTCTTTCGGATGGAATTGTTCACTTTTCATGTCTTCCATCTGGCCCAGACTGACATGACGACTACTCCAGCCAGGACTCGACTGCAGAGAATACAACAAAGACATGTTTCACTTCTCATATTTTCAGCACTGTCACGGTCACCAATTGGACTATTCTCAACATGCACAAATTCCTCATCCTGCTGATACCCCAATACTGAGCCGCTGCTGCCATATGTGTCCTTATTACTGCACCTGCTGGGTGGTTCTGTGTGACCTCTAAATTCTAAAGCAGCCCTCTAGAATATAGTAATGCCGGGTGCAAGTGCCCTAGAAATCAGTGCCCACATTTTGTCCCCTAAAATGTAATATTGCCCTGTGTGTGCCCCTTTGACAGTCACAGTCACGAGTTCCCCAATAACAATAAGTGGCTACTTTACATTTAATAATGTCCCAAGTCTCCCCCTGTACAGCTCCCCTAAGCACCGTATAATGCCCCCTCACTGGATATACTGTATACTGACCCCTTCATGTCCCCAAACTATTTAATGGCTCAACACTGTATGATGGCCCCACCACTATAATCCCAACACTGTATGATGCCCCCCTAGATAGTATCCATATAGCATAATACACCAGATAGTCCTCAATATAGTATAATGTACTCCCCATAGGCAGTCTCTGTATTATAATGCTTTCCCCATAGGGAACCCCTGTATTATAATGCACTCCCCATAGGCAGCCCCTGTATTATAATGCACTCCCCATAGGGAGACTCTGCAGTATAATTCACCCCCATATGCAACCTCTGTGGTATAATGCACCCCATTACAAAATAATAAATCCAGTACTCACCTCTCTTTCTCCTGGCTCCTGCACTGCTCACTGCTCTCCCTCTCTTCTCCTGACAGCGGGCACCGGGCAGTGATGTCATCGCGCCCACTGTCAGACGCTGAGAGGGGGAAAATGGGAGAGAAGGAGCAAGCGCTCCTTCTCTCTCAATGCAGTCAGCTGTATCGGCTAGATGCCGATATAGCTGACCCTCCGATGATGGGTGGGGGGCCCACTGCTGGCACAGGGCCCCCCACCGCCTGCTCAGGGGCCCCATAGCGGCTGGGCGGCAGAGCAGGGAGATCGATTCTCCCTGCTCTGCTGCAGTGTAACTGTATGGGCGTGCTGTGCACGCCCATACAGTTACAGTAGCGTAGCTCTGGGTGGGCCCCCTCAGAACGCGGGGCCCTGGGCTACCGCCCCCTCTGCCCCCCCAATAGCTACGCTACTGGTCCTGCTAGTACACATGCCGCTGTCAGCTGCAGGAAGAGATATGGTGAGCACTCTCCCTCCCACTCTATGGGCGCTCACATAAAACTAACCACTAATGCCAACATGCGCAGTGACACATATCTCCCCTCGTACACTGTGCCAGTGAACCTGTCACAGTCTGTACAATATCTGATGCATTGGAGAGGTTATGGCCCAGAAGAAATATCCTGACTAGTCTCGGAAACTAATGCCCCATCGACTAGTCAAAGCCCTAATTAGCATAGCAAATGGGGACAATATAAATGCTTTTTTAATCTAATTTTTAACTTTACACAGGGCTGGTTACACAGGGAATTTACTCATACATAAGTGAATGCTGCTGGGTTGGAGGGCATGGGGGACCGGACAGGTTGAGAAAATTCTAATGTTTAGAATGTACAAGTTGCATCACACTGAAGTCATGAGGCTGAAAATGTAATAAAGATAATTAAATATTTATCTACGAGATTTGTCAATTTGAATGTCAAATACAGATTTTTGATCGAACATCAAACTTTTCTTAGGTCAAGGTAACCAAAGCGACACATATTCCAACTATTGAATTTAATATTCCACTACAACTAACTTTTGCCTCAGAATGCTAACATTTAATTGTGGTTATGTAAAAATGGATGGACATTGGAGTATAGATTATGTCTAATAGCCGAGGTGAGGATAGGTATAATTAATTGGCTACAACACTAATAATATAAAAACAAGTCTGAAAGTTATTTCATAAGAGATTTTATTTGCTAAAAGGAACAAATTAAAAGAAAACAAACACCTTCCCTTTAACCCCTTCACCCCAAGGGTGGTTTGCACGTTAATGACCGGGCAATTTTTACAATTCTGACCACTGTCTCTTTATGAGGTTATAACTCTGGAACGCTTCAACGGATCTTCGCGATTCTGAGACTGTTTTCTCGTGACATATTGTACTTCACGTTATTGGTAAAATTTCTTCGATATACCTTGCGTTTATTTTTGAAAAAAACGCAAATATGGTGAAAATTTTCAAAATTTTGTAATTTTCAAACTTTGAATTTTTTTTCCCTTAAAACAGAGAAATATGTCACACAAAATAGTTAAGAAATAACATTTCCCACATGTCTACTTTACATCAGCACAATTTTGGAACCAAAATTTTTTTTGTTAGGAAATTATAAGGGTTAAAAGTTGACCAGTGATTTCTCATTTTTACAACAAAATTTACAAAGCCATTTTTTTAGGGACCACCTCACATTTGAAGTCACTTTGACGGGTCTATATAGCAGAAAATACCCAAAAGTGACATCATTCTAAAAACTGTACCCCTCAAGGTACTCAAAACCACATTCAAGAAGTTTAATAACCCTTCAGGTGCTTCACAGGAGCTGAAGCAACGTGGAAGGAAAAAATTAATATTTAACTTTTTAGCCACAAAAATGATCTTTTACAAACTTTTTTTTATTTTCACAAGGGTAAAAGGAGAAAATGGGCAGATAAAGTTGTTGTGCAATTTCTCCTGAGTACGCCAATACCCCATATGTGGGGGAAAACCACTGTTTGGGCACACGGCAGAGCTCGTAAGGGAAGGAGCGCCATTTGACTTTTTCAAACTAAAATTGGCTGGAGTTGCGATTGCACGCCATGTCGTGTTTCGAGAGCCCCTGATATGCCTAAACAGTGGAAACCCCCCACAAGTGACACCATTTTGGAAACTAGACCCCCTAAGGAACTTATCTAGATCTGTTGTGAGCACTTTGAACCCCAAAGTGTTTCACAAAAGTTTATAATGCCTGGGTGTGAAAAAAAAATAAAAAATTTCCACAAAAATGATTTTTTAGTCCCAAATTTTTGATTTTTCCCAAGGAAATTGGACCCCAAAAGTTGTTGTCCAATTTGTCCTGAGTACGCTGATACCCCATATGTGGGGGGGGAACTGTTTGGGCGCACGGCAGGGCTTGGAAAGGAAGCAGTAACGTTTTGGAATGCAAACATTGGTGTCATGTTCCGTTTGCAGTGCCCCAGATGAGCCTAAACAGTGGAAACCCCCCACAAGTGACCCCATTTTGGAAGCTAGACCCCCTAAGGAACTTATCTAGATCTTTGGTGAGCACTTTGAACCCCCAAGTGCTTCACACAAGTTTATAAAGCCCGGGCATGAAAATAAAAAATCCTATTTTTTTCCCCACAAAAATTATCTTAGTCACTAATTTTTTATTTTCTCATAGGTAACAGGAGAAATTGGACCACAAAATTTGTTGTCCAATTTGTCCTGAGTACGCTGATACCCCATATGTGGGGGGGGAACCACTGTTTGGGCGCACAGCAGAGCTCGGAATGGAAGGAGCACCATTTGACTTTTTCCAACCAAAATTGGCTGGAATTGAGATTGGACGCCATGTTGCATTTGGAGAGCCCCTGATGTGCCTAAACAGTGGAAACCCCCCACAAGTGACCCCATTTGGGAAACTAGACCCCCTAAGGAACTTATCTAGATCTTTGGTGAGCAATTTGAACCCCCAAGTGCGTCACACAAGTTTATAACGTAGAGCCGTAAAATTAAAAAATCATATTTTTTCCACAAAATTGATCTTTTCACCCCAATTTTTATTTTCCCAAGGGTAACAAGACTCCAAAAGTTATTGTGCAATTTGTCCTGAGTACGCTGATACCCCATATGTGGGGGTAAACCACTGTTTGGGTGCATGGCAGAGTTTGGAAGGGAAGGAGCGCCGTTTGACTTTTTCAACGCAGAATTGGCTGGATGCCATGTCATGTTTGGAGAGCTCCTGATCTGCCTAAACAGTGGAAACCCCCCACAAATGACACCATTTTGGAAACTAGACCACTCAAGGAACTTATCTAGCTGTGTAGTGAGCACTTTGAACCCCAAAGTGCTTCACAGAAGTTTATAACATACAACCGTAAAATAAAAAATCTTTTTTTTTTTTTACAAAAATGATTTTTTTCGCCCCCAATATTTTATTTCACAAGGGTAACAGGAGAAATTGGACCCCAAAAGTTGTTGTCCAATTTGTCCTGAGTATGCTGATACCCAATATGTGGGAGTAAACTACTGTATGGGCGCACGTCGGGGCACAGAAGGGAAGTAGTGACGTTTTGGATTGCAGACTTTGATGGAATGGTCTGGGGGAGTCTTGTCGCATTTGGAGAGCCCCTGATGCGCCTAATCAGTGGAAACCCCCCACAAGTGACCCCATTTTGGAAAATAGACCCCACAAGGAACTTATCTAGATGTGTGGTGAGCACTTTGAACCCCCAAGTGCTTCACAGAAGTTTATAACGTACAGCCGTAAAAATAAAAAAATCCTTTTTTTTTTTTACAAAAATGATTTTTTCGCCCCCAATATTTTATTTTCACAAGGGTAACAGGAGAAATTGGACCCCAAAAGTTGTTGTCCAATTTTTCCTGAGTACGCTGATACCCAATATGTGGGAGAAAACAACTGTATGGGTGCACGTCTGGGCTCGGAAGGGAAGTAGTGATGTTTTGGATTGCAGACTTTGATGGAATGGTCTGGGGGCGTCATGTTGCATTTGGAGAGCCCCTGATGTGCCTAAACAGTGGAAACCCCCCACAAGTGACCCCATTTTGGAAAATAGACCCCACAAGGAACTTTTCTAGAAGTGTGGTGAGCGCTATGAAGCCCCAAGTGCTTCACAGAAGTTTTATAACATACAGCAGTAAAAAACAAAAAAATCATTTTTTTTTTTACAAAAATGATTTTGTCGCCCCCAGTTTTTTATTTTCCCAAGGGTAACAGAAGAAATAGGACAAATTGCACAATAACTCTTGTGGTCCAGAGTACGCTGATACCCCATATGCGGGGGTAAACTACTGTTTGGGCGCATGGCAGAGCTCAGAAGTGAAGGAGCACCGTTTGACTTTTTCAACGCAGAATTGGCTGGAATTGAGATCAGACGCCATGTCACATTTGGAGAGCCCCTGATGTGCCTAAACAGCAGAAACCCCCCAATTCTAACTCCAACCCTAACCCCAACACACCCTTAACCCTAGTCCCAACCCTAACCACAAACCTAACCCTAACATACCCCTAACCGTAATCCCAACCCTAACCCTAATCCTAATGTTAGCGCCAACCCTAACCCTAACTTTAGCCGCAACCCTAACCCTAACGGGAAAATGGAAATAAATACATTTTTTTTATTTTATTATTTTTCCCTAACTAAGGGGGTGATAACGGGGGTTTGATTTACTATTTATAGCGGGTTTTTATGATTGGCAGCTGTCACGCTAAAAGACGCTTTTTATTGCAAAAAGTAGTTTTTTGCATCGCCACATTTTGAGAGATATAATTTTTTCATATTTTGGCCCACAGAGTCATGTGAGGTCTTATTTTTTGCGGTACGAGTTGACGTTTTTATTGGTACCATTTTTTAACACGTGACATTTTTTGATCGCTTTTTATTTCGATTTTTGGGAGGTTAGAATGAACAAAAATCAGCAATTAATGAATTTCTTTTGGGGGAGGCGTTTATACCGTTCCGCTTGTGGTAAAATTGATAAAGCAGTTTTATTCTTCGGGTCAGTACGATTACGGCGATACCTCATTTATATCATTTTTTTATGTTTTGGCGCTTTTATAGAATGAAAACAATTTTATATAAAAAAATCATTATTTTTGCATCGCTTTTTTCTGCGAGCTATAACTTTTTTATTTTTTCGCTGATGATGCTGTATGATGGCTCGTTTTTTGCGGGACAAGATGACGTTTTTAGCGGTACCATGTTTATTTATATCGGTCTTTTTGATCGCGTGTTATTCCACTTTTTGTTCGGCGGTATGATGATAAAGCATTGATTTTTTGCTTCGTTTTTTTTTTTAAGGGGTTTCACTAAAGGGGTTAACTAGTGGGACAGTTTTATAGGGGGGGTCGTTACGGACGCGGCGATACTAAATATGTGTACTTTTATTGTTTTGTTTTTTTTATTTACAGGAAAAAATGAATTTATTGGGGAATATTTTTTTTTTTTTATGATTTTTTTTACCACTTTTTATTTTTATTTTTTTTACTTTGTCCCATGGTGGGACATCACAGTATTTTAGAAGATCGCTGGTGTGACAGTGTGCACAGCACTCTGTCACACCAGCGATCGCTCTGGCATCGTTGCGGGCTTCCTTAGCGCCTGCTCTCAGCAGGCACTGATGAAGCCGCCTCCCTGCAGGACCCCGGCGCCATCTTGGATCCGGGGACCTGGAGGGAGGACGGACCCTCGGAACAGTGCGACACATCGCGCTGCTCTGAGGGTCTCAGGGGAGCGCGCAGGGAGCCCCCTGCCTGCGCGATCCTCCCCTGTGCCCCCGGTACACCGCGATCATGTTTGATCGCGGTGTGCCAGGGTTAATGTGCCGGGAGCGGTCCGTGACCACTCCTGACACATAGTGCTGGGTGTCAGCTGTGATAAACAGCTGACACCCGGCCGCGATCAGCTGCGCTCCCCACGGGAGCGCAGCTGATCGCCCATGACGTACTATTCCGTCCATGGGAATTAGGTCCAGGGTCACATGGACGGAATAGTACGTCTGATGGAATAAAGGGGTTAATATTTTCCAATAATTATTTTATTGATAAACAAACCAAAAACAAATTAAACTTGTTCAATTAACTTCACTTTGAGTTCCTCTTACTCTATTCTACATTATTTATTTATAGTCTAAATTGGTTTAAATGCTCTTCATGCACTGAAAACTAAATAATAAATTTGCCTGCCTGCAGCCTCTTCTAGGGAGAGCTTTAATCACCACATAAGGCTAATTACTGAACTCTATAGTAAAATAGTCGGCAGCAATCTTTCAAAGGAACTGTACATTACTATATCTCATGATATAGTTTCTTTGTCTACTATGTCTACTTTGTCTACTTTGTCTCACGAACAAAGTACATTTTAATCATTATACAGCTCTGGCAAAAATTAAGAGACCATTGCACGGTTTTATAAAAATCAGCTTCTCTACATGTCTGACAGCCATTCCATTCCAGTGGCAGTTGAATTCCAACCAGAGTATACCTCATTCTACTTAATGTGCTTCTGATTAGGTGATCACCTGAACCAAATCTTATTTAACGAAGGAAAGTATAAAAAACACTGTTGTGGTGTTCACAATCCTCTTGCAATAGGACAAGCTGGATGGCAAATCAAGTGCTAGTAATATCCCAAAAGTAATAGGAATGACAAAATAACATTTAACCATGCCAAAGGAGTTGAAAAGAAAAACCTTGAGTGAGGAAAATAAGGGCTCAATTCTGGCTGTACTAGCAGAGGGATACAGTGAGCGTCATGCCTCCATCCTTAAAATTAGATGGTAGTCCACTACAACAAGGTCAAGTAGCAGACATTGGGGACAACAAAGCTACAGACCAGCAGACGGCGAAAACGACTCTCCACTGACCGGGTTGACCGTCATCTTATTCAAATGTCACGCAGGATGACATCAAGTGACCTACAAAAGGAATGGCAAATGGCAGCTGGGTGACGTGCATGGCAAGAACAGTTCTTAACAGGCTCCTAGAGGCAGGGCTCAAGTCATGTAAAGCTAGTAAAAAAAGCCTTTCATCAATGAGAAGCAAAGGAGAGCCAGGCTGAAGTTTGCCAAAGACTGTAAACATTGGACCACAGAGGACTGGAGTAAGGTAATCTTCTCTGTTGAGTCTAATTTTCAGCTTTGCCCAACACCTGGTCATCTAATGGCTAGACGGAAACCTGGAGATGCCTACAAGCCACAGTGTCTTTCACCCACTGTGAAATTTGGTGGAGGATCGGTGATGATCTGGGGATGCTTCAGCAAGGCTGGAATTTGGCAGGTTACTCTTTGCGAAGGATGTATGAATCAAACCGCATACAAGGTTATCCTGGAAAAACAGTTGATTCCTCCTGCTCAGGCAATGTTCCCCAACTTTGAGGACTGGTTTTTCCAGCAGGAGAATGCGCCATGCCACACAGCTAGGTCAATCAATGTGTGGATGAAGGATCACCACATCAAATCCCTGTCATGGCCAGCCCAATCTCCAGACCTGAACCCCATTGAAAACCTCTGGAATGTAATCAAGAGGAAGATGGACAGTCACAAGCCATCAAACAAAGAAGAACTGCTTAAACTTTTGTACCAGGAGTAGCATAAGGTCACCCAAAAGCAGTGTGAAAGACTGGTGGAAAGCATGCCAAGACGCATGAAAGCTGTGATTAAAAATCATGGTTATTCACAAAATATTGATTTCTGAACTCTTTCTGAGTTAAAACATTAGTATTGTTGTTTCTAAATGATTATGACCCTGTTTTCTTAGCATTATTTGAGCTCTGCAAGCACTGCATTTTTTATTATTTTGACCATTTCTCATTTTCTGAAAATTAATACAAAATTTATTGTTTAGAAATTCGGAGACATGTTGTCAGTAGTTTAGAGAATAAAAGAGGAATTTACATTTTACTCAAAAATATACATATAAAGAAAAAAAATCTGACAAACTGAATTTTGTAGTGGTCTCTTAATTTTTACCAGAGCTGTATTTTGAAATAAAAACATGGCCTGAACATACCACAGCTCCTGGGCAGGGGAAGAATCAAAAAAGAGAATACAGACAGGACAGCATGGGATTGCAGCTGCTGCTTTCTGTGAGATAAAACATTTCCTAGCCTGTTTAAAAAACATGTTTATACTTGAAAGTTTGTCTTATGCCGGTGTCACATTTGCGAGTGTGATGCGAGAAACTCGCGCTAGTCTCTCGCATCAACACTCGGCAGTGCCGCTGGCATTCGGACCGGAGCATGCAGCTGCATGTATTTCTATGCAGCCGCACGCTCTGGTCCGAGTGCCGGTGGCAGTGCCGGGTATTGATGCGAGAGACTCGCGCAAGTTTCTCGCATCACACTAGCAAGTGTGACACTTGCCTTAAGGTAGAAAATGAACTCGGCACTCAACTTTAGTATAGTGAGAATAAAGATTTTTATTCACAGTAGTAACACGAAACGTTTTGGTCCTATATCATGGACCTTCATCAGTCACTACATTTATAAAAAACAGAAGAAAAAATTATATTAACAAAATAAAGTATGTACAATCAAAATTTGGTCAATAGTAAAGGTAGAGAGTAGTTGTATACAATGCTTCAGGAGATTTAGGGAGCAATCATAGGTCAGAGTTGTATCAGAGGTATCACAAAGGCAGAAAGAATATATATGGTGAGGACATACCAGATACTACTGGGAAGGGGGTTGATCCACATAGGGAAGAAAGAAAGGGCTGGATATAGCTGTAGGTGAAAATAAGATAAACTTAAGTGCCGATATTCTTTTATGTATAAGTAGATTTTGTGCCTATGCCTGTAGAAGTGACATACCCTGTGTTGGTGGGGTGAGATGAGGAAGAGGACAATGCCTCTATTGCACTAGTAACCTGTAGAAACAGCGCAAAACATAGATACCATAAATATCACAACTATCAATGTGATGGTGAAGCGGTGGAGCCGCTATACTTGTCTGTGACTGACCTGTTGTCAAGGAGTCCGGTAGTGAGGATAGGTCTCTGCATTGGACGCGGTGTCCACCGCTAGTCTGAGTGCAGAGAAAGCTAGAAAGCAGCATGTATATGAGAGGAAGAGGCGGGACTATAGTGTCAGTCAAACAGAGCATTAGACAGGAAGTGAGGTGGCAGGAAGTTAATGGACATGTGTTCCAAGTGAATACTAGGTAACCAGAGGCCGTCCTACAGGTGGGAGGAGTAAAGGAGCGGCGTGCTGATGGAGATGTGCCCAACAGGATGACGTGGCAGCATTATAGTATTTAATACAAGCGGCTCTAAAGTGAATGAAAGAGAGGCATGTTAGTACAAGCATAAAGGAGTTTACAGCAAAAAACATTGCGATCTTATACATTAGCTTAAAGCGATAGGAATACATAACAGGCTTGCAGCATCAGTATGCGTCAAAAGGGGCATAACAGTAATATGAGTACTGATTTAGTACATTATCATAAGACAGTATGGAAGACAAATCTGCAGGCAACAAGGAATAATTAATAACCACCTAACAGAGATCAAAGCAGCATGTGGTAAATGACAGGTGATGTGTAAACATCTGTATGCATCATTTATAAAGTAAAAGGGTGTCACAGCAAAATTCATCTTGGTATAGTGCGTTATCAGAAGACAGTATGGGAAAATGGCAGCACGGATTATTAAATAAATAAACAACTGGCTGAGATCAACGCATCATGTGGTATATGGCAAGTGATGTATAAAAAAGGGGGGGTGGGGGAATTATAGCCTCAGTGGTCATATGCAGAATTACATGAAGGAGAGTAAATCGTATTCACGATTAAGACCCTTAGGTGATAGAGTGTCTAGGGTGTGTTATCCATATAACGCGCCTGCACATTGCAATCTGCGGGCAAAGCATACTGCGCGTGCGCAATTCAAGATTGTAATGCGCAGGCGCGTTATATGGAGGGCAACGACTACAATTCCCAGAAATAATAGAGACAGCGGCGAACAACATGCTAAGGCAAGTACCCAAAACACCGCCCATCTGACCTGACTGCCATCATTTAAATATCCCACCAATTTAGGGTGACAGATTCCCTTTAACATGTGCACATATCCTGAATTGCCCTGTTGCAGATTTACTTATATTAGGACTCCGCACTACAGTGCCCCTTAGCTAGTGGTAGTAGCAGTCAGCAAAAAGGACATTGTTTTTTGTGAAGATGAATATTAACACCTTTATTACAAACTTACTGTGAGCTAACGTGTGTGCCTGTAGTTTTCAGATAATTGGCCACAACCACCAGTGCCGGCTTTATTTGTTTGACGTTGTACAATGCATGTACATCTATATATTAAAAAAATTTACTTTCTTCAAATGCGAGACCTTCTAATTTTAGCAATTGGTTAGAGGTGTCCCATATGTAGGACGTAAAAAATTGAACAGATCTGAGAATTTAATTAATGTAGATAGCAATATTCAGGTTAAAGCTGTTAACTATTTGTCTTAATTTTTGAGGAATTTCCCTTTGTGGACCGTCTACCTGTGGCGCCCTGAGGGTCCAGTCACCACAGAGGTACTGCACCTCATCCAGAGGTGTGGTACCCCACTCTCAGGTAAGAAGGGAGCACCACCTTGGACTCTAACACCTGCATCCAGCACAGACTATAGCAGCAGGGCACCTTGGACGTACCCTAAGGGATTATGGTCTCATCCCAGGCTGGGTAGGAAAGGGTGTTGGTAAAGAGGGTGGAGGAAGTAGATGGAAGTGAGTGGAGCTTAGAGAGCGGGAACGAGACTGTGGAGTCAAAAGGAGAAGTGAGCTCAAGCTGAGAGGAGCTTGACCTCAGACGCAAACAGCTAGAATTAAGCACGAGGCAGAAAGAAGCTTCCGGAAGGATAGAAGAGGTCCTACGGGCACAGATAGTGAGTAGTCCATCCGTGGGGACTGATCCAACAGTGGAGGGACCAGGTAGCAGTAGGGGTACCGGCCCTCAAGCCTACTGGAGAACTTCAAGACTCAGCTAGCAAGCCGGAGGTGGTAGCACCTGTAGGTGCTTCAGCCACAGCCACAGTTATCTTCACTGAAAAATCAGCCACATAGGAGCAAGGGAACACATAGAGGACATCACCTGACAGGGTTCGCATCTGCTGGCTCGGGACACTGACTGTGAGGTGTTGGGCAGGAAGGGTGGAAAGTCAGCACAGTGAGATGACCAGGAAAGGAACATACTGAAGGGAGTCCTGGAAAAGTGTATCCTGAACTACCTGGGAGTTTGCTGGACCCCTCACCTGGAGGACACGGCACCAAGCGGGCATCTGTGTACACAAGAACAGTGAGTAAAGCTTTGGAAACTGCACCTGACTGTGTCCTTTCAAGTTCTTCCTGCAATATCCACTCAGCGCTACTACATCCCTTGCCAAATACTACACCAATACCATCTTCAATATATTTTACATCTGCCCTGGGACTTGGCTCCACCTGTGGTGAGCTATACCAACTCTGCTGCATCATGAGTGTTCCCATCAGAACAAAACGATGCGATCACATTGTTCTGATGGTCTCCATGGAGACTCCCAGCCACAAAATGGGTGCGAAGTCCTTCAGGGAAGGTGAATTGTGAGCGCCTGCTGAGAGCTGGCACTGACATGCCTCCTTCCCTGCCTGTCAGACGCTGCTCCCGATGCTCTGCAGTGTAGAAGCTTTGCAGAGCATCAGATCAGCAATCTGATATTGCATAGTGATGTCCCATACTGGACAATGTAAAAACGTTTTTAAAAAATTATTACAAAAGTGTAAAATTATTTTTAAAAAATCCCCAAATAAACAACAAAAAAGAAACAAATATTTTCCCAATAAATACATTTATGTAAAAAAATAAACTGAAAAAGTACACATATTTGGTATCGCCATGTCCATAATGACCCGCTCTATAAAACAGTCTCAATAGTTAACCCCTTCAGAGAACACCATAAAAGAAATAAATAAAAACCAAGGCAAAAAACAATACTTTAATCATCATAGCGCTGAACAAAAAATGCAATAAAACACGATAAAAAAAGAATGTAAATAAAAATGGTACCACTGAAAAAGTCATCTTCTCCCGCAAAAAACAAGCTGCCATACAGCTGTATCAGCAGAAAAATAAAAAAGTTATAGCTCTCAGAATAAAGCAATGCAAAATAATCTTTTTTTCTTTAAGCTTCCTTATCGATTTTACCACACTCAGAACAACATAAAAAAAAAAACTTCCTAAATTGCAGTTTTTTGTTAATTCTGCCTCACAAAAATCAGAATAGAAAGTGATCAAAAAATGTCATCTGCCCGAAATTGGTACCAATAAAAATTTCAACTTGTCCCTCAAAAAACAAGTCATAACATGACTCTGTGGGCCCAAATATGGAAAAATTATAGCTCTCTAAATATGGGGATGCGAAAACTAGTTTTTGCAATATAAGGGGTCTTTTAGTGTGTGACAGCAGCCAAACATAAAAAAGATATAAACCAGGTATCGCTGTAATCGCACCGACCGGAAATATAAAGTCGCCTAATCACTTATACCGAGGAACAGTATAAAAAATAAATAAAACCAATTCTTCACCTGTTGATTTGTTCATTCTGCGCCCTGAAGATCGCAGTAAGGCTGAAGAGAAGGACACCTCTGAACAGAGGCCAGACGGAGCCCAGAGTAACTCTGCTGCCTCTTTATAGTGAATGGATCCATCGTGGGTTTCATCTGTCACATCACTCGGAGATTTAGATGGAAACCCCGATGTAATTGCTCAGCGCAGTGCGCCAGATAAATGTGATCATAAATATTATGTAAAATGTTCCCAATAAAAGCTTCAACTCAATCCACAAAAAAGCTAGTCCCCACTCAAGTCTGTCATCTGTTATTGGAAATATAGGGGCTTCCACATTACTAGTAGTAAAAAACAAAATGGCTCCTCATCCTCGAAAAGAAATTCAGCAAATTCTGCACTCCCAAATCCAAATGCCCCCACTCCCTTCTGAGCCTCAGTATGTCTAAACCACATATTTGGCATTTCTGTAGTGATGAGAGCCCACATTATTTACAGGTGCATGTCTCTAGAAGCGGTCTGGGCATAACGTACTAGTGACTGCAATGTATTGGTCACTACAGCGTACTGATCACTACAACGGCAGTTTGGAATTTTCAGTCAGCCACATCCACTACTGCTAGGTCCTGGAAAACACAAACGGAGTCAAAATGGTCTCTAAACCTGTAGATAAATTCCCAAAGGGGTGTAATTTCCAAAATGAGGTCACTTGAGGGGGGATTCTGCTTTCCTAGTACTTAGGGGCTCTGTATATGGAGTCCACAAAAATCTGCACTCCAGGAGACAAATAGCGCTCCGTCCCTCCTGAGTCTTTCCATATGGCTAAACAGTACTGTACAGCTACATATGGGGTATTTCTACATTCAGGAGAAATCTAGATGCATATATCTAGATAAATTCCTTTAGGGGTCTAGTTTCCAAAATGCGGTCACTTGTGGGGGTTTACACTGTTTAGGCACATCAGGGGCTCTCCAAACGTGACATGGCGTCCGCTAATTATTCCAGCAAATTTTGCTTTCAAAAAGTCAAATGGCACTCCTTCCCTTTCGATCCCTGCAAAAACAGTAGTTTTTCCCCTCTTATGAGGTATCTGCGTACTCAGGAGAAATTGCAGAACAAATTGTGTGTACAATTTCTCCTGTCACCCTTGTAAAAATTAAAAAATTTGGGGACTAAAAAACATTTTTGTGGGCAAAAAAAGTGATTTTTTATTTTCACGGCTCAATGTTATAAACTTCTGAGAAGCATCTGGGAGACGCTAACAGCACATCTAAATAATTTCCCTGAGGGTTCTAGTTTCCAAAATAGTGTCACTTGTGGGGCGTTTCTACTGTTTAGGCATATCTGGGGCTCTCCAAATGCGTCATGGCATCCGCTAATTAATCCAACAAATTTTGCATTCAAAAAGTCAAATGGCCCTCCTTCTGTTCCGAAACCTGTCATGTGCCCAAACAGTGGTTTTCCCCACAACAGGCATGCTCAGGAGAAATTGTATAACAATCTTTGTGGTCTGTTTTTTCCTGTTACCCTTGTGGAAATAAAAAAATGTGGGTATTAATAATTTTTATGAAAAAAAGTCTAAAAAAGTTCTAAAAATTCCTGTGAAGCACCGGAAGGTTAAAAAAACTTTTTGAATGTGTTTTTGAGCACCATAATGGATGCAGTTTTAGAATGGTATCACTTTTGTGTGTTTTTTGTTATATAGGCATCGCAAAGTCACTTCAAATGTAAAATGGTCCCTAAAAAAATGGTTTTGTAAATTTTGTTGAAAAAATGAGAAATTACTGGTTGACTTTTAACCCTTATAACTTCCTAAGGAAAAAAAAAAAGATATTTCAAAAATTGTACTCATGTAAAGCAGACATGTAGGAAATGTTACCTACTAATTATTTTGTGTGACATAATGCTCTGGCTTAAGGGCATACAAATGAAAAGTTTGAAAGTTGCAAACTGTTCTAAATTTTTGCCAAATTTCCATTTTTTTCACAAATAAACGCAACCTCATATCAAACAAATCTGTCATGAAGTACAATAAGTGACGAAAAAATAGTCTTAGAATCAGTGGGATCTGTTGAATTGTTTCAGAGTTATTACCTCATAAAATGACAGTGGTCATGAAGGTGTAAATAGGCTTGGGGATAAAGGGGTTAAACACAGTTTAATCATAGTTTAATTTTCATATACTATGGTTGTATATATTCTTTGCCATCAATTAGTGATTCTCTAACATGGCCCCAACTATCAAGGGCTTTTGATAGTATTGGCCTTCCCATATGGGCCGAAGAGACAATTTGCGCCCCTCTGGACTTTAGAGTTGTAACTCCTGCTATAGCTACACCCCTGATATCAATAATGCATGTCAGTGTAAGTTAACATTGGTGAGAAAAATAAACAAATAGAATATGGATGATTGCTTCTGATACAGTTCTTTTTTCATGTAGCTTGTACTTTCCATTGGTGTACGAAATCTGTACGTCTTTATATACGGCATGGTCTATATATAGTCTTGCAATCCCCTGTGCTAATAATAAGGTATCCTGCTCCCAATCATTATCCAAGCTCCACTGTCCAGAATTACAGCACACACTGAGTCAGGCTCATTTTAGTAAGCAATGGAAACAAAATACAGGATATAATAGACCAGAATAAATGAATCAGAAGGATCATCGAAAGCTAAAGAAAGTGAATAGTGAATCAAGCTTGTAGAAGTAACACATAGAACTTTCATTGAGCCTGAGCCCATGCCCCAACTTTAACCCTCTGTGTGTTACTTACCAGATAAATTATATGAATAATCAAGTCTTCTAAAAAAAAAAAGAAAATAGTCTGAGCACATCAAATTCTTTCCACTCTCCAGTGACTCTGTGAATCATTCTGGTTGGAATTCAGACAGTATATACAGTATTATGTATCAAATCTTTATATGACTTATCAGGAATGGGAAGTCGTATCAAAGATGAAAAGATTAGATTTACTAATCACTGGGCATCTTATTAGGTATAAGAACACTAAAAGTAAAACATCTGGGAGCTGCAAAGTAATAGGGAGTCTAATGAGCCTGATAGAAGAAGACTGACACAGGAGTGAGTCAATCCTAATCATATCTCCCTGGACAGATTTTGCAAGGCTAATGAACCTGCACTCAAGAGCAGTTCTACATATGGGGTTTCTATCATGCATCCCCCATACATTCTTCTCCTGGTTTCACATAATAAATATTTTCCATATTGAATAATCAGCGGTTTTCCACTTTTAGAAACATGGACCCCAGTAGCATAGCTGCAATACAGTTACACTCTGCGGCAGAGCACGGACAGAGACTCGATCATCTTGCACTGCAATCTATGGGGCCCGTGAGCCACTCATAATCGCAAGTTCAACTGTATTGGCTGGATGCTGATACAATTGAAAGCAATTATGAGACTGGCCTCTCCTATCTTTCCCTTCTGCGTCTGACATCAATGACACAGACACTGAGAGTGAGCGTGATGACGTCAGTACATGGCTCCTGACGTGCTGAGATGAGCGGGCGCTTGGGTAAGTGGAGGAATGAGTTTTATGTGGAGTGCAATATACTGTATGGAGACCTATGGGGAATGCATTACACTGTACAGAGGCCTTTGAGCAGTGCATTGTACAATATAGAGGCGTTTGGGGAGTGCATTATACTATATAGAGGCCTTTAGCGAGTGTATTATATTGTATAGAGGCCTATTGGGAGTGCAATATACTGTATGGAGACCTATGAGGAGTGTATTATACTGTATAGAGGTCTATGGGGAGTGTATTATACTGTATAGAGGCCTTTGGGCAGTGCATTGTACTGTATAGAGGCCACTGGGGAGTGCATCTATAATATAACGGTAGGAGCGTCACTCTGTCTGAAGCCTTTATTGACTGCGCAAGCGCAACACGCCTGCGCAGTCTGGCTCCAGACAGAGTGAGGCATCCAGAGCGGTGAGTATTCTGTATGGCGCCGGAGATCGCGGTATGCGTACTGGATGCATACCGCGATCTCCGGCGCCATACATACTTACCTGACCGGGAGGAGCGTTGCCGCGGCGCTTCTCTTCTCCCGGGGCAGGAGACCAGGAGTGCACGTCGGATCGCGCATGCGCAGTAGCGCTATCCGGCGCCATTTTGCTGAAGACACATTTACAGTGTGTCTTCAGCAATATGGCGCCGGACCGCGCGGTATGGGCATGCGCGTACTCCGGCGCCGCTCTCCTCCCCTGGCGTCCAGCAGAACGGAGCACAGGGATGAAAGGTGAGTATAAATTTTTTTTTTTTGGGGTATCTGTGCAGTTTAATAGCGGTGAGGGGGCCATGCACATCAGGATAGGGGGGGCGTGAGGGGACCATGCACATCAGGGTTGGGGGGTGAGGGGACCATGCACATCAGGATAGGGGGGGCATGAGGGGACCATGTACATCAGGTTGGGGGGTGAGGGGACCATGCACATCAGGATTGGGGGTGAGGGGACCATGCACATCAGGATTGAGGGGTGAGCGGACCATGCACATCAGGATAGGGGGGGTGAGGGGACCATGTACATCAGGATTGGGGGGTGAGGGGACCATGCATATCAGGGTTGGGGGGTGAGGGGACCATGCACATCAGGATTGGGGGTGAGGGGACCATGCATATCAGGATGGGGGGGTGATGGGACCATGTACATCAGGATAGGGGGGGTGTGAGGGGACCATGCACATCAGGATTGGGGGGTGAGGGGACCATGCACATCAGGATTGGGGGGTGAGGGGACCATGCCCATCAGAATAGGGGGGGCGTGAGGGGACCGTGCACATCAGGATTGGGGGGTGAGGGGACCATGCACATCAGGATTGGGGGGTGAGGGGACCATGCACATCAGGATTGGGGGGTGAGGGGACCATGCACATCAGGATTGGGGGGTGAGAGGACCATGCACATCAGGATAGGGGGGCGTGAGGGGACCATGCATATCAGGATTGGGGGGTGAGGGGACCATGCACATCAGGATTGGGGGGTGAGGGGACCATGCACATCAGGATAGGGGGGGCGTGAGGGGACCATACACATCAGGATTGGGGGGTGAGGGGACCATGCACATCAGGATTGGGGGGTGAGGGGACCATGCACATCAGGAAGCGGGGTGAGTGGACCATGCACATCAGGATTGGGGGGTGAGCGGACCATGCACATCAGGGTTTGGGGGGTGAGGGGACCATGCATATCAGGATAGGGGGGGTGAGGGGACCATGCAAATCAGGATTGGGGGTGAGCAGACCATGCACATCAGGATTGGGGGTGAGCAGACCATGCACATCAGGATTGAGGGGTGAGGGGACCATGCACATCAGGATTGGGGGGTGAGGGTACCATGCACATCAGGGTTGGGGGGTGAGGGGACCATGCACATCAGGATTGGGGGGGTGAGGGGACCATGCACATCAGGGTTGGGGGGGTGAGGGGACCATGCACATCAGGGTTGGGGGGGTGAGGGGACCATGCACATCAGGATTGGGGGGGTGGGGGGACCATGCACATCAGGGTTGGGGGGGTGAGGGGACCATGCACATCAGGGTTGGGGGGTGAGGGGACCATGCATATCAGGATAGGGGGGGTGAGGGGACCATGCAAATCAGGATTGGGGGGTGAGCGGACCATGCACATCAGGATTGGGGGTGAGCGGACCATGCACATCAGGATTGGGGGGTGAAGGGACCATGCACATCAGGATTGGGGGGGTGAGGGGACCATGCACATCAGGGTTGGGGGGTGAGGGGACCATGCACATCAGGGTTGGGGGGGTTAGGGGACCATGCACATCAGGGTTGGGGGGGTGAGGGGACCATGCACATCAGGGGTGAGGGGACCATGCACATCAGGGTTGGGGGGGTGAGGGGACCATGCACATCAGGATTGGGGGTGGTGGGGGGACCATGCACATCAGGATTGGGGGGGTGAGGGGACCATGCATACCAGGATGAGGAATGGGGTGCCATGCATACCAGATTTGGGTGGGGGTGAGGGGACCATACATACCAGCATAGGGATGAGGGGTACCATGCATACCAGGATAGGGATGAGGGGTGCCATGCATACCAGGATCGGAGGGGGGCAGCACATACCAGCATGGGAGACCATATACCTTTAAAAATGCTTGCCAGGGGACCATGCACATCAGGATTGGGGGGCGAGGGGACCATGCACACCAGGATAGGGGGCGAGGGACCATGCACACCAGGATAGGGGGTGAGAGGACCATGCATACCAGGATAGGGGTGAGGAGACCATGCACATCAGGATTGGGGGGGTGAAGGGACCATGCACATCAGGATTGGGGGGTGATGGGACCATGCATACCAGGATTGGGGGGTGAGGGGACCTTGCATATCAGGATTGGGGGGTGAGGGGACCATGCATATCAGGATTGGGGGTGAGGGTACCATGCATATCAGGATTGGGGGTGAGGAGATCATGCACATCAGGATTGGGGGGTGAGACCATGCACATCAGGTTTGGGGGTGAGGGGACCATGCTCAACAGGATGGGGTGACGGGAACATGCACATCAGGATTGGGGGGTGAGGGGGCCATGCACATCAGGATTGGGAGGTGAGGGGGCCATGCACATCAGGATTGGGGGGTGAGGGGGACCATGCACATCAGGATAGGGGGGTGAGGGGACCATGCACATCAGGATAGGGGGGTGAGGGGACCATGCACATCAGGATTGGGGGGTGAGGGGACCATGCATATCAGGATTGGGCAGGAGGGAACCATGCATACCAGGATTGGGGGGTGAGGGGACCATGCATACCAGGATTGGGGGGTGAGGGAACCATGAATACCAGGATATGGATGAGCAGGTAACATGCATACCAGGATAGGGATGAGGGGATACCATGCATACCAGGATTGGGGGATGAGGGGACCATGCATACCAGGATGAGGAATGGGGTGCCATGCATAGTAGATTTGGGTGGGGATGAGGGGTGCGATGCATACTAGGATAGGAGGGGGGCAGCACATACCAGAATGAGAGACCATGTACCTATAAAAATGCTTGCCACCCGGGCGTAGAACGGGTTAATCAATAGTTATACTATATGGAGGCCTATGGGGAGTACATTATACTATATACAGGCATTTTGGGATTGTATTATACTGTATAGAGACCTATGGAGAGTGCAGTATACTGTATGGAGGCCTATGGGAAGTGCATTATACTATATCGAGGCCTATGGAGATTGCAGTGTACTATATAGGGGCCTATGGGGAGTGCGTTATACTATATGAAAGCCTATGGAGAGTGCATAATACTGTATAGAGTGAAAAGAAAGGAAAAGTTGGGGCAATAAGCCCTAGCCAGCTCACCAACCAAACCGAAGCACGGAGCCAGAGTCTAGACTTGAGGACATGCTGCATTGAAGAGACGAAAAAACGAAGCACTCCAGCTTCCAACGTGAATGATCCTTTATTAGTGACAAATATAAAATAGACACACTCAGGTGTACTCCTCTGTTAACATGTGGATGCGCTAGTATAGCATGAGAGAAACAGCAACGCGTTTCGTCCCGATACTGGGTCTTTGTCACAGATGAAAATCAATCTAACTCATTCCTCTTATATAGTCATAGAAACACCAATCAAATTGTCAGTAAAAGTCACATGATCTAACGAAAGGTCCTTAAAGGATTATAGACATATGTCCATAAATAGCAACATTTCATTAATTTTGACTAGCCGACAACAACTGATGTATAACAGAGAATATACATAAAAACAATTTTATGAAATTAATTAAAATAAGAACAACCTAATAATGATACATGATCTTATTTCTCTTATTTAGACCTTTTGGAAATCTCGTACCCAGATTAAAAATCCAAAACGCCTCTCTGGTTAGGAGGTGCCTCTTGCAGTCACCACCTCGTTTAGGACTTTTCAAATGCTCTATACCAATAACCCTTACAAGGAAACACTAAATGTGTAAAACGGGCACCGTTAGGATATCATTAATTAATTAAATTGGGATCACCTCATGCATACCAGAACAATGATATAAACAACAAGGGAAGAGGAAGTGTATGCATATATCAAATAGGGATCACCAGAAATCATTTAAGATCAAAAAAGGTCAATTTTACTTAACATAACACCACACTAAACACAGCACATTGTATTAAAAACATTTAAAATTATCGTCCATATCAGACAAAAGTGTATCAAAATACAATCTCAATAATGAATATAATATTTTAACAATATTGATCCCATAAGTCCAAATCATAAGGTGTGCAAAGCATTACATATACATTCAACAATATTTCCCTTTCACATAGGGTATCAGATCACATGCTAGGGTACATTTAAATTGGCGCACAAAAATCCATATATAGTTGGCTAACCACAAATGTATGCTGATTATAAATAAGCTGACTTACACTGAAAAATCACATCCCATCCAATTCCCCACAGTGAATACTCAGGTTATGGCTAGTGTTGAGCATTCCGATACCGCAAGTATCGGATATCGGCCGATATTCGCTGTATCGGAATTCCAATACTTAGTTCCGATATTTTTCCTATATCGCATACCGGAATCGGAAGTTCCCATAATTCTTTGAGAGGCACTGTGATTTTAGTCAGCCAATGAGTAATCCTACGAAGTGTGGGTACATCCTGTACTGCTGCGGTCATCTTAACTAATGGCATGGCTGTGATTGGCTGCTGAAATGATGTCAGAATGCACTATAAAAGGCGCCGCCGCCATTTTAGCGTCACTGTGCTGTGAACTCAGTTAGGGACAGGACGCTGCTCTGCTGACTCTGAGGGACAGTTAGAGATTGCGATTTTGTGTACTGTGCTTTAGGCAGGCTAGTTTACCAACCGCTGTGAAAAGCTTCCTTTTGCCTTGCAGTGTTGTTTTAACAGCTCTGTGCAAGGTGTGTGTGTGAGAGTGCAGGTGACGCTGCAGTTTGCTCTGCATCCAACGCTGTTTGTAGGCATCTGCATGTGTCACTCTGTGACTTTTTTTTTTAATTTATTTTGTGGAATTGGTGCAGCTCCATTCAATTGAAATTAACAGTGATCTATTTGTGTGACGCACTTCCATCCGTATACAATACATTGGTTGCAAACACTATAGAAGTACAGAAAGGAGCCTTTCACAGCTAGTGAACAGTTGTGTGCAGTGTTCACTGTAGTCTGTGAGGTTTTCATTTTTTGAGTGCAGATCACGCTCCAGTTAGTTCTTCAACCACTGCTGGTTGTAGTCTGCTGAGCGTGTGTCACTGCCTCATCCTTCACATTTTTCTCTAATTGGTGCTGCTCCATTATATTTGAAAAAAATCTAATCTATTAGTGTGACGCGCTTCCATCCGTATACAATACATTGGTTGCAAACACTATAGAAGTACAGAAAGGAGCCTTTCACAGCTAGTGAACAGTTGTGTGCAGTGTTCACTGTAGTCTGTGAGGTTTTCATTTTTTGAGTGCAGATCACGCTCCAGTTAGTTCTTCAACCACTGCTGGTTGTAGTCTGCTGAGCGTGTGTCACTGCCTCATCCTTCACATTTTTCTCTAATTGGTGCTGCTCCATTATATTTGAAAAAAATCTAATCTATTAGTGTGACGCGCTTCCATCCGTATACAATACATTGGTTGCAAACACTATAGAAGTACACAAAGGGGCCTTTCACAGCTACTGAACAGTTGTCTGCAGTGTTCACTGTAGTCTGTGAGGTTTTCATTTTTTGAGTGCAGATCACGCTCCAGTTAGTTCTTCAACCACTGCTGGTTGTAGTCTGCTGAGCGTGTGTCACTGCCTCATCCTTCACATTTTTCTCTAATTGGTGCTGCTCCATTATATTTGAAAAAAATCTAATCTATTAGTGTGACGCGCTTCCATCCGTATACAATACATTGGTTGCAAACACTATAGAAGTACAGAAAGGAGCCTTTCACAGCTAGTAAACAGTTGTGTGCAGTGTTCACTGTAGTCTGTGAGGTTTTCATTTTTTGAATGCAGACCACGCTCCAGTTAGTTCTTCAACCACTGCTGGTTGTAGTCTGCTGAGCGTGTGTCACTGCCTCATCCTTCACATTTTTCTCTAATTGGTGCTGCTCCATTATATTTGAAAAAAATCTAATCTATTAGTGTGACGCGCTTCCATCCGTATACAATACATTGGTTGCAAACACTATAGAAGTACACAAAGGGGCCTTTCACAGCTACTGAACAGTTGTCTGCAGTGTTCACTGTAGTTTGTGAGCTTTTCATTTTTGAGTGCAGATTACGCTCCAGTTAGTTCTTCAACCACTGCTGGTTGTAGTCTGCTGAGCGTGTGTCACTGCCTCATCCTTCACATTTTTCTCTAATTGGTGCTGCTCCATTATATTTGAAAAAAATCTAATCTATTAGTGTGACGCGCTTCCATCCGTATACAATACATTGGTTGCAAACACTATAGAAGTACACAAAGGGGCCTTTCACAGCTACTGAACAGTTGTCTGCAGTGTTCACTGCAGTGTCTGAGGAATAACCACACTTAGGCCTTATAACATTTCTGACTTTCTTTATCAATCTACCAAGATGAAGAAGGCAGGGAGTAAGGCACGTGGTCGTGGCCGTGGAGTTTCAGCAGGGAGAGGACGTGGGGATTCTGTGGCTGCTGCCGCACCCAGTGACACAGCATCCACCAGTTTTCCCCTTGAGCGTTCCTTTATGCGCACTTTTGTAGGAGCTCGGCGTACCCCCCTGCTGCGGGAAGAACAAATTGAAGCCGTTGTTGGTTGGATGGCAGCCAATGCATCGACTTCAATTGCTTCCACCTCCTCTCAGGACCACAGCACTGTTGAACAACCATCTGTCTCTTCACCGCCTGCCAAATTGCCCAGGCAGTCAGAGAGCTCTGTAAAGGAGCCAGCTGAGTCTCTGCTTCTGTTCTCAGAATCTGTTGGCTTGCAAACAGGGGCCCAGCCAAGCAGCATTCTGGAATGTGAAGAAGAGGCAGTATGCAGTGATGCGCAACAGCTGTGTCTCTCTGAATCTGAAGAGGCGGGTGAGCCAGTGCCGATGGTCAGCACACCGCAGAACGCATCTGATGATGATGAGACTCAGGTGCCAGTTTCTGTTGAGCATGGTGCTGGCCAGACCACCCAACAGCAGCAGGTGTTGGAAGAGGGTAGTGGAGATGATGAGGTCCAAGACCCAACATGGCGTGAGGAACAGGAAGGTGGTGGTAGCAGCTCTGAGGAAGAGATTGCCCCAACGGTCCAAACAGTAGGGAGAGGTAGGCTGCAGACTCGGTTGCCTCTAGCCTCCAGTTTGGCACCCGTTCGTAGCAGTTCTCTTCCAACAGCCAAAACGGGCGCTCCCAGGACTTGCACTGCGTGGTCCTTTTTTGACACACTTGCAGATGATATTTGCTATGTCAAATGCAAGCTGTGTAATCAAAAAGTAAAAAGAGGTAAAAGTGTCAGTAACCTTAATACCACAAATATGTGGAAACATGTGCGGTCAAAGCACGTGGTTGAGTTACAAAGACACACTGGAGATGTAGGCCAACCTACAGCAGCACCTACATCTTCAGCTCGTGTTGGAGCCTCTTCCTCCAGCTCACACACAGCTGGTTCGGCTTCCTCACAGGATCGCCATGGAAGAACCTCTGTCACTGTTGTCCAGAGACCCAGTGTTATTCCACCCACAGCTGCAAGTTCCCTGTCATCCTCACACTCCCAGGCCACAAAACAGCCATCGGTAGCACAGGCATGGGATAAAAGACGGCCATACTCGGCAAACCATCCACGAGCACAGGCTCTGAATGCTGGCATTGCAAAACTCCTGTCCCTTGAAATGCTGTCATTCAGGCTGGTGGAGACTGACAGTTTCCGTAACTTAATGGCATTGGCAGTCCCACAATACAATGTGCCCAGCCGATTTTATTTCAGCAGGCAAGCCGTCCCTGGTCTGCAAAAGCATGTTGAGGGAAAAATTAAACATGCGCTACTAAACGCCGTCAGTAGCAAGGTCCACCTGACCACCGATGAGTGGACCAGTACCCATGGCCAGGGACGATACCTTTCCCTCACTGCCCATTGGGTCAATGTTGTGGAGCCGGGTACAGATCTTGCGAGTGGCGCTGTACGTGTTCTGCCAACTCCAAGGATTGCAGGAATCAAGTCTGTCCACATTGACTCCTCCTCCTACTCCAGTTCCTCAGAATCATCGCTGCAGGAGCCGTCACGGTCTACCTCCACATAGACCCGTGAACGCTTACTGTTGTGACCGATATGAGCACAGCCGTGGCCAAACGTCAACAGGCCGTCCTCAAATTAATTTCCATGGGGAATCGAAGCCACACAGCGCAGGAGCTCTGGAATGCCATCAAGCAGGAGAGCGACGTGTGGTTTTTGCCAGCGAATCTCCAGCCAGGCTTGGTAGTGTGTGACAATGGCCGAAATCTGGTGGCAGCTCTGGGCCTTGGCAACCTCACTCACATACCATGTCTGGCACATGTGCTCAACTTGGTCGTGCAGAGTTTTTTGAGGGACTATCCGGATCTTGATGCACTGCTGCACAAGGTCCGCCTAGAGTGTGCTCACTTGCGACGTTCCAGCATGGCCAGATCGCGCATTGCAGCTCTGCAACACAGATTTCGCCTTCCTGAACATCGCATCATATGTGACGTACCCACCAGGTGGAATTCCACGTTACATATGTTGGAGCGGTTGTGTGAGCAGCAGCCAGCAGTAATGGAGTATCAGCTGCATCAGGCGCAATCAACTCGCAATTTGCGCCGTTCACACTTCACCACTACTGAGTGGGCCTCTATGAAGGACATCTGCCACGTTTTGCGTGCGTTTGATGAGTCAACGCGGATGGCGAGTGCAGATGATGCACTAGTCAGCCTGACTGTCCCCCTTATCTGCCTGCTTCAAAAAACACTGCTAGCACTAAGGGATGAGGTTTTGGAAGAGGTGGAGGATGAGGAGTCACAAATTCCATCACCTTCTGGACAGTCAGCGCAACGTGGTTCCTCACAAAGTGCTGGGCAGGGCTCACTTTGTGAGGAGGATGAGGAGGAGTCAATGGAGGAGGAAGACATCGCTCCAGAGGGAGGTACACAACGCTCTAGTCAGTATGTAGAGCGAGGGTGGGGTGATGCAGAGCAGGCAGAGATGACGCCTCTTGCAGGGGACAGCGTTTCTTGGCCAGTTGGGAGTCTGCAGCACATGGTTGATTTCATGCTGCAGTGCCTGAGAAACGACCGCCGCATCGCCCACATTCTCACCACGTCTGATTATTGGGTGTACACCCTCCTAGACCCTCGCTACCGGGACAACTTACAAAGCCTCATCACACCGTTGAACTGGGAGCGTAAAATGCGGGAGTACCAAGACACACTGGTGCAATCCATAATGTTCTCCATTCCAGCCCAGAGCACTGCTGCTGCTACTGCTTTACAAAGCAGCTCTGTGCGTCGAGGCAGTGGAGACAGCTCTGCAACAAGAGGGAGCACAAGCAGCGCCTCTGCACAGGGCAAGACCAGTATGTTCCAAATGTGGCGAAGTTTTGTGGCAGCGGCACAAATGTCTACACCATCCGAGACGGCTCCAGTCAGCAGGAGGCAACGTTTCCGTAAGATGGTGACAGACTACATGTCTTTCCCTCTCAGTGTACTCCCAGATGGCCCTTCCCCATTCAAGTTTTGGGTCTCTAAGCTGGATACATGGCCAGAGCTTAGCCAGTATACATTGGAGGTGCTGGCTTGCCCTGCTGCCAGTGTATTATCGGAGCGCGTCTTTAGTGCTGCAGGTGGTGTACTAACAGACCGTCGCATGCGACTATCCTCCGATAATGTAGACCGGCTTACTTTTCTGAAAATGAACAAGGCATGGATCTCGCCAGAATTTGTCTGTCCGTTTTCATATTAAATAACTGGTTCGCAACGTTATCCATGTCTCCTGTTATGTTCATCTTTCTACCACCTGAACTCTACTCCCTGGGCTACAACACTGCCAGTTGCTGCTCAGAAGTGTCGTGTCCACAGACCAATACACAAGCTATAGTGTTAGTGGGGTTCAGTAACGCCAGCTGTTCCCCTGCTGTGTGTCCGGCAAGAAGTCTCCTGTTCTCTACACATGCACAGAAAAACCCATGTGTAACATGCTCCAAATAGGGAAGAGCCGTCACCCTGATTGTTATGCTTAAAACAGGAAATTGTGAAGTTTTCCAGGCCTAGAATGATAAATTTTTATAACAAATATGGACAAATAATAATTTGTCATCACAGCGCATATCTGCACATGTCTATTAGAAATGGTAACAAAAACTAAAACATAGTGTTCACTTTTTGAAATTAATGCATAAAAGTACATTTCATACTTATCAATTAATGCTTTTTAAGGAACTTTATCTGTACCTGTAAGATAATGCAGTCAATGGATGTACGAATCATAAAATCCTCATCATCATCATCACGAGTTTTATTTATGACAGACATTATAAAATACACATACTGATGCCAACTGTAACTTCACACACCATATATGAAATGGCCAGCATCTAAACCTGGTAATAATGTGCAATAATAAATTATTACATCTAGAAAGTGCATCATGCATACTGACAATAGGTAGTTATACCTGCAAGTGCTGTTGAAACAAGCACAACAGATATAAATTAATAATGGTATATAGGTATCACAGTGCATAGTTACTCATGGACAAAGTCGATGTAATACTGTACCTCAATAAAGTCAGCGTCAACCATTATGCTTGTTAGTCTTGTAGATTGTTAACCCCTTACTGCCATGGACGTACTATCCCGTCCATGGTACCTGGGCCCGTATGACCGGGGACGGGATAGTACGTCCAGCCCTTTAATGCGACATTGCGACTTAAGTCGCAATGATCGCATTAAAATTCCGACGCCATCTTACCTCAGGAGAGATGGCGCCGGCATCCCGGGGTCTGTCACCGCCCACCCTCACTCCCGATCGCTGTGATTGGCTGTTCAATTCTGAACAGCCAATCGCAGCCTTTCTCACTGTTTCAGCCAATCCGATGGGCTGAAACAGTGAGATCCCAGGCTAGAATCGAGTACCGATGTACTCGATCCTAGGCCTGGGCATAGAAAGGAGCAGACCCCCCCTGGATTGGCGCGATCGCCGATCACATCGATTGCGCCAATCGCAGGGCACAGCCGCGGTGTATCCGCGCTGTGCCCTGCCTGTACCTGCCTGGATCGGTGCAGTAATAGCACCGATCCTAGGCCGGAGCCTAGGATAGGCCCAGTAGGGCCTGCAGCTGCTGATTGGCGCGATCGATGTCATCGACGATCGCGCCAATCACAGGGCACAGCAGCGGTGTGACCGCTCTGTGCCCTGCTTCCTGACCTGCCGGTGACCTGCCTAGGAATCGGAGCAGTGAGCTCCGATTACTAGGCCGGTGCCTAGCAACCGCAAAACAAGGGTCTCCTCTGATTGGTGGGATCGATTTGATCATCGATCCCACCAATGACAGGTCACAGCAGCGATGTGACCGCTCTGTGACCTGTCTGCAAACTGGATCTGACCTGTCTGACCGCACTGCAGGGGTCCTCACACTTGCTTGAGGATTCCTGCAGTGCGGTCACACGCCAGATCTCCTCCTGTGCTGGGCCTTGTGGTGCCACAGTAGCCTGTGACACCACAACTCCTGCTGAAGAAAGAAGAGAGAAGAAAGAAGAGAGAAAGAAAAGAAGAAGAGAGAAGAAAGAAGAGAGAAGAAAGAAGAGAGACTACAAACGTGAGTTTTTGAGCCCCGATCCCTGCCCGATCCACCCCAATCCCCCATTCCCCCTCCCCCCTTCCCTTTCCCCTCTTTTTACCCCCCCTTTGCACACATTTAGCAGCCGCCGAGCGTTGATTGGTGACGCAGTTCACCGATCAACACTCGTGCTCGTTTTTCTTTTGCACCCCCCTCCGTGCGCACTTCCAGCAGCCGCGGAACTTTGATAAGTGACACCAGTCACTTATCAGAGCTCGTTCCTGCAGTTTTTTTTTTTTTTTCACTCCCCTTTCCGCCACTCCTGTGCGCACTTCCAGCAGCCGCGGAACTTTGATAAGTGACACCAGTCACTTATCAGAGCTCGTTCCTGCAGGTTTTTTTTTTTTTCACCCCACTTTCCGCCACTCCCGTGCGCACATCTAGCAGCCGCGGAACTTTGATAAGTGACACCAGTCACTTATCAGAGCTCGTTCCTGCAGTTTTTTTTTTTTCACACCACTTTCCGCCACTCCCGTGCGCACATCTAGCAGCCGCGGAACTTTGATAAGTGACACCGGTCACTTATCAGAGCTCGTTCCTGCCGTTTTTTTTTTTTTTTCACTCCCCTTTCCGCCACTCCTGTGCGCACTTCCAGCAGCCGCGGAACTTTGATAAGTGACACCAGTCACTTATCAGAGCTCGTTCCTGCAGTTTTTTTTTTTTCACTCCCCTTTCTGCCACTCCTGTGCGCACATCCAGCAGCCGCGGAACTTTGATAAGTGACACCAGTCACTTATCAGAGCTCGTTCCTGCAGTTTTTTTTTTTTTCACCCCACTTTCCGCCACTCCCGTGCGCACATCTAGCAGCCGCGGAACTTTGATAAGTGACACCGGTCACTTATCAGAGCTCGTTCCTGCCGGTTTTTTTTTTTTTTTCACTCCCCTTTCCGCCACTCCTGTGCGCACATCTAGCAGCCGCGGAACTTTGATAAGTGACACCGGTCACTTATCAGAGCTCGCTCCTGCCGTCTTTTTTTTTTTCACTCCCCTTTCCGCCACTCCTGTGCGCACATCCAGCAGCCGCGGAACTTTGATAGTGACACCAGTCACTTATCAGAGCTCGTTCCTGCATTTTTTTTTTTCACTCCCCTTTCCGCCACTCCTGTGCGCACATGCAGCAGCCGCGGAACTTTGATAGTGACACCAGTCACTTATCAGAGTTCGTTCCTGCAGTTTTTTTTTTCACTCCACTTTCCGCCACTCCCGTGCGCACATCTAGCAGCCGCGGAACTTTGATAAGTGACACCGGTCACTTATCAGAGCTCGTTCCTGCCGTTTTTTTTTTTTTTTTTTTCACTTCCCTTTCCGCCACTCCTGTGCGCACATCCGGCAGCCGCGGAACTTTGATAAGTGACACCGGTCACTTATCAGAGCTCGTTCCTGCCTTTTTTTTTTTTTTCACTTCCCTTTCCGCCACTCCTGTGCCACATCCGGCAGCCGCGGAACTTTGATAAGTGACACCGGTCACTTATCAGAGCTCGTTCCTGCCGTTTTTTTTTTTTTCACTTCCCTTTCCGCCACTCCTGTGCGCACATCCGGCAGCCGCGGAACTTTGATAAGTGACACCGGTCACTTATCAGAGCTCGTGCCTGCTGGTTTAGACTTTTTTTCACAGGCATTTTTTTCCCTATTCTCTTTCTTTTCTTTTAGCTTTTTCCTTTCAGCATAGTTTGCACCAACCACTATCCCCCCCCCACACACACACACAGTTATAAATAAAGTTCACACAAAGCACCACATTCACAAAAAAAATGTCCCGCTCGTCACGTTCTTCCCAACAGCGCTATTCAGTGGAAGAGGCATACGCTTTACTTGCCTCCGACACTGATAGCGAGGGAGAGGATCCCACATTTCTTTACTTTTCAGATTCTTCATCCTCTTCTTCTTCTTCCTCCTCTTCCTCATCTTCCTCCTCGGGTCCTGCGGAACCGCCACGCAGACGCCCCAGGACAGAAGATGAGGCAGCGCCCACCCCTGAAAATGAACCAGCGCACCCCTCTTCGGACCCCATATGGACCCCGCCCCCGAAAATTACGAGCCACTGATTCCTGATTTTGTGGCAGAATCAGGAATCAAGTTTGACACCACGGGCCTCAGAGAAATAGAGTTTTTCAAAGTCTTTTTCTCTGAGGATTTTTTAACCTCGTGGTGGAGCAAACTAATTTGTACGCTCGGCAATTTTTGGCGCAAAACCCAGTGTCATCATTTTCCAACTGGTCTCCTGTAGACGCAGGTGAAATGATGCAGTTTTGGGGCCTGGTCCTCCATATGGGGATCCTGAAGAAGCCAGAACTTCGGTAATATTGGAGTGTTGATATTTTATACAACACTCCACTGTTCCGAATGGTCATGGCTCGGACGCGTTTTGAGGCCATCCACAAATTCCTGCATTATAATGATAATGCACAGTGTCCCCCACAAAATGACCCCAACTTTGACCGTCTGTTCAAAGTTCGGCCGGTCATCGAACACTTCAGCAAAAAGTTTGCTGAAGTGTATCGTGCCCCAAAGGGACATCTGCGTGGATGAGTCCTTGGTTCATTTTAAGGGACGGCTCAGATTCCGCCAGTACCTGCCCAGCAAGAGGGCAAGGTACGGAATTAAACTCTACAAGCTGTGCGAGAGTACCTCAGGGTACACGCACAGCTTTAGAGTTTACGAAGGAAAGGACACCAGGATTGAACCCCCTGAGTGTCCCCCCGTCCTGGGAGTGAGTGGGAAAATTGTGTGGGATTTGGTGCACCCACTGCTGGATAAAGGTTATCACCTTTACACCGATAACTTTTATTCCAGCGTCCCACTCTACAAATCCCTCTCTGCGCGAGGTACCGCAGCTTGCGGTACCGTCCGCAAAAATCAGAGAGGCCTCCCGAAGACGCTATTGGGCAGATGCTCAGAAAGGGTGAGAGCAGAGCCCAATGTAGCGACCACCTGTTGGTGGTCAAGTACAAGGACAAGAGGGATGTCCTTCTCTTGACCACCATACATGGTGATGGCAGCGCCCTCAGCACTGTACGGGGTACCTCTACACAGGTCCGCAAACCGACTGTGTACTGGGGTACAATAAATACATGGGGGGTGTTGATCTCTCTGATCAACTCCTCCAACCGTACAGTGCTTTGAGAAAGGCCAAGGTGTGGTACAAGAAGCTGTCCGTGCACATCGTCCAAATGGCAATGCTCAACGCTTTCCTGCTGTCACGATGTGCACGCAACAGCGATACGACGTACCTTCAGTTCAGGAGGTAGTGGTTAAGGCCCTGATGTTTGGCGCTCAGGAAACAGCGGGCCCCAGTACTTCTGGAACTGAAGGTGCTCGTATCATACCAGGTCAGCATTTCCCGGGGGTGGTCCCGCCAACTGGAAGCAAAGTAAGCTGCAAAAAAGGTGCCGAGTGTGTTACAAAAGGGGAATACGCAAGGACACCACTTACAATGCGACACCTGCCCCGAAAAACCTGGCCTGTGTATGAAGGATTGTTTCAAATTGTACCACACCTCAATGCACTACAAATTTACTTTACAGGAAAGATTAGTTCCAGAAGGGGGCACATTTAGAAAAGTTCCTTGGGAGTCTACTTTCCAAAATTATGTCACCTGTGGTTTTTTTTACTGTTTAGGCACATCAGGAGCTCTGCAAACGGAACATGACGCCCGCAGACCATTCCATCAGTCTGCATTCCAAAACGTCACGACTTCCCTTCTGAGCCCCGACTTGTGCCCAAACAGTTTTTTCCCACATATGGGGCACCAGTGTACTCAGGACAAATTGGACAACAATTTTTGGTGTCCAATTTCTCCTCTTACCCTTGGGAAAATAAAAAATTGGGGACTAAAACATCATTTTTGTGAGGATAAAAGTAGGATTTTTTATTTTTACACCTGGGCATTATAAACTTTAGTGAAACACTTGGGGGTTCAAAATGCTCACCACACACCTAGGTAAGTTCCTTAGGGGGTCTAGTTTCCAAAATGGGGTCACATGTGGGGGTTTCCACTGTTTAGGCACATCAGGGGCCCTCCAAACGCACATGGCGTCCGTCGCAATCCATCCATTTTGGTCTTGGAAAGTCCAAACGGCGCTCCTTCCCTTTCAGCCCTGCCGTGCCCAAACAGTGTTCCCCCCACATATGGGGTATCAGCGTACTCAGGACAAGTTGGACAACAACTTTGGTGTCCAATTTCTCCTCTTACCCTTGGGAAAATAAAAATTGGGGACTAAAACATCATGTTTGTGGAAAAAAATATGATTTTTTTTTTTCACGCTCTACATTACAAACTTGCTGAAGCACTTGGGGTTCAAAGTGCTCACCACACATCTAGATAAGTTCCTTAGGGGTCTAGTTTCCAAAATGGGGTCACATGTGGGGGTTTCCACTGTTTAGGCACATCAGGGGCCCTCCAAACGCGACATGGCGTCCGTTCGCAATTCCAGCCAATTTTGGTTTGGAAAAGTCAAACGGCGCTCCTTCCCTTTCAAGCCCTGCCGTGCGCCCAAACAGTGGTTCCCCCCACATATGGGGTATCAGCGTACTCAGGACATGTTGGACAAAAACTTTTGTGGTCCAATTCTCCTCTTACCCTTGGGAAAATAAAAATTGGGGACTAAAACATCATGTTGTGGAAAAAATATGATTTTTTTTTTCTTCACGGCTCTACATTACAAACTTGCGTGAAGCACTCTAGGGTACACGTCTCAGCAATTTGGACAACAATTTTGTTCAATTTCTCCTCTACCCTGGAAAATAAAAATGGGACTAAAACATCACTTTGGGAAAAATATAAGATTTTTTTCTTCACGGCCTACTTAAAATCGTGAAAGCACTTGAGGTTCAAAGTGTCACCACCATCTAGAAAGTTCCTTAGGGGTCTATTTCCAAAATGGTCACTGTGGGGGTTTTCCACTGTTTAGGCACATCAGGGCCCTCCAAACGGACATGCGTCCGTTCGCAATTCCAGCCAATTTGTTTGAAAAGTCAAACGCCCCTTCCCTTTCAAGCCCTGCCGTGCGCCAAACAGTGGTTCCCCCCCACATATGGGTCACGTACTCAGGACATGTGGACAACAATTTTGTGTCCAATTTCTCCTCTTACCCTTGGGAAAAAAAAAATTGGGGACTAAAACATCATGTTGTGGAAAAATAGATTTTTTTTTTCACGGCTCTACATACAACTTCGTGAAGCACTTGAGGGTTCAAAGTGCTCACCACACATCTAGATAAGTTCCTTAGGGGTCTAGTTTCCAAAATGGGTCACTGTGGGGGTTTCCACTGTTTAGGCACATCAGGGGCCTCCAAACGCAACATGCGCCGCGCAATTCCACAATTTGTTGGAAAAGTCAAACGGCGCTCCTCCCTTTCAGCCCTGCCGTGCCCAAACAGTGTTCCCCCCACATATGGGGTATCAGCGTACTCAGGACAATTGGACAACAACTTTGGGTCCAATTCTCCTCTTACCCTTGGAAAATAAAAATTGGGGACTAAAACATCATTTTGTGGAAAAATATGATTTTTTTTCTTCACGCCACATTACAAACTTGCGTGAAGCACTTGAGGTTCAAATGCTCACCACACATCTAGATAAGTTCCTTAGGGGTCTAGTTTCCAAAATGGGGTCACATGTGGGGGTTTCCACTGTTTAGCACATCAGGGCTCTCAAACGGAACATGACGCCTCGCAATCCAGCCAATTTGGTTAAAAGTAAACGCTCCCCCTTCAAGCCCTGCCGTGGCCCAAACAGTGGTTCCCCCCCACATATGGGGTATCAGCGTACTCAGGACAATTGGACAACAACTTTGTGTCCAATTTCTCCTCTTACCCTTGGGAAAATAAAAAATTGGGACTAAAACATCATGTTTGTGGAAAAAAATGATTTTTTTTCATCCGGCATTACAAACTTGCGTGAACACTTGGGGTTCAAAGTGCTCACCACACACTAGATAAGTTCCTTAGGGGGTCTAGTTTCCAAAATGGGGTCACATGTGGGGGGTTTCCACTGTTTAGGCACATCAGGGGCCCTCCAAACGCAACATGGCGTCCGTTCGCAATTCCAGCCAATTTTGGTTTGGAAAAGTCAAACGGCGCTCCTTCCCTTTCAAGCCCTGCCGTGCGCCCAAACAGTGGTTCCCCCCACATATGGGGTATCAGCGTACTCAGGACATGTTGGACAACAACTTTTGGGTCCAATTTCTCCTCTTACCCTTGGGAAAATAAAAATTGGGGACTAAAACATCATGTTTGTGGAAAAAATATGATTTTTTTTCTTCACGGCTCTACATTACAAACTTGCGTGAAGCACTTGAGGGTTCAAAGTGCTCACCACACATCTAGATAAGTTCCTTAGGGGTCTATTTCCAAAATGGGTCACATGTGGGGGTTTCCACTGTTTAGGCACATCAGGGGCCCTCCAAACGCGACATGGCGTCCGTTCGCAATCCAGCCAATTTTGGTTTGGAAAAGTCAAACGGCGCTCCTTCCCTTTCAAGCCCTGCCGTGCGCCCAAACAGTGGTTCCCCCCACATATGGGGTATCAGCGTACTCAGGACATGTTGGACAACAACTTTGGTGTCCAATTTCTCCTCTTACCCTTGGGAAAATAAAAAATTGGGGACTAAAACATCATTTGTGGAAAAAATATGATTTTTTTTCTTCACGGCTCTACATTACAAACTTGCGTGAAGCACTTGAGGGTTCAAAGTGCTCACCACACATCTAGATAAGTTCCTTAGGGGGTCTAGTTTCCAAAATGGGGTCACATGTGGGGGGTTTCCACTGTTTAGGCACATCAGGGGCCTCCAAACGCGACATGGCGTCCGTTCGCAATTCCAGCCAATTTTGTTGGAAAAGTCAAACGCGCTCCTTCCCTTCAAGCCCTGCCGTGCGCCCAAACAGTGGTTCCCCCCACATATGGGGTATCAGGTACTCAGGACAGTTGGACAACAATTTTGTGTCCAATTTCCTCTTACCCTTGGGAAAATAAAAATTGGGGACTAAAACATCATTTTGTGGAAAAAATATGATTTTTTTTCTTCACGGCTCACATACAAACTTCGTGAAGCACTTGAGGGTTCAAAGTGCTCACCACACATCTAGATAAGTTCCTTAGGGGGTCTAGTTTCCAAAATGGGTCACTGTGGGGGTTTCCACTGTTTAGGCACATCAGGGGCCCTCCAAACGCAACATGACGTCCTCGCAATTCCAGCCAATTTGTTGAATCAAACGGCGCTCCTTCCCTTTCAGCCCTGCCGTGCGCCCAAACAGTGTTCCCCCCACATATGGGGTATCAGCGTACTCAGGACATTTGGACAACAACTTTTGTGGTCCAATTTCTCCTCTTACCCTTGGAAAATAAAAATTGGGACTAAAACATCATTTTGTGGAAAAAATATGATTTTTTTTTTCACGGCTCTACATTACAAACTTGCGTGAAGCACTTGAGGGTTCAAAGTGCTCACCACACACTAGATAAGTTCCTTAGGGGGTCTAGTTTCCAAATGGGGTCACATGTGGGGGTTTCCACTGTTTAGGCACATCAGGGGCCTCCAAGGGAACATGGCGCCTCGCAATTCCAGCAAGTTGAATCAAACGCCTCCTTCCCTTCAAGCCCTGCCGTGCGCCAAACAGTGGTTCCCCCAACATATGGGGTATCAGCGTACTCAGGACAGTTGGACAACAACTTTTGTGTCCAATTCTCCTTACCCTTGGGGAAAATAAAAAATTGGGGACTAAAACATCATGTTTGTGGAAAAATTATTTTTTTTTTCAGGCCTACATTACAAACTTGCGTGAAGCACTTGGGGTTCAAAGTGCTCACCACACATCTAGATAAGTTCCTTAGGGGGTCTAGTTTCCAAAATGGGGTCACATGTGGGGGGTTTCCACTGTTTAGGCACATCAGGGGCCTCCAAACGCGACATGGCGTCCGTTCGCAATTCCAGCAAATTTGTTTGGAAAAGTCAACGGGCTCCTTCCCTTTCAAGCCCTGCCGTGCGCCCAAACAGTGGTTCCCCCCACATATGGGGTATCAGCGTACTCAGGACATGTTGGACAACAACTTTTGTGGTCCAATTTCTCCTCTTACCCTTGGGAAAATAAAAATTTGGGGACTAAAACATCATGTTTGTGGAAAAAATATGATTTTTTTTCTTCACGGCTCTACATTACAAACTTGCGTGAAGCACTTGAGGGTTCAAAGTGCTCACCACACATCTAGATAAGTTCCTTAGGGGGTCTAGTTTCCAAAATGGGGTCACATGTGGGGGATTTCCACTGTTTAGGCACATCAGGGGCCCTCCAAACGCAACATGGCGTCCGTTCGCAATTCCAGCCAATTTTGGTTTGGAAAAGTCAAACGGCGCTCCTTCCCTTTCAAGCCCTGCCGTGCGCCCAAACAGTGGTTCCCCCCCACATATGGGGTATCAGCGTACTCAGGACATGTTGGACAACAACTTTTGTGGTCCAATTTCTCCTCTTACCCTTGGGAAAATAAAAATTTGGGGACTAAAACATCATGTTTGTGGAAAAAATATGATTTTTTTTTCTTCACGGCTCTACATTACAAACTTGCGTGAAGCACTTGAGGGTTCAAAGTGCTCACCACACATCTAGATAAGTTCTTTAGGGGGTCTAGTTTCCAAAATGGGGTCACATGTGGGGGGTTTCCACTGTTTAGGCACATCAGGGGCCCTCCAAACGCGACATGGCGTCCGTTCGCAATTCCAGCCAATTTTGGTTTGGAAAAGTCAAACGGTGCTCCTTCCCTTTCGAGCCCTGCCGTGCGCCCAAACAGTGGTTCCCCCCCACATATGGGGTATCAGCGTACTCAGGACATGTTGGACAACAACTTTTGTGGTTCAATTTCTCCTCTTACCCTTGGGAAAATAAAAATTTGGGGACTAAAACATCATGTTTGTGGAAAAAATATGATTTTTTTTCTTCACGGCTCTACATTACAAACTTGCGTGAAGCACTTGAGGGTTCAAAGTGCTCACCACACATCTAGATAAGTTCCTTAGGGGGTCTAGTTTCCAAAATGGGGTCACATGTGGGGGGTTTCCACTGTTTAGGCACATCGGGGCCTCTCCAAACGCGACATGGCGTCCGTTCTCAATTCCAGCCAATTTTGGTTTGGAAAAGTCAAACTGCGCTCCTTCCATTCCGAGCCCTGCCGTGCGCCCAAACAGTGGTTCCCCCCCACATATGGGGAATCAGCGTACTCAGGACATGTTGGACAACAACTTTTGTGGTCCAATTTCTCCTCTTACCCTTGGGAAAATAAAAATTTGGGGACTAAAACATCATGTTTGTGGAAAAAATATGATTTTTTTTCTTCACGGCTCTACATTACAAACTTGCGTGAAGCACTTGAGGGTTCAAAGTGCTCACCACACATCTAGATAAGTTCCTTAGGGGGTCTAGTTTCCAAAATGGGGTCACATGTGGGAGGTTTCCACTGTTTAGGCACATCAGGGGCCCTCCAAACGCGACATGTCGTCCGTTCGCAATTCCAGCCAATTTTGGTTTGGAAAAGTCAAACGGCGCTCCTTCCCTTTCAAGCCCTGCCGTGCGCCCAAACAGTGGTTCCCCCCCACATATGGGGTATCAGCGTACTCAGGACATGTTGGACAACAACTTTTGTGGTCCAATTTCTCCTCTTACCCTTGGGAAAATAAAAATTTGGGGACTAAAACATCATGTTTGTGGAAAAAATATGATTTTTTTTCTTCACGGCTCTACATTACAAACTTGCGTGAAGCACTTGAGGGTTCAAAGTGCTCACCACACATCTAGATAAGTTCCTTAGGGGGTCTAGTTTCCAAAATGGGGTCACATGTGGGAGGTTTCCACTGTTTAGGCACATCAGGGGCCCTCCAAACGCGACATGTCGTCCGTTCGCAATTCCAGCCAATTTTGGTTTGGAAAAGTCAAACGGCGCTCCTTCCCTTTCAAGCCCTGCCGTGCGCCCAAACAGTGGTTCCCCCCCACATATGGGGTATCAGCGTACTCAGGACATGTTGGACAACAACTTTTGTGGTCCAATTTCTTCTCTTACCCTTGGGAAAATAAAAATTTGGGGACTAAAACATCATGTTTGTGGAAAAAATATGATTTTTTTTCTTCACGGCTCTACATTACAAACTTGCGTGAAGCACTTGAGGGTTCAAAGTGCTCACCACACATCTAGATAAGTTCCTTAGGGGGTCTAGTTTCCAAAATGGGGTCACATGTGGGGGGTTTCCACTGTTTAGGCACATCGGGGCCTCTCCAAACGCGACATGGCGTCCGTTCGCAATTCCAGCCAATTTTGGTTTGGAAAAGTCAAACTGCGCTCCTTCCATTCCGAGCTCTGCCGTGTGCCCAAACAGTGGTTTTCCCTCACATATGGGGTATCGGCGTACTCAGGAGAAATTGCACAACAACTTTATCAGTCCTTTTTTTCCTTTTTCCCTTGTGAAAATAAAAAAAATGTTTGTAAAAGATCATTTTTGTGACTAAAAAGTAAAATGTTAATTTTTTCCTTCCATGTTGCTTCAGCTCCTGTGAAGCACGTGAAGGGTTAATAAACTTCTTGAATGTGGTTTTGAGTACCTTGAGGGGTGTAGTTTTTAGAATGGTGTCACTTTTGGGTATTTTCTGCTATATAGACCCCTCAAAGTGACTTCAAATATGAGGTGGTCCCGAAAAAAAATGGCTTTGTAAATTTTGTTGTAAAAATGAGAAATCGCTGGTCAAATTTTAACCCTTATAATTTCCTAACAAAAAAAAATTTTGTTTCCAAAATTGTGCTGATGTAAAGTAGACATGTGAGAAATGTTATTTCTTAACTATTTTGTGTGACATATTTCTCTGTTTTAAGGGAATAAAAATTCAAAGTTTGAAAATTGCAAAATTTTCAAAATTTTTGCCATATTTGCGTTTTTTTCATAAATAAATGCAAGTTATATGGAAGAAATTTTACCACTATCATGAAGTACAATATGTCACGAGAAAACACTCTCAGAATCGCGAAGATCCGTTGAAGCGTTCCAGAGTTATAACCTCATAAAGAGACAGTGGTCAGAATTGTAAAAATTGGCCCGGTCATTAACGTGCAAACCACCCTTGGGGGTGAAGGGGTTTAAAGAGGGAACGTGCTTTTTTGTTGGTCATAGGTCGAGTATTAGACAGTAAATGATTACTGCTGTCGTATTTTTGGCGTCCCTAGGGCACAATTACGCTGCGTAACGTCACATTTTATAGAGAGTCATCTAATAAATATCCTTATCTATGAACTGTTCCAATATTTATGTTCATCCCTCTGTCATAATGACAGTTCTGCTTCACGTCACTTGTCTTACCTATTGCACTATTCCTGTGTCCTGTTGTGTGTAGAAATATGTGATTATTCATTGTTTGTTTTAGTCTTAGCCTGATGAAGAGACCTGAGTAGTCTCGAAAGCTTGGAATTTGTTACCATCTTTTCAGTTAGCCATTAAACGGTATCAACCACTGAGGACTCTCAAGTATAAATATTTTTCTATTCTTGGAATTGAAATTCATCATTTTATTGTCCTAGTAAAACTTCATTTATTCTTGTTTGAAGTACATACATTTGCAATGGCGACGTAACAAGGCAATAACTCAATCTTTTATGCCTACACCCTTCTTGACCCTGGGCTTCAACACCGCCAGTTGCTGCTCAGAAGTGTTAGATGCACAGATGAAAACAATCGCTGATGTGTTTGTGGGGTTCAGTAACGCCTGCTGTTCCCTGCTGTGTGTCTGGCAAAAATTACTGCTGCTAACTACAACTTCAACTTCAAACATCTCATACTAGGCCTCTGCCTACACCCTCCTTGACCCTGGGCTTCAACACCGCCAGTTGCTGCTCAGAAGTGTTAGATGCACAGATGAAAACAATCGCTGATGTGTTTGTGGGGCTCAGTAACGCCTGCTGTTCCCCTGCTGTGTGTCCGGCAAAAAATTACTGCTAGCTACCTACACATGGTGAAAAAAACATGACATGTCAAAGTGTCTAGTGCTACACATAGATATGAGGCTACACCCTGATTTCTAAGCTGTAAACATTTGAAACGTCAGCTTTAAAACCATAAAATGATTAGTCTTTGTCAGAAATCTGTAACAAAATAATTGTGACATATTATTTCAGATATGCACATGTCGAAAACAAATGCTAACACAAAAGCCTACTTATGCTATAGGATACTGATGGTCAACCTTGTCACTCCATAGCTTAGACAAATCCAACTCACATCATGACTCAAATGCTGCAATGTTGGAAGTGCATAATGTGTGTTGAACTTTGACAACAGCTGCAGTGCGAAGGTTAGACTTCAGTGTTCTTGGCTTTTAAATAAAAGCATACAAGTAAATATAATAATCCAATGTTGATTAAGGGAGGTGATGTACACCTGTAATATTGTGCAAACAATGCATGTAGGAATAGTCCTCTTCAACATTACTTATATTGGGTCATTTTAAAAAATACATATTTAATTAGAAAGTTAACAGCCCATATCATAAAGGTCCTTCATGTAAACATGATAATCGCTAACAAAAATCATGCATTACCTTGTTAAAGTCAATAGTGCATAGTCACAATAGCAAAATATATACCTGTAAGTGGTGCTGAAAGAACGACAACTGATAGAATAGGTGAATGATATCTATTTATCAGACTGAATAGCGACACCTGTACAATGTCGATATAATACTGTACCTTAACAAAACAGCTGTGTCACACCTCACACTCGTTTTTCTTGTAGCTTGTTATGTAATAGGGCACATGCGTGTATGTTTCATCATAGGTGCATGTTTACTGAGTAAAGCAGTCATGACAACGCCTTTGTGTTGTCGGTACGCTTGCGATGATGAACGATGCGCACCGTGAATGTTAGTCTGCGTCATAAGACGCACAGACACTCCAATGCCCAACGCGTCACAGCAGGAAGCCAGTCTGTGCGTCCAAACAAAGGCGCAACCATACATGCACGTAACCTTTTATAAAGCTATATAAAAAAAAGGATGTAGTAGTAACGCACACTTTATTGAGGTACAGTATTACATCGCCATTCACCATCTGTGGCTATGCAGTCTCATCTATATATACCTTATCTATCCGTTGTCATGCTTGCAAGTCCACAGTCAGGCATAAATAGCTGTTTTCACTATGCACTATGCACTTTTTAAAGTTTTTGTTTGTTAATATAAATGATTGGCACATATTATCAGTATTACATGATGGAAATTTTAGATATTTTTAAAAACTTTTTAGTGATATTATTCACCAAATGTAAAGTTTTATGAATGTCAAAGATAACTTGTAATGCTGATTATGTTTTTAAGTCAGCCATTCATTGTCTACACAATAAAAATGGTGTACATACTGTTAATTAGCCATCATTAATGGATTCTGATATGTACTTGTATGCTTTTATTTTAAACCGTATAGCAGATTATTTAACCTATTTTAATTGTGGTTTGCATTGCTTTTCAACATGTTAATGTATGAGTTTATGTTTGTAAATTATTAATTTACATATATTTTTTTAAGTAAAATTATCATCTTATGGTACTAAAGGTTATATTTCTCTTGTTTGGAGTATAGACATTTTTAATTGACACGTAACAAGGAAAATACTTGATCTAGTATTTAAACATCCTCCTTGACCCTGGGCTCCAACACCGCCAGTTGTTGCTCGGAAGTGCTGTTAGCACAGTCAACACTTGCTCCTGTGTTACTGGGGTTCAGTAATGTCAGCTGTTCCCCTGCTGTGTGTACGGCAAACAGTCCTGCTGCCTCCACCCTGTTGTCTTCTCATCCCTGGGCTACAACATCGCCAGTTGTTGCTCGGAAGTGCTGTTAGCACAGTCAACACTTGCTCCTGTGTTACTGGGGTTCAGTAATGTCAGCTGTTCCCCTGCTGTGTGTACGGCAAACAGTCCTGCTGCCTCCACCCTGTTGTCTTCTCATCCCTGGGCTACAACACCGCCAGTTGTTGCTCGGAAGTGCTGTTAGCACAGTGAACACTTGCTCCTGTGTTACTGGGGTTCAGTAATGTCAGCTGTTCCCCTGCTGTGTGTACGGCAAACAGTCCTGCTGCCTCCACCCTGTTGTCTTCTCATCCCTGGGCTCCAACACCGCCAGTTGTTGCCTGGAAGTGCTGTTAGCACAGTGAACACTTGCTCCTGTGTTACTGGGTTCAGTAATGTCAGCTGTTCCCCTGCTGTGTGTATGGCAAACAGTCCTGCTGCCTCTACCCTGTTGTCTTCTCATCCCTGGGCTCCAACACCGCCAGTTGTTGCCTGGAAGTGCTGTTAGCACATTGAACACTTGCTCCTGTGTTACTGGGGTTCAGTAATGTCAGCTGTTCCCCTGCTGTGTGTACGGCAAACAGTCCTGCTGCCTCCACCCTGTTTTCTTCTCATCCCTGGGCTACAACACCGCCAGTTGTTGCTCGGAAGTGCTGTTAGCACAGTCAACACTTGCTCCTGTGTTACTGGGGTTCAGTAATGTCAGCTGTTCCCCTGCTGTGTGAACGGCAAAAAGTCCTGCTGCCTCCACCCTGTTGTCTTCTCATCCCTGGGCTACAACACCGCCAGTTGTTGCTCGGAAGTGCTGTTAGCACAGTGAACACTTGCTCCTGTGTTACTGGGGTTCAGTAATGTCAGTTGTTCCCCTGCTGTGTGTACGGCAAAAGTCCTGCTGCCTCCACCCTGTTGTCTTCTCATCCCTGGGCTCCAACACCGCCAGTTGTTGCCTGGAAGTGCTGTTAGCACAGTGAACACTTGCTCCTGTGTTACTGGGGTTCAGTAATGTCAGCTGTTCCCCTGCTGTGTGTACGGCAAACAGTCCTGCTGCCTCCACCCTGTTGTCTTCTCATCCCTGGGCTACAACACCGCCAGTTGTTGCTCGGAAGTGCTGTTAGCACAGTGAACACTTGCTCCTGTGTTACTGGGGTTCAGTAATGTCAGCTGTTCCCCTGCTGTGTGTACGGCAAACAGTCCTGCTGCCTCCACCCTGTTGTCTTCTCATCCCTGGGCTACAACACCGCCAGTTGTTGCTCGGAAGTGCTGTTAGCACAGTCAACACTTGCTCCTGTGTTACTGGGGTTCAATAATGTCAGCTGTTCCCCTGCTGTGTGAACGGCAAAAAGTCCTGCTGCCTCCACCCTGTTGTCTTCTCATCCCTGGGCTACAACACCGCCAGTTGTTGCTCGGAAGTGCTGTTAGCACAGTCAACACTTGCTCCTGTGTTACTGGGGTTCAGTAATGTCAGCTGTTCCCCTGCTGTGTGTACGGCAAACAGTCCTGCTGCCTCCACCCTGTTGTCTTCTCATCCCTGGGCTCCAACATCGCCAGTTGTTGCCTGGAAGTGCTGTTAGCACAGTGAACACTTGCTCCTGTGTTACTGGGGTTCAGTAATGTCAGCTGTTCCCCTGCTGTGTGTACGGCAAACAGTCCTGCTGCCTCCACCCTGTTGTCTTCTCATCCCTGGGCTACAACACCGCCAGTTGTTGCTCGGAAGTGCTGTTAGCACAGTCAACACTTGCTCCTGTGTTACTGGGGTTCAGTAATGTCAGCTGTTCCCCTGCTGTGTGAACGGCAAAAAGTCCTGCTGCCTCCACCCTGTTGTCTTCTCATCCCTGGGCTACAACACCGCCAGTTGTTGCTCGGAAGTGCTGTTAGCACAGTGAACACTTGCTCCTGTGTTACTGGGGTTCAGTAATGTCAGCTGTTCCCCTGCTGTGTGTACGGCAAACAGTCCTGCTGCCTCCACCCTTTTGTCTTCTCATCCCTGGGCTACAACACCGCCAGTTGTTGCTCGGAAGTGCTGTTAGCACAGTGAACACTTGCTCCTGTGTTACTGGGGTTCAGTAATGTCAGCTGTTCCCTGCTGTGTGAACGGCAAAAAGTCCTGCTGCCTCCACCCTGTTGTCTTCTCATCCCTGGGCTACAACACCGCCAGTTGTTGCTCGGAAGTGCTGTTAGCACAGTCAACACTTGCTCCTGTGTTACTGGGGTTCAGTAATGTCAGCTGTTCCCCTGCTGTGTGAACGGCAAAAAGTCCTGCTGCCTCCAACCGGTTCTCTTCTCATACCTGGGCTACAACACCGCCAGTTGTTGCTCGGAAGTGTCATTGGCACGGGTACTCACTCCTGCCCAGACTGGTTACAGCACGCCATCTGTTTCCTGTCAGTGTAAACGTCACTTAGCCTCCAATAAGTTGTCCTGTCATGTTGCGGTCGGGTTAGCCGACTCTATGGTGCCTGGAGTTTAGGTGCTTCCTATGTGTGCTGCGGGATATGCAAATAAAGGCTGTTTCCGTTGTGACAATAGGACAATCACTCACTGTAGTACTGTGTGATTCGGTAACTGCGGCCGGCTCACGGCCTGTCAACTTAAATTTACATGGGTACCTTCTGCTACCCGTCCGGGTTCCAGTACCGTCAGCTGGTTCTCCGCAGTGCCTTTGGCCTAGGTGCCTCCATCTCGGTATCCAAGTTCCAGCAACGTCTGCTGGTCTTTGGTAGTGCTTTGGAGCACAGGTACCTCCTGCTTAGTAACCGTGTCCCAGTAACGTCAGCTGGTCCTCGGTTGTGCCATTGGCTCTTTTCCTTCTGCTGCCCCTCCGGGTTCCAGCACAGTCAGCTGGTCCTCGTTACTTGCATTGGCTCTTGTACCTTCTGCTACCCGTCCGGGTTCCAGTACCGTCAACTGGTTCTCCGCAGTGCCTTTGGCCTAGGTGCCTCCATCTCGGTATCCAAGTTCCAGCAACGTCTGCTGGTCCTTGGTAGTGCTTTGGAGCACAGGTACCTCCTGCTTAGTAACCGTGTCCCAGTAACGTCAGCTGGTCCTCGGTTGTGCCATTGGCTCTTTTCCTTCTGCTGCCCTCCGGGTTCCAGCACAGTCAGCTGGTCCTCGTTACTTGCATTGGCTCTTGTACCTTCTGCTACATTTACAAATTAAATATTTTTTAAATGTTTTTTTGGGTAATCACTCTGGATCTCCAACAATGAAGCCGATGACCCTGATGACCACCCCGAAGAAGATGACGACCACAAGGATGACGAGCATCAAGCCAACCAGCCTAAACACCATCACAAAGAAGAAATAAAAGATTACCCAACAGGACTGAGAAGGTTAAGACAAACTACAAGATACAGAACAAGAGACTTAAGAACAATAAGCAGAAGATCAAAAAGCAGAAGAACATGAAGTATAAGACCAAAATGAAGAGCAAAATATATGCTCTAAATTATAAGCAGAAGAAGACTAAGCAGTGTATGGGGTGAGTCCGTTCCTCCTCGTGGTGCCCCTGGAAAATGCCTGCTGCTGCAGGCTAAACTGAACACGGACAAATACTGTTGTAATTTAAATCTTTTGTGACAGCAAGAACGGAAGGATGAAAAATTCATACTTTGACAGATTACAAGTACAGGAATCTCTGTCACAAATAAGAATATGATGAAGAAGATGAAGTACAATATGAATAAGAATAATAGTTTAATAAGAAGAATATGAGTAATGTTAACAAAAAGATGAATAGCAAGAAGTTTAAGAAGAAGATAAAGAAGGTGAAGATGAAGAATAATTTGATGAAAAAGATGATGCTGCTGAAGATTATGAAGGAGAAAGTGTGTCAAAGTTAAAAAGGTGAAGAGCATGGAAGTTGTGAAATATACATATTTAAAATCATAGAATCATGCCCTATAGGCAATCCTTTATTGATAAAATACCTCAATGGGTAGCACCCAAAAACAACCGTGATAAAAAAACAAAAAACAAAGTGTATTCCTAACTTAAAAGCTATGGGGATAGCCTAGAGTCCCTGATGTAGGTCTGGGCTGTCACCTGCCTAACAGCGGAGGTTGGCACCCTAGGGGGAAGCGTTGTGGCGCCCCCGCTCCACGATGGCTGACCCTAGGGTCCCTGTTAGGCCCTTACACCTTAGGGGATACCTCTACCCAGATAGTAGGGAGACCCCTAACATTAATACAGAGACCAGCTAAATGTGTGTGCATACCAGACAGTCAAATATAAGCTAAGATGCGATCTATAATTGTCAGCTATTGGACCAAAAGTCTAGTCTGAACTTATAAACACACTGAAAGAATGACTAGAGCATATAATGACTGGAATAAATAAGACGCATCGGCGTCATGAGAAGGTCATTGACACTTGATTTTAGTGTCGTGTTGGGGTTAGCAATATTTGAAGATAAATGTATAAGGCAGCAAGATATAATTGATGTATACCTTCCCTAGCAATGCCCGATGTACCGAATAGGAAATAGGTACAGATATAACATTCCTACAGGTATGGTGCTAAATGGGGAATAGGTATATATATTGCCTTCCTGTACGTATAATACTAATCACCCCTCATCATGATGTGGATACACTGAGAAACTCCATTATAAAATGTTATTAATAAGAAATGCGTAACGATACTCATCATTTCTCATGGCCACCCCACCACCATCAATAGTGGCGCCTCAACGCGTTTCGCCCCATGGGCTCATCAGGAGGCCAGATGTACAGATGTCCGGTGTCAAAATGACATGGTGCAGAGAGTCTCTGCACCATGTCATTTTGACACCGGACATCTGTACATCTGGCCTCCTGTACACTTCCTATACACTGGAGGAGCTTTGACTAGTGAGTGAACAAGTATGAGACTGTTCACATTCACTTTCATTATGCTGTGGCACAAGAAGGCAGTTTTATCATAACTCCTGTTCATAAAAGGAGGCTGCTGTATACTAGCAGTGTTGTACAGCAGATCTGTGCCAATCTCCATTATACTTCCTACCACCCCGTGTGTTGTGAACTGTTTTTAATACTTTGGGGACTTAGGGTCACCTTTAATGTTAGCTGGTCTCTGTATTAATGTTAGGGGTCTCCCTACTATCTGGGTAGAGGTATCCCCTAAGGTGTAAGGGCCTAACAGGGACCCTAGGGTCAGCCATCGTGGATCGGGGGCGCCACAACACTTCCCCCTAGGGTGCCAACCTCCGCTGTTAGGCAGGTGACAGCCCAGACCTACATCAGGGACTCTAGGCTATCCCTATAGCTTTTAAGTTAGGAATACACTTTGTTTTTTGTTTTTTTATCACGGTTGTTTTTGGGTGCTACTTATTGAGGTATTTTATCAATAAAGGATTGCCTATAGGGCATGATTCTATGATTTTGGTTTTGAAGCCCTTCTGTACCTATTATATATTTTAAATATACATATTTGCCAAAATAGAAAAAACGTTAACAACATTGTCAATTTCTTCGTCAATCCGAACATCTTTAAAAAAAAAAATATTTATGCTATTCCATTTGATTGGGTTAAACATCTATGCCTTTAATGTCTCCTCAACCTTCCCCAATACATTCTACATTACTCTTTGTTGTTTTCCTTCATGTACAATTAACCAACAAGGCAAGAATGGGTTTTTTTTTAATTCCGATATTTTGTTCCCATAGACTTACATTGGATTTCCGGTATCGTTATCGGGTATCGCCGATATTTTTTGGGTATCGGCGATACCATTCCGATTCCGATACTTTTGGATATCGGAAAGTATCGCTCAACTCTAGTTATGGCATACCAGACTCCCATTTGTACTGCTGCAATTAGCTCAATGGCTTCCCAACAGGGAAATCCTTACCCCTAACCAATATCAAATAGCCAGTGCACACCGTGGACCATATGGGACCCAGAGACCAGAGACCCACGCGTATCGACACCCGTCGGTGTCTTCCTCAGGGCCAATGAACTGCTAAAGTGCAGTGTTGGGTTATTTATATGTACAATATCTCAAATAATCCTTACCAGCTGGGGCGAATCAGTGAACAATCATGTCCAGGCATACCCGATACCACCATAGAGTCGGGCACGGTAGTCCCGGAAGTATGGATAGAACGCCACGCTTGTGAACTGTGCATGCATCAGTAATGCTTAGATAATGAAAATCAAAATAACAAAATAACAATTCGCGCATGCGTACAGAGATTGTAATAATTCATAATAGAGAGCCAGATGACTATTGTGTTCAGGAATACAGGTCCTTAGGATCGCACCATCAGTGACACACATGTGTGACTGATGGTGTGGTATTTCAAATGATATAGAGAACCAAATGATCGCTGTATGTTGAAAATACAAGTCGCAAACATCGCACCAGATCGCACTATATATCGTACCATATATCGCTTGTGAACTGCGCATGCGTCAGTAAAGCTATGCTTAGATAATGAAAATCAAAATGACAGTTCACGCTTGCACACATAGATCATAGTAATTCATAATAAAGAGCCAGATGACTGTTGTATTCAGAAATACAAGTCCCAAGGATTGCACCATATATCGCACACATGTGTGACTGATGGTGTGGTACTTCAAATGATATAGAGAACCAAATGATCATTATGTGCTGGAAATACAAATCGATAACATCGCACCATACATTGCACCAAATATCGCACTGCTCTTTTTTGCTTATAGATATGTTGATCAATCATGACCAAGCTCTGTTGTTTCAGAGTCAGGGAGGATATAAAGAAAAAAGAATGTGACCTTGATAAATAGGATAAGAAAGTAAAGGTCGATCCTTTTAAAGAGCGATTGAAATTGGTCATTGATCGTTTTGAGAAGGACATCATATTTGGGAAAAAATCCAAATTTCAGAGAGATAAGATGGACTATACTGAACAGAGGGCTTATAGATGGTCACATCATGGTAACAAATGGGGAAAAACCTATTACAATAATAAAGGAAGGGTGGAGACCATGGACAAATCAAACTCAGCCTCTAGTGATTTTTTATCCACCGACAAGAGTGACCACGAAAGCGGAACAGAAGGGGCAGAAGGAAATCTACAAACAAGAAAAAAGAAAACAGGACGATACAGGGACTGGTCCCCGAGTTTCAAGAGGATGACACGCCACAACAATCGGAGACATTAATAGAGAGATCTGGACAATTGGACAATGGGGTTGGTAAGTAAGATGAATTGAGAATCATTAACCTTAGCACACACATAATGTCACCATTGGAAATTTCGGTCTTATCAAGGGGGTTATCGTTCTCGCCCATGAGCACCCTTGATAAATTTGAACTGACTAAAGATCTTTATCTTTTCTGTAGACAATTAACGTTCAAAATGTTGTATCATTAGCAGTAATACCATAGAAGTTAAAAATATTTCAATGGCTTCTAGGCATTTCATTATTCACCATAAAGGAGATATTAAATCCTTACGGGTTATTAGTATAGAGCATTTGAAAAGTCCTAAACGAGGCGGTGACTGCAAGAGGCACCTCCTAACCAGAGAGGCGTTTTGGATTTTTAATCTGGGTGCAAGATTTCCAAAAAATAAGATCATGTATCATTATTAGGTTGTTCTTATTTTAATTAATTTAATAAAATTGTTTTTATGTATATTCTCTGTTATACATCATTTGTTGTCGGCTAGTCAAAATTAATGAAATATTGCTATTTATGAACATATGTCTATAATCCTTTAAGGACCTTTTGTGAGATCATGTGACATTTACTGACAATTTGATTGGTGTTTCTATGACTATATAGAGGAGTGAGATAGATTGATTTTCAGCTGTGACAAAGAAACAGTATCGGGTCGAAACGTGTTGCTGTTTCTCTCATGCTATACTGGTGCATCCACATGTTAACAGAGGAGTACACCTGAGTGTGTCTATTTTATATTTGTCACTAATAAAGGATCATTCACGTTGGAAGCTGGAGCGCTCCGTTTTTTCTTCTCTTCAATACTGTATAGAGGCCTATGAGGAGTGCATTATACTATATGGAGATCTTTTGTCACAGATGTGTCAGAGGGTGCAGACCGTTACACTGCATCTGTCTGTAGAAGATCGCAGTTGTTTGCTTTGCAGACTAGTGGCCACCTTCCCCGGTGCTAATGGCCACACCTGGACCTGGATGTTTGGAGTTGCGGGTGATATTTCCTATTTGCACTTCTCTGTTGAAGCTTTGAGCTGTGGCAGTCTGCTAGCGTCCTCTTGGAGTTTGGAGGGCATCATCATTTCTCTCTGAGTCTACTGCAAGCTAAGTGTCCCCCGGTTTCATTTATTCTTGCTGTCTTTAGTTTAGTGGCATTGACTAACGTTCATCCTGTCTTTGTATCCTGCTCGGCGATAGGTGCAGAACCTATATAGGGAAGGTAGAACAGACAAGGTGACATTAGATCAGTCTGTGGGTCTCCACTTCCCCCTTCCCTAGTGTTTGGTTCCCTTTCCCTTATCCCTTTGTGTTGCACTTAGTCTGTCCAACACTGTGCGTGACATTATCACCCGTAGTTCACGTTTGTAAGAGGAAAAAAAAAATCATGGTTTTCTTTTGGTGCTTTTTTCTGTGTGGGGTGTTTTTTTTCATTTTGCTGGGTTCATGGATCCCATTGCTGTGCTGGCTAAGCAGCTGCAGAGGTTGTCACTGTAGGTGACTGAACTTCATTCTGAGGTTCATTCTGAGGTTCAGCAACAATGGCAGCAGCTGCAGGCTCCTATATTGGGGGACGTTGCAAGCAGGCAGGTCCAGCTTGAACCCAAAATTGCCCTCCCGGACAGGATTGCTGGGGGTACGGACAAGTTTTTTGTGTTTAAAGAGGTATGCAAATTGTACTTTGAACTGCGTACTTACTCCTCTGGAGATGAGGAGAAACGAGTAGGAATTGTTATTTCACTGTTGCAGGGGGAACCTCAGTCCTGGGTGTTTCTCTACTAGAGATGAGCAAATATTTTAATGTTCAGTTCGGATTACGATCGCCGAATTTGCAATATTCGCCAATTGATTCGACGAATATTCGCTGAATATAATGGAATGCCATTCATGTCAAACAAATGCATGCACAACATCTTGTAACGGCCCCAAATGCTGCCAAAACACATCAATTGAGGGACAGACACCAGGAAAGAGGCCTCAATTCACCCACACTACATACTGTAGCATGGCACTGCAGCAATCAGCCAGTCATGAGGTATCGGCATCTGGGATTGCATTTACAGCTTTCAATTAAACGTCATAGTAAGATGAGGTGGATGAGAGATCAGTGTCAGCCTCCACTGCTGGGAGCCCTGATACCACATGCAACATCTCTACCTACTTTCATGCAGAGCCACACTCAGGTGGCACAAACATCAGTTTGGTAGTCTACCATTGTCAGAAAAATGTAAGGATAGTAACATGGGAAGTTGAGTCCAAGGAAATGGAGGCCTGATTGTCTCAGAGGCCTACTGCTACAGGCAACACGCATGAAGGAGAGCCAACAAGGAGTCTACACATTTTCAAAATATAATAGGGACCAACAGGTCTTTCACTATGCCCAATCCAACAGATGGACACCCAACCAGGATTGTTCACATTTCCAAAAATTATTGACAGACAATACCAAAGTGGCATTCAATTTTACCACAGTAGAAACAGTATAATAGGGACCGACAGGTCTTCCACTACACCCAATCCAGCAGATGGATACCTAACCAGGAGTGTTCACATTTCAATATCAAAGTGGCATCATTTTCACCACAATAGAAATAGTAAAATAGGGACTGACAGGCCTTCCACTACACCTAATCCAGCAGATTGGCATCCAACCAAGAGTGTTCAAATATAAACAAATGAAGGCCTGAAACCAGAAGTAGCATAGATTTCACGAGAGTAGAAATGGGAGAATTGGGACAGACAGGTCTTCCACTACACCCAATCCAGCAGGTGGACACCCAACCAGGAGTGTTCACATTTCCAAAAATTATTGGCAGACAATACCAGAGTGGCATCAATTTCACCACTGTAGAAATAGTATAATATTGACCGTCAGTCCTTCCACTACACCCAATCCAGCAGATTGATATCCAACCAGGAGTGTTCACATACAAACAAATGAGGGCCTGAAATCACAGAAGTGGCATAAATTTCACGAAAGTAGAAATAGTATAATAGGAACTGACAGGTCTTCCACTACGCCCAATCCAGCAGATGGCTACCCAACCAGGAATGTTTACATTTCCAAAAATTATTGGCAGACACTACCAAAGTGGCATCAATTTCACCACAGTAGAAATAGTATAATAGGAACCGATAGGTCTTCCACTACATCCAATCCAGCAGATGGACACCCAACCTGGAGTGTTCACATATCCAAAAATATGACAGACAATACTAAAGTGGCATCAATTTCACCACAGTAGAAATAGTATAATAGAGACCAACAGGTCTTCTACTACACTCAGTCCAGAAGATGGACACCAAACCAGGAGTGTTCACATTTAAACAAATCAGGGCCTTACACCACAGAAGTAGCATACATTTCACGAGAGAAGAAATAGTATAATAGAGACCAACAGGTCTTCCACTATGCACAATCCAGCAGATGGACACCCAACCAGGAGTGTTCACATTTCTAAAAATTATTGGCACACAATATCAAAGTGGCATCAATGTCACGAGAGTAGAAATAGGATAATAGAGACCAACAGGTCTTCCACTACACCCAATCCAGCAGATGGACAGCCAACCAAGAGTGTTCATATGTCCAAAAATTATTGGCAGACAATACAAAGTGGTATCAATTTCACCACAGTATAAAGAGTATAATAGGGACCGACAGGCCTTCCACTACACCCAATCCAGCAGGTGGACACCCAACCAGGAGATTTCACATTTCCAAAAATTATTGTCAGACAGTAACCAAAGTGGCATCAATTTGACCACAGTAGAAATAGTATAATAGGGACCGATAGGCCTTCCACTACACCAGTCCAGCAGATTGGCATCCAACCAAGAATGTTCACATATAAACAAATGGAGGCCTGAAACCAAAAGTAGCATTAGTTTCACGAGAGTAGAAATAGGAGAATAGGGACCAACAGGTCTTCCACTATCACAATCTAGCAGATGGACACCCAACCAGGACTGTTCACATTTCCAAAAATTATTGGCAGACAATACCAAGGTGGCATCAATTTCACCACAGTAGAAATAGTATAATTGGGACCGACAGATCTTCCACTACACCCAATCCAGCAGATGGACCCCCAAACAGGAGTGTTCACATTTCCAAAAATTATTGGCAGCGAGAGTAGAATTAGTATAATAGAGTAGAAATGGGAGAATAGGACCGACAGGTCTTCCACTACACCCAATCCAGCAGGTGGACACCCAACCAGGAGTGTTCACATTTCCAAAATTATTGGCAGACAATACCAGAGTGGCATCAATTTCACCACAGTAGAAATAGTATAATATTGACCATCAGGCCTTCCACTACACCCAATCAAGCAGATTTGTATCCAACCAAGAGTGTTCACATATAAACAAAACAGGGCCTGAAACCACTGAAGTGGCATAAATTTCACGAAAGTAGAAATAGTATAATAAGAACCGACAGGTCTTCCACTACGCCCAATCCAGCAGATGGCTACCCAACCAGGAATGTTTACATTTCCAAAAATTATTGGCAGACACTACCAAGGTGGCATCAATTTCACCACAGTAGAAATAGTACAATAGGGACCAACAGGTCTTCTACTACACTCAGTCCAGAAGATGGACACCAAACCAGGAGTGTTCACATTTAAACAAATCAGGGTCTTAAACCACAGAAGTTGCATACATTTCACAAGAGAAGAAATAGTATAATAAAGACCAACAGGTCTTCCACTACGCACAATCCAGCAGATGGACACCCAACCAGGAGTGTTCACATTTCCAAAAATTATTGGCAGACAATACCAAAGTGGCATCAATTTCACCATAGTAGAAATAGTATAATTGGGACCCATAGATCTTCCACTATACACAATCAAGCAGATGGACACCCAACGAGGAGTGTTCACATTTCTAAAAATTATTGTCAGACAATATCAAAGTGACATCAATGTCACAAGAGTAGAAATAGGATAATAGAGACCAACAGGTCTTCCACTACACCCAATCCAACAGATGGACAGCCAACCAGGAGTGTTAACATGTCCAAAATTTATTGGCAGACACTACCAAAATGGCATCAATTTCACAACAATAAAAATAGTATAATAGGGACTGACAGGCCTTCCACTACACCCAATCCAGCAGAGTTGCATCCAACCAGGAGTGTTCACATATAAACAAATGAGGGCCTGACACCACAGAAGTGGCATAAGTTTCACGAAAGTAGAAATAGTATAATAGGGACCGACAGGTCTTCCACTACACCCAATCCACCAGCTGGACAGCCAACCAGGAGTGTTCACATTTAAAAATTATTGGCAGACAATACCAAAGTGGCATCAATTTGACCATAGTAGAAATAGTATAACAGGGACCGACAGGCCTTCCACTACACCCAATCCAGCATATTGGCATCCAACCAGGAGTGTTCACATATAAACAAATGTGGGCCTGAAACCACAGAAGTGGCATAAATTTCACAAAAATAGAAATAGCATAATAGGGATCGACAGTCTTCCCCTACGCCCAATCCAGCAGATGGACACCCAACCAGGAGTTTTTACATTTCCAAAAATTATTTGCAGACACTACCAAAGTGGCATCAATTTCACCACAGTAGAAACAGTATAGTAGGAACCGACAGGTCTTCAACTATACCGATTCCAGCAGGTGGACACCCAACCAGAAGTGTTCATATTTCCCAAAATTATTGTCAGACAATACTAAAATGGCATCAATTTCACCACAGTAGAATTAGTATAATACGGACCGACTGGTCTTCTACTACACCTAATCCAGAAGATGGACACCGAACCAGGAGTGTTCACATTTAAACAAATCGGGGCCTTACACCACAGAAGTTGCATAAATTTCACGAGAGTAGAATTAGTGTAATAGGGACCGACAGGTCTTCCATTACACCCAATCCAGAAGATGGACACCAAACCTGGGTTTTCACATTTTAAAAAATGAGGGTCTGACACTACCAAAGTGAAATAAATATCATGAGAATAGAAATTGTATAATTGGGACTGACGAGTCTTCCACTACAGCCAACCCATCAGATGTAGACCAACCATGACTGTTCACATTTCCACAAATTTGTGTTAACATCAGCAGCATCAGCAGTCACAGCAGGCATAGAAGCCACACTAAAGCAGTACTGAAAAATGCAATATCACCTAGTCTGTACAGTCTGCAATTGGGGTGCAAAAGTCCTTGGAGATCCATGAGTTGTTTATCTTGATGAAAGTTAGGTGGTCTGCACTTTCAGCGGACAGCTGGCTGCATTTATCTGTCAGGATACCACCAGCAGCACTGAAAACATGTTCTGAGAGAACGCTGGCTGCCGGGCACAATAAAACCTCCAAGGCGTCTGAGGCAAGCTCAGGTCACTCATCCAGTTTGGAAGACCGAAATGTGAAAGGGTCCACACCCTCCCTAATAGTATTGATATTCAGTTCTAGATACTCCTGCACCATCTTCTCCATTCGTTCACCACGTGTAAGACTTGGACTCTGTTGTGATGGTGCACGAGCTGGTCTAAACAAAGTGTCAAAGGACTCACAGAAATTGCTTCTTCCACTTACCCTACTTCTGCTCCTGCTAATGTTTTGATGTTGACGAATTGACCTTCCGGAGGTTGGAAGTCTAGAGCTGCGATGCGAACTGTGTGCTTCACTGCTGTCTTGGGGAAAAGCTTTCTTAAGGTTGTGTAAAAGTATGTTTTTATACTCCAGCATTCGTGGGTCCCTTTCCATCTGGCAAAATTTGGTTTTGTAATGTGGATATAACAGAGTGGCAGCCCAGTAATCAGCAGTATTCCTAATCATAACTATATGGGGATTATGTTGCAAATAGTGCAGCAAGAAGGCACTCATATGTCGGGCTCTACCATGAGGTCCAAGCCCATGCTGTGTTGGTGGCTGGGTAACAATGATGTTTGTTTCCTCCGTCCCCTCCCGCCAAAAATGAACAACAGAGAGGGGAGGATCATCCTCTTCATCTGACAGTTGCTCGCCCATCACCTCGTCCTCCATTTGTTCCTCGAATCTTACACCTTCGATAACAGTTTGTCTGTTATTACCAGCCCCTGTCCGATCGCAGTAATCCACCCTCCCTTGGCACCCACCTGTGTGACAACAATCTGGAACTTAGAGACAATGTTATCTCTTCCACATCCTCCTCTGCTTCCTCCTCTTCTTCTGGGAACACCATCTCCTCCCGCAGGCTATTCAAAATCTTCTCCAGAATATAGATGACCAGAATAGTGATGCTGATGATGGCATCGTTAGCGCTAACCATCTTATTAGTCATTTCTAAACTATGCAGAAGGGTGCAGAGGTCCTTAATCTGTGCTTACTTTGCACCACGTCCGTACTGCTTTGGCCCAGGCTATACAACATGACATACTGCGTCAGGGCTCATTGCTGCTGGCACAGTCGTTGCAACATGTGCAGAGTGGAGATCCACCATGTCGGCCCATCGCATATCAACCTTTTAACTGGCATGGACAAAGACCTCTGTTTCAATGCAAGTCGATGACCTGAGGGGTAATAACGGCGGAAGTGAGCACTCATCTTTCATGCTTTCTGGAGCAGCTCACACAGGCCAGGATAGTGGCAGAGAAAATGCTGTACCACCAGGTTAAGGATGTGAGACATGCAAGGCACATGTGTGGCCGTAGGGCCACCACCAAGTTTGCACTGCTATCCAAAACGGCCTTCCCTGGATGCAGGTTCAGCAGAGACAGCCATTGATCAAACTCAGCCTGGATAACTGTCCACAACTCTTCAGCTGTATGACTGCGATCTCCAAGGCATATCAATTTTAACACTGCCTGATTGTGGTGAGCCCTGGCTGCGCAGTACGGAGGTGGTGGGGATTCGCTCTGCACCGTTGGAACGCGAGTCTCATTATGGCAGAGGTTGAGGGTGCAGGTGGAGGAACTAGAGGAGATAGAGGAGGAGGCAGAAGCAGTGGTTGAATTGTGAAATGTAGAGGTTTGTCTTGCAAGCCGTGGGGATTCCAAAACTTGTGGAGCAGCGCCTGCCCCCACAGCCAACAGAGTCACCCAGTGCCCAGTCAGCGAGATGTAATGCCCTTGGCCATGCTTACTCATCCAAGTTTCTGTGGTGAAATGCACCCTGGCAGGCAGAGATTTAATCAAGGAACGGGTGATGTTGTCTGCAACATGCTGGTGTAGCGCAGGCACAGCTTTCTTAGAAAAGTAATGGCGACTGGGCAATTGGTACTGAGGGACTGCGACAGCCATCAACTTTCGGAAATTGTCTGTATCTAACAGGTGGAAAGGCAGCATTTCCATGGTCAACAGATTGGAGATGGTGGAGTTCAGCCTCTTAGCTTTGTCATGCGTGGGCAGGCTGCAGTGCTGAGAGAGGGCAGAGTACGGTGAAGTGGACAAACTGCTGGACTGAGAGAGGTGCAGGCGGAGATGTTATGGTGGATTGCGAAAGTTGTGGTGTGCTTGATCTCTGAGATGGGTCTAAAACAACACGCATATCCGTTTCCGTTACAGCTGGACTTGAGGGGGTAAAGAACCTGAAGTTCTGCGGTCGAAGACCTGCGTCTTAATACTTGGCACGGTAACAGAGGAGGAGGGAGAAGCAGCAGATATGACTGATGGGGCGGCTGATGGTTGTTGAGATCCACATTTTTACACAGTGGGATTCCAAGAGTAACGCATGTTGATTGTGCATGTGAAGGTTCATACATGTAGTAGTCAAATTATTGCACTTTTTACCTCTACATTTTTTTTGTGCAAAGCTGGCAGATTACATGAGTTGGATCATCTTTTGCAGTGTCAAAAAAGGCCCAGGCTAGGCAACCCTTGCCACCCCTGTGAGCTGCAAACCCGCGGATGCTGCTGGTCACAGCCATAGTTGTGGCTCTGAATGCGTTGCTCATTGTGGCTTCATCACTACGTGTATGCAATGTATGGCACAACGTAACCTCCTCGGCTTCCTCCTGAGATGTCAGCTCAAATAAAGGAAAATTGCACACAGAGAATATATTATAAAAGTAGAAACATTTTATTAAACAATTTTTTTTAAAAAAACACGTATGATAGACAAAATGACAGTGGTAACCAGAAATGGAGTGGAACCACACAGGTACTCAAGTACAATGACAATATAAAACTAGTATGCTATGATGCACATAGAGTAAGAACGACCATACTAATACTATGCCAAAAAGTCCGTATCAAGAGACTATATGTAAGTCTTTCTGCCAATGACCAGGCAAATAGTGACACAAGTCTAAACACAGGCTGTACGCCGCTTTAAAGACATGCACTCACAGTTAGAAATAGAGGTCGAACACATACCTGAGACCCAGTGGTGCCACTCTCCCCAACGCGCGTTTCGGCGCTGTGCCTTCTTCCGGGGGAGTGGCATCAAAGGTAACCAAGGAGTATTTATATGCCTATGGGCCAATCCGATGGAAAGAATCAGAGTAACAGCTTGTCTGCTCATTATAGATGGCGCATGCAAGCGCCGGGAAAACCGGATGCAGCCATCCCCAAAAGCGTCATCAGCCAAACCCGCCCGCGTCACGAGGCACCGCCCACCAGGTCATGTGAGCGGACCCTCCGACGCGAGCAGAGCGAGACCGAGGAGAGACGCGATCAGAGATGCCTAGCAACCAGGCCCCCAGCGTGCATGCGCACTAGCAGGCATCCGATTCATTAGCAAAGTTACATAGAGAACAAGTATATGACGTAAAAACGCCAGATCGTGTAATGGATAACAATCCCAATTGCCATAATATACACATAGCTGAAACAAAAATCAATGAATAATAAGGACAGTATTGAATAATTATATACTAAACAAATATATGTGAACTGTGACCGAGTGAAAAACAAAAATATACATAAACCCAATTGGGGAAAACACATACCATACATATATTATATAGCGTGCAAAGCCAAAATAGAGTACATAGTGTAAACATGTGAAATGCTATAACAATATACTCATATATAATAACAATATATAAAGACATCAATAATTGTGCAATTAGTACATTAGAACGACATATAAATCGTATACCAGTGAATACAGAATTGCATCCAAAAAATAATAAAAATAAAAAATTAAAAAAATATATAAAACAAACAGCACAAAAAAATCAATATACACAACATATAAATATCTATATCTCATATGTTCCAATGCGTGGATCTCTCTAAAACACTTCGGAAACTTCATCGCCCAGGCACATATATCCTGTTATTGGAAAACTTCCAACGGATATTAGATCAAACCATAACGATACATGAAAGAGAATCTAAAAAAGATAAAACATATTAATGACAAAAAAACATAAAATGATGCCCTAAAAAATGCAGGCACGAGTGATCAGAGGAATGGTGCGAAACTTAAAGACTCATTTAAACCATTAGGGTGAAGGGACCGAAGCTTCCAGATCCAGAAAGCTTCTCTCTGTGTGAGAAGCCTGCTCATTTTGCCCCCCCGCAGATTGGAAACCACACGATCAATTCCTCTGAATTTCAATACAGATGGATCACAAGCATGGTGCATTTTGAAGTGCCGAGGAATTGTTTTCAAAACATCAAGATTATTCTCATCCGCTGCTGCCACAATGTCACGAATGTGTTCCCTTACACGGATTTTGAACGCACGAGTTGTTAGACCTACATAGATCTTCTTGCAGGGACATGAAGCATGATAAACAACAAAGGTTGTTGAGCATGTGATGGTTTGGGTTATAGTAAATGTTTTTCCATCCGAAGAAAAGAATTCATTAGTATGTAGCACATTAGGACAAGCCACACAACCATCACATGGTTTACAACCCCATTGCAAATTGGACCGAGCACGATTCGTGGCAAAGATAGATGGTTGGGGACGTGGCACAAAATAACTTCTCACTAAGTGATCCCTTAGATTACGCAATCTTCTCGCGGTCATGCTTGGTCTATCTGTTATGTATTGCTTCAAAACAGGATCTGCCAAAAGGATAGGCCAATATTTGGCCAAAATTTCACGCATATTCTCCCACTGTATATTATATTGAGAGACCAATCTCACCTGTGAGCTATCCTTAACCCTCGGGGAGGAATACAATAAATCATTTCTTCTCGTATTTCTTGCCCTGTTGTATGCCCTTTTTATGCATCTCTTGCTATATCCTCTATCAAGGAAGCGTTCAGATAGATCTCTGGCTTGAATTTCAAAGTCCTCATTTGATGAGCAAATCCTTTTGATACGCAGAAACTGACCCGTAGGCACAGAATTAATCACATGGGTGGGTGTGAGGACCTGGCATCTAATACAGAATTCACAGACGTATCCTTGCGGAACATGTCAGATGTAAGGGCACCATCCGGACCTCTCCTCACAGTGACATCTAGAAAATCAATTACAGAAAAATCATATTTGTAAGTCAAATGAATATTCAAATCATTCATATTCAAATCATGAAAAAACGACTCCAACTCAGATGAGGTACCACGCCAGATCAGAAAAATATCGTCAATGTAGCGGGTCCATAAAACGACCCGCTCCATTGACGAAATACGATCTGTAGTAAAAAGGTCCCTCTCCCACAGCCCCAGGAACAGATTCGCATACGACGGCGCACAAGCCGCGCCCATCGCTGTACCCTGGAGCTGCAGGAAGAAGGACCCGTTAAACAGAAAAAAATTATGAGTCAACAGAAACTCCAAAAGTAAAAGTAAAAAATCGATGTCACCGGAGGAGAAGCTCGTCATGGTCAAAAAATGAGAAACTGCCCTCAAACCATCCTGGTGGCGAATATTTGTATAAAGTGACTCCACGTCACATGTGACCATAATCATGTCGTCATCAATGTGTATAGCATCGATCTTCTTGAGAAAATCAGATGTGTCTTTCAAAAAAGATGGAATTGTCTCCACCAGGGGTTTGAGGAACATATCAATATATCTGCCAATGCCCTCTGTAAGTCCACCCACCCCCGAGATTATTGGCCTACCAAATAAAAAAATAAAAAAATATATAAAACAAACAGCACAAAAAAATCAATATACACAACATATAAATATCTATATCTCATATGTTCCAATGCGTGGATCTCTCTAAAACACTTCGGAAACTTCATCGCCCAGGGCACATATATCCTGTTATTGGAAAACTTCCAACGGATATTAGATCAAACCATAACGATACATGAAAGAGAACCTAAAAAAGATAAAACATATTAATGACAAAAAAACATAAAATGATGCCCTAAAAAATGCAGGCACGAGTGATCAGAGGAATGGTGCGAAACTTAAAGACTCATTTAAACCATTAGGGTGAAGGGACCGAAGCTTCCAGATCCAGAAAGCTTCTCTCTGTGCGAGAAGCCTGCTCATTTTGCCCCCCCGCAGATTGGAAACCACACGATCAATTCCTCTGAATTTCAATACAGATGGATCACAAGCATGGTGCATTTTGAAGTGCCGAGGAATTGTTTTCAAAACATCAAGATTATTCTCATCCGCTGCTGCCACAATGTCACGAATGTGTTCCCTTACACGGATTTTGAACGCACGAGTTGTTAGACCTACATAGATCTTCTTGCAGGGACATGAAGCATGATAAACAACAAAGGTTGTTGAGCATGTGATGGTTTGGGTTATAGTAAATGTTTTTCCATCCGAAGAAAAGAATTCATTAGTATATAGCACATTAGGACAAGCCACACAACCATCACATGGTTTACAACCCCATTGCAAATTGGACCGAGCACGATTGCAAAGATAGATGGTTGGGGACGTGGCACAAAATAACTTCTCACTAAGTGATCCCTTAGATTACGCGACTGACTTTTTCTCCCAGCATGCGTTTTGATCCTTTTATGGCTCTCAAAATCTTCACATATTTGCACGATCCCTTATTTTTAAAAAATGGCATCATAATGAAGACGTACAACGTGCTTTTCCATTACCTGAGGAACAGGCGGCTCTGCGGAATTTGGAGGAGTTGGCTAGTGAACATAATAACCTGACTCTGGGTAGGTTACCTGCTTCCCTACGTCCTAAGTCTAACAAGTTCTCACCCTTGTCACTGTGTCCCAATGTCGAAATTTTTGTTAAATTGGTTTCCCAGGAATTTGATCAAATTCCCTCTCGATCTCAATATGGAAATCTTACTCCAGCAGAGAACATTGGTCTCAAAAGGCTGAAACAGCTTAAAGACATTGTAATTAAGCCAGCTGACAAGGGTGGGAACATTGTGATTTGGCCATCTAAACTTTATGTGGCAGAGGCCCTTCGTATGCTAAAGGATCCTTCATGCTATAGGAAACTAACGTTCAATCCTCTGATTTCTTATAAGGCAGAATTGTCCAGAATTTTACAGAGGGCAGTTGATAATGAGATCATACCTACCCAAATACGTGATGTCTTATTGATTAAAGAACCATGCATTCCAACTCTGTACCTGTTGCCTAAGGTGCATAAAAACAGCACAAATCCTCCAGGTAGGCCAATAATCTCGGGGTGGGTGGACTTACAGAGGGCATTGGCAGATATATTGATATGTTCCTCAAACCCCTGGTGGAGACAATTCCATCTTTTTTGAAAGACACATCTGATTTTCTCAAGAAGATCGATGCTATACACATTGATGACGACATGATTATGGTCACATGTGACGTGGAGTCACTTTATACAAATATTCGCCACCAGGATGGTTTGAGGGCAGTTTCTCATTTTTTGACCATGACGAGCTTCTCCTCCGGTGACATCGATTTTTTACTTTTACTTTTGGAGTTTCTGTTGACTCATAATTTTTTTCTGTTTAACGGGTCCTTCTTCCTGCAGCTCCAGGGTACAGCGATGGGCGCGGCTTGTGCGCCGTCGTATGCGAATCTGTTCCTGGGCTGTGGGAGAGGGACCTTTTTACTACAGATCGTATTTCGTCAATGGAGCGGGTCGTTTTATGGACCCGCTACATTGACGATATTTTTCTGATCTGGCGTGGTACCTCATCTGAGTTGGAGTCGTTTTTTCATGATTTGAATATGAATGATTTGAATATTCATTTGACTTACAAATATGATTTTTCTGTAATTGATTTTCTAGATGTCACTGTGAGGAGAGGTCCGGATGGTGCCCTTACATCTGACATGTTCCGCAAGGATACGTCTGTGAATTCTGTATTAGATGCCAGGTCCTCACACCCACCCCATGTGATTAATTCTGTGCCTACGGGTCAGTTTCTGCGTATCAAAAGGATTTGCTCATCAAATGAGGACTTTGAAATTCAAGCCAGAGATCTATCTGAACGCTTCCTTGATAGAGGATATAGCAAGAGATGCATAAAAAGGGCATACAACAGGGCAAGAAATACGAGAAGAAATGATTTATTGTATTCCTCCCCGAGGGTTAAGGATAGCTCACAGGTGAGATTGGTCTCTCAATATAATATACAGTGGGAGAATATGCGTGAAATTTTGGCCAAATATTGGCCTATCCTTTTGGCAGATCCTGTTTTGAAGCAATACATAACAGATAAACCAAGCATGACCGCGAGAAGATCGCGTAATCTAAGGGATCACTTAGTGAGAAGTTATTTTGTGCCACGTCCCCAACCATCTATCTTTGCCACGAATCGTGCTCGGTCCAATTTGCAATGGGGTTGTAAACCATGTGATGGTTGTGTGGCTTGTCCTAATGTGCTACATACTAATGAATTATTTTCTTCGGATGGAAAAACATTTACTATAACCCAAACCATCACATGCTCAACAACCTTTGTTGTTTATCATGCTTCATGTCCCTGCAAGAAGATCTATGTAGGTCTAACAACTCGTGCGTTCAAAATCCGTGTAAGGGAACACATTCGTGACATTGTGGCAGCAGCGGATGAGAATAATCTTGATGTTTTGAAAACAATTCCTCGGCACTTCAAAATGCACCATGCTTGTGATCCATCTGTATTGAAATTCAGAGGAATTGATCGTGTGGTTTCCAATCTGCGGGGGGGCAAAATGAGCAGGCTTCTCGCACAGAGAGAAGCTTTCTGGATCTGGAAGCTTCGGTCCCTTCACCCTAATGGTTTAAATGAGTCTTTAAGTTTCGCACCATTCCTCTGATCACTCGTGCCTGCATTTTTTAGGGCATCATTTTATGTTTTTTTGTCATTAATATGTTTTATCTTTTTTAGATTCTCTTTCATGTATCGTTATGGTTTGATCTAATATCCGTTGGAAGTTTTCCAATAACAGGATATATGTGCCCTGGGCGATGAAGTTTCCGAAGTGTTTTAGAGAGATCCACGCATTGGAACATATGAGATATAGATATTTATATGTTGTGTATATTGATTTTTTTGTGCTGTTTGTTTTATATATTTTTTTATTTTTTTATTTGGTAGGCCAATAATCTCGGGGGTGGGTGGACTTACAGAGGGCATTGGCAGATATATTGATATGTTCCTCAAACCCCTGGTGGAGACAATTCCATCTTTTTTGAAAGACACATCTGATTTTCTCAAGAAGATCGATGCTATACACATTGATGACGACATGATTATGGTCACATGTGACGTGGAGTCACTTTATACAAATATTCGCCACCAGGATGGTTTGAGGGCAGTTTCTCATTTTTTGACCATGACGAGCTTCTCCTCCGGTGACATCGATTTTTTACTTTTACTTTTGAGTTTCTGTTGACTCATAATTTTTTTCTGTTTAACGGGTCCTTCTTCCTGCAGCTCCAGGGTACAGCGAAGTGTTTTAGAGAGATCCACGCATTGGAACATATGAGATATAGATATTTATATGTTGTGTATATTGATTTTTTTGTGCTGTTTGTTTTATATATTTTTTTATTTTTATTATTTTTTGGATGCAATTCTGTATTCACTGGTATACGATTTATATGTCGTTCTAATGTACTAATTGCACAATTATTGATGTCTTTATATATTGTTATTATATATGAGTATATTGTTATAGCATTTCACATGTTTACACTATGTACTCTATTTTGGCTTTGCACGCTATATAATATATGTATGGTATGTGTTTTCCCCAATTGGGTTTATGTATATTTTTGTTTTTCACTCGGTCACAGTTCACATATATTTGTTTAGTATATAATTATTCAATACTGTCCTTATTATTCATTGATTTTTGTTTCAGCTATGTGTATATTATGGCAATTGGGATTGTTATCCATTACACGATCTGGCGTTTTTACGTCATATACTTGTTCTCTATGTAACTTTGCTAAAGAATCGGTTGCCTGCTAGTGCGCATGCACGCTGGGGGCCTGGTTGCTAGGCATCTCTGATCGCGTCTCTCCTCGGTCTCGCTCTGCTCGCGTCGGAGGGTCCGCTCACATGACCTGGTGGGCGGTGCCTCGTGACGCGGGCGGGTTTGGCTGATGACGCTTTTGGGGATGGCTGCATCCGGTTTTCCCGGCGCTTGCATGCGCCATCTATAATGAGCAGACAAGCTGTTACTCTGATTCTTTCCATCGGATTGGCCCATAGGCATATAAATACTCCTTGGTTACCTTTGATGCCACTCCCCCGGAAGAAGGCACAGCGCCGAAACGCGCGTTGGGGAGAGTGGCACCACTGGGTCTCAGGTATGTGTTCGACCTCTATTTCTAACTGTGAGTGCATGTCTTTAAAGCGGCGTACAGCCTGTGTTTAGACTTGTGTCACTATTTGCCTGGTCACTGGCAGAAAGACTTACATATAGTCTCTTGATACGGACTTTTTGGCATAGTATTAGTATGGTCGTTCTTACTCTATGTGCATCATAGCATACTAGTTTTATATTGTCATTGTACTTGAGTACCTGTGTGGTTCCACTCCATTTCTGGTTACCACTGTCATTTTGTCTATCATACGTGTTTTTTTTAAAAAATTGTTTAATAAAATGTTTCTACTTTTATAATATATTCTCTGTGTGCAATTTTCCTTTATTTGAGCTGAGATTATTTTTTGCACTGAGTTCTTCTATCTAGGCACTGTGATACTACTATCTGTATCTTCACAAAAAAGGTGCTAGCCTTGTATAGGTTATATTCCTCCTGAGATGACCTACTCAGCTGTGTGCATCTATGTTCACGCTAATTGGGATCTAACACCTCTCATCATCATCATCCTCTATGTTACCACATTCCTCACCCTTGGAGTCAACCTCCTCCTCTTCTTGCCCTGACAGCACAGTACAGTCATGGTGAGCCTCAGATATCTGAGTCTAATCAGGATCACCTCACCCCCCCAGGGGTTAACGTCTGATGATTAGGGTCAAGATGCTGGTTGGCCCCTACTTCATCCTGCCCCGGATCCAAGCTAAAAACAATTTGGGCATCAGTGCAGATGATTTCCTCCTCTTGACTCTGTGAAGCATTTGAGTACACTTTTGATGCCCATGGCATAGAATGTGTGAACAGCTCTGCAGACACACCCATCTGTGGTTTCCTACAGTCAGTTGGGCAGTTAGAGACTAGTGACGCGGGGGGGCAAAGGTAAGTGGGCTGCGACCTCAGTGGACTGTACTGGGTGTAATGTTGAGGTGGAGAAAGAGGAGGAGATGCCACTTGAAGCTGTGCTTGACATCCACTCGAGCACAAGCTCTTTCTGGGTTCATCAACAAGGCATACCACTGCATCTGCCAAAGAGAGGTAGTGGAGTAGCCTGTCTAGTAACTGAAGATGTCAGATGGCTTTGTATAGGATGTGACGTGTTGGTTCATTAGTGCTTTCATAAGCTTACCACCTACCTCAAGTACACCTTGGACACCAAGCCTAATTTCCCTTCCACAACGGCCTTGCTCAGATAGTGTCGTGGGAGCACATTACTAGCAACAAAAAAATTGATTTTAAACTCTGCACCACCTCTGAAAACAGCTGAATTTAAGCGAAAATTCCAAGGTAAAATATGGCATGCTCTATCGTGTTATTCACAGAAGAAAGAATTGTATGACTGTGGATGAGGCTTGTATAACAAAGAAGATATGCTACAAATAATTTGAAAGTCAGATGTCCCCTACTGTATGACATTAGGAACACAAGAATTTTTTCGTGGCTCCTGGATCAGGCCTCTATAAAACACTAGATGCTGCAAACTATTTGAATGTGAGATGTCCCCTACTGTATGACACTGGGAACAGAATAACTTTTTGGTGGCCTCTGGATCAAGCCTCTATAACACACTAGATGCTACAAACTTTTTTATATGATAAATACTGGGCACACTCGGATAAGTTGGTGTGAAAAGGTAATATTCAATACATACAGTAGTCACTAGTTACAAAAGTTTTGGTCATATAAGACCTTCATCAGTGTAGTAGGGACAGCAGTGAATGATTTGTGTGATAAATTACACACGTTAGAGCTGTGATCAGTAAGGATAGATGCCTGGGATTGGTGGTCAGTGGTAACTGGCCAGAATAGCAAAGGGTTAATACATGAAGTGGATACTGCGTCACAGTATACATTTCATGTATTAACCCCTTGCTATTCTGGCCAGTTACCACTGACAACTAGGGTTGAGCGATACTTTCCGATATCAAGAAGTATCGGATCGGAATGGGTATCGCCGATACCCCAAAAGTATCGGCGATACCCGATTCCGATACCGGAAATCCAATGCAAGTCTATGGGACAGAAATATCGTAACTAAAAAAACCTCTTTCTTTCCTTGTAAACACTAAATATACACACATAGAATACATTATATATATATATACATGTCATTGTGACATATATATATATATATTTATAGTTCATACACTTCTACATAGTAAAATAGCCTCTGATTCAATTGCCGGGTAAAGCCGGCTTTTGTGAAAAGACAGAAGCACCCGACATGAAATGACACTTGGTTTACATAGAGTTAACCATGTCTTTTCATGTAGTTTGATATCTGATTTGCACAAACAATTACATGAGTGTATGTGTGCAAAATTTCACACCTGTAGGGGTTAATTAAAGGTGTAAATTCGTTGTAAAAAAAACAGACTTTTTTGCTATGAATTTACACCTTTAATTAAATTTTGCACACATACACTCATGTAATTGTTAGTGAAAACAATAGATCAAACAACTTGAAATGACATGGTTAACTTATGTAAACCATGTGTCATTTCATGTCGGGTTCTGCATTTTCACAAAAGCCGGCAATTGAATTAGCGGCTATTATACTATGTAGAAGTGTATGAACTATAAATATAAATAAATATATATATGTGTCACAAATTCAATGACATGTATATATATATATGAGGTGTAAAATTGTTGAAAAAAAATGGTGGGCTCCCGCCCTATTTTCGCAACCAGACAGACAAAGCCAGCGAGTGGGGGCAGATAATAATAGCCCAGAGAGGGACCATTATTTTTGCCCCCCCCTGGCTACTAACATCTGCCCCCAGACACCCCAGAAAAGACAAATCTATAATTAGATTCGCCCTTTCTGGCACTTTGCCCATCTATTCCCATTGCCCTGTAGCGGTGGCGAATGGGTTAATATGGCGTTAAAGCCACCTTGCTATTGAAAGGTGACCTTAAGCCAGGTTAATAATTGAGAGCTGTCAATTAGACAACTATCAATTATTAATCCTATTGCATGAAATAAAAATAAAACACACACACTTTAATTAAAAATCATTTTAATGAAATAAAGACACATGTTTTTGACCATCTTTTATTTTACTGCAAAAACCATTTCCTGTAATAAAAATAAAATAAAAAAGCAAAATTATTCTTACCTATCCCATGCACAGTCAGGTCCCACGGTGTAATCCTGCAGAAAGGGTTAATGTTTACTGCAGGGACCGCAGCTAATGCTGCAGCCTCACAGTAAACCCCCAAATGAATGAGTTCCTCTCCTGGCTGACAGGAGAGGAAGTGGAAAGCTTAATTGATTGCTTTCCACTTTCACTTCAGGTCAGCCAGGGACACAATCAGTGACGTCAGAGGGAACTGATTAACAAAAATAGGGGTTCCCCACGAAAAAAATTGGCGTGCAGTCCCCCCTATTCTTGTTAACCACCCAGGAAGCAACTGCTGAGGCCTAGTTTTCAGCGGGTAAGGACCAAATCCATGGACCTTGCCAGCCTGATAAACCAGGCCACAGCAGTCTCTTAGCTTGGCTGTAACAAAAATAGGACCCCATCGAAAAAAAAAGGCGTAGGGTCCCCCTATTTTGTACCAGCCAAGTAAAATGCAGACTCTGCGGCTGTATTAAAAGACGTCAGGACCCAAGTTTTGGCCTCAACAGCCTGTAATACGCTACCAGCCCCACATTTGGCGCATTAAAGATGGCCAATTGGGCACTTTACCGGCTCTTCCACTGCCCTGTAGAAAGTGGCATGGGGTAATAAGGTTATGTCACCGTTGATTGCACGTGACATAAGCCGGTTAATAATGGAGAGGCGTCATAAGGACACCGATCATTATTATCCAAGTATTTAAATTTAAAAATACAGCAGGGAAAAAGTATTTTAATGAATAAAAGAGACAACACGTTTCATTTCTTTATTACTCTCATTCTGCGACCATCGATCTCCTGTAAAAAAAGGAAAAACAAACAACTATACACTGTCCGACGCAGTCATGGTACGAGGGTCCACACGATCCAGCTCTGCTACATCGGATGCCAGGCAGACCTGACATCCTACGCAGCACAGCTGCTTAACCGACTTCCGGTGACGTCACGGACTGCTTCGGCCGCGATTACCCAGCAGTCACAGCAGTTACGTAGAACTGCACATGACCGCCAGGAGAAGATGATGGCGGCATCAAGCGTCCAGGACGTGACCGCCGAGATCTCTGCAGGTAAGTGGCTGACTCCTGACAGACCCGACCGACGGACACTGACAGTGCAGGACAATTACATTCCGTACCGATATGACGAAAAATCGGTACTCGAATCGAATCCGATACGCGAATATCGCCGTCCCATATTTGCATATCGAATGCTCAACACTACTGACACCAATCACAGGTATCTCCTTACTGATCACAGCTCTAACGTTGTGTAATTCTCAAACACAAATCATTCACTGCTGTCCCCTACGACCACTGATGAAGGTCTTATATGACCAAAACTTTTGTATCTAATGACTACTGTATGTATTAAATATTCTCTTTCACATAAACTTACCCGGTGTGCCCAGTATTATCATATAGTCTAAGGTTTGGGAACCTTCTGTTTGGCACCATCCCCCACTGACTGTGCTACTTTGTATTATATACAAACTTTTTATAGTCAGGACAGTAGACAGAAAATTGTTTGTGGCCTCTGATCAGCCTCTATAACACACTAGATGCTACAAACATTTAAAGTCAGGTCCTACGTATGACGTTAGCACAGATTTTTTTAGTTAGTGCCTGAGATACAGACCTAATTTCAACCAACAAATGACAAGTTGATACCACGCCTGTCTACTTTTTGCAACAAAAATTATTTTTTTTTCAATGTGCTTAGATCTGCAGACAGTTCATACACCACAGCACTAAAAGACAAGGATACAGAGCTGTTTCACATTACAGTAAAAATATATTAATGCATACTATGCATGGGCCCAATAGCAGCGTGAACCACTTGTAGGACTGTGCCCTGCTGGTTTTGCTGGGACCTCACTGATGGCTAAAAAAAAAGCGGAAGGTAAATTAACAGCCCACTGTACACTTACTGCTCCAATATCTAACTAGATATACACCGCCTAATAACTAGCTAAAACTGCTGCTAACATCCATTCGAGCCAGCTCCTCTGCGCTGTTACATGTCAAATGTGCTGAAATAGTGTCGCTCTTTATGAGAAGGACTGTGATTTCGCAGCAGTGAACATGCCATTGTCAGGACATTGATGTTTCCTGCCGTGGCTCCGCAATGCACACATACAGTTAGGGAAAAAAAAGTTTCAGATGCCCTACCTTCACAAAAATCCAATGCTCATGATACACCACCATTATCGTTGAAAAAGTGCTGAAAATACTTTTGTAGCAAGGCAAATATCCCACATTTTTTACAGAATGTTACCGGTTTTTACCGATTTTATAAAATTTTGCTCAGGTTTCTGATCACGAATCCGAATGTGCCAAATTTGTGTCGAATTTATGTTTGGCGATCGTTTTCCAAACAAACTCCTCATCCCTATTCTCTACCACAGGATTCTATGTGTCTGCAGTTTGTGGAAGAGTTTTTCAGGACCCTTGCACTGATCTATGATGATCCTGACCGTATTTCCTTAGCTGAGTCCGAGCTGCGTCACATTCAGCAAGGAAATCGCTCAGTAGAGACGTATACAGTAGCTCTGAATTCTGCATGTGATCTACTGATACTAAATGGAATGGCCCGGCTCTCAGAAGCCAATTCCTACAAGGCTTATCTGAAAATTTAAAGGACGCATTAGCAGTGTATGAAACTCCTGTGTCTTTGGAGGCTGCCATGTCCTTGGCAATTTGGGTGGCTACAAGCCTGAGGGACATGTGGGTAAGACCACCAGCTTCTGAGCCCTCTTTCTTTCCGGTACAAGATCCTGGTGTTGGAGGAAAGGTCCTGGGGTGAATCTATGCTTGCAGAGTTAGAGGAACCCATGCAGTTGGAGATGCATTCCCGTCGCATGTTTCCCCCGACATTTGCAAGAAAAAGGGTGTGTGTTTTTTTGTGGGAAGAAGGGACATTTTATTGGGGCATGTCTTTCAATCCCAAAACAAAAAGAGACTCGATTAACCCTTGGGAGCCTTGAGCTTGATAATCAAGGGGTGGGTTCATCTTCAACCTGCAATTCTCATTTTGTCCTGACAGCAGAGGTGGTGCTAGAAAGCAGGTCTGAAAATATTTCTGTGTTTGTAGACAGTGGAGCTGGAGTCAGTATGGTGGATGCTGAGTTTGCTAGAACTCATGGTTTTGTCTGTTCTAACTTGGCTAAATCTATTCCTATTGGTGCCATCGACTTTGAACCACTTGCACAGAGAACACTGACACAAATTGTTCATAACATAAGACTGAAGGTGGGGTCTTCGCATTATGAAATAATCCCTTGTTATGTACTGAAGGGTCTCCACACTCCAATGGTTCTGGGTTTGCCCTAGTTGGTGAAGCATAATCAAACTGTGGATTGGCAATCCAGAGAAATTGTAAAGTGGGGAGATTACTGTCATGGTAACTGCCTAAACGTTTCCCCTTCTGCAGTATCTACAGGGTCCTTACCGGGATTTTTGTCTGACTTGGAGAACCCTGCCCCAATTTTGCACAAGGGGGTAGGCATCTCGGCCTTGCACACTGACCTGGAGGGTAAGGTGTTGGAGGCTCAAGGGGAAGCCCCTGCCTCCTGCCCTTTGGGGAGGTTATTTCTGACGTGTAAATTGTGCTGCAAAGTAATAAGAAAATTTCATAACTCTGTACTTGCTGGCCACCCAGGTGGTAAAGCAACTGTGGACCTCCTTTCTCGTTTTTGGTCCCCGGGATTGCATCAGGATGTGGTTGAACAAGTGGCTACCTGCAATGTTTGCGCATAGCTGTCCATCTACACCTGTTTCACCACTACTTATCACTAACATGGTCAGGGGAGACAGGTATAAACATATGACTGTCAGTAAACGCATGCCAGGTCCGGACCTGAATGTGAATCACTTTGTGTGGTTGTCTACCAGGAATTTCAGGTTGAGAGTTCCTTCCTGGAAGTTGATTCATTGGTCCCTATAAGATAACGGGAAGAATTGGTCCAGCAGCATTTTCGTCTTGAGCTACCTCAGGCTCTTAAGGTCTACAACGTTTTTCACAGGTCTTTGCTCAAGAGATGTGTGGAACCCCTTGAGCCCTCACACCTACTGCCTCCCTAATAATGGTTGATAGAAACCTAGAGTTTTAAATTTCGAGGATTGTAGATTCTCGCCTCCGACATTGTTCCCTCCAATACTTGGTGTATTGGTGGGGTTATGGTTCATAGGAAAGGATGTGGGTTTCTGCATCAGAACTGAATGCCCCCAGGCTGGTTCATTCGTTCCACACCTCTTATCCTGAGAAACCTAGTCTTGAGTATCTGGAGGCCACTCGTAGAAGTGGGTTAAAGTCATGGATGTGTCAGAGAGTGCAGACAGTTGCACTGCATCTGTCTGCAGAAGGTCGCAGTTGTTTGCTTTGCAGACTAGTGGCCACCTCCCCTGGTGCTAATGGCCACACCTGGACCTGGGTGTTTATAACACCCAAATTCCTTTTGGGAGTTGCAGGTGATATTTCCTATTTGCACTTCTCTGTTCAAGCTTGAAGCTCTAGCAGTCTGCTAGCATCCTCTTGGAGTTTGGAGGATGTCGTCGTTTCTCTCTGAGTCTACTCAAGCTAACTGTCCCCTCTGGTTTCATTTATCCTTACTGTCTTTAGTGTTAGTGGGATTGACTAGCGGTTATCCTGTCCTTCCCAGTGCAGGGCTTATTGCCAGAGTCACACAGGGACTAGGTATGCTGCTCAGTGATAGGTGCGGAACCTAATTAGGGACGATAGGGCACAAAGGGTGACGTTAGATCGGTCTATGGGGTCTCCACTTCCCCCTTCCCCAGTGTTTGGTTCCCATTCCCTTATCCCATTGTGTTGCACTTAGTCTGTCCTACACTGTACATGACACCTATGGGCAGTGCAGTATACTATATAGAGGCCTACGGGAGTGCATTATACTATATGGAGGGCTATGGGTAATGCATTATACTATGTAGAGGCCTATGGGGAGTGCATTATACTATACAGAGGCCAATGGGGAGTGCATTATACTGTATATAGGCCTGTGGGGAGTGCATTATACTATATGGAGGCCTATAGGGAGTGCATAATACTATATAGAGGCCTATGGGAGTGCATTAAACTATATGGAGGTCTATGAGGAATGAATTATACTATATAGCGGTCTATGGGGAGTGCATTATACTATACCGAGACCTACGGGAGTGCATTATACTGTGTGTAGACCTTTGGGAGTGCATTATACTATATGGAGGACAATGGAGAGTGCATTGTACTATCTGGAGGCCTATGTGGAATGTATTATACAATATTGAGGCCTATGGGGAGTGCATTACACTATATGGAGGACTGTGGGCAGTGCATTATACGATATAACCAAAAAACAACCGGAAGGAAATAACGAGTGTAAATATAATCAATAAATGCTCTTATGTAGATAATAGAGCAACAAACGAAGGTAATAATGACGATAAAATATCAGTGTGAGGAACTCAGCCGCCGCCACACGGTAGCCCGGGTATCACAGCTTCTGATACCACCGCCGCTACCAAATGTGACGGACGATCCCTTTCCTCCCACGTCACCAATGGGACGTAACTCCACAGGTACAGCTCTCCGGCGCCCCCCTTTGTCTCTCAGGTCAGTAAGAGAACTGCACCTAGAGCAAATGGCCGCCGGGGAAGGTGTCCTGCTACCCACTGGGTATTCTAAGATTCGTGATCAGAGTAAAAGCATCAGCCCAAGATTAATTTTATGGTTTAATTTGCCTTAAGGGCGCACTAGATAATTACAGAAATATACAGTAAAGCTATACAACGTAACTACAATGGAATGGCAGTCAGAGTAAAAATACAACAATAATGTACAAGGCTAAAAGGTATAAGCTATGGATCAATATTACCGGGTATTATGGTCTTGGGAAGGCCTTGGCTCTGCCATTCCCAGGTACAGTCTTCAGTTCCTGAATAGTCCCTTGGTCTTTCCTAGACCATCTTCTTGGCTTCTGTGTGTGAAATGGAATGAGACCAGCAGCCTGGTCATGGCTGGTTCTTAGACCTGCTAGGCCCATCCCCATTGCTTTGAAGCACGCATATTAATTGGCCTGCAATTCATATGGAGCAGGAAACAATGCCTGAGCTTGGGCTATTTACCATACGACTGACCATCTCATTCAGTCACTGGCCTAGACTAATTAGCATGTAAAGGCCTATTGATTCCTAGTGGACATCAAAACCTGTCGTACTGGATATGCTAATAGGCAATGTGTAGCTAAAAGTCTGTGGCTGTGTGAACTGACAAAATGGAGGCTGGTACAGGCCCTATACAAAATGACGACAACCTTTTCCTTACACCTCCCTGCTTTTGAGGGCGCTAGGGGTATCACATTCCTGTGTTCCCCCATGCGCCCTACCGCACCCTCTCTTTGGCTAGGGTGGCAGATCCATGAGGATTTCTGACTCTCTGTCCTCTCCTTCCTCTGGAAGGTTGCACACTGGGTGAGCATAAGCCTCCCGCTCATGGGGCCTTCATCATGTTCACATGGAAGGCCTTCCTCCTTCCACGGGCGTGGTCCAGGGTGACCAGGTAGGTGACGGCGTTGAGCTGCTCATGCACGAGGTATGGACCCTCCCAGGCCGCCTGAAGCTTGTCTTGTGGTACGGGGACCAGTACCCACACCTTTTGACCCACCTGGTAGGTCCGCTCACAAGCATTCTGGTCGTACCATCGCTTCTGGTCAGCCTGAGCTTGGGCCATATTGTCATGCACCAGCCGTGTCAAGGCCATCATTCGGTCCCGGAAGCGCACAACATACTCAATGACCGACACTCCAGGGGTGGCTAAATCCCCTTCCCATGCTTCCTTCACCAGAGCAAGGGGCCCCCGTACACGTCGCCCGTACAGGAGCTCAAAGGGGGAGAACCCCGTTGAGGCCTGTGGAACCTCCCGGTAGGCAAACAGCAGGTGTGGGAGATACCGCTCCCAGTCTCTCCCATGGGAGTCGACCAACATCCTCAGCATCTGCTTTAAGGTGCCATTGAACCGCTCACACAAGCCATTGGTCTGTGGGTGATACGGGCTGGCCACCAGATGTTGCACCTGTACCTGCTTACAGAGAGACTCCATCAGCTGCGACATGAACTGGGTCCCTCGGTCGGTGAGCATTTCCTTGGGAAACCCCACTCTGGAGAAAATCTCCAGTAAGGCAGTGACCACTTTGTCGGCCCGAATGGACGACAAAGCTACCGCCTCCGGGTACCGGGTGGCATAGTCCACTACCGTTAGTATGAAGCATTTCCCGGAGCGGCTGGGAGTGGACAGAGGTCCAATGAGATCCACAGCCACCCTCGAGAAAGGCTCTTCGATGATGGGCAGAGTTACCAGTGGGGCTTTGGGGCGCGGCCCCGCCTTCCCCACCCTCTGACAGGTGTCACATGAACGGCAGTAGGCTATCACCTCGGTCCTCATTCCAGGCCAGTAGAAATGCTGAGCTAGCCTGGCCCTGGTTTTAGTGATCCCTAAGTGTCCGGCCATTGGAATCTCGTGTGCGATCCGCAACAATTCCGCCCTGAACGGATGGGGCACCACTAACTGTCGGTCCCTGGGCCACGCCTCCGGTGAACCCTGCTGGACCGTTACCCGGTACAGCCATCCCTGGTCCCAGACCACTCGCTCGCGGTCGGACTCCAGGGGAGGCTGTGCCGCCTGTTCCTTGAGAGTCTTCAGGCTAGGGTCAGCTTCCAACGCTGCCTGAAATCCCTGACTAGATATGGCAAGAATTGACGAAACTGCCCTGTCCTCTGTCAGTTCCCCGGGATCTGTCTCCTGGCTACTGTCTGACTCGGCAGCCACTTGGTCAGAGAGGGGGAAACCGTCGGACCTCCGCGAGGCTCCTTGGCTTCAGCGCTCCCACTCCTGGTAACAGCGGCCACGACCGCTGAGACCACGGGTAGCGCCTGCTTTCCCTCCTCCTCTGACCAAGTCGCCGGGTCAGGCAGACTTCCCTGATTCCTGACATCCCGGATGTGGGGAACTCCTGACCTGGGGGCCTACCTGGTGGCTCCTCTCCCGGACACCCCCTCCCCCATGGCCTGTTCCTCTTCCTGAAGGGGCCCTAGACTCAGCAGGCTGGATTCACTTAGGGGCCCTACACTGCCCATAGCAGCCCCTCCCTCCACCTCTGAGCTCTCCCCTACAGCCTCCTCACCTGTCCTCACTGTGAGCCCTGTGTGTGTAGTGTCAGTGCATGGCTTACCATCAGGTTTCACTCCCTCCTCCACTGTTGGAGGCACATTCAATACATTAACATTAGCATTCACAGTAAAGTCATGACATTCTTGGGGAGCCGGACTTGGGGGTTCAGTGGCCACATACTGGGACACTAGCCGCCCCAAATCGGTCCCAAGCAACACATTTGCAGGAATATTCGGCGTTACTCCCACCTCCCGCATCCCCCTCCCGGCACCCCAATCCAAATACACCTTGGCAACAGGCAGCGCCGGTTCAACGCCTCCAATTCCGGAGACGGAAAGGGTTTTCCCAGGTACCAAGTCTTGAGGGGACACCACCTCAGGGCGTACCAGGGTTCGTTCAGCGCCTGTGTCCCGCAGTCCCATGACCGCTGAGCGGCCGATGGTGACGGGTTGGTAATTGTCTAGGGACCTCCCACCACCCCCTCCCACACACAAAACAGTGGACGGTTCCTGGGACAGGGATGGGGCCTTCTGGCGCTGGGGACATGCAGCCTTAAAGTGTCCTGGCTGATTGCAATTATGGCAACGTCTGGGTTCTGTTCCTGGCCTGGAGAGGGCAGCAGGGGGTACACCCCTTGCACTCTGGGGCTGGATATGGGGCTGGGGCAGGTTTGGGCTTACCCCCTCTCCAGGTGCTGCTGGCAGGCTTCTTTGGCTCCGGCGCCCTGTTGTTGGCATACTCGTCTGCCAGGGCGGCTGTAGCAGAAGCCCCCTTTGGTTTCCGGTCACGGAGGAACTGCTGGAGGTCTTCTGGGCAGTTCCACAAAAATTGCTCCACGACAAACAGTTCCTGGACCTCCTGGCGGGTAGCGAGCTCTAGACCCGAGGTCCAGTGCTCTGCAGCTCTCAACAGGGCCCGCATGTGGTCGGTCCAGGTGTCCTTTGAACCCCGCTGCAGGCTCCTGAACTTCCTGCGGTACGACTCCGGGGTGAGGTTGTAGTGCTGGATCAGGGCCCGCTTGATGCTGTTGTAGTCCTGCTCCTCCCCGGCAGGTAAGTCCCCCAAAACTTCCAGGGACTTACCCCTCAAACGGGGGGTCAGGTACCTTGCCCACTGATCCGGGGCCAGATGATGTTGGAGGCATGTCCTCTCAAAAGCCAGCAAAAAGGAATCCAGGTCTCCATCCTTTTCAAGCAAGGGAAAGTCCTCCGCCCGGACCTTGGGAGCCCTTGTCTCCGGTGGGCCTGGTGCGTCCAGTGGGGGCCCGTGCTGAGCCATCTCCAGTCGGTGCCGGCGCTCCGCTGCTCTCTCTGCCGCTGCATGCTCCCGCTCCGCTGCTCTCTCTGCCGCTGCTTGCTCACGCTCCGCAGCTTCACGGCGTTCTGCTCTCTCTGCCGCTGCTTGCTCACGCTTGCTGCTTTCTCTGCCGCCACCAGGAGTCTGTCATAGGCGGCGTCATTACCAGCCTCGAGCTGTGCCATAGCCGCTTGGAAAATGGCCTCCGATCTGGACAGGCTGGGACGGGCAGGGGGTGGACAGTCCACTGTGAGACTGAGCACGGGGGTCGGGCTCCTTGGGGAGCCCTGGCTGAGCTCCCCCTCATCGGTATCTAACCCCTCATAGGCCACAGCATTGGCCTCCCCCTTTGCCCTACTCTGGTGCCTTCCGCCATCTTGGAACCTTTGGTTACTGAAACACAGCTGCAACCCTGACCTTGCACACAACTTGTTATATTTACACTCTGACCGTCTAGTGCTGGGCTGACCTTAAGACCCAGCAGTGAAGTACTGCTGTAGTCTCTAGTGTCTGGAGTAGGGGTCCCACGCACACTATTACTCTGATCCACCACTGCCACCAATTTGTGAGGAACTCAGCCGGCCGCCACACGGTAGCCCGGGTATCACAGCTTCTGATACCACCGCCGCTACCAAATGTGACGGACGATCCCTTCCTCCCACGTCACCAATGGGACGTAACTCCACAGGTACAGCTCTCCGGCGCCCCCCTTTGTCTCTCAGGTCAGTAAGAGAACTGCACCTAGAGCAAATGGCCGCCGGGGAAGGTGTCCTGCTACCCACTGGGTATTCTAAGATTCGTGATCAGAGTAAAAGCATCAGCCCAAGATTAATTTTATGGTTTAATTTGCCTTAAGGGCGCACTAGATAATTACAGAAATATACAGTAAAGCTATACAATGTAACTACAATGGAATGGCAGTCAGAGTAAAAATACAACAATAATGTACAAGGCTAAAAGGTATAAGCTATGGATCAATATTACCGGGTATTATGGTCTTGGGAAGGCCTTGGCTCTGCCATTCCCAGGTACAGTCTTCAGTTCCTGAATAGTCCCTTGGTCTTTCCTAGACCATCTTCTTGGCTTCTGTGTGTGAAATGGAATGAGACCAGCAGCCTGGTCATGGCTGGTTCTTAGACCTGCTAGGCCCATCCCCATTGCTTTGAAGCACGCATATTAATTGGCCTGCAATTCATATGGAGCAGGAAACAATGCCTGAGCTTGGGCTATTTACCATACGACTGACCATCTCATTCAGTCACTGGCCTAGACTAATTAGCATGTAAAGGCCTATTGATTCCTAGTGGACATCAAAACCTGTCGTACTGGATATGCTAATAGGCAATGTGTAGCTAAAAGTCTGTGGCTGTGTGAACTGACAAAATGGAGGCTGGTACAGGCCCTATACAAAATGGCGACAACCTTTTCCTTACAATCAGAATAAGAGGTATAATATAGAAAATATAATTTATAAAAGCATGATAATATAACAACTAGTGAGACTGATGGACAAAGAACACATGTGAGAAAAACGATGTAAAATACAGCAACACAGTGAAAAAACACACAAAACTCCCCCCCTGCAACGGTCCGTGCGCAGACCAAAATAATCAATCAAAGTTTGGTCATACAGCTGCCCCAGTAAAGTAGGTATCCATGATAAGATCGCAATAAAATAACAACACTGAGCAGGCTAAGACCTTAAAGTATGTCAGAACTAATATGCTGACCATTACCTTGTGACATGCTGATCAGGGAGCGCACAGTGCCGGCAGAGAGGGAGAAAGTAGACAGCCCCGACGCGCGTTTCACCGCACTCGGCTTCGTCAGGAGGCGTGGTCTGTACTAATTAATGGGGGTTTAAATACCGCTATAAGCAGGGAATTGACGAATCGGCGCTTCATCCCGCATGATGCGGAACACGAGCGACACAGCCGGCCGAGACGCGCCGCAGGGAATGGAGAGAGGACCGAAGTCATCGCTCCCCATCCCCATAGCGACGCGCTCGGCCCACCATGGTGCCCGCACCCCACAGCGCATGCGCAGAGAAGCGTCTGCGTTCAATAGGAATACCTAATATCTCCATCCCCATGCGACATAAGCGGCCTGTCATGGCATCCATGCTCCTAAGAACGCATTCGCGGGGAGCGCCAGCGTTCGGTGTAAGTAAAGATTAATGGTTATCGCTGAGAAAAATAAAAGACAATGTTAACTGCCTACATTAGAAAGTATATTTATGGAGGTAGATGCCATAAGTTACCCAACTATCGCAAAATCATAGCTGGTAATAAAATTACAAATAATAATACTAATAATTAATAACCTAGATCTCACAACAAATATAACATACATAAGAGTAATATAATATTGCTAAATATGCTCTATTATTACAGAAATCAAAAATAAGACTAATGAAATTATATAAAGCATAACATATATATTCTGAATAGGAGAATAGAGCAAATTATTGTAAACAATCACTGCATGCTGCAAAGCCAATGATATTGTAACATATTATATAATATTATATTGATGCTTCTCCATCTACTATAGTCATATGATGATAGCGCCAACAGCAAAAAATGCATATCAACAGTCCGTATGTCATTGGGCATCGAAAATCCGCAGCATATATTCTGAACTGGACGGATGGAAATTCTCCAAGATACCATGGGAAAAACAGGGTAAAGAATATTGCTGAAGTGGTTCCAAACTCAGAAGGTCGCCATATGGATGATAGACAGCTGCATGATAATCAGAAGCAAGTGTCAGAATGATATAAGCGGTAAGTATTAACCCCATAGCTGATACAACAACAGTAGTATGTATAGAATGAACAGTACAGAATAAAATAACATAAAAAGACAGACAACATCATAATGAACTAAAAAATCATAAGAAGGACTTGAAACTGAGAGCTTCATTAAGACCGTTTGGTGTAAGGGTATCAAGGTTAACAATCAGCGGGTTTCTTTCTGCAAAAGTTTTTTCATCACATCACCTCCACGGATGCCTATATAAATGCGGTCAATACCGCATACGGTAAGACCTTTAGGATTACATCCGTGTTTATCAAAAAAGTGTCTTGGAATTGTTTTGAGTGTACTTGGATCAGAGCTTTTAATAGCATTCCTGATATCACGTATATGTTCTTGTACACGTATCTTAAATGGCCTTGTTGTCATGCCGATATATATAAGGCCACAAGGGCATTTGGCATGGTACACTACTGCTTCTGTATGACAGGTGATGTGATGAACAATCCTGTATTTTTTATTTCCCGCTGTATTATTGAATTCTTTAGTTCTAGGGATAAATGGACATGCAGAACAATTGCCACATGGATAGCTACCCCATGGGGGGCCCTTGCTGGAGCCAAAGAAGTCATTTTTAGGGGGTATGTAGTGACTACTACAGAGAATGTCTTTAAGATTGCGTGATCTACGCCAGGTGATGGAAGGATGAGACCCAAGTTGACGTTTAAGATCTTTATCGGTTAATAAAACCGACCAATGTTTATTCAAGGCATGATCAATCTCACGCCAATTAGAATTAAATTTAGTAATAAATCTGGGGTTAGAATCATTCTTTTTCTTTTTGGAGGATTGTGAAAGAAGAGTCGTTCTGTTAGAGAAGAGGGCCCTATTATAACCTTTTCTAATATCCCTCTCAGGTATCCTCTGTTCTTAAATCGACGAGTCAGTTCCTTAGCCTGAGTTGAAAAAGTGATATCGTTGGAACAAATCCGACGGGCGCGCAGGAATTGACCCAGTGGGATAGAGCTTTTTAACTTTGGTAAATGTGAAGATGTAAAATGTAACAGGGAATTAGTTGCCGTGGACTTCCGAAAGATATCTGTATCAATTTGTCCATCAGATGATCTAGAAATCAAGATGTCTAGGAAGTCAATGGTAATCTGGCTGTATTTCCAAGTTAATTTAATATTTAATTCATTGTTGTTCAGATGACTCAAAAAGGATTCAAGTTGTGACGTGGAGCCCTGCCAAATGAAGAATATATCATCGATATATCTGAGCCATGAGATGACAGAATCATGGCCAGGTGTGTCAAGGACCGTATCTCTTTCCCACAGCCCCAGGAACAAATTGGCATAAGAGGGCGCACAAGATGCCCCCTTCGCCGTGCCCTGGAGCTGTAGGAAGGGGCGGTCCTTGAACACAAAATAGTTATGAGTTAATATGAATTGTAAAAGTGCATAAATGAAATCAATAAGATTAGGTTCAAGATTGGTCATATTGAGAAAGAAATTAATGGCTTTCATCCCATCACTATGATCAATAGAGGTGTACAGGGACTCCACGTCACAGGTAACGAACCACATATCCTGTTCCAAAGAAAGACCATCTAACCTTTTCAAGACATCTGTAGTGTCCATTACAAATGAAGGAAGTGTTTCAACAATTTTTTTAAGGTGAAAATCAATGAATTTACAGGATGGTTCACAAAGACCCCCTATGCCGGAGACAATGGGTCTCCCAGGTGGGCAGAGGGGGTCTTTGTGAACTTTGGGAAGTAAGTAGAAAGTGGGTGTAACAGGATACGATATAGAGGCCTATGGGGAATGTATTATATTACATGGAGGCCTATGGGGAGTGCATTATGCTATATGGAGGCCTATAGTTGTGCTATCATCATACCGCTTGGAAAAAGAATAATTTACTACTTTTTTGCGTTTTTCTTTTACAGCTTTCACTGAAGAGGTTAACTAGGGTTACGCTTTTACAGATGGGATTTTTACGGACGTGGCGATACCAAACATGTGTATTTTTTTTTTTTTTTTTTGTTTTTTTTTTTACATAAAAATGTGTATTTTTTAGGGAATTTTTTAAATTATTTTTTAATGGTTTTTTTTTACAAAATTTTTTTAAAAATGTTTTTTTTACCTTGTCCCTTTATGGGACTTTCACTTTTTCACTTCTGATTGCAGGTACAATGCATTGCAATGCTCCAGCATTGCAATGCATTATACCAATGCTGAAAGGTGTTGAGACCATGTTGTGAACATGGTCTCAGCTGCTTTCCGTAGCTGGATGACACGGAGGTTGTCATGACAACCCCGGGTCATCAAGGCAGAGATCGGGCCCTGCAATTACTTTGCTGGGACGCCGATCTGAGGCAGAGGGAGCTCCCGACCCTCTGCCTACCCCCCTGAATCAGGGAGTTAACAGCCAGGAGCGGCGCGGACGCTGCTCCTGGCTGTTAGTGCAGGAAGCTCAGCCACTGCAGCGCTGAGCTCCTGCACTGATCGGGCAGGAGAAGCTGACATTTCAGCCTCTCCTGCCTGATCGCTGCTGTGTTTGGTCAGTCAGATTGATTGACCAATCACAGCGCTGTGGGTGCGGGGACCGACGGCATGGGTCCCTGCACCGCTTGCTGTGCCTGTCAGCTGTCATAGATTACACGCAGTGGTAGTTCAAAGGCATGACATGCACAGTCCGTCATGGTGCCAAAACTGACACCCTGCCATGACGGACTGTGCACGTCAATGGACATTAAAAGTGCCATAACACGCGATCAAAACAATGGATATAAATAAACATGGTACCACTGAAAACATCATCTTGTCCCGCAATAAACAAGCTGCCAAATAGCTCCATCAGCGAAAAATAAAAAAGTTATAGCTCGCAGAATAAAGTGATGCAAAAATAATTATTTTTTCTATAAAAGTTTTTATTGTGTAAAAAACATCAAAACATAAAAAAAAACATATAAATGAGGTATCGCTGTAATCATACTCACCCGAAGAATAAAACTGCCTTATCAATTTTACCACACGCGGAACGGAGGGAAAAAAAAAACAATTCCTGAATTGCTGGTTTTTGTTCATTCTGCTTCCACAAAAATCAGAATAGGAAGCGATCAAAAAACGTTATGTGCCCAAGATTGGTACCAATAAAAACGTCCGCTCGTCCCGCAAAAAATAAGCCCCGCAGAAGACTGTCAGCCGAAATATGGAAAAATTATAGCTCTCAAAATATGGCAATGCAAAAATTTCTTACAAAAAAAAGCGTCTTTTAGTGTGTGACAGAAGCTAAACATGAAAAAAGGATGTAAATCTGGTATCGCTGTAATCGCACCGACCCGAAGAATAAAGTCGCCTAATCACTAATACCGTTTGAGGAACGGCGTAAAAAATAAAACCAATTCTTCAACTTTTGTGGATTTGTTCATTTTGCCTCCCAAAGATCGCAGTAAGGCGATCACAGTGGTTTACCCCCAAATATGGGGTATCGGCGTACTCAGGAGAAATTGCACAACAACTTTTGGGTCCAATTTCTCCTGTTACCCTTATAAAAATAAAAATTTGGGGGCAAAAAGATAATTTTTGTGGAAAAAAATATGATTTTTTTATTTTCACGGCTCTACGTTATAAACTTCTGTGAAGCACTTGGGGTTCAAAGTGCTCACCCCACATCTAGATAAGTTCCTTGGGGGTCTAGTTTCCAAAATGGGGTCACTTGTGGGGGTTTCCACTGTTTAGGCACATCAGGGGCTCTGCAAACGCAACATGAAGCCCGCAGACCATTCCATCAAAGTCTGCATTCCAAAACTGCACTCCATCCCTTCTGAGCTCTGCCAAGCGCCCAAATAGTGGTTTACCCCCACATATGGGGTATCAGCGTACTCAGGACAAATTGCACAATAACTTTTGGGGTCCTGTTACCCTTTGGAAAATAAAAATTGGGGGTGAAAAGATCATTTTTGTGGAAAAGATATGATTTTTTAATTTTACAGCTCTACGTTATAACCTTCTGTGAAGCCCTTGGGGTTCAAAGTGCTCACCACACATTTAGATAAGTTCCTTGGGGGTCTAGTTTCCAAAATGGGGTCATTTATGGGGGTTTCCACTGTTTAGGTACATCAGGGGCTCTCCAAACGTGACATGTTGTCCACTCTAGATTCCAGCCAATTTGATATTCAAAATCTCAAATGATGCTCCTTCCCTTCTGAGCAATGCCGTGTGCCTAAAGATTGGTCTTTCTCCACACGTGGGGTATCGGTGTACTCAGGAGAATTTTTACAACAAATATTGTGGTTCATTTTCTCCTGATACCCTTGACAAAATAAAAAAAAATTGTGTCGAAATAAAAATTTTGGGGAAAAAAAGTTAAATGTTAATTTTTTTCCTTCCACATTGCTTCAATTCTTGTGAAGTACCTAAAGGGTTAATAAACTTCTTGATTGGGGTTTTGAAACCTTGAGGGGTGTAGTTTTAAGAATGGTGTCACTTTTGGGTATTTTCTGTCGTATTGACTCCTCAAAGTGACTTCAAATCTTAGATGGTCCCTAAAAAAATGGTTTTGGAAATTTTGTTGGAAAAATGAGAAATCGCTGGTTAACTTTTAACACTTATAACTTCCTAACAAAAAAAATTTTGGTTCCAAAATTGTGCTGATGTAAAATAGACATGTGGGTAATGTTATTTATTAACTATTTTTTGTGACATATCTCTCTGATTTAAGGGCTTAAAAATTCAAAGTTTGAATTTTCAAATTTTTTGCCATATTTCCATTTTTTTCATAAATAAACGCAAGTTATATTGAAGAAATTTTACCACTAACATGAAGTACAATATGTCACGACAAAACATTCTCAGAATCACCAAGATCCGTTGAAGCGTTCCAGAGTTATAAGCACATAAAGTGACAGTGGTCAGAATTGTAAAAATTGGCCTGGTCTTTAACCTACAAAATGGCTTGGTCCTTAAGGGGTTAAGGGACTCGCCCTCTTAAAGGACCATTTCACTTAGGATGGGGTCACACTTGCGAGTGTAATGCGAGAAACTCGTGTGAGTCTCTCACCTCAATACCTGGCACTGCCGCCGGCATTCGGGACCTGAATGTGCAGCTGCATGTATTTCTATGCAGCTGAACGCTCCGGTCCGAGTGCCAGCGGCAGTGTCGCGAATTGAGGAGAGAGACTCACGCGAGTTTCTCGCATTACACTCGCAAGTGTGACCCCGGCCTTGGAGAGATATTTGCAGTGCATACACGGACAGTGAATCACAGATGCCTGAATCTGCTCAAATACATAGGTTTCTCAAGTTGTTTATAACAAGGATCATATAAAAATGAAAAAGGTTATCTTGCAAAATCTTGAACTACAATTATTTCTATGATGTATCTGAAGGTACACTTTATATTATATAAAGTCTTAGTAGTGCTGAGAACTTGACTTACATCACTGTATTCTGTGTTTTTCACTCTATTATCCATCTATATTCCTGACTTCTGTCTTATTTCTGGATTCTGGAAACACCACAGACATTTCAGCAGTTTTGGAGTTTTACATTTGTCATAGAGACAATGCAGTCGCTGATCTTTCAATTTTGTTTTTCACTCCATGTTTTGTGGAACAGCTAAGCTCTACTTGGACACTCTCAGTAGGCCCTTAACCAGTAAATGGAGTTTTGGTGCAAATGCCTAGCTATTGCTTCATTTAAACATGGCACTTTAGAGCCCATTGCCTAGACATTGCGTGTTCCATTTGTAGGCTCCCAGCAATCAGCAAGTTATCCATACCTCCCAAGCTTTACAGAAGAAAGAGGGCCGAATTATGCGGTATGTGTAGCGTGTTTTGACAATTTTGTGGTCTCACCAGTAGCCACACCCATATATCGTATCGTAGTGTTTATCTGCTGATTTTGTAAACTGATCAGAGGAGCGGAACACAGTTTTCTTAGTTAATTTGTAAGCACCGTATTAGTTAATTTATTTATATTGCAACACTTTAAGTACACAGAGTGATTAATGATAAACCTGCTTTCTAGTCACTACCTTTCTTCAATATATTTTAGTATATTATTAAATAAAAATCTGCATTTTAAGTTCAAATTAATGTTTAATTTTTTTTATATTTAAAGAGGTTGTTTACTACTTTTACATTGATGGCCTGTCCTTAGGATAGTTCATCAATGTCTGATCAGCCAGGGTCCGACACTCGGAACCACCGCTGATCAGCTGTCATCGCTGTCAGTGGAGGCGGCTACCGGCTGGAAGTATCCTTTTGCCGAGCTGCTTTGTCTGCTTGTAGTGGCTGCCACAGAGTACTGTACATCCGCCTCCTATTAATTTGAAAAGAAGATGGATATGCAGTGCTAAGCCCCGGCCACTACAAGTAGATGGAGCATCTCGGCAAGTGAGCTCTTCAGGCCAGCAGCCACCACTACCAATAATAGCTGATCGACGGGGTGTCGAGTGTTGGACCCTGGACGATTAGACATTGATGACCCAAGGATTGGTCATCAGAGCTAAAGTAGTGGACAACCTCGTTAACCCCTTTCTGACATCTGACGTACTATCCCGTCCAGGTGACCCGGGCCAGTGTGACCATGGACGGGATAGTACATCATACGTGATCAGCTGCGCTCACGGGAGGAGCGCAGCTGATCGCAGCCGGGTGTCAGCTGATTCTCACAGCTGACACCCGAGACTATGTGCCATGAGCTGTCGCGGACCGCTCCCGGCACATTAACCCCCGGCACACTGCGATCAAACATGATCACAGTGTTCTGGCGGCACAGGGAAGCATGGCGCAGGGAGGGGGCTCCTTGCGTGCTTCCCTGAGACCCTCAGAACAGCGCGATGTGATCGTGCTGTTCCGAGGGCCTCCTTCCTGCTGGCCCCTGGATCCAAGATGGCAGCGGGGTCCTTCCGGGACCTACAGGGAGGTGGCTTCTCAGTACCTGAGAGCAGGCACTGAGAAGCCTCCTGCACTGCCTGTCAGATCGCTGGTCTGACAGAGTCGTTCAACTGTCAAGCGATCTAATATAAGTGATGTCCCACCCTGGGACAAAGTAAAAAAGTTAAAAAAACATGTTTAAAAATAATTTTAAAAAAATTCCTAAATAAAGAAAAAAAATAAATTCCCCAATAAATTCATTTCTTTATGTAAATAAAAAAACAAAACAATAAAAGTACACATATTTAGTATCGCCGCGTCCGTAACAACCCGCCCTATAAAACTGTCCCACTAGTTAACCCCTTTAGTGAACCCATAAAAAAAACAATGCTTTATCATCACATCGCCGAACAAAAAGTGGAATACCACGCGATCAAATAAACGGATATAAATAACCATAGCACCGCTGAAAATGTCATCTTGTCCCGCAAAAAACGAGCCGCCATACAGCATCATCAGCGAAAAAATAAAAAGTTATAGCTCGCAGAATAAAGCGATGCAAAAATAATTATTTTTTCTAGAAAATAGTTTTTATTGTATAAAAGCGCTAAAACATAAAAAATTATATAAATGAGGTATCACTGTCATCGTACTGACCCGAAGAATAAAACCGCTTTATAAATTTTACCACACGCGGAACAGTATAAAGCCCCCCAAAAGAAATTACTGAATTGATGGTTTTTGTTCATTCTGCCTCCCAAAAATCAGAATAAAAAGCGATCAAAAAATGTCATTTACCCGAAAATGGTATCAATAAAAACATCAACTCGTCCCCCAAAAAATAAGACCTCAAATAACTCTGTGGGCCAAAATATGGAAAAATTATAGCTCTCAAAATGTGGTGATGCAAAAATTATTTTTTGCAATAAAAAGCGTCTTTTAGCGTGTGACAGCTGCCAATCATAAAAGCCCGATTTAAAAACCCGCTATAAATATTAAATCAAACCCCCCCTTTATCACCCCCTTAGTTAGGGAAAAATAATAAAATAAAAAAAATGTATTTATTTCCATTTTCCCATTAGGGTTAGGGTTAGCGTTAGGGTTGGGATTAGGGTTAGGGCTAGGGTTAGGGCTAGGGTTAGGGTTGGGATTAGGGTTAGGAGTGTGTTGGGGTTAGGGTTGAAGTTAGAATTGGGGGGTTTCCACTGTTTAGGCACATCAGGGGCTCTCCAAACGTGACATGGTGTCCTATCTCAATTCCAGCCAATTTTGCATTGAAAAAGTTAAATGGTGCTCCTTCCCTTCTGTGCTCTGCTGTGTGCCGAAACAGTGGTTCCCCCCACATATGTGGTATCAGCGTACTCAGGACAAATTGCAAAATAACTTTTGGGGTCCAATTTCTCCTGTTACCCTTGGAAAATAAAAAAATTGGACCTGAAATCATTTTTTTTGTTAAAAAAAGTTATATGTTCATTTTTTTAAACATTCCAAAAATTCCTGTGAAGCACCTGAAGGGTTAATAAACTTCTTGAATGTGGTTTTGAGCAGCTTGAGAAGTGCAATTTTTAGAATGTTGTCACTCTTGGGTATTTTCTATCATACAGACCCCTCAAATTGACTTCAAATGTGATGTGGTCCCCCCAAAAAAATGGTGTTGCAAAAAATGAGAAATCGCTGGTTAACTTTTAACCCTTATAACTTCATAACAAAAAAATTTTTGGTTACAAAATTGTGCTGATGTAAAGTAGACATGTGGGAAATGTTACTTATTAAGTATTTAGTGTGACATATTTCTGTGATTTATGGGCTTGAAAATTCAAAGTTGAAAAATTGTGACATTTTCGCCAAATTTCCGTTTTTTTTCACAAATAAATGCAAGTTATATGAAAGAAATTTTACCACTAACATGAAGTACAATATGTCACGAGAAAACAGTGTCAGAATCGCTGGGATCCATGGAAGTGTTCCAGAATTACTACCTCATAAAGAGACAGTGGTCAGAATTGTAAAAATTGGCCCGGTCATTAACGTGCAAACCACCCTTGGGGGTAAAGGGGTTAAATGCCTCCTCCTCCAAATAGTTTCTAAAAAAAAAACTAAAACATATTAAGTCTGGAGCCTCTTGTCTTTTAATGTGTTGTTCCTCTGTTATTCTTCCTAAAATGTTTGCATAAATTAATAACTGGGCATTGCCGTTCCAATTGTCCAAAGGATGTGACACTACACAGTGTGACGCTGTCAGCATTGATTAATTACTATCTGTGACAGGGTCACTGGCACTGTAGGAGGGGAGATATGTGTCACTGCGCATAATGGCATCAGTGATGTGCAACCCGGATATTTTCCTCCAGCACACTACGTGTTGAGAGGGTTAAATAAAAGTTGCAGACATGGCTTTTTATTTGTGGTCAATTCATCCATAGAGTGGATGGGAGGGTGCCCACCATATCTTCACCTGCAGAGCTGACACCAGCAGTTGTACTGACAGGACCTAGGATGATGTCACGGTCATGTGATCATCACATGGTCTGGCTTAAATAGCTTGACTTAAGTCAGTGTGTGTTGTGGTTTGGAGAGAGCAAGGCTCCAAAAGGCTGCTCCAGGCAGAGCTGAAGACACCTGGTAGTCTGAGCAGGCGAATCCCTCAGACAAATGGACTTTGTCATGTTTTTTTTTTTGTTTTAACCGTTATACCAGAAAGGCTTTACTATTTTGCTAAACCCTGCTATGGTCTGTGCTGTCTATAATAAACCAGCAGGTGAATGTACTTACGCTGTTGTACTGTCCGCTGAGTGAGTGACTGTTTTGCTGCCCTTTGCAATACAAATCATGCTGCATTGTCGGTGATTTGATTGACAGCTTGGCTCGGTTGTCCAGTCTTGTCATGGGTGTGCTGAGCTGTCGGTACTTTCACAGCTCGGCCGTAAAATCTGTGACTGGGAGGTGCCGAAAAGTCTCACTGAGCAAAGGTGAATTCACCACAGTTCACCGGGAGAATTTCACTATGGTGAATTTGAACTGCGGTGAACTCGCTTCTGTACTGTGAGACTTTCTCATGGTGCTAGCGGAGATCTCACCGAGGTCACCGCAGTTCAGGCAGGCTGGGAACGCAGCCTCAGTGTCCGGCAGTAACCTCAAGGACGTCACTGCTAGTCACTGAGGCTGCAATCGCAGCAGCTCATTCATCAGTAGTTCTCAGCCTGGATGGTCGCATTTTGGCACCGACTAGATTGAAAACTGTTTATCCCCAGATATGGATTACAGCGTGAGACAAAACGACATACAGGTGATGGATATTGTTTTTTTTTTATTTTTTATTACAGGAGACGAGGGATTCAATGGAATTAGGCATTACGTGAGTATAACTGTGTTTGTTATTTTTAAATAAAAATGGAAAAGTGTGTTTTGTTTTATTTCAAATAAAAGACTTTATTCTTGCTGCATCTTTACTTACCATATAACTATAGGATTAGTAATGGATGGGTGTCTTATAGATACAAAGGTGACATCAAGCCCACAAATATGAACCCCACTTGCCACCACTACATGGCAATTGGGAAGAGCTGGGCAAAGTGCAAGAATTGGTGCATCTAATAGATGTGCCTTTTCTGGGCTTCTTGTGGCTGCTATTTTTAGGCTGGGTGAGCAATATCCATGTCCCCTTACAAGCATGAGAATACCAGCCCCCAGCTGTCTGCTTTAGCTTGGCTGGTTGTCAATAATGGGGGGTACCTCACTTCTTTTTCATTATTTATTTAAATAATTTAAAAAATCTTTATACCTCTGATCACAGCTGCACGCTCATGCTGTCTTTTGTCTGTTTTTGTCTTTTGGTGATGATTTTACCACTGATCAGAAGCAGTGTTTGCCGCTCTTTCATGCAGATGACAGTGCGACAAACGCCAGGTGTTCAGGGGGCTAAACCCGAACAGTAACACGGCCCATGCCATCACAATTAGTGATGAACGAATTTGTTGGGAAAACAATCGACAAACATAAATTCGGCACGAATATGGCAGATTTGGATTCGTGATCGGAAACACGAGCAAAACTTTATTAAACCGTGAAAAATCAGTAACATTCGGTAAAAAGTGCGGGAAAATATTTGCGTTGCCACAAAAGTACTTCCAGCACTTTTGTAAAGATTATGATGGTGTATCATGAATGCGGGCATATGCTTGATGAGGGGAGGGGAATACAGAGTTCAGAGGCGCGGCGTTCTTGTAAACAGTAATTTTTTTTTCTTCCTATCTTTATGTGTGCACATTGCGGCTAGCCAATCAGGGCATAGGAAATATCCACAATGTCCTAACACAACGGCTTGTGTTATTGGCTGCTGAAATCACATGTCCCTCTCCATATAAAGAGGGGACATCTTGTTTTAGTGCCATTTTGACACTGTAACAACGCAGAGAAGCTGATCCTGATGCTGACAGTGTTAGTGTGAAGGACTAAATTAAGAAAGATCAAAACTGAATGTTCTATTTTGTGTTTGTAACTCCATCCTGTGGTTTATGAGATAAATTCTGTTACTTAAAAGGCTATAGTTCCTGGCCGTTATAAAGAAGTAGAGTAAGGCTGTGGTTCCACGGTCCGGAACCACAGCGCTTTGGATGGAGCGGAAATTCCGCACCGCCCAAAGCCCCGCCCCCTTTTTGACGCGCGCTCTTTCCGGATGTGTTCCGGACACCTCCGGAACACATCCGGAAAGAACGCAGGGCTGCATAGCCCTGTGTTATTTCCGTTGCGGCGACGCAGCGTCGCCGCAACGGGCTAGGACATGCTGCGGTCTGAAAAGACGTGCCGCATGTCCGGATACGCAGGTCTTCCGCCTTCATGTTTTACAGCATAGTGGAGACGGGATTTCTTGAAATCCCCTCCACTATGCTGTAACATCTGGACGCTGCGTGTTTGACGCTGCGCCAATGCACAGCGTCAAACACGCAGCATTTCCTGAAGCATTCCGGATCGTGGAAACTCACCCTAAAGGTTATGGGCTGTAATAAAACCAGACCGCTCCAGTTTGGACAAGATATGAGGCCTTGTAATGTATCACTGTAGAATACTCTGAAGAATAAGCATGCTATTGTTCCTTTCTATGGTCACGTGGATATGACCATATATGTAGTTTCCAGTCTTCCTGTATTTTCATTGGTTAAATGTTGTAGGTGTGGTTTTATACTATTGGTTGAAGTACAAGCTCACTAAATACTATAAAAGATGATGATGTAATACATGGGATAGGAATCTGTTTAGATTCCCCAGATGGAAACACGTGTCTGTTTGGTTATTTATGTTGCTAGCAACGTTCTGTTTATTAATTTGGAAATCACTAGGTCAACCGTGAAGGGTCACTTAGATCCTACCTCAACAGATGGCGCCCAACGTGGGGCCCCCATAGAGGGACGCCTCTGCCCCCCCGGAGGACAACAAGACAAAGGACCCTCGGATCGGACACAGACACTGGAAAATTGGGACTGATCACCCCCCACAACCACGGTAAGTTGGCAGTTATACTGTTCAGACTGACCGTTTGGTGTGGTTTTCCTGTGTTTGTTGCTGGAAAGAGGATCTGAGGTTTGTCCACGATGGTGGGGTGATTCTCGGGTGGAATCATATAGAGGTGTAGTTCCGTTGGGGGCCCAGTGTTCGAACCGTACCTCATAAGGGACGGACACCCCGGATTGACCAGTGATTGTAACTCTCTTTTTAGTCAAAATATCCTGAAATCCTGATCACTGTTAGAATCGGGCACGATGAAGTGATCGAACAAGGGAAGGATGCGTAACTCAGGAATTTATTTATATAAATAGCCAGAGGTGTCCGGAGGGATAGTCTAAGACGCCCTCCTCCTTTCACTGAGTATTGTGTTGTGGGGCCATCCCTGTGGAGGATAGATAGGCCCGGTGCGACAGACTATACGGCCGCTCTAGGACTGGGCACAATTTAAGTAAGGATATTTAACTTTAAAGGAGTATCATGTTTTCCGTGGAAGAAAGAAGAAAAAGAAGAGTTTGGATTTGTGTGATGGATTGGATACTGTCTGTCTTACGGTTCAGAGAGAGAAAAAAAAAATCTGTGAGAAATGTAGAGGAATTCTTGAGGGCTGGAGGATAAAGCCTACGCTATGGAACGAAGGTGTTAGAAAGAATAAAGGCAGGTTGATATGGGGGTAGAAAACAGAAAGTGAATTCTGATTGTTTGTGTTATGGTTATAATGAAAAAAGGAAAGCTGTCTATTACTATAACAGAGATTGGATGTTTTGTGGAAGGAACTGAGAAAGTGACTGAAAGTACCAGAAAGACAAATAATTAAAAATGATGATTTGGAATAAGGGGTTTCTCTGCTAGATAATAAGGTCCCTTCCCAGGAAATTAAGTCTCTCCTTCCGATTGTAAACTCTGTGCCCTCAACCCCAGGGCACCAATATATCCTGGGTTGCAAAAAAAACCATGCTGGGTGGATTTGTAATGTATGCGGAGTTACTAATTTTCAGTGGAGAGAGACCTGTTGCAGTGTCGTAGTCTCAACTTTTCCCTTGGTAAACGCTGACGGCACTTATTATCAGCCACCTCCAGCACCAGTCCCTGCTATCCACCCCCTCCTACTTTATTCACCCGGTCAGTCTTATGGTAGTATTTAAAGATCTGGGATTTTTATTATATAATAAAGCCCACTCACGTCTTTTTGTAGCAGCTTTGATGTCCAGCCTTAAACCCGAATTGAAGGAGGCGATAATGTCAGTTAGACCTGATGTCGAGAATTCCACTTCGGACAATGTATTACAATGTAAGTAAAAAAAAAAGAAGAATTCAGCTTGTTCTGTATCAGCAAAAAAAAAAAAAAGCCAGGAGCAATTTTAGCCCCCACCTCCACAAGCAGGCATCTGCAGCTGCAAGGACACAGTTCTTATCAGTACCCACATAGCAGACTCCAGCCCCCCTTCAATTTAACCCCTGTGTACTGGTTGGTACAAGATCTATGGGCAGTTAATGCAGTTACTGATCTGGAAATTTTTGTGATGTTTAATCTATATACTCTTTGTTCCAGATATCTCAGGATGCTGCTTGGTTCACAGTTATCGATTTTGCCAATGTCTTTTTTTTAGTATTCTATTACACCAAGATTGTCAATTTCTGTTTGTATTTATTTATTAGGGAGGCCCAATTGATGTGGACAGTTCTGCCACAAAGGGCCCAAAACAGTCCCAATTAGTTTGTAAAAAAATATGGGCGAGTGTCTTTTACCCTGGCAATTGGACCACCCCCATGTCACGCTGCTTCAGTATGTGGATGATTTTTGTTGTGTGTATGGACGGAGCAGGAAGCCATGTTGCTATTGTTAGTTTTCTGAAGCATCTGGCAGATCTGAACTGTCGGGTTTCGGCCTCGAAACTTCAGTTCTGTCTTGGTCAAGTGATATTTTTGGGTCACTGTCTCCTTCAGGGTGTCAGATACCTCACAGAAGAAAGAAAAATAGCTGTCAGCTCCCTTCCTTTCCCAAAAGATGAAAATGAACTATGTACTTATTGTTGTCAGTGGATACCGGATGCATCCCGCATAATACAACCCCTTTACAATGCCTTAAGAGACGGTATAATGAACTATAAGGAAAGATCACCAGTTTGTATGGAAAGCCTTTATCATGCCTTCTCTGAATTAAAGTGGCTTCTTGTTTCCGCCCCTGCCTTGGGTATCCCAGAGTATACTCTACCGTTCCATTTGTATGTGTCTGAGAATGAAGGACACGCAGTAGGTGTACTTATACAATCACATGGCAATAGGCAACGACTAGTGGACTATTATTCGGCCCGCCTCGACCCCGTGGCCCGAGCATCACCAAGTTGCATCGCTGTACTACAATCAACCCCGCTACTTTACTGCTGGTCCCCAAGAAAAATGGCAGTGATGAGGATTATCTCCAACATGATTGTTTCCAACTTCTGACTGAAGAAACAGCTTCTCCGCCAAATGTCACTGAGAATCCACTTTCAAATCCCGATCTGGTGTTATACTTGGATGGTTCAAGATATGCTGATGAGTTTGGAAGATTCCACACGGGATATGCTGTTACCACAGAGGACACTGTAGTGCACGCAGCTGCGCTCCCGCCATCAGACAGCACAAGAAGCAGAACTTCAGGCTCTGTCTACTGCATGTACTTTGGCCAAAGACAGACGGGCTAATATATACACGGACTCACGATATGCATTTGGTATTGCTCACGATTTTGGAGCTTTATGGGCCAATCAAGGGTTTATTACTACTGCCGGAACTCCAGTGAAAAATGCTGAAGCTGTTAAAACCCTCATGGATTCGATCAAATTGCCTACTCAGGTGGCCATTATCAAAGTCAAGGCGCACGGTCCTAGGAACAGTCCACAAACTATTGGCAACGCATTTGCGGATATGCAAGCAAAGGCCGCTGCTCTTCTGCCCGTTGAACTAACCATACCAACTATGGTGACCACACGCTCTCGGCGTAAACAGTTGCAAGAGATCCTGACTCTACAAGAACCTGATGATCTACAACAGAGTGAGGTTTTCTGTCGGACCCCGCGAGATCGCTTAATGACAATGCAGAGAATGTCTCCAAAAGAAGAGGTGAAGCAGTGGAAGGCTGATGGGGCACGTATGGACAATGGTCTCTAGAAAAAGGACCAACTTGTGTGTCTCCCTACGCGGATGTACCCTGCTATTGTTACATGGGCATATGGACCTATACATCGAGGAAAAAACCAGGCCCTGGCCCTGGTACAAAAATTCTACTGGGCTCCAGGTATTTCTACAGTCCTGACAGCACTCAACCGTGCATGTAATATCTGTCAGACCTGCAATCCCGGTCAACTTCAACGTGTACCTCCGAAGCACCTTGCTAAGCCCGACTATCCTTTCCAAAGGCTCCAGGTGGACCATATCACGTTGCCTAAGTTTGGAAGGTATGGATATTGTCTGGTGGTTGTCAATATGTTCTCCAGTTGGCCGGAAGCATTCCCCCTTTACCAACATGACTGCAAAGACCACAGCGAAGAAACTTGATGGAAATTATCTGCAGATATGGAGTTCCAGACGTCGTCGAAAGTGATCAAATTCTGGCTTTTTCTTCTCATGTGTATCAGGAGGTTCTGACAATGCTTGGATCCACTGTAGCCCTCCATACTCCGTACCATCCACAATCCAGGGGGAAAGTTGAGAGGTTGAATGACACACTGAAGGGACAATTGACCAAAATGATGCAGGAGACTACTGCTCCATGGCCAGAGCTCCTACCCATTGTACTATACCATATTTGTATTACCCCTATTGCAAAACATGGCCTGTCCCTATATGAGATATTGTTTGGTGCTAGGACCCCAGTTGCAAATTTCCAGTCTCAGTAATTATTAGAAGAAACTGACCGTACTGTTCAACATGTTATTCAGTTTAGTAAAAATCTTACTAACACCTATGCTCTAGTTTCTTTCTCTCTTCCAGATTCAGCAGAAACCGATATTTGTTATAATTTGAAGTCTGATGATTTTGTGGTTATGAAAAGGCATGTCAGAAAATATGGGCTAGAACCCTTGTATGACGGTCCCTATTAAGTTCTCCTCATTACTCTTATGTCAGTGAAACTGGAAGGAAGACCGACTTAGATCCACGTATCGCACTGCAAGCTGGTTAAACAAGCCAATAGCAAATAAAGGGGACAATGTTTTGGTGTTTCGTATTTTCCATGTTATTATTGGTAGCCACATGGGATAGCCTAAATTCTCCAATGTCCTTGAATAATAAGTTTATATAATATTATGAAAAATTGAGAGATTTGTTGAATAATTCCCAGTGTCTGGCAGATATTTTCTTTTTAATCCAAATAATTAGTTTAAGGGAATTGGGGCTAGATAGCTGGAATCTTGAAAAGTTTGTTACACATCGCTGCCCTTATTCTTGTTATGTATGTAATACTAAAACTTATTTTTTGGTGTATTTCTGTATGTATTAGGAAATTCTGTACTTGGACAGTTAATGATACCAAAAGGCGTTGTTACCCCTGCTCTTCTCTACATCGATTTTAAGAAGTTATCTGATGAAGATGTTGAAGTCAAGCTCATGGCTATCTTCAAAAGATCTCCACCATCGTTATCAAAAATTGTTATTTGTAAATTGTAGTATACAGGGGGGATGAGTACGCCGCAACAGCCATGTCTGGTAACATGGCATCAGATATGTGAAGACCAGTACCCCTCGAGCTTATAGCTTGGGATAGTACCTCTGATGCTGGACATAAGTTAACAAAATTTATCTAGGGGGGAATGTGAAGGACTAAATTAAGAAAGATCAAAACTGAATGTTCTATTTTGTGTTTGTAACTCCATCTTGTGGTTTATGAGATAAATTCTGTTACTTAACAAGGCTATAGTTCCTGGCCGTTATAAAGAAGTAGAGTAAAGGTTATGGGCTGTAATAAAACCAGACCGCTCCAGTTTGGAAAAGATATGAGGCCTTGGGATGTATCACTGTAGAATACTCTGAAGAATGAGCATGCTATTGTTCCTTTCTATGGTCACGTGGATATGACCATATATGTAGTTTCCAGGCTTCCTGTATTTTCATTGGTTAAATGTTGTAGGTGTGGTTTTATACTATTGGTTGAAGTACAAACTCACTAAATACTATAAAAGATGATGATGTAATACATGGGATAGGAATCTGTTTCGATTCTCCCAGACGGAAACACATGTCTGTTTGGTTATTTATGTTGCTAGCAACATTCTGTTTATTAATTTGGAAATCACTAGGTCAACCGTGAAGGGTCACTTAGATCCTACCTCAACATTAGCAGCTAGATTTTAGCTAGTTAGCTAGGCGGTTGTTTCTTACTCAGATAGTTTGGCTAGGTAGTGTCCTGTGTGGCTGTGAAATCGACCATCCAGCAATTTTTTTTTTACATTACTGAGGTCCACAGACAAAGACGGCAGGGCACATGTCATACAAGTGTGTTCTGAATTGCTTCTATTGAGCTTCATGCATGAGTATAGCAATTCTAAATCTTACTTTTTCACTAGCTAAATGTGAAACAGCATGCCATATCCCACCTTGTCATTTAGTGACGTGGTGACATTTTTCTTTGATTTGAGCTGTTGTTCATGAAGAAATAATTTTTGGGGGCCGTTGCTACCATGATTCACCATGTCATATCTCACCTTGTTTAGTGGCGATGAAATTCCAGTGTGTATTGTTATGAATGTGCTAGAGATGGTTTCTGAGCAGAGGCTCCCTCTGGTGGTTACAGACAGTACTGAACTTTTCAGCGAGGAATGGCAATCTGGGATCAAGGACTGGTCTGATATAAGGGAGGTTCCCTCGCATGATGGTTGCTGGTGATCAATTGTTCTTGTCTCAATTGTGGTTCCTGGTTCATTTGGAAGTTTGCTGAGTCTTAACTGCATCTTCTGCTATCAGATAAGATATTTTCTGCTTTTATTTTTGTGCTTGCTTTTTGCATTGTTCCCTGCACTTCTGTGGAGATCAGCCAGGTCCCCTCCGGGGGCTTGTGCTCCTCTCATTTTATCTGAAGCCACTGTTATTTGTTCATTTGCTTTTTCCTGTTTTTTCAGTGGCTGCGGCTTAGTTTTGTTACACCAGAGATCTGATTTAGGTGGTAGAGATCGTATGATCTCAGGTGTTTTTGCAATCAGAAGAGTTGGTATTTTTTAGCTTTTTTTTTGGATTGCAGTGAGTAGCCTTTCCTGTACTTTTCTGTCTAGACAGATTGGGCCCCAGCATTTGCTCATTCTATTTTCTGTCTGTGTCCGTGCTTCTTTTCTCTAACCGCCATTACATGTTTGGGGGCTTCCTATTTTCTTTGGGGATCTGCTCCGGGGCAGATAGCTTTCATCTTTCTGCTTTTAGGTGTAGTTATCTCTCAGGCTGTGACGAGGCGTCTAGGATCAACGTAGGAACGCTCCACGGCTACCTCTAGTTGTATGGTTAGTTCAGGTTACTGCAATCCAATAGGTTCCAGCCTCTCTGGTGTATTGCCGTTTTTGCTTATTCTCCTCAGCTACCGAAACACAACAGTGTATACCTCATGCACATAAAAAAAAAATTCTTATGATAAATGTGATACAACCCACCCTATTCCTCGTTGTAATTTTGTGGCGGTGATATGAAGCTGTCTGCAGATTTCACGCACATAAAAAAACATTTTCTGTTGCTAAACGTGATACAGCCCACCATATACCACAATGTAATTTTGTGGCAGTGAAATTGTTGTGTGTGCAGAGCTGTTGCACATAGAAAAAATAAAATTTTGAGGGTTTTACAAATGTGATACAGCAAGCTAATTCTGCATTTGAAATTGTTTGGAGCATATCTTCTTGGTTATACAGGCGTCACCCACAGTAAAAAAAAATCTTCTGTTACTAACATCGTAAATTAGGGGACATCTCACTTTCAAATTGTTTGCAGCATCTAGTCTGTTATAGAGGCCTGATTCACAGGTCCCAAAAATGTTTGTCTATTACTAACGTCGTACAGTAGGGGACATTTCACTTTCAAATTGTTTGTAGCATCTAGTCTGTTATAGATGCCTAATTCACAGGCACCAAAAAAATTATTCTGTTGCTAACGTCGTACAATAGGGGACATCTCACTTTCAAATTGTTTGTAGCATCTAAAATCTTCTTTAATCGTATGAACATATATTTTAACAGCTTGTAATAATAAATAACAAACAATAAACAGTGATTGAAAAGTTCAAAGGAGCAGAAATCAGATTTGGATATCGAGATTTTCTTTGTATGCAATAGCATTGTCATTTCCAGTGTAGAAATCATTCTTGTCACCAGTATAAGATCTGAGGGGATATTCCTCAACAATGTGCTGAATTGTCTGACGATCAGCTCCACAATCACAGGCAGGAGAGTCAGATTTTCCCCACTTATACATAAGATCTGCCCAGACACCAAAGTTTGTTCTGATACGATTCAGAGTGACCCAGGTTTTCCTTGGTAGATTGAAGCCTGGTGGTGGATTTTGTGAGGAAACGTTTGAAGCTCACCGTCTACTGCACTGACCCAAAATTTGCGCCATTTGTCTTCTAAATTGAAATCATGTTCAAACAGGGTAATTGCGGTTCGAATGGGTGGATGTCTTGAATTCAGTCGCTGTATTTGAACATCTAGAATATTTTGCTGTATTGGGAGATTTTCATTATTCACTACTTTTGTGTATTCTTTAAGTAGGAGCTTTTGTCTTCTCAGGTTTGCAGGTGTGATATGGCTCAAGACAGGTAACCAGTGGACAGGCGATAGCAACAGATATTATGCTCATAGAATTGTTCAGCTGAGTGTCGATTGCATTCACATGATAACTATTCAACCACACTGGAGCACAATATTCTGCGTCAGAGTACACCAAGGCAAGGGAAGACATTCTCAAGACAGATGTTGAAGAAACCCAGGAGAATCTGCAGAGTTTCTGAATAATATTATTGTGAGTTTTCAGTTTCTGTGCTATCTTATCCAAGTGAGATTTGGAGGTTAGGCTTCTATCAAGGATTATGCCTAAATACTTAAGGTTGAAATTGTGTTTGACAAGTTGACCTTCAAAATGTACTTTGAGTTCAGTCTTAGCACTTGGGTTGTGTAAATGAAAGCAACATACTTCCGTTTTTGATGGATTGGGCTTTAGCCTCCATTGTCGAAAATACTTTCCCATTACACTAAGATCTTCTGTTAGAACGTCCTCTGCTTCCTCCATTGTTTTGCTCACTGTAGCAAGTGCCCAGTCATCGGTGTATCCAAATTTCTGTGATATTGTGTCAGGAATGTCAGCTAGGTACAAAGCAAACAGGAGGAGTGCCAGCACTGATCCCTGGGCCAAACCATTGTTTAAGGTTTTCTTAAAACTGGTTGAATCACTCATGATAAGTTGAAAGGTTCGATTTGCAATCATACTATTCAAGAGGTACATCATTTTCTTACATGGAATCACCTTCAGAAACTTACATAGAATTCCTTCCCTCCACACAGTGTCATATGCGGCAGAAAGATCAATGAACACTGAAACCTTCTTGTTCTTTTAAAATGACAATTAAAGTTGTCAAGGCCAAAACTTGGTCAATGCAGTTTTGAGCAGGTCTAAAACTGGCTTGCTCTATGGGTATTGAGTCGAAAATCTTTAAATTGGTCCCGTTGTAGATTGTGTTCTAAAAGCTTGTATAGGCAACTCAATAAAGCAATGGGTCTATTGCTTGATGGATTATCTTCAGGATTCCCAGGTTTTAAAAATGCAATGATCTTGCCGTGTTTTAATTTACTGGGGACTTGAGCATTCTCCATGATATCTGAGAAGAACTTTGCCAGTCATTTTTTCGCATAAGGTCCACAATTTTTCAGAAATTTGGGATGAATCCCATCAAATCCAAGAGCTTTATTACTTTTAGTATCAACAAGGGCAATTTCAATGTCACAAGTTATAAAAGGACGGGAGTATTCTTCAGTTGATGCCACAGATGATTTTAGTAGCTTAAACTTACTTTAAATTTCATTGGCATGAGCTCAGTCTTTAGTGGTTCTTGAGGTGTTCAGAATGTGCGCTGTGATTTCATTTGGAGTTTCAGCATTTGTTTTCTGTTTTGCTTTACGGTTTCTTTCTAGTTTTCTTAGAAGAGACCACACTTTTCTACTGGAACCTTTTAAAGTCCAATTTCTCAACTGTTTCCATCCATTTGACACAACATGCTGCATTCAGTTTATTCAGCAACTCATCACCGATTTCACCATCTTCACTCTCAAGGAATTGTCTGTACAGTTGTTCAGATTCATCAGTCCAGCCTGGAATGTATTCTTTGCAGAAGCCATGTGGTATTGATTTCTTTGCAGCTTTGATAACAGCTTTACAGAACCGCTCATAGTTTGTATTGATTGGAGGTATCTGCAAACTTTTTCTAGTTGGCTTTGACAAAATTCAATCGAGGATGTGGGTAAAAAGTTACAAGAGGAATGGATACTCCAACGATGATGATGACAGGGCGATTCTGACTACAAGGGAAATGTTTGACAACATGCCGACACGTAGGTAAAGGTTGATTGTTTCTATTGCATGATACGAAACAGATCAGGGTTGTATTCTCTCTGCCAGGCTGCTGATTGGAATGTTGGAAAATCTTATACGTCAAAAACCAAAAATGTGCTGTGCATGTCACACCAGTTTACAGGTGCACTGCTCACCATTGTCATCATTGCTAGCATATTGCAAGAGCTTATGGTAACAGTTGAAATCTCCTACGTACATGGCAGGATGTCGATAAACATAGATAACTTCAGTAGGCCATTGTACTGCAGTAGGCTTGTAAATATTAACAATTGTGATATCACGAACTTTAATCACAGCTTCATGGATGTCATTTTCAACAGATGTACAGTACAGACCAAAAGTTTGGACACACTATCTCGTTCAATGATTTTTCTGTATTTTCATGACTATGAAAATTGTAGAATCACACTGAAGGCATCAAAACTATGAATTAACACATGTGGAATTATACATTACACTTTACAAAAAAGTGTGAAACAACTGAAAATATGTCTTATATTCGAGGTTCTTCAAAGTAGCCACCTTTTGCTTTGATTACTGCTTTGCACGCAGAAAAGGTGAACGGATGGACTCTACATGCCTAGCACCCACCGTGAAGCATGGAGAAGGTGTTGTGATGATGTGGGGGTGCTATGCTGGTGACACTGTTGGGGATTTATTCAAAATTGAAGCGGTGAGCGGTCCAGCTCACCCCAAACCATCTCGATTAGGTTCAGGTCTGGTGACTGTGGAGACCAGGTCATCTGGCGTAGCACCCCAACACTCTCCTTCTTGGTCAAATAGCACTTACACAGCATGGAGGTGTGTTTGGGGTCATTGTCCTGTTGAAAAATAAATGATGGTCCAACTAAACGCAAACCGGATGGAATAGAATGCTGCTGCAAGATGCTGTGGTAGCCATGCTGTTTCAGTATGCCTTCAATTTTGAATAAATCCCCAACAGTGTCACCAGCAAAGCACCCCCACATCATCACACTATCTCCTCCATGCTTCACGTTTGGAACCAGGCATGTAGAGTCCATCTGTTCACCTTTTCTGCGTGCATATCTTCTATGTCATACAGTCCTCATCCACACTCAAACAATTCTTTCTTCTGTTAGTAACATGATTCAGCAGGTCATATTTCACCTTGTCATTTACTGCAGCAGAATCAATTTTTTTGCTGCTAATACTGTGATCCTACAACACTATCTGAGCAACATGACTTGGAAAAAGTGAGGATGTGGTGGAAGGGGGTTAGACTTGGTGTTCAAGGTGTACATGGAGTAGGTGGTAATCTTTGTGAAAGCACTAGTGAACCAACAAAGTCACGTCCTATGCAAAGACAACTGACAACTTCTGTTACTGGATGGGCTACTGTACTACCTTTCTTTGGCAGACCCACAGCGGTACGCCTTGTTGATGAGGCCCAAAAAGAGCATGTGCTCGACTGGATGTCAAGCACAGCTTCAAATGGCCTCTCCTCCTCTTCCTCCACCTCAACATCACACCCAGTACAGTTTACAGAGGTGGCACCTAAATTACCCTTGCTCCCCACTGCGTCACAACTCTCCAACCATTCAACTGACTGTACGGAACCACAGATGAGTGAGTCTGAAGAGCTGTTCACACAGTCTGTGCCATGATCATCAGAAGTGTACTCAAAAGTTTCAGAGTCAAGAAGAGGAAATCTGCACCAATGCCCAAAATTGTTTTAGCTTGTATCCAGGGCAGGAAGAAGTAGGGTCTGAGCAGCATCCTAACCCCGTCACTAGACGTTAACCCCTGCGGGGGAGGTGATCCTGGTGAGACTCACATGGACTGTATTATGCTGTCAGGGCAGGAAGAGGAGGGCGATCCCAAGGGTGAGAAATGTGATGACACAGAGGATGATGATGATGAGGTCGTAGGTCACAGTTGATGTGAACTCAGAGGCACACAGCTGAGTAGGTCATCTGAGGAGGAAGACAAGGAGGTTAGATTGTGCTGTACATCGCAGACACATAGTGATGCAGCCACGATGAGCAATGCATCCTCAGCCACAACTGTGCCTCTGACCAGCAGCATCCATGGGTCTGCAGCTCGCAGGGGTGTGGCAAGGATTGCCAAGCCTGGGTCTTTTTTGACACTGTAAAGGATGAGCCATCTCATCTAATCTGCCAACTTTGCAAAAAAAACAGTAGAGGTAAAAAGTACAATAATTTTACTACTACATTTATGAACCTTCACATGCACAATCAACATGTGTTACTCTGGGAATCCCACTGCGCTAAAATGCAGACCAGCGGACCTCAACAATCATCAGCTGCCCATCAATCGCATCTGCTCCTTCTTCCTCCTCTGTTACCGTGCTAACTATTGAGACGCAAGTCTCTGACCGCAGAACCTCAGGTTCTTTACCCGCTCCAGTCACGCTGACTGTAACAGAAGCGGACATGCCTGCTGTTTGTGACCGATCTCAGAGAACGAGCACACCACAACTTTCTCAATTCACCATAACATATCTGCCTGCACTTCCCTCATGGTCCAGCAGTTTATTCGGTTCACTGTACTCGGTCCTCTGTCAGCACTGAAGCCAACCCACGGTCCCCCAGTTGCGGTCACATAAAAGATTGTTTCATCATATGCGTGACAAAGCTAAGAGGTTGAACTCCACCATCTCCAATCTGTTGGCCATGGAAAAGCTGCATTTCCGCCTAGTAGATACAGATGGTTTCCAAAAGCTGATGGCCATTGCAGTCCCCCAGTACAAGTTGCCCAGTTGCCATTACTTTTCTAAGAAAGCTGAACCTGCGCTACACCAGCATGTTGCAGACAACTTCACCCGTTCATTGACTAAATCTATGTCTGCCAGGGTGCATTTCACCACAGACAGTTGGATGAGTAAGCATGGCCAAGGGACGTTACATCTCGTTGACTGAGCACTGGGTGATTCTGTTGGCTGTGGGGGCAGGCTCTGCTCCACAAGTCTTGGAATCCCCAAGGCTTGCAGGACAAAATTCTATATCTAACACTTCCTCCACTGCTTCTACCACCTTCTCTATCTCCTCTAAGGTCGACAACTGCACCCTCAAACTCTGCCTCAATGAGACACACTTTCCAACAGAGCAGAGCCAATCCCCACTACCTTTGTGCTGCGCAGCCAGGGCTCACATCAGTCAGGCAGTGTTAAAATTGATATGCCCTGGAGATCTCAGTCATGCAGCTGAAGAGTTGTGGACAGCTCTCCAGGCCAAGTTTGAGCAATGGCTGTCTCCGCTGAACCTGCATTGAGTGAAGGCCATGTCCGAAAACATTCCGAACCTGATGGAGGCCTTACAGCGAGGCAAGCTCACACACGTGCCTTGCATGGCTCATGTCCTCAACCTGGTGGTACAGCATTTTCTCCGCCACTATCCTGACCTGTATGAGCTGCTGCAAAAACCACAGAATCTGTGTACTCGCTTCCGCTGTTCGTACCCCTCAGGTCATCGACATGCATCGATACAGATGTCATGCCAGTTAACAGGTTGATAAGCGATGTACTGACATGGCGGAATTCCACTCTCCACATGTTGCAGCGACTGTGGCAGCAGCAACGAGCCCTGACACAGTATGTCATGTCGTAAAGCCTGGGCCAACGCAGAATGAATGTGATGCAAATCACGTTTACGGAGTGAGCACAGATTAAGGACCTCTGCAGCCTTCTGCACAGTTTTGAAATGTCTACTAAGACGGTTAGTGCTGGCGACGCTGTTCCGGTCATCTATATTCTGGAGCAGCCTTTGAAAGCCTGCGGGAGGAGGTGGTGGCTCCAGAGGAAGAGAAGGAAGCAGAAGAGGTTGTGGAAGGGATAACATTGTCTCAAAGTCCCAGACTGCCGTCACACAGGTGGGTGCCAAGGGAGGGTGGATTACTGCGATCAAGGTGGGCTGGTGATAACAGACAAACTGTTAGTGAAGGTTCAAGATCCGAGGAACAAATGGAGGAAAAGGTGATGGGCGAGCAACTGTCTGGAGATGAAGAGAATAATTATTATTAGAGACCGACATATGAGTGCCTTCTTGCTGCACTATCTACAACATGATCCCCGCATAGTTATGATTAGAAATAGTGCTGACTTCTGGGTTGCCACTCTGTTAGATCCATGTTATAAAACCAAATTTTGCAAGAAAGGGACCTGCAAATTCAGGAGTATCGAAACACACTTTTACTAACCTCAAGAGAGGTTTCCCTAAGACAGCTGTGAAGAACACAGTGCGCGTCGCATCTCTAGACTTTCAACATCCTGCATGTCAATTCATCAACGCCAAAACTTTAGCAGCAGTAGCAGTAGTGTAAGTGGAAAAAGCAATTTCTGTGAGTCCTTTGACACTTTTTTTTAGACCAGCTCGTTCACCAGCACAACAGAGTCCAAGTCTTACACGGGTGAACGAATGGAAAGGATGGTGCAAGAGTATCTAGAACTGAATATCAATACCATCAGGGAGGGTTTGGACCCTTTCACATTTTGGTCTTCCAAAATGGATGAGTGGCCTGAGCTCGCCTCACATGCCTTGGAGGTTTTATCATGCCTGCCAGCCAGCATTCTCTCAGAACGTGTCTTCAGCGCTGCTGGTGGTATCCTGATGGATAAGCGCAGTAGGTTGTCCACTGAAAGTGTAGACCTCCTAACTTTCATCAAGATGAACAAGTTATGGATCTCCAAGGACTTTTGCACCCCAATCGCAGACTGTACAGACTTGGGGATGTTGCATTTTTTAGTATGCTACATTAATCTTGCGTAACTGCACTCTGTTATATCTTTAGTGTGGCTTCTGTGCCTGCTGTTGCTGCTGCAGCGGATGTTAACACAAATTTGTGGAAATGTGAACAGTCATGGTTGGTCTACATCTGATGGACTGGCTGTAGTGTAAGACGTGTCGGTCACTATTACACTATTTCTACTCTCGTGAAATTTATGCCACTTGGGTGGTGTCAGGCCCTCATTTTTTGAAATTTAAAAACTCCTGGATGGGTGTCCATCTCCTGGGCTGGGTGTAGTGGAAGAACTGTCGGTCCCTAATATACTATTTATACTGTGGTGAAATTGATGCCACTTTGGTGGTGTCTGCCAATAATTTTTGGAAATGTGAACACTCCTGGTTGGGTGTCAATCTGCTGGGTTGGGTGTAGTACTTCCTAGAGAGCATTCTTAATTTGAATGGATGTTGTGAAGGGGCTTTTCTTCACCATGGAAAGGATTCTGCAATCATTCACCACTGTTGTTGTCAGTGGCGTTCCGTGAATAGAGCAGACTAAGCAGCAGCTATGGGGCCCAGACAGGTGAGGGGGCCCACGGCAGCCGCTGTCGTTTGGCAGCTGTGCTGTGCTGACACAGTACTATCTCCTTTAATTAAATATAAGCGACGGCCAGACACTGTAAACCCCCTTGAAGGTCCCCTTTCCTTGTTGTCTCCTGGTCAGCAGTTGGCTTAAGTCTCTGGCTGCATTTGCATAAGAAAGCCAGCCTGCAGCCAGAGACACGTGCATCACAGGAAACAGAAAACATTCATAAGTTTCACTCAGGGAGAGATACACTACACAAGAAGGTGAGCCCTGCTGGCTGGGGTATGGGGTGGATTTTTTTGTTGAATGTGTCCCCTCACTGTGCTGGCACTTTATATTTACAATGGCTAGCCTCTGGCTGCACTTTGCACCTTAGGGAGTGAGGGGGTCCTGATTGCAGGCACTGTGGAGGGTGGAGGAGGGGGGCTCTGCATGCACTGTAGAGGAGGAGGATTGCCCTGCATGCACTGCAGCCACCATCTGTACTCCTCACAATGCTTCTCCATTAGAGCTGGTTTCATGTGATCCAGGCAGGATGATGCTTCCTAGCTGTAGGTAAGACCTCCAGTCTATGTCCCACCACCAACTTCACTGTCAAGGTGTGCAACAATGCATGTTCATGCAATACTAAAAATGTGCAATGCCCTGGAAATCATGGTGCAGCCAATAAATGTTACTAATTTATTCTGCTCCTTCACCCCAGAGGCATGCACCTGGGAGACAGCAATTACATGGGGCGTGCTGAGCTCATGAGGTGCCTGAGAGTGGAAGTTCTGCAGATGTTATGGAAGATATTGTGTGCAGCATTTCTGTGTCAGCTTACCTGTGATAAAATGTGTCTTGTAGTTTGTACACATGTTGGAACTTTGCATAGCTTACATAGTCCAATCATTTCATATACAAAGATATGACATCCATCTACCTGTCTTATATGATGCCATGAATGATGGGCATTGCTTGTACCTGCTGTCAGATTAGGTACCACACTTCTTACATCGGAGCACACTATGCAGCATGTTCCCTGTCAGGCTAGGTTCACATTTATACGCCTGCAGACTTAATGCGTTGGACGTATACATTAAAACGTATGCCATGCATCAACCTACGAATTTAAACAAGTACATTTGATACATATCGTACTTCCATCTTTGTCTCTATATGTTTTTTTACTTAAAAAGAATCATTTTTTTCCATCCAGTTTTACTGGTGTCAACAGTCCCATCCCACTCCATTTTGGCATCAGTTCTGTGAGGAGGTGTCCAGAGGAATAAACTTTTTTTCACCCCACATTAAAAACGCGTACCTTTGGTCAATTATGTTTTTTTCCCACAATACAACGTGATCAGGGCAAAACATAGTCAGAAGAACATTTTTTTTACACTACGTGTTGCCCATTATGGTTTGTGTATGCCTCCATATACGTCTGAATACCATTTTTTTTTGCAATTCAGACATATTTGTCCAGCAGACTGCACTGTATAAATGTGAGCCAAGCCTAAAGAAGTCCTTTTTGTCCAAGGAGGATAAAGCACATTATAAACACAAGTCCATACTGTGTGTTGCTGCTTTGCAGTGTGTATTTTTGCCATGCTGATTTTACAGGTGAAAGGTATTTACTTTGAGCCTTTTTTTGGTTGTAATGGTGAATGCTTCAGGATTATCAATGACCAAAGGGGCGGCAAATTTTTCAGCCGCCCCGGGCCCCACAAACAGTTGCTACGCCACTGCACACACAAGATGGTGAGCCTGGCTGGGGGTCGATTTTTTTTGTTAAATGTGCCCCTCACTGTGCTGGCACTTTACATTTACAATGGCTCTGACTGCACTTTGCACCTTAGGGAGGGGGGCCCGGCTGCACGCACTGTGGAGGGTGTAGGGGGCCCTGCATGCACTGCAGGTGTGTGTGTGTGTGGAGTTAAGAGCACCTGTTTTTTTTTTTTGGGGGGGGCCCCATTCAGACTTTTGCTATGGGGCCCCATGATTTCTATGTACGCCCCTGGTTGTTGTCCAGGCCTTTTGTGTTCCCAAACTTATCAGTGCACTCTTTTTTTGTGGAATGTATCAAACTGTTGTTTTGGCCAGTCCTAATATTTCTGCTATCTCTCTGATGGGTTTCTTTTTTTCAGCCTAATGATGGTCTGTTTCTCTTCCAATGAGAGCTCCTATAACAACATCTTATGGGTTCACAGCAACAGCTTGCAAATGCAAATGTATCTTGAATATGTTTTAATGAACAGCTAAAATGCCAAAATTTGTGTCACTGTCCAAATATTTCTGGACCTAACTGTATACAATGGCATGTAAAAGTTGTTAGCACCCCTTGTCAAAATTACTGTTATTTTGAACAATTAAGCAAGTTGAAAATGAAATGATCTCTAAAAGGCCTAAAGTTAAAGATCGCACATTTCCTTTATATTGTAGGCAAAAAAATCCAATATATTGTCTTTTTTTTATTTTAAAAATTAAAAAAGGAAAATGGGCCAATTCAAAAGTTTGGCACCCTGCATGCTTAGTACTTAGTAGCACTCCCTTTTGAAATTATCACAGATTGTGAATGCTTTATGTGGCCAGCCAATAGTTTTTTAATTCTTGTTGGAGGGACTTTCATCAATTCTTCCTTGGAAAATTCTTCCAGTTCTGTGAGATTTCTGTGTTGTCTTGCATGCACTGCTATTTTGAGATCTAGCCACAGATTTTCAATGATGTTCAGATCAGGGAATTGTGAGAGTCATTATAAAACTTTCAGCTTAGGCTTTTTGATGTACTCTATTGTGGATTTTGATGTGTGTTGAAGATCATTATTCATTTGTATAAGTCATCCTCTTTTCAACTTCAGCTTTTTTACACATTGTGTTGTGTTTGCATCAAGAAGTTGTTGAAATTGCACTCAATCCATTCTTCCTTCTACAATTGAAATGTTCCCCATGCTATTGGCTGCAACACAGCCCAAAAGCATGATTCATCCACCCCCAAGCTTAATGGTTGATGAGATGTTCTTTTCCTGAAATTCTGTGCCCGTTTTTCTCCACTCATAGTTATGATCATTGTGGCCAAAAAGTTTTATTTTAACCTCATCGGTCTACAGGACTTGTTTCCAAAATGTATTAGGCTTGTTTAGATGTTACTTTGCATAGATCTGACACTGAATTTTATGGTGAGCACACAGGAGAGATTTTCTGTTATGACTCTTCCATGAAGGTCATATTTGTGCAGGTGTCTCTAAACAGTAGAACAATGTACCACAGTTCCAGAGTCTGCTAAATCTTTCTGAAGATCTTTTGCAGTCAAGCAGGGGTTCTGATTTGCTTCTCTAGCAATCCTACGAGCAGCTCTTAAGGGTATGCCACACTAAACAACATCGCTAACGGGATCGCTAAAAAAACGTCACTATTTAGCGATCCCGTTAGCGATGTTGTTGTGTGCGGCATCTGTCAGCGACGAGGCCCCTGCTGTGATCTCGCTCGTCGCTGACATCGTTCCGGACCCTATTTAGATCGTCGGCGCCCCGCAGGTAAGTATATATCGCTAAGTGTGGCACCTTTTCTTAGCGATTTAGCGGTACTTTTGTACCGCTAAAGTCGTTAAGAAGATCGCTAACCGCGATAGCGTCGTTAACTATATCGCTAAGTTAAGCCGCACTTAGCGATATAGAAACAATCCCGCTAGCGATCGCATTAGTATGCGTCTTTATCGCTATCGCTAGCGGGATTGTTTAGTGTGGCAGTACCTTTACTGAAATTTTGCTTGGTATTCAGGAACTTATCTTGATCTCCACTGTTCCTGCTAACTGCCATTCTTAATCACATTTTGAACTGAGTAAAGGGCAATTTGAAAACGCTTTGCTATCTTCTTATAGCCTTCTCCTGCTTTGTGAAACTCCATCATTTTCATTTTCAGAGTGCTAGGCAGCTGCTTAGAAGACCCATGGCTGGTGATTTTTTGGCACAAGGTTAGAGGAGGCTGGGTTTTTATAAAGCTGGAAAATGTTCATCACCTGGCTTTTTCTAATGATGATAATGAACAAGCCTTAACCCTAACAGGCTAATTAAGGTCTGAATCCTTGGTCAAAGTTATGTGAGCACAAATCTTCATGGGTGCCCAAACTTTTTCATTCACACCTTTTTTTGTAATTTTTAAAATGAAAAAAGGAACAATATTTTTTTTTGCTTAACCTCTTTTTGACATTTGTCGTAATAATCCGTCCATGTTCCCTGGGCCTTTTTGACCAGGGAGGGAGGAGGCTACCTCTGGCGAGTAGATGGAGGGCTGTTCGGCCCTCCAAAGAAATGTCACCCCACACCTTTACTGACCCACTACCAAACCGGTGAAGGATGTTGCAGGCAGCAGATCGCTCTCCACAGAGTCTCCAGACTCTGTCACATCTGTCACATCTGTCACATGCTGAGTGTGAACCTGCTCTCATCTGTGAAGAGCATAGGGCGCCAGTAGCGAATTTGCCAATCCTGGTGTTCTCTGGCAAATGCCAAGTGTCCTGCACGGTGTTGGGCTGTGAGCTCAACCCCCATCTGTGGACGTCGGGCGCTCAGGCCATCCTCATGGAGTCGGTTTCTAACCATTTGTGCAGACACATGCACATTTGTGGCCTCTTGGAGGTCATTTTGCAGGGCTCTGGCAGTGCTCCTCCTGTTCCTCCTTGCATAAAGGCGGAGGTAGCGGTCCTGATGCTGGGTTGTTGCCCTCCTATGGCCCCCTCCACATCTCCTGGTGTACTGGCCTGTCTACTGGTAGCGCCTCCATCCTCTGGACAATACGCTGACAGACACAGCTACCCTTCTTGCCACAGCTTGCATTAATGTGCCATAAAGGATAAGCTACACTACGTGAGCAACTTCTGTGGGTTGTAAACACTGCCTCATGCTACTGTACAGTACCTCTAGGATGAGAGCAATGACAAAATTCAAATGTGACCAAAGCAACAGCCAAAAAGGATGAGAAAAGAGAAATGGTCTGTGGTCCCCACCTGCAGAACCGCTCCTTTATAGGGGGTGTCTTCCTAATTGCCGATCATTTCTACCTGTTGTCTGTTCTATTTGCACAACAGCAGGAAAAATTGATTCACAATCGGTGTTGCTTCATAGCTGGACAGGTTGATTTCACAGAAGTGTAATAAACTCGGAGTTATATCGTGTTGTTTAAGTGTTCCCTTTATTTTTTTGAGTAGTGTATCTATAATATAACGCTAGGAGCGTCACTCTGTCTGAAGCCTTTATAGACTGTGCAGCGTGACACGCCTGCGCAGTCTGGCTCCAGACAGATTGAGGCATCCAGCGGTGAGTACTCTGTATGGCGCCGGAGATCGCGGTATGCGTACTGGATGCATACCGCGATCTCGGGCGCCATACTCACATACTTACCTGACCGGGAGGAGCGTTGCCGCGGCGCTTCTCTTCTCCCGGGGCAGGAGACCAGGAGTGCGCTTCGGAATCGCGCATGCGCAATAGCGCTATCCGGCGTCATTTTGCTGAAGACACATTTACAGTGTGTCTTCAGCAATATGGGCCGGACCGCGCGGTATGGGCATGCGCGTACTCCGGCGCCGCCTCCTCCCCCGGCGTCCAGCAGAACGGAACAGCGCTGGAGCACAGGGATGAAAGGTGAGTATAAATGTTTGTTTCTTTGGGGGTATGTGTGCAGTTTAATAGCGGTGAGGGGGCCATGCATATCAGGATAGGGGGGTGAGGGGACCATGCACATCAGGATTGGGGGGTGAGCGGACCATGCACATCAGGGTTGGGGGGTGAGGGGACCATGCACATCAGGATTGGGGGGTGAGGGACCATGCACATCAGGGTTGGGGGGTGAGGGGACCATGCACATCAGGGTTGGGGGGTGAGGGGACCATGCACATCAGGATTGGGGGGTGAGGGGAACATGCACATCAGGATTGGAGGGTGAGGGGACCATGCACATCAGGGTTGGGGGGTGAGGGGACCATGCACATCAGGGTTGGGGGGTGAGAGGCCCATGCACATCAGGATTGGGGGGTGAGGGGACCATGCACATCAGGAATGGGGGTGAGGGGACCATGCACATCAGGGTTGGGGGGGTGAGGGGACCATGCACATCAGGATTGGGGGGTGAGGGGACAATGCACATCAGGATTGGGGGGTGAGGGGACCATGCACATCAGGATTGGGGGTGAGGGGACAATGCACATCAGGATTGGGGGGGTGAGGGGACCATGCACATCAGGATTGGGGGGTGAGGGGACCATGCACTTCAGGGTTGGGGGGTGAGGGGACCATGCACATCAGGGTTGGGGGGTGAGGGGACCATACACATCAGGGTTGGGGGGTGAGGGGACCATGCACATCAGGATTGGGGGGTGAGGGTACCATGCACATCAGGATTGGGGGGGTGAGGGGACCATGCACATCAGGATTGGGGGGTGAGGGGACCAAGCATATCAGGATTGGGGGGTGAGGGGACCATGCACATCAGGATTGGGGGTGAGGGGACCATGAACATCAGGATTGGAGGGTGAGAGGACCATGCACATCAGGGTTGGGGGGTGAGAGGACCATGCACATCAGGATTGGGGGTGAGGGGACCATGCACATCAGGATTGGGGGGTGAGGGGACCATGCACATCAGGATTGGGGGGTGAGGGGACCATGCACATCAGGATTGGGGAATGAGGGGACCATGCACATCAGGGTTGGGGGGTGAGGGGACCATGCACATCAGGGTTGGGGGGTGAGGGGACCATGCACATCAGGATTGGGGGGTGAGGGGACCATGCACATCAGGATTGAGGGGTGAGGGGACCATGCACATCAGGATTGGTGGTGAGGGGACCATGCACATCAGGATTGGGGGGGTGAGGGGACCATGCACATCAGGATTGGGGGGTGAGGGGACCATGCACATCAGGATTGGGGGTGAGGGAACCATGCACATCAGGATTGGGGGGTGAGGGGACCATGCACATCAGGATTGGGAGGTGAGGGGACCATGCACATCAGGATTGGGGGTGAGGGGCTATGCACATCAGGATTGGGGGGTGAGGGGACCATGCACATCAAGGTTGGGGGGTGAGAGGACCATGCACATCAGGATTGGGGGGTGAGAGGATCATGCACATCAGGATTGGGGGATGAGAGGACCATGCACATCAGGATTGGGGGGTGAGGGGACCATGCACATCAGGATTGGGGGGTTGAGGGGACCATGCACATCAGGATTGGGGGGTGAGGGGACCGTGCATACGGGATTGGGGAGGTGAGGGGACCATGCATACAGGGATTGGGGGGTGAGGGAACCATGAATACCAGGATATGAATGAGCAGGTACCATGCATACCAGGATAGGGGTGAGGGGCTACCAGGCATACCAGGATTGGGTGATGAGGGGTCCATGCATACCAGGATGAGGAATGGGGTGCCATGCATACCAGATTTGGCTGGGGGTGAGGGGACCATACATACCAGCATAGGGATGAGGGGTACCATGCATACCAGGATAGGGATGAGGGGTGCCATGCATACCAGGATAGGAGGGGGGCACCACATACCAGCATGGGAGACCATATACCTTTAAAAATGCTTGCCAGGGGACCAAGCACATCAGGATTGGGGGGTGAGGGGACCATGCACACCAGGATAGGGGGTGAGAGGACCATGCATACCAGGATAGGGGGTGAGGGGACCATGCACATCAGGATTGGGGGGGTGAGGGGACCATGCACATCAGGATATGGGGGTTGATGGGACCATGCATACCAGGATTGGGGGGTGAGGGGACCATGCATATCAGGATTGGGGGATGAGGGGACCATGCATACCAGGATTGGGGGTGAGGGGACCATGCATATCAGGATTGAGGGTGAGGGTACCATGCATATCAGGATTGGGGGTGAAGGGGACCATGAATATCAGGATTGGGGTGAGGGGATCATGCACATCAGGATTGGGGGGTGAGACCATGCACATCAGGATTGGGGGGTGAGGGGACCATGCTCAACATGACGGGGGTGACGGGACCATGCACATCAGGATTGGGGGGTGAGGGGGCCATGCACATCAGGATTGGGGGGTGAGGGAACCATGCACATCAGGATTGGGGAGAGAGGGGGCCATGCACATCAGGATATGGGGGGTGATGGGACCATGCATACCAGGATTGGGTGATGAGGGGACCATGTATATCAGGATTGGGGGGTGAGGTTACCATGCATACCTGGATTGGGGGTGAGGGGACCATGCATATCAGGATTGGGGGTGAGGGTACCATGCATATCAGGATTGGGGGGTGAAGGGGACCATGAATATCAGGATTGGGGTGAGGGGATCATGCACATCAGGATTGGGGGGTGAGACCATGCACATCAGGATTGGGGGTGAGGGGACCATGCTCAACATGACGGGGTGACGGGACCATGCAAATCAGGATTGGGGGATGAAGGGGACCATGAATATCAGGATTGGGGGTGAGGGGATCATGCACATCAGGATTGGGGGGTGAGACCATGCACATCGGGATTGGGGGGTGAGGGGGCCATGCACATCAGGATTGGGGGTGAGGGGACCATGCACATCAGGATTGGGGGGTGAGGGGGCCATGCACATCAGGATTGGGGGGTGAGGGGACCATGCACATCAGGATAGGGAGGTGAGGGGACCATGCATATCAGGATTGGGCAGGAGGGAACCATGCATACCAAGATTGGGGGTGAGGGAACCATGAATACCAGGATGAGGAATGGGGTGCCATGCATAATAGATTTGGGTGGGGGTGAGGGGACTATACATACCAGGATAGGGAGAGGGGTGCCATGCATACCAGGATAGGAGGGGGGCAGCACATACCAGAATGGGAGGCCATGTACCTATAAAAATGCTTGCCACCGGGCGTAGAACGGGGCATCACTAATATTATATAATTATATATATATATATATATATACACTGTATTCCAAATTATTATGCAAATAATATTTTCTCAGATTTTCCCAAATTACCTATATGAATTGTAGTCATTGTAATTTTCCAGTCAAATAACTATCAGAGTAGAATTGAAAGGTTTTTGTACAAACTGCCTATGATAACAGTATATTTTTTAAAAAATAAAACACTCAAACTGCATGTTCCAAATTATTATGCACAGCAGAGTTTTCAACCTTTTCATTTTAATAAAGAACAAAAAAATGGTCATTTTTGAAATTATAAGCATTAGCAGGTTATTACAAACTGAAATCAAACAGTTTTCAACTCAAAACTTTATTCTAGGTGATGTTACATTTGCACATAGGACCCCTTGTTCGAAAGGAGCTTCTGAACTCTCTCGTCCATTGAATTTGTCAGGTTCTGGATGGTTTCTGCTTCAATTGTTTTGCATGAGGACAGAATACCCTCCCAGAGCTGTTGCTTAGATGTGAACTGCCTCCCGCCGTCATAGACACTCCTTTGGATGATGCTCCAGAGGTTCTCACTGGGGTTGAGGTCAGGGGAGCATGGGGGCCACACCATAAGTTTGTCCCCTTTTATGCCCATAGCAGCCAGAGATGCAGATGTGTTATGTGCAGCATGAGACGGTGCATTATCATGCATGAAAATGATCTTGCTGCGGAATGCATGGTTCTTCTTCTTGAACCATGGCAGGAAGTGCTGTTTGAGAAACTCAACATACACTATGGAGTTCATCTTTATCCCTTCAGGGATCCTAAAGGGCCGACAATCTCTCTCCCCATGATTCCAGCCCAAAACATTACTCCACCTCCTCCTTGTTGGCACCGTAGCCTCTAGTGTTTGCATGGGGTATCCTTCAACCAGCCATCCTCCACTCCATCCATCTGGACCATCGAGGGTTGCACAGCACTCATTGGTGAACAAAACAGTTTTGAAATCAGTCTTCATGTATTGTTTGGCCCACTGGAGCCGTTTCTGCTTGTGTGCAGTGGATAGAGGAGATCGACAGGATGGCTTACACTGCAAACCTCTGAAGGACCCTGCATCTTGTTGTTCGGGGGACGTTGGAGGCACCAGCAGCTTCAAAAACTTGTCTGCTGCTATGACAAGGCTTTTTTTGCCGCTGTTCTTTTAACCTGACATAATTGCCTGTAGGAAAGAGTCCTCAATTTTCCCTTATCAGCACGCACAGGTGTGTACTGTGAATCAGCTACATACTTCTTGATTGTGCGATGATCACGATGAAGTGTCTTGGCAATGTTGATTGTAGTCATGCCTTGACCTAAACACTCCACAATTTGTTGCTTCTCAGCAGCAGACGCATCCTTCTTTCCCATTTTAGCAGAAAATGTAGGCTGCTTAATAATGTGGAACAGCCTTCTTAAGTAGTCTTGCTTTTCATTGGACACACCTGCCAAACTAATTAGCACAGGTGTCTGCAATTGCTTGCAGTGATATAAAGAGCCCTGACACACATCACCATCAATGAGTTTAACTGACAAACAAAAAAATTCTTACCTTATCACTCCTAAACAATTTTTGCATAATAATTTGGAACACAGTGTATATATAACATGATTTTGCTTAAAGAAGAACTCGGACAACATTTTTTAAGTAATAAATGCATGTATGCATGTGATGTAGTGAGAGTGTCTCCGGTATCCAGCGCTATTCTTCTCAGCTACTCACTGAGATCATTGTTATATGTTGTGAATATGCTGGAGACGGTTTCTGAGCAGGGCTCCCTCCGGTGGTTGCTGAGGGTAATGAACTGATTAATGAATGGCTTTCAGCTGGCCCTGAATGGTAGGATATAAGTGACCTGATTTCCCAGCAGCCTTGCCGGTTATCAATTGTTCTTCTGGTCTTGCTTGAAGCACTGCTAGTTTCCTGCTCTCCTTCAGATAAGTGTTTGCTGTTTTTTTTTCTCTGTTTGATTTTCTCTGCTCGTTTGCTGCCTGCAGGGGACTGCAGCCTGTCCCCTTTTGGGGGTCTGGCGCTGCAATTATGCTCCGTTTGTGTCTGCACTTTTGCTTTGCTCTTTTGTTACTTTTATTTGCTGAATAGCGTTTTGTTACACCAGATGTTAGGGTTCGATTTCCCGCTGCTACACAAGGGGAGTCTCGAACCCGTCCCGCTGCGGTCTCCCATTCATCTCCGGCCGCAGTGGAGCCTGCTCAGCAGAGGCGTCAGTCCAGGCGTCTTGCCCACTCCACTACTGGGCAGTGACTTGTTGCTGCCTTTCCTGGATCTGCTATTATAGTCAATGCTGGAGCAGACGTCTTTGGGACAAAGTACTGCATTTTCCCTTCTGAGCATGCCCAGAGTGAGATCTCTCATTGGAGATCAGGGGTCACATGCTCAGGTACTGCAGCAGCTCCTATTGGCCCGCCAGGAAGGCCCTGTTACTACGAGTCTTCTGGAACAGGTTTCTCATTGGTCCTTGTTCCTGGAAGGTCCTGTAGCTGTTGCTATAAAAGGGTAGCATGGCTGGGCCGCCATGCGCTAATATCAACCATTGTATGCTATGCGCCAGTGTGGTCATGCGTGTGTGTGGTTAGGGACCCGGCTGAAATAAGCCACTAGAATACCGACTTAATCGGTGAGGAGTTTGGTGTGCTAGCTGGTCAGGGTCGGTGTCCTAGATGCCCTAGATTACCGGCATAACCGGTGAGGAGTTTGATTGCCGTATTCAGGGTCTGGCGTTCAGACGCCATAGATTGCGGGTGACTCCCGCGAGGACATTAGCGCATGACCACGTATTATGCTCGCTTAGCAATTATCCGTGTACCTGAGAGCCTGACAGGACACGGTACTTTTTCTCAGCGGCTCTGTGACGTAACAGGGTTCGCTTTTGACGCTAGACAGCGCCCTAGCGTTTTACTTTGCGGCTCACTGAAGTTAAGTGAGTTCGCACCTATCGCCATATAGCGCTGTGGCATCCCGTTAGCGGCTCTGGGATTAATAGAGTTCGCACTTACTGCCACAACGCGCTACGGCATTTATTTTTGCGACTCTGCGGGATAACAGAGTTCGCTACTTTCGCCATCTTATTAGCAGCGGGCTTCGCCTGCACGGTGGACCCCGGGCTGCGAACGCACCTCTCTATTATATCTATTAGGTGCGTTCCGCAGACCCTAACATAATATTAGCGCCAGGGTCTGGCTAGTAAAATGGCGGATGACCAGCGTCTAAGGCAGTATATCCAGCAGCTGGAGGGAAGGTTGGCGGCTCTTGAGCGCACAACCTCAGCTGTGGATATTACCGCAGTCGCTGTTCAGGCTGCTAGCGTGGCTGCAGCCAGTTTGTCCTCTGCTACCTCTGTCCCTACATTATCCCACCTCCCGCTTCCTGACAAGTTTGCCGGTGACAGCAAGCAATGTCGGGGATTCGTGAGTCAGTGCTCTATACAGCTCGAGCTTCTGGCTGCACGTTTCCCCACGGACCGGGCACGAGTGTGTTTTGTACTGTCTCTACTCTCGGGCAGAGCGTTGGAGTGGGCAACACCGCTGTGGGAGCGTGACGATCGTGTGGTGCGGAGTGCTCCTCGGTTTTTGGAGGCTCTGAAAAAGGTCTTTTTAGGACCTCAGGTCACGCACGATACGGCACTCCAACTACTGACAATGTCACAGGGCTTGTCCATGGTCAGCCAGTTCTCAGTCCAATTTCGGACTTTGGCCTCTGAATTAGAGTGGCCAGATAAAGTTCTTATTCCAGTGTTCTGGAGAGGACTGGCAGACCATGTAAAGGACGCTTTGGCTACCAGGGAGATTCCTGCCACACTGGAGAAACTCATTTCTATATCTACCCGCATCGACCTCCGTTTTCACGAGCGGAGGTTAGAGCGGACCCAGTGTAGGCAGAGGTTTCGGCTGGCACCCACCTTTGCCAAACCTCTGGAATTTCCCGTTCGGGCATCTGACTCCACAGAGACCGTGGAGAATACTCGAGTGGGATCTAAGTCTCGGACCACTCGAGTATCCGTGGTCTGTAGAGTGTGTAAGCAGTCAGGACATTATGCCAACCGATGTCCCCAGCGAATAAGTAAACGGTCATGTTCCGTGACCATGGGTGCAGGGTCATTAGACGCGAGGGATTTTGCTCCGAAGATGCTCCTTAAAGGGTTAATCTCTCTAGGTTCATCCATCCTTCCCGCCAAGCTTTGTGTGGACTCTGGGGCAGAGGGGAATTTTATGTCCTCCTCCTTTGCCTCTCGCCATTCCATACCGCTGGTGACGCTCGCCGAGCCAATATCGGTGAGAGTGTTAAATGGAGCAATCCTGCCCTCACAAATCACCCACCAGACTGTCACTCTACCTCTGTCTATGTCTCCTTCACATCAGGAGAATATATCCCTTTTTGTCCTTCCTGAGGGAATAGATGAGGTTTTGTTGGGATTACCCTGGCTTCGCCACCACTCTCCCCATATTGAGTGGTCCTCTGGGAGAATACTGGGTTGGGGTGATCATTGCAAGAACAAATGTCTCAGAGAGGATGTTCAGGTTTCCACAACAGAGATACCCATAGATCTTGATTCCCTTCCCAAGGTTTATCGGTCATACGCAGACGTATTCTCCAAAAAGGCAGCGGAGACTCTGCCGCCTCATCGCCCTTATGACTGTCCTATAGACCTCTTACCTGGAACGGAGCCCCCTCGGGGAAGAGTGTATCCTGTCTCTCTTCCTGAGACGGAGGCCATGTCACAATACATCCAGGAAAATCTGGCCAGAGGGTTTATTAGGAAGTCAGTGTCACCAGCAGGGGCAGGATTTTTCTTTGTGCAGAAGAAGAATGGAGAATTACGACCGTGTATAGACTATAGGGGTCTTAACGCCATTACCGTTAAGAACAAATATCCTTTGCCCCTAATATCTGAGCTCTTTGATAGGCTCCGGGGAGCAAGGGTATTTACTAAGCTGGATCTTCGTGGTGCCTATAACCTGATCCGCATCCGTGAGGGGGACGAATGGAAGACGGCGTTCAATACCAGAGATGGACATTACGAATATCTTGTGATGCCCTTCGGGCTCTGTAATGCTCCAGCCGTCTTCCAAGATTTCGTAAATGACATCTTCCGGGACATGCTTGCCACCTCTGTGGTAGTCTATCTGGATGACATTCTCATCTTTTCTCCAGATATGGACACCCACCGGAGAGATGTTTGCAGGGTCTTCGACCTCTTGCGGGCAAATTCCTTATATGCGAAGTTGGAGAAGTGTGTGTTTGAGCAGGAGTCTTTGCCATTCCTGGGCTATATCATCTCCACTCAGGGATTGGCTATGGATCCTGCCAAACTACAGGCTGTAATGGATTGGCAAGAACCCCACTCTCTTAAAGCGGTGCAGCGCTTTATGGGGTTCATTAATTACTATCGCCAATTCATTCCCCACTTCTCTACTTTGGTTGCTCCCTTGGTAGCCCTCACCAAGAAAGGAGCCAATCCCAAATTGTGGTCAGAGGAGGTCTCCAAGGCCTTTACTTCAATCAAGTCCCATTTTGCTAGCGCTCCTATCCTACATCGTCCCGAGGTTGATAAGCCTTTTATATTGGAGGTAGATGCCTCGTCCGTTGGTGCTGGAGCAGTCCTTTTTCAAAAGGATGCTCAAGGTCGTAAACATCCTTGCTTCTTCTTCTCCAAGACCTTCACACCTGCGGAGAGGAATTATTCCATTGGGGATAGGGAGTTGCTAGCCATGAAGTTGGCCTTTTCTGAGTGGAGACATCTCCTGGAGGGGGCTCGCTTTCCCTTCCAAGTGTTCACTGACCACAAAAATTTGGTCTATTTACAGACCGCCCAGCGGCTAAATTCCCGTCAGGCCAGATGGTCCCTGTTCTTCTCCCGATTCCATTTCACCCTCCATTTTCTCTCAGGGGAGAAGAACATTCGTGCTGATGCTCTGTCTCGCTCCGTGGTGTCCTCTGAGGAGGTGGAGGAGGAGCCTCGGCTGATTGTCCCCACAGAGAGCCTAAGAACTGTGTCCCCGGTTTCGCTTGAGTCTGTGCCTCCGGGCAAGACTTTTGTGCCCATCAATTTGCGACCGGAGGTTCTCTCTTGGGCACACTCGTCCAGGGTGGGTGGACATTTTGGGGCAAAGAGGACATCTGAGTTGCTGGCGAGGACATACTGGTGGCCACATATGGTCCGTGACGTCAGGGAATACGTTCAGGCATGCGTCTCCTGCGCCAAGAATAAGTCCCCTCGACAACGGCCAGCTGGTTACTCTTTCCTTTACCGGTGGCAGACAGGCCCTGGGAGATGGTCGGGATGGATTTTGTGGTTGGCTTACCCAAGTCTCGGGGCTGCACCATCATCTGGGTGATAACCGACCACTTCTCCAAAATGGTGCACTTGGTGCCGTTACCACGGTTACCGTCTGCACGGGCCTTGGCAGCATTATTCATTAGGCATATTTTCCGCCTACACGGTATGCCAGACAAAATTGTTAGTGATCGAGGTCCCCAGTTTGCGTCTCGGTTCTGGAGAGAGCTGTGTCGTTTACTCAGCATTGCGTTGAATCTCTCCTCTGCATACCATCCCGAGACGAATGGGTTGGTAGAGAGGGCCAACCAGACCTTGGTTACATACTTGCGACATTTTGTCTCTGCCAGGCAGGATGACTAGGCATCCTTGCTACCGTGGGCTGAGTTTGCTCTAAATAATGCTGTGGCTGACTCCACCGGAGAGACCCCATTCCTCCTGAACTACGGTCAGCATCCGCGGGTACCAGTGCCTATGCCCGTGTCTTCCGCCGATTCCAGGGTGGCAGACTGGGCTGTGGAGGCACGGGACATTTGGGACCGCACTCAGGATGCCATTCAGGCCTCCAAAGAGAGGATGAGGTCTTCGGCCGATGCCCATCGGCGCCCCGCTCCTACGTTTGCTCCGGGTGACCTAGTGTGGCTTTCTGCCCGAAACATCAGGCTACGGGTAGAGTCCACCAAGTTGGCACCTCGCTTTTTGGGCCCCTTTAAAGTTCTTGAGCAGGTGAACCCGATAGTTTACCGCCTAGCCCTTCCGCCTCGCCTTGGTATCACTGACACCTTTCACGTGTCCCTCTTGAAACCCGTGGCCATTTCCCGGTTTTCTGCTGGGACGTCGGGTTCATCTACCGACGATCATGAGGTGAACGCCATTGTTGGGTGCAAGGTGGTACGAGGCAAAAAATTTTATTTGGTGGATTGGAGGGGTTATGGGCCTGAGGATAGATCCTGGGAGCCTGCCGAGCATGTTCACGCTCCGCAGCTCATCGCTGCCTTTGAGCGCAGCGAGGCCCAGAGAAGGGGGGGCCCTAGGAGGGGGGGTAATGTTAGGGTTCGATTTCCCACTGCTGCACAAGGGGAGTCTCGAACCCGTCCCGCTGCGGTCTCCCATTCATCACCGGCCACAGTGGAGCCTGCTCAGCAGAGGCGTCGGTCCAGGCGTCTTGCCCACTCCACTACTGGGCAGTGACTTGTTGCTGCCTTTCCTGGATCTGCTATTATAGTCAATGCTGGAGCAGACGTCTTTGGGACAAAGTACTGCATTTTCCCTTCTGAGCATGCCCAGAGTGAGATCTCTCATTGGAGATCAGGGGTCACATGCTCAGGTACTGCAGCAGCTCCTATTGGCCCGCCAGGAAGGCCCTGTTACTACGAGTCTTCTGGAACAGGTTTCTCATTGGTCCTTGTTCCTGGAAGGTCCTGTAGCTGTTGCTATAAAAGGGTAGCATGGCTGGGCCGCCATGCGCTAATATCAACCATTGTATGCTATGCGCCAGTGTGGTCATGCGTGTGTGTGGTTAGGGACCCGGCTGAAATAAGCCACTAGAATACCGACTTAATCGGTGAGGAGTTTGGTGTGCTAGCTGGTCAGGGTCGGTGTCCTAGATGCCCTAGATTACCGGCATAACCGGTGAGGAGTTTGATTGCCGTATTCAGGGTCTGGCGTTCAGACGCCATAGATTGCGGGTGACTCCCGCGAGGACATTAGCGCATGACCACGTATTATGCTCGCTTAGCAATTATCCGTGTACCTGAGAGCCTGACAGGACACGGTACTTTTTCTCAGCGGCTCTGTGACGTAACAGGGTTCGCTTTTGACGCTAGACAGCGCCCTAGCGTTTTACTTTGCGGCTCACTGAAGTTAAGTGAGTTCGCACCTATCGCCATATAGCGCTGTGGCATCCCGTTAGCGGCTCTGGGATTAACAGAGTTCGCACTTACTGCCACAACGCGCTACGGCGTTTATTTTTGCGACTCTGTGGGATAACAGAGTTCGCTACTTTCGCCATCTTATTAGCAGCGGGCTTCGCCTGCACGGTGGACCCCGGGCTGCGAACGCACCTCTCTATCATATCTATTAGGTGCGTTCCGCAGACCCTAACACCAGAGATCTGATTTAGGTGGAAGAGGTCGTGTGATTCAGGTTTTTTGGCAATCAGAAGTGTTGTTATTTTTGTTAGCGTTTTTGTTGGATTGCAGTCAGAATTCTTTCCTGTACTTTTCTGTCTAGACAGATTGGGCCCCAGCATTTGCTCATTCTATTTTCTGTCTGTGTCCGTGCTTTCTTCTTGTCTAACCGCCATTACATGTTTGGGGGCTTCCTATTTTCTTTGGGGATCTGCTCCGGGGCAGATAGCTTTCATCTTTCTGCCTTTAGGTGTAGTTATCTCTCAGTCTGTGACGAGGCATCTAGGATCAACGTAGGAACGCTCCACGGCTACCTCTAGTTGTGTGGTTAGTTCAGGCAGGGCCGGCTCCATGTTTTCATGGGCCCCGGGCGAAAGAGTCTCAGTGGGCCCCTTTAACACAGACCACGATTCATGATGCACAGATACTGCAGAGAAATATGGGTATAGCACAACGCCAAACACTTCTCTTCTTCCATTACATGAGTGATATCTATTGTAAATTGTACAATAGCTCAAAAACCGCCAAATCCTCACAGCGCACAGTACAGACTGGACAGTACAGTCCTCCATACAATATTATGGGCACCACAGTCTCCCCCTCATCACCCATATAATACCCCATGCAGGATGTCACCCCTCCATCCCCCATATAATGCTCCATACAGGATACTGGTCCCCATATAAAGCTCCATACAAAATATTGAGCTCTCCTCTGCGCTGTGCTGCGTTCTGCACTGTTACGGCTCAGGAAAGGGCGCCGTGGAAAGACTCCCATCATCATCATCATTGCCTGCCCATTATCATCATCATTACCTGCCCATCATCATCATTGCCTGCCCATTATCATCATCGCCTCCCCATCATCATCATTGCCTCCCCATCATCATCATCTTCTCCCCATCATCATCACTGCCTGACATCATCATCAATGCCTGCCCATAATCATCATTGCCTCCCCATCATCATCACTGCCTGCCCATCATCATCAATGCCTGCCCATAATCATCATTGCCTCCCCATCAATATCATTGCCTGCCCATCATCATCACTGCCTGCCCATCATTATCACTGCCTGCCCATCATCATCACTGCCTGCCCATCATCATCAATGCCTGCCCATAATCATCATTGCCTCCCCATCAATATCATTGCCTGCCCATCATCATCACTGCCTGCCCATCATCATCACTGCCTGCCCATCATCATCACTGCTGCCATCATCATCAATGCCTGCCCATAATCATCATTGTCTCCACAGCAATATCATTGCCTGCCCATCATCATCAATCATCATTGTCTCCCCATCATCATTATCACTGCCCTCCCCCCACCACCATCACACATACAGCAGACACACACACACACACAAAGCATCGCACTACATACACACAGAGACACATACACAGACACAAACATCTCACCTGTCTGGCGTCCGCGCGCTCACTGCCACAGCAGGCCGCTGAATGATGACGTCATTCAGCGGCGCTGCTGTGAGAGGAAGCGCCGGCGTCCTGCAGGCGCCCCCTGATGCCCGGAGGGTGAGCTGCGGCAGCGGAGGCACGGGGAGAGGTGAGTATTAAGCCGGCCGCAGCCGGGTCCCTGAGCAAGCGGGTGGGGGCCCAGTGGCGGCGCTGACACCGCTAACGGGCGCCGGGGTGCCAGATGGCGAGTGGGCCCCCCCGCCTGCTCAGGGCCACGGCACTTGCCCGGGTGTGCCGGGTGTTGACGCCGGCCCTGAGTTCAGGTTACTGCAATCCAATAGGTTCCAGTCTCTCTGGTGTATTAAAGCTTTTGCTATTTTTTGCCATTTATCCTCAGTTACCGAAACATAACAGTATAACTGGCCAAACTGAAAATTATATGGTACTCAACAGAAGGGAAAAATAGTAAAAAAGGAAAAAGAAAAAAGGGAGTTGTCAGAAAAAAACTTTTTCTGTTTGTTGCATTTTTTCCCTCTTTTTCTCAATGGAGTTTGCACAGTTGTCTGGCTGTGTGGATCAGCTTGCCACTGAGGTTCGGAGTATTGCTACCTATCTTGCTGGGTTGCCAGTTGTGGAACCTAGGTTCCCCATGCCAGATTTGTTTTTGGGGGATCAATATAAATTTCTGAATTTCAAAAATAACTGTAAGTTGTTTTTTGCCCTAAGGCCTAAGTCCTCAGGGAACGCGGCACAGCAGGTTCAAATTGTCATCTCCCTGCTGCGCAGCGACGCTCAGGATTGGGCTTTTTCCCTGACACCTGGGGATCCTGTTTTGAATGATATTGATGTATTTTTTCAGGCTCTGGGGTTATTGTACGATGAACCTAATGTCACTGATCAAACTGAAAAGACCTTGTTGGCATTAAATCAGGGTCTTGAAGACGCTGAGTTGTACTGTCAGAAATTTCGAAAGTGGGCAGTCCTGACCAAATGGAATGATCATGCTTTGGCAGCCCTTTTTCGAAAGGGTCTGTCAGAAAAAGTAAAGGACGTTATGGTGGGATTCCCTGTTCCCTCCGGTCTCAATGATTCTATGTCTTTGGCTATTTAAATTGACAGACGTTTGCGTGAGTGCAGAGGTAAGCGTGAGATAGTGTTGCCTTGTGAGCCAGCTCCTGAGCCCATGCAGTGTGATGGAGTGACTTCTGGGACTCAGCGTCATGAGTTTCATAAGCGCAATGGGTTATGTTTCTACTGTGGTGACGCTTCCAATGCTATCTCTGTCTGCCCTAAGCGGGGAAGATGTTTTGCACGCTCAGTTGTCTTGGGTAGTGTTCAGACTAAATTTCTGTTGACTGTTACCCTGTTTTTGCTCCCTGTCCACATTTTCAGCTCAAGCTTTTGTTGATTCAGGAGCAGTTATTAACCTGATGGATTTTGACTTTGCCAAACGTTGTGGGTTTCCCATGTTACCCCTGCAGAAGTCTATTCCCCTACTGGGCATTGATTCTACCCCTTTGGCGGAGAATAAACCCCAGTTTTCTACTCAGGTGATAATGAGGGTTGAACCAGATCATCAGGAGAGTTGCAAATTTCTGGTGCTGCATATTCTGCATGACATTATTGTACTAGGTTTCCCTTGGTTACAGTCTCATAATCCTGTTTTGGATTGGAAATCTGTGTCTGTGACCAGTTGGGGCTGCCAATGTGTTAATACTGACACTCCTGTTTTTTCTGCCTCTCCCCAGTCTCAGGATGTCCCTGACTTTTTGACTGATTTTTCTGATGTGTTTAGTGAAAGTAAATCTGCATCCTTGCCCCCTCACAGGAGCTACGATTGCGCTATTGAATTAGTGCCTGGTGGTAAATTTCCTAAAGGTCGCCTTTTTAATTTATCTGTACCTGAACATGATGCTATGCGATCTTATATCAAGGAGTCATTGGAGAAGGGTCATATCAGAACATCCTCTTCACCCTTGGGCGTCGGTTTTTTCTTTGTGGCCAAAAAGGATGGTTCATTGAGGCCGTGTATTGATTATCGCCTCCTGAATAAGATCACTGTTAAATATCAATATCCGTTACCCTTGATTTCTGACCTATTTTCCAGGGTGAATAGTGCTAGTTGGTTTACCAAGCTTGACCTCAGGGGGGCATATAACCTTATTCGCATTAAGCATGGGGATGAATGGAAGACGGTGTTTAATACCCCAAAGGGGCATTTTGAGTACCTAGAGATGCCTTTTGGGCTTACTAATGCCCCTTCCGTCTTCCAATCCTTCATGAATGATATTTTCAGGGATTTTGTGGATAAATTTCTGATTGTTTATTTGGATGATATCTTGATTTTTTCCAATGACTGGGACTCTCATGTGAAACATGTTCGGACTGTGTTCCAGATTTTGAGAGAGAATGCATTGTATGTGAAGGGATCAAAGTGTCTTTTTGGCGTACAAAAGATCTCATTTCTGGGATTCATTTTGTCTCCGTCTGTTATTGAAATGGACCCGGTCAAGGTTCAGGCCATCTGTGATTGAGTTCAACCTACTTCATTGAAGGCTCTTCAGAGATCTTTGGGTTTTGCCAATTTTTATCGTAAATTTATTGGTAATTTCTCTGGTATTGTTAAACCATTGACTGATCTGACCAAAAAGGGTTCCGATGTGGTGAATTGGCCTCCTGAGGCAGTTTCTGCATTTCAGGAACTTAAGCAGAAATTCATTTCTGCTCCTGTTCTACGGCGGCCTGATGTTTCTCTGCCGTTTCAGGTGGAGGTTGATGCCTTTGAGATTGGGGCAGGTGCCGTTTTGTCCCAAAGGGATCCAGAGACCTCTAAGAGTAACCCTTGTGCCTTTTTCTCTCGAAAATTTTCTACAACTGAACGTAATTATGACGTGGGTAATCGGGAGTTATTGGCCATGAAGTGGGCCTTTGAAGAGTGGAGACTAGAGTTGAGCATTCCGATACCGCAAGTATCGGGTATCGGCCGATATTCGCTGTATCGGACTTTAGATACTTAGTTCCGATATTTTCCATATATCGTATACCGGAATCGGAAGTTCCCATAATTCTTTGAGAGGCAATGTGATTTTAGTCAGCCAATGAGGAATCCTAAGAAGTGTGGGCACATCCTGTACTGCTGCGCGTCATGTTAACTAATGGCATGGCTGTGATTGGATGCTGAAATTATGTCAGAATGCACTATAAAAGGCGCCGCCGCCATTTTAGCGTCACTGTGCTGTGAATTCAGATAGGGACAGAACGCTGCTCTGCTGACTCTGAGGGACAGTTAGAGATTGCGATTTTGTGTACTGTGCTTTAGGCAGGCTAGTTTACCAACCGCTGTGTAAAGCTTCCTTTTGCCTTGCAGTGTTGTTTTCACAGCTCTGCAAGGTGTGTGTGTGCATTCAGGTGACGCTGCAGTTTGCTCTGCATCCAACGCTGTTTGTAGGCATCTGCACGTGTCACTCACAGACTTATTTTTTTCTTTAGTGTAATTCTTGCTGCTCCATTCAATTGAAATTATAGTGTGACGTGCTTCCATCCGTATCCAATACATTGGTTGCAAACACTATAGAAGTACACAAAGGAGCCTTTCACAGATAGTGAACAGTTGTGTTTCAGTGTTCACTGCAGTCTGTGAGGTATTTTTTTTTTTTTTTAAATGCAGATCACGCTCCAGTTACTTCTTCAACTAATGCTGCGTGTACTCTGCTGAGCGTCTGTCACTGGCTCATCCTTGTCATTTTTCTAAAATTGGTGCTGCTTTATTCTATTTTAAATTTACTAAAATCTATTAGTGTGACGCTCTTCCATCAAAATACAATACATTGCTTGCAAACATAATAGAAGTCCACAAAAAGGCCTTTCACAGCAAGTGAACAGTTGTGTTCAGTGTTCACTCTAGTCTGAGGTTTAAATTTTTGGTAGGAGTGTAGATCCCACTCCACTTACTTCAACCACCGCTGCGTGTACTCTGCTGAGTGTCTGTCACTGGCTCATCCTTGTCATTTTTCTAAAATTGGTGCTGCTTTATTCTATTTTAAATTTACTAAAATCTATTAGTGTGACGCTCTTCCAACAAAATACAATACATTGCTTGCAAACATAATAGAAGTCCACAAAAAGGCCTTTCACAGCAAGTGAACAGTTGTGTTCAGTGTTCACTCTAGTCTGAGGTTTAAATTTTTGGTAGGAGTGTAGATCCCGCTCCACTTACTTCAACCACCGCTGCGTGTACTCTGCTGAGTGTCTGTCACTGGCTCATCCTTGTCATTTTTCTAAAATTGGTGCTGCTTTATTCTATTTTAAATTTACTAAAATCTATTAGTGTGACGCTCTTCCATCAAAATACAATACATTGCTTGCAAACATAATAGAAGTCCACAAAAAGGCCTTTCACAGCAAGTGAACAGTTGTGTTCAGTGTTCACTCTAGTCTGAGGTTTAAATTTTTGGTAGGAGTGTAGATCCCACTCCACTTACTTCAACCACCGCTGCGTGTACTCTGCTGAGTGTCTGTCACTGGCTCATCCTTGTCATTTTTCTAAAATTGGTGCTGCTTTATTCTATTTTAATTTACTAAAATCTATTAGTGTGACGCTCTTCCATCAAAATACAATACATTGCCTGCAAACATAATAGAAGTCCACAAAAAGGCCTTTCACAGCAAGTGAACAGTTGTGTTCAGTGTTCACTCTAGTCTGAGGTTTACATTTTTGGTAGGAGTGTAGATCCCGCTCCACTTACTTCAACCACCGCTGCGTGTACTCTGCTGAGTGTCTGTCACTGGCTCATCCTTGTCATTTTTCTAAAATTGGTGCTGCTTTATTCTATTTTAAATTTACTAAAATCTATTAGTGTGACGCTCTTCCATCAAAATACAATACATTGCTTGCAAACATAATAGAAGTCCACAAAAAGGCCTTTCACAGCAAGTGAACAGTTGTGTTCAGTGTTCACTCTAGTCTGAGGTTTAAATTTTTGGTAGGAGTGTAGATCCCGCTCCACTTACTTCAACCACCGCTGCGTGTACTCTGCTGAGTGTCTGTCACTGGCTCATCCTTGTCATTTTTCTAAAATTGGTGCTGCTTTTTTCTATTTTAAATTTACTAAAATCTATTAGTGTGACGCTCTTCCATCAAAATACAATACATTGCTTGCAAACATAATAGAAGTCCACAAAAAGGCCTTTCACAGCAAGTGAACAGTTGTGTTCAGTGTTCACTCTAGTCTGAGGTTTAAATTTTTGGTAGGAGTGTAGATCCCCTCCACTTACTTCAACCACCGCTGCGTGTACTCTGCTGAGTGTCTGTCACTGGCTCATCCTTGTCATTTTTCTAAAATTGGTGCTGCTTTATTCTATTTTAAATTTACTAAAATCTATTAGTGTGACGCTCTTCCATCAAAATACAATACATTGCTTGCAAACATAATAGAAGTCCACAAAAAGGCCTTTCACAGCAAGTGAACAGTTGTGTTCAGTGTTCACTCTAGTCTGAGGTTTAAATTTTTGGTAGGAGTGTAGATCCCCTCCACTTACTTCAACCACCGCTGCGTGTACTCTGCTGAGTGTCTGTCACTGGCTCAACCTTGTCATTTTTCTAAAATTGGTGCTGCTTTATTCTATTTTAAATTTACTAAAATCTATTAGTGTGACCTCTTCCATCAAAATACAATACATTGCTTACAAACATAATAGAAGTCCACAAAAAGGCCTTTCACAGCAAGTGAACAGTTGTGTTCAGTGTTCACTCTAGTCTGAGGTTTAAATTTTTGGTAGGAGTGTAGATCCCGCTCCACTTACTTCAACCACCGCTGCGTGTACTCTGCTGAGTGTCTGTCACTGGCTCAACCTTGTCATTTTTCTAAAATTGGTGCTGCTTTATTCTATTTTAAATTTACTAAAATCTATTAGTGTGACCCTCTTCCATCAAAATACAATACATTGCTTGCAAACATAATAGAAGTCCACAAAAAGGCCTTTCACAGCAAGTGAACAGTTGTGTTCAGTGTTCACTCTAGTCTGAGGTTTAAATTTTTGGTAGGAGTGTAGATCCCGCTCCACTTACTTCAACCACCACTGCGTGTACTCTGCTGAGTGTCTGTCACTGGCTCATCCTTGTCATTTTTCTAAAATTGGTGCTGCTACATTCAATTTCAAATAATTCAAATCTATTAGTGTGACATGCTTCCATCCGTATCCAATACATTGGTTGCAAAGAATATAGAATTACACAAAGAGGGCTTTCACAGCTATTGAACAGTTGTGTGAAGTGTTCACTGTTGTCTGAGGTTTTCAGGTATTATTATATTTACTTGTATGCTTTTATTTAAAAGCCAAGAACAATGAAGGCAAACATTCGCACTGCAGCTGTTGTCAAAGTTCAACCCACATTATGCACTTCCAACATTGCAGCTTTTGAGGCATGATGTGAGTTTGTTTTGCCTAAGTTATGGAGTGACAAAATGGCTCAGGGAACAAAACATAGAGATTTTGGGTCCATGGGCTGGAAACTCCCCAGATCTTAATCCCATTGAGAACTTGTGGTCAATCATTAAGAGACGGGTGGACAAACAAAAAATTAAAAATTCTGACAAAATGAAAGCATTGATTGTGCAAGAATGGACTGCTATCAGCCAGGATTTGGTCCAGAAGTTGATTGAGAGCATGCCAGGGAGAATTGCAGAGGTCCTGAAGAAGAAGGGTCAACACTGCAAAATTAGACTTGCTGCATTAACTCATTCTAACTGTCAATATAAGCTTTTGTTACTCATATGTTTGCAATTATATTTCTGTCTGTGATAAAAATATCTGTCAAACACACATAAAAACCAGAGGGCAGCAGATCATGTGAAAATATCATATTTGTGTCATTATCAAAACTTTTGGCCATGACTGTACAGTTCAGGTGGTAGAAAGATGAACATAACAGGATACATGTATAACGTTGCCAACCAGTTATTTAATCGGAAACAGGACAGGCAAATTCATGCGTGATCCATGCCTTGTTCATTTTCAGCAAAGTAAGCCGGTCTACATTATCAGAGGATAGTCGCATGCGACGGTCTGTTAGTACACCACCTGAAGCACAAAAGATGCGCTCCGATAATACACTGCCAGCAGGGCAAGCCAGCACCTCCAATGCATACTGGCTAAGCTCTGGCCATGTATCCAGCTTAGAGACTCAAAACTTGAATGGGGAAGAGCCATCTGGGAGTACACTGAGAGGGCAAGACATGTCGTCTGTTACCATCTTACGGAAACGTTGCCTCCTGCTGACTGGAGCCGTCTCGGATGGTGTAGACATTGGTGGCGCTGCCACAAAACTTCGCCACATTTGGAACATACTGGTCTTGCCCTGTGCAGAGGCGCTGCTTGTGCTCCCTCTTGTTGCAGAGCTGTCTCCACTGCCTCGACGCACAGAGCTGCTTTGTAAAGCAGTAGCAGCAGCAGTGCTCTCGGCTGGAATGGAGAACATTATGGATTCCGACAAGCTTACAACCTGCAATGATCCTCAGTGTACTCAACAATCGTACGACCAGCTGTACCCTTTCCTATTGCATTCTCACCCATCCCTGCAGACTGTGAGCCCTCGCGGGCAGGGTCCTCTCTCCTTCTGTACTTGTGTGTCCCTTGTCCAGCACATCTTTATTGTACCTGTCTATATTTTTCCCTTGTCATATGTAAAGCGCCATGGAATAAATGGCGCTATATAAATGTATAAGGCTATGGTTCCACGTCCGGAACCATAGCGCTTTGGACGGAGCGGAAATTCCGCTCCGTCTAAGCCCCGCCCCCTTTATGACGCGCGATCTTTCCGGAGGTGTCAGACACCTCCGGAACACTCGGAAAGAGCGCAGGGCTGCATAGCCCTTGTTAATTCTGTTGCGCGACGCACCGTCGCCGCAATACGCGAGGACATGCTGCGGTCTAAAAGACGCGCCGCATGTCCGTTTACGCAGTTGCCACTGCGTATTGTTACGCATGGTGGAGACGGGATTCTTGAAATCCCTCCACTATGCTGTAACATCTGGACGCTGCGTGTTTGGCGCTGCGCCAGCGCACAGCGCCAAACACGCAGCGTTCCTGACCGTGGAAACTCACCCTAATAATAATAATAATTGCAGCAGTGTGTCTGTTACTCCGCATTTTACGCTCCCGGTTCAACGGTCTGATGAGGCTTTGAAAGTTGTCCGGTAGCGAGGGTCTAGGAGGGTGTACACCCAATAATCAGACGTGGTGAGAATGTGGGTGATGTGGCGGTCGTTTCCAGGCACTGCAGCATGAAATCAACCATGTGCTGCAGACTTCCAACTGGCCAAGAAATGCTGTCCCCTGCAAGAGGCGTCATCTCTGCCTGCTCTGCATCACCCCACCCTCGCTCTACATACTGACTAGAGCGTTGTGTACCTCCCTCTGGAGCGATGTCTTCCTCCTCCATTGACTCCTCCTCATCCTCCTCACAAAGTGAGCCCTGCCCAGCCCTTCGTGAGGAACCACGTTGCGCTGACTGTACATAAGGTGATGGAATTTGTGACTCCTCATCCTCCACCTCTTCCAAAACCTCATCCCTTAGTGCTTGCAGTGTTTTTTCAAGCAGGCAGATAAGGGGGACAGTCAGGCTGACTAGTGCATCATCTGCACTCGCCATCCGCGTTGACTCATCAAACGCACGCAAAACGTGACAGATGTCCTTCATAGAGTCCTTCGCCAGTCCTTACACTGGCTGCCCATCCATTATAGGATCCAATTCAAAGTACTTGTTCTCACCCACAAAGCTCTCCACAATGCAGCAGCACCCCCCTACATCTCCTCCCTCATTTCTATCTATCGGCCTAACCGACTGCTGCGCTCTGCAAACGACCTTGGACTAACCTCTGCACTAATCCGTACCTCCCACTCCCGACTCCAAGACTTCTCCCGCGCTGCGCCAATCCTCTGAAATGCTGTACCCCAAGAAATTAGGACTATCCGCAATTTGCATGGTTTCAGGCGCTCCCTCTAAACACATTTGTTCAGAGCGGCCTATCACATTCACTAATCAAAGTCATTCTATGTGTGTGTGTGTGTGTGTAGCCCATTCACTATCCCCTCCATCCATCCATCCATCCCTCACTCCCTCAAAATGGCTGGACCATCATTGTAAATACACCATTGTATATAAACACCTGTACATTGTAGCTCCCCCTCCTCATTGTAGATTGTAAGCTCTCACGAGCAGGGCCGGCTTATATTGCTTTAATTATTGTATTGTTAACGTTGTTACTTATGACTTTTGTTCTGAAACTGTTAAACTGTAAAGCGCTGCGGAATCTGTTGGCGCTATATAAATAAAGATTATTATTATTATTATTATTATAGAGGCCCACTCAGTAGTGGTGAAGTGTGAACGGCGCAAATTGCGAGTTGATTGCGCCTGATGCAGCTGATACTCCATTACTGCTGGCTGCTGCTCACACAACCGCTCCAACATATGTAACGTGGAATTCCACCTGGTGGGTACGTCACATATGATGCGATGTTCAGGAAGGCAAAATCTGCGTTGCAGAGCTGCAATGCGCGATCTGACCATGCTGGAACGTCGCAAGTGAGCGCACTGTAGGCGGACCTTGTGCAGCAGTGCATCAATATCCGTATAGTCCCTCAAAAAACTCTGCACGACCAAGTTGAGCACATGTGCCAGACATGGTATATGAGTGAGGTTGACAAGGCCCAGAGCTGCCACCAGATTTCGGCCATTGTCACACACTACCAAGCCTAGCTGGAGATTCGCTGTCAAAAACCACACGTCGCTCTCCTGCTTCATGGCATTCCAGAGCTCCTGCGCTGTGTGGCTTCGATTCCCCATGGAAATTAATTTCAGGACGGCCTGTTGACGTTTGCCCACGGCAGTGCTCATATCGGTCGCAACAGCTAAGCATTGTGTGGTGCATGTGTGGGGTGCACGCATCACAGAAAGCAAAGCATCATAGAAGACAAGCATTGAGTAAACGGCAGTTATTCATGGCAGTTAATCAGGGCTGGAATAAGGTAGTCCACACTTTGCTATATTTTTAATCCTGAACAAAACATGTTCATAAATATTATGTTTATCAAATACCCTTATTATTATTATTACAACCTCATGCATGTTTTGCAATATATTTTAAATTTTATTTTAGGATATTTGTTTCTTGTTTTTTGTTATGTTTTTAATTATGTACATTAACTGTATCCTCCTGTGTTCCCTTGCCTTCCACAAACACCGGCCCATTCCCCCTTCATCACGACTCATACACATGAGCCCCTCCATACTTCCCTCTCCCATGTACAGTTCCCATGCACTCATCACCTTCCTGAGAAACCTCAGCCCATCTAGCCGAAACACATCACTGAAAAAACCAACTTACAACACCAACAACTACCTGCTCTTTATCTTCCTACTCCTATTGATTTCAGGGGACATCTCCCCCAACCCTGGTCCACCATCCCCCAACCTCAATCCCTACCCTACCTCATATTGAAACCATAATAATCTTATTAATATTAATTGCACTCCCTTATCTCCTTCGTTTAACTGTGCCCTCTGGAATCCACGGTCTGCATGCAACAAGCTAACCTTCCTGCACAACTACTTTCTGAACAACTCTCTTCATCTGTTGGCCCTGACTGAAACCTGGATTCAGGATTCTGACACGGTTTCCCCTCCTGCCATTTCCTATGGTGGCTTATAGTTCTCACATTCCCCGAGACCCTCAAACAGACATGGTGGTGGAGTCGGCATACTCCTGTCCCCACAATGCACTTTCCAGGTCATCCCCCCAATTCCATCACTCTCATTCCCTTCTTTTGAGGTCCACACCATCATGCTCTTTCGTCCCCTCTCCCTCAGAGTAGCGGTCATATATCGGACCCCAGGCCCAAAGTCATTCTATGTGTAAGTGTGTGTGTGTAGCCCATTCACTATCTCCATCCATCCCTCACTCCCTCAAAATGGCTGGACCATCATTGTAAATAGACCATTGTATATAAACACCTGTACTTTGTAGCTCCCCCATCTCATTGTAAATTGTAAGCTCTCAAGAGCAAGGGCGGCTTCTATTGCTTTAATTATTTTATTGTTAACGTTGTTACTTATTACTTGTGTTCTGAAACTGTTAAACTGTAAAGCGCAGCGGAATCTGTTTGCGCTATATAAATAAAGATTATTATTATTATTAAGCGTTCACTTGTCCATGTGGAGGTAGACCGTGACGGCTCCTGCAGCAATGTTTCTGAGGAACTGGAGTAGGAGGAGGAGGCAATGTGTACAGACTTGATTCCTGCAATCCTTGGAGTTGGCTGAACATGTACAGCGCCACTCGCAAGATCTGTACCCGGCTACACAACATTGACCCAATGGGCAGTGAGGGAAAGGTATCGTCCCTGGCCATGGGTACTGGTCCACGCAGCGGTGGTCAGGTGGACATTGCTACTGACGAAGTTTAGTAGCGCATGTTTAATTTTTCACGCAACATGCTTTTGCAGACCAGGGACGGCTTGCCTGCTGAAATAAAATCGGCTTGGCACATTGTATTGTGCGACTGCCAATGCCATTAAGTTACGGAAACTGTCAGTCTCCACCAGCCTGAATGACAGCATTTCAACGGACAGGAGTTTTGCAATGCCAGCATTCAGAGCCTGTGCTCGTGGATGGTTTGCCGAGTATGGCCGTCTTTTATCCCATGCCTGTGGTACCGATGGCTGTTTTGTGGCCTGGGTGTGTGAGGATGACAGGGAACTTGCTGCTGTGGGTGGAATAACACTTTGTCTCTGGACACCATTGACCGAGGTTCTTCCATGGCGATCCTGTGAGAAAGCCGAACCAGCTGTGTGTCAGCTGGAGGAAGAGGCTCCGACACGACCTGACGATGTAGGTGCTGCTGTAGGTTGGCCTACATCTCCAGTGTGTCTTTGTAACTCAACTACGTGCTTTGTACCCACATGTTTGCACATATTTCCCACCTCTTCCGACAAGCCTACAACCTGCAATGATCATCAGTCTACTGAACCACCACACGATCAGCTCTTCCCTCTCCTAGTGTATCCTCAACCACCCCTGTAGATTGTGAGCCCTCACGGGCTGGGTCCTCTCTCCTTCTGTACTTGTGTGTGCCTTGTATTGCTCATGTTTACTGTAATTGTCTATATTTGCCCCTCTTCACATGTAAAGCGCCATGGAATAAATGGCGCTATTAAAATCTATAATAATAATAATATTACTGGTATTGACGTTACTGACACTTTTACCTGTTTTTACTTTTAGATTACACAGCTTGCATTTCACATAGCAAATATCATCTGCAAGTGTGTCAAAAAAGGACCACGCAGTGCAAGTCCTGGGAGCGCCCGTTTTGACTTTTGGAAGAGAACTGCTCCGAACAGGTTCCAAACTGGAGGCTACAGTCAACCGAGTCTGCAGCCTAACTCTCCCTCCTGTTTGTACCGTTGGGGCAATCTCTTCCTCAGAGCTGCTCCCACCACCTTCCTGTTCCTCACGCCATGTTGGGACTTGGACCTCATCATCTCTACTACCCTCTTCCAAAACCTGCTGCTGTTGGGTGGTCTGGCCAGCACCATGCTCAACAGAAACTGGCACCTGAGTCTCATCATCATCAGATGCGTTCTGCGGTGTGCTGAGCATCGGCACTGGCTCACCCGCCTCTTCAGATTCTGAGAGACACAGCTGTTGCACATCACTGCATACTCCCTCTTCTTCACATTCCAGAATGCTGCTTGGCTGGGCCCCTGTTTGCAAGCCAACAGATTCTGAGAACAGAAGCAGAGACTCAGCTGGATCCTGTACAGAACTGTCTGACTGCCTGGGCAATTTGGCAGGCGGTGAAGAGACAGATGGTTGCTCAACAGTGCTGTGTTCCTGAGAGGAGGTGGAAGCAATTGAAGTCGATGCATTGGCTGCCATCCAAGCAACAACGGCTTCAATTTGTTCTTCCCGCAGCAGGGGGGTACGCCGACCTCCTACTAAAGTGCACATAAAGGAACGCTCGGAAGTGCTGTTAGCACAGTCAACACTTGCTCCTGTGTTACTGGGGTTCAGTAATGTCAGCTGTTCCCCTGCTGTGTGTACGCCAAAAAGTCATGCTGCCTCCACCCTGTCCTCCTCTCATCCCTGGGCTCCAACACCGCCAGTTGTTGCTCGGAAGTAATTGGCACGGGTACTGACTCCTGCCCAGCCTGGTTACAGCACGACAGCTGTTTACTGGCAGTGTCAACGTTAATTAGCCTCCAATAAGTTGTCCTGTCGTGTTGCATTCGGGTTAGCCGACTCTATGGTGCCTGCAGTTTAGGTGATTCCTATGTGTGCTGTGGGATATCTAAATAAAGTCTGTTTCCGTTGTGACAATAGGACAAGCACCCACTGTAGGACTGTGTGATTCGGTAACTGCGGACAGCTTGCGGCCTGTCAACTTACATTTACATGGGTGCCTTATGGTACCCGTCTGGGTTCCAGTACCGTCAGCTGGTTCTCCGCAGTGCCTTTGGCCTCGGTGCCTCCATGTCGGTATCCGAGTTCCAGCAACGTCTGCTGGTCCTTGGTAGTGCTTTTGAGCACAGGTACCTCCTGCTTAGTAACCGTGTCCCAGTAACGTCAGCTGGTCCTCGGTTGTGCCATTGGCTCTTTTCCTTCTGCTGCCCCTCCGGGTTCCAGCACAGTCAGCTGGTCCTCGTTACTTGCATTGGCTCTTGTACCTTCTGCTACCCGTCCGGGTTCCAGTACCGTCAACTGGTTCTCCGCAGTGCCTTTGGCCTCGGTGCCTCCAGTTCGGTATCCGAGTTCCAGCAACGTCTGCTGGTCCTTGGTAGTGCTTTTGAGCACAGGTACCTCCTGCTTAGTAACCGTGTCCCAGTAACGTCAGCTGGTCCTCGGTTGTGCCATTGGCTCTTTTCCTTCTGCTGTCCCTCCGGGTTCCAGCACAGTCAGCTGGTCCTCGTTACTTCCATTGTCTCTTGTACCATCTGATACCTGTCCGGGTTCCAGTAACATCAGTGGTTCTCGGAAGTTAGACAACCGTAAAGACCACCCCGAAGAAGATGACAACCCCAAGGACGACGAGCATCAAGCCAACCAGCCTGAACACCATCACAAAGAGGAAATAAAAAATTACCCAGAAGAAGATCACCAACAGGACAAAGAAGGTTAAGACAAACTACAAGATACAGAACAAGAGACAGAAGAACAATAAGCAGAAGATCAAAAAGCAGAAGAACATGAAAAATAAGACCAAAATGAAGAGCAAAATATATGCTGTAAATTATAAGCAGAAGAAGACTAAGCAGTGTATGGGGGTGAGTCCGTTCCTCCTCGTGGTGCCCCTGGAAAATGCCTGCTGCTGCAGGCTAAACTGAACACGGACAAATACTGTTGTAATTTAAATCTTTTGTGACAGCAAGAACGGAAGGAAGAAAAATTCATACTTTTACAGATTACAAGTACAGGAATCTCTGTCACAAATAAGAATATGATGAAGAAGATGAAGAGGAAGAAGATGAAGAAGTAGAATATGAAGAAGAATAATAGTTTAATAAGAACAATATGAGTAATGTTAACAAAAAGATGAATAACAAGAAGTTTAAGAAGAAGATAAAGAAGGTGAAGATGAAGAATAATTAGATGACAAAGATGATGCTGCTGAAGATTATGAAGGTGAAAGTGTGGCAAAAGTTAAAAAGGTCAAGAGCATGCCAGTTGTGAAACATACATATTTGCCAAAATAGAAAAAAGGTTAACAACATTGTCAATTTCTTCGTCAATCCGAACGTCTTTAAAAAAAAAATATTAATGCTATTCCATTGGATTGGGTTAAACATCTATGCCTTTAATGTCTCCTCAACCTCCCCCAATACATTCTACATTACTCATTGTTGTTTTCCTTCATGTACAATTATCCAACAAGCCAAGAATGGGTTTTTTTTAATTACGATATTTTGTTCCCATAGACTTACATTGGATTTCCGGTATGGGTATCGCCGATATTTTGTGGATATTGTCGATACCATTCCGATCCGATATTTTTGGATATCGGAAAGTATCGCTCAACTCTAGTGGAGACATTGGCTGGAAGGAGCCAAACATCAGGTGGTGGTCCTCAGGGACCATAAGAACCTGGTTTATCTCGAATCAGCCAAGTGACTTAATCCTAGACAGGCCAGGTGGGCCTTGTTTTTCACACATTTTAATTTTGTGGTTTCTTTTCTTCCTGGCACTAAGAATGTCAAGGCGAATGACATTGCAGATTCTCCTGAGTTATCTGATCCTGCTGTTATTTTGAAAGAGGGTGTGGTTCTTTCCTCCATTTCGCCCAATTTGAGACTGGCTCTGGAAGGGTGTCAGGTGGATAAACCTGAGCGCTGTCCTGTTGGGATGTTGTTTGTTCCAGACCAGTGGTAAAAGAGTGTGATGTCTGAGATTCATTGTTCCACGTTGGCTGGTCATCCCGGGATTTTTGGTACCAGAGACTTGGTGAGTCACTCCTTTTGGTGGCCTACTTTGTCTCGTGACGTCAGGGACTTTGTGCAGTCCTGTGGGACTTGCTCTCGTTCCAAGCCTTGCTCTCATTCTAGTGGTTTGTTAATGCCATTACCTGTACCCAAGAGGCCATGGACCCATATTTCTATAGATTTTATTTCTGACCTTCCTGTCTCTCAGAGAATGACCGTTATCTGGGTAATCTGTGATAGATTTTCCAAGATGATACATCTTGTGCCATTGCCTAAGTTGCCTTCCTCCTCCGAGTTGGTGCCTTTGTTCTTTCAGCATGTGGTTCGGTTGCATGGCATTCCGGAGAACATTGTGTCTGACAGAGGAGTCCAGTTTGTTTCCAGATTTTGAAGGACATTTTGTTCTAAACTTGGTGTTCAGTTGTCTTTCTTCTTCATTTCACCCTCAGACCAATGGACAAACCGAGAGAACAAACCAGACCTTGGAGACTTATTTGAGATGTTTTGTGTCTGCTGATCAGGATGACTGGGTCTCTTTTTTGCCTTTGGCGGAGTTTGCACTTAATAATAGAGCTAGCTCTGCCACCTCGATGTCTCCATTTTTCTGCAATTCCGGGTTTCACCCTCGATTTTCTTCAGGACAGGCGGAGGCTTCTGTCTGTCCGGGGGTTGACTCTATTGTGCAGCGTATGCAGCAGATTTGGGACCAGGTGGTGGAGAGGTTGTCTCTCTCGCAGGAGAAGGCCCAGCGGTTTGCCAACCGGCATAGGACTGATGGTCCTCGTTTTAAAGTGGGGGACTTGGTTTGGTTGTCCTCAAGGAATATCCCTATGAAGGTTGCATCTCCTAAATTTAAGCCAAGGTTCATTGGACCTTATAAGATCATGGAAATTATTAATCCGGTTTCCTTCCGTTTGCTTCTTCCAGGGACATTTAAGATCCATAACGTGTTCCACAAATCCTTATTGAAGAGGTTTGTCGAACCATTGGTTCCTATGGCTGCACCTCCCGACCCTGTTTTGGTTGAGGGCAATTTGGAGTATGTGGTTGAGAAGATATTGGATTCTCGCTTTGCTAGACGGAAACTCCAGTATTTGGTTAAGTGGAGAGGTTATGGTCAGGAGGACAATTCTTGGGTGTTTGCTTCAGACATTCATGCTGGGAGACTTATCCGTGCTTATCATCGAGATCATCCTGATCGGCCTGGTTGCGCAGGTGAGGGTTCGGTGACCCTCCTCAAGGGGGGGTACTGTTGTGAATATGCTGGAGGCGGCTTCTGAGCTGGGGCTCCCTCCGGTGGTTGCTGAGGGTAATGAACTGATTAATGAATGGCCTTCAGCTGGCGCTGAATGGTAGGATATAAGTGGCCTGATTTCCCAGCAGCCTTACCGGTTATCAATTGTTCTTTTGGTCTTGCTTGAAGCACTGCTAGTTTCCTGCTCTCCTTCAGATAAGTGTTTACTGTTTTTTTTCCTCTGTTTGATTTTCTCTGCTGGTTTGCTGCCTGCAGTGGACTGCAGCCTGTCCCCTTTTGGGGGTCTGGCGCTGCAATTGTGCTCCGTTTGTGTCTGCACTTTTGCTTTGCTCTTTTGTTACTTTTAATTTGCTGAATAGCGTTTTGTTACACCAGAGATCTGATTTAGGTGGAAGAGGTCGTGTGATCTCAGGTTTTTTGGCAATCAGAAGTGTTGGTATTTTTGTTAGGGTTTTGTTGGATTGCAGTCAGAATTCTTTCCTGTACTTTTCTGTCTAGACAGATTGGGCCCCAGCGTTTGCTCATTCTATTTTCTGTCTGTGTCCGTGCTTTCTTCTTGTCTAACCGCCATTACATGTTTGGGGGCTTCCTATTTTCTTTGGGGATCTGCTCCAGGGCAGATAGCTTTCATCTTTCTGCCTTTAGGTGTAGTTATCTCTCAGGCTGTGACGAGGCATCTAGGATCAACGTAGGAACGCTCCAGGCTACCTCTAGTTGTGTGGTTAGTTCAGGTTACTGCAATCCAATAGGTTCCAGCCTCTCTGGTGTATTACCGCTTTTGCTATTTTTTACCATTTCTCCTCAGTTACCGAAACATAACAGTTATACTGATTAGTCAGATCTTTCTCTGCTTTGTCGGAGGTCAAATTTACAATGAAAGCCTATGGAGCCTCGTTCTGACGCTCCATAGGCTTTCATTGTAAAAGACAGTCCGGGTAGCGCAGAGCGCAGCATGATCCTGGTCAGTCTTCAGGGAGGTGACGCAAAGAGCAGCAGAGAAGAACAGCACTGGATACTGGAGACAGCAGTGATAGATGAGTATATTACTGCACTCACACTTCACTACACACACGCGCATTTTATATATAAAACATTTTGTGGGAGTGCTTCTATAACCCCTTAATGTCCATGGAAGTGCACAGTCCGTCATGGCAAGGTGTCAGTTTTGGCACCTTGACGGACTGTGCACGTCCAGCCTTTGAACTACCACTGCGTGTAAACACGCAGTGGTAGTTCAGTGCCGACAGCTGTCAGAGACAGCTGACAGGCACAGCAAGTGGTGCGGGGACCTTTGCCGTCGGTCCCCGCACCCACAGAGCTGTGATTGGTCAGTCAATGTAACTGACCAAACACAGCAGCGATCGGGCAGAAGAGGCTGAAATTTCAGCCTCTTCTGCCCGATCAGTGCAGGAGCTCAGCGCTGCAGTGGCTGTGCTTCCTGCACTAACAGCAAGGAGCGGCGCCCCCGCCTCCCCAGGCTGTTAACCCCCTGACTGCTGCGATCGAGCGCGATCACAGCGCTCAGGGGGAGAGGCAGAGGGTCGGGAGCTCCCTCTGCCTCAGATCGGCGCCCTGCAATATATTTGCAGGGCCCAATCTCTGCCTTGATGACCTGGGGGTTGTCATGACAACCTCTGGGTCATCTAGCTACGGAAAGCCGCTGTAACCACGGTCACAGCAGCTTTCACCATAGGTACAATGCATTGCAATGCTGGAGCATTGCAATGCATTGTACCTGCAATCAAAATTAAAAAAGTTAAAGTCCCATAAAGGGACAAGGTAAAAAAAGCATTTTTTTAAAAAGAATTGTAAAAAAAAATATTAAAAAATAATTTAAAAAAATTCCCCTAAAAAATACACATTATTATGTAATACAAAAAACAAAAAAATGCACATGTTTGGTATCACCGCGTCTGTAAAAACCCCATCTATAAAAGAGTAACCATAGTTAACCACTTCAGTGAAAGCCGTAAAAAAACACAAAAAAGTAGTAAATTATACTTTTTCCAAGTGGTATCATCATACCTCTTGGAAAAAGTGTAATAAGACGCAATCAAAAAGACAGATATAAATAAATATGGCACCGTTGAAAACGTCATCTTGTCCCGCAAAAAATAAGCTGCTATACAGCATCACAGCAAAAAAATAAAAAAGTTATAGCTCGCGGAATAAACTGATGCAAAAATAATTATTTTTCTATATAATTTTTTATTGTGTAAAAAAACGCCAAAACATAAAAAAATATATAAATGAGGTAGCGCTGTAATCGTAGTGACCCGAAGAATAAAGCTGCTTTATCAATTTTACCACACGCGAAACAGAGAAAAAAAAACAAAAAAACAATTCCTGAATTGCTGGTTTTTGTTCATTCTGCCTCCACAAAAATCGGAATAGGAAGCGATCAAAAAATGTTATGTGCCCGAATATGGTACCAATAAAAATATCAGCTCGTCCCGCAAAAAACAAGCCCACACATAACTCTGTCGGCCGAAATATGAAAAAATTATAGCTCTCAAAATACAGCGATGCAAAAATTTCTTACAAAAAATTCTTCCAAAAAAAGAGTCTTTTAGTGTGTGACAGAAGCTAAACATGAAAAAAGGATGTAAATCTGCTATCGCTGTAATCGCACTGACCCGAGAAATAAAGTCGCCTAATCACTAATACTGCACGAGGAATGGCGTAAAAAGAAAACCAATTCTTCACCTTTTGTGGATTTGTTCATTCTGCCTCCCAAAGATCGCAGTAAGGCGATCACAGTGGTTCCCCCCACATATGGGGTATCAGCGTACTCAGCACAAATTGCACATCAACTTTTGGGGTCCTATTTCTCCTGGTACCCTTATAAAAATAAAAATTTGGGGGCAAAAAGATTATTTTTGTGGAAAAAAATATGATTTTTTTTTATTTTCACCGCTCTACGTTATAAACTTCTGTGAAGCCCTTGGGGTTCAAAGTGCTCACCACACATCTATATAAGTTCCTTGGGGGGTCTAGTTTGCAAAATGGGGTCACTTGTGGGGTTTCTACTGTTTAGGCACATTAGGGGCTCTCTAAACGTGACATGACACCCGCAGACCATTCCATCAAAGTCTGCATTCGAAAACGGCGCTCCTTCCCTTCCAAGCACTGCCATGCGTCAAAATAGTAGTTTACCCCCACATATAGGGTATCAGCGTACTCAGGACAAATTGCACAATAACTTTTGGAGTCCTGTTACCTTTTGGAAAATAAAAATTGGGGTGAAAAGATCATTTTTTTGGAAAAGATATGATTTTTTAATTTTACTGCTCTACGTTATAACCTTCTGTGAAGCCCTTGGGGGTTCAAAGCTCTCACCACACATCTGGATAAGTTCCTTGGGGGGGTCTAGTTTCCAAGATGGGGTCACTTGTGGGGTGTTTCCACTGTTTAGGCAGATCAGGGGCTCTCCAAATGCAACATGGCATCCAATCTCAATTCCAGCCAATTAAGTCAAATGGCGCTGCTTCCCTTCCGAGCTCTGCATGCGCACAAATAGTGGTTACCCACACATATGGGGTATCAGCGTACTCAGGACAAATTGCACAATAACTTTTGGGGTCCTTTTATCCTTTGGAAAATAAAAATTGTGATGAAAAGATCATTTTTGTGGAAAAAATATGATTTTTAATTTTACGGCTCTAAGTTATAACCTTCTATGAAGCCCTTGGGGTTCAAAGCTCTCACCACACATTTAGATAAGTTCCTTGGGGGGTCTAGTTTCCAAAATGGGGTCACTTGTGGGGTTTTCCACTGTTTAGGCACATCAGGGACTCTCCAAATGCGACATGGAGTCCAATCTCAATTCCAGCCAAAAAAGTCAAATGGCGCTGCTTCCCTTCCGAGCTCTGCCATGCGCCCAAATAGTGGTTTACCCCAACATATGGGGTATCAGTGTACTCAGGACAAATTGCACAATAACTTTTGGGATCCTTTTATCCTTTGAAAAATAAAAACTGGGGGTTAAAAGATCATTTTTGTGGAAAAAATATGATTTTTTAATTTTACGGCTCTACGTTATAACCTTCTATGAAGCCCTTGGGGGTTCAAAGTGCTCACCACACATCTATGTAAGTTCCTTGGGGGGTCTAGTTTGCAAATGGGGTCACTTGTGGGGGTTTCTACTGTTTAGGCACATCAGGGGCTCTCTAAACGTGACATGACACCCGCAGACCATTCCATCAAAGTCTGCATTCGAAAACGGCGCTCCTTCCATTCCAAGCGTCAAAATAGTGGTTTACCCCCACATATAGGGTATCAGCGTACTCAGGACAAATTGCACAATAACTTTTGGAGTCCTGTTACCTTTTGGAAAATAAAAATTGGGGGTGAAAAATCATTTTTTTGGAAAAGATATGATTTTTTAATTTTACTGCTCTACGTTATAACCTTCTGTGAAGCCCTTGGGGGTTCAAAGCTCTCACCACACATCTGGATAAGTTCGTTGGGGGGTCTAGTTTCCAAATGGGGTCACTTGTGGGGGTTTCCACTGTTTAGGCAGATCAGGGGCTCTCCAAATGCAACATGGCATCCAATCTCAATTCAAGCCAATTAAGTCAAATGGCGCTGCTTCCCTTCCGAGCTCTGTCATGCGCACAAATAGTGGTTTACCCACACATATGGGGTATCAGCGTACTCAGGACAAATTGCACAATAACTTTTGGGGTCCTTTTATCCTTTGGAAAATAAAAATTGTGATGAAAAGATCATTTTTGTGGAAAAAATATGATTTTTTAATTTTACGGCTCTAAGTTATAACCTTCTATGAAGCCCTTGGGGGTTCAAAGCTCTCACCACACATTTAGATAAGTTCCTTGGGGGGTCTAGTTTCCAAAATGGGGTCACTTGTGGGGGATTTCCACTGTTTAGGCACATCAGGGACTCTCCAAATGCGACATGGAGTCCAATCTCAATTCCAGCCAAAAAAGTCAAATGGCGCTGCTTCCCTTCCGAGCTCTGCCATGCGCCCAAATAGTGGTTTACCCCAACATATGGGGTATCAGCGTACTCAGGACAAATTGCACAATAACTTTTGGGGTCCTTTTATCCTTTGGAAAATAAAAATTGTGATGAAAAGATCATTTTTGTGGAAAAAATATGATTTTTTAATTTTACGGCTCTAAGTTATAACCTTCTATGAAGCCCTTGGGGTTCAAAGCTCTCACCACACATTTAGATAAGTTCCTTGGGGGGTCTAGTTTCCAAAATGGGGTCACTTGTGGGGATTTCCACTGTTTAGGCACATCAGGGACTCTCCAAATGCGACATGGAGTCCAATCTCAATTCCAGCCAAAAAAGTCAAATGGCGCTGCTTCCCTTCCGAGCTCTGCCATGCGCCCAAATAGTGGTTTACCCCAACATATGGGGTATCAGTGTACTCAGTACAAATTGCACAATAACTTTTGGGATCCTTTTATCCTTTGAAAAATAAAAATTGGGGGTGAAAAGATCATTTTTGTGGAAAAAATATGATTTTTTAATTTTACGGCTCTACGTTATAACCTTCTTGAAGCCCTTGGGGGTTCAAAGTGCTCACCACACATTTAGATAAGTTCCTTGGGGGGTCTAGTTTCCAAAATGGGGGCACTTATGGGGGTTTTCCACTGTTTAGGTACATCAAGGGCTCTCCAAACGCGACATGGTGTCCGCTCTCGATTCCAGCCAATTTGACATTCAAAATCTCAAATGATGCTCCTTCCCTTCTGAGAACTGCCGTGCGCCTAAAGATTGGTTTTCCCTCACACATGGGTATCTGTGTACTCAGAAGAAATTGTACAACAAATATTGTGGTTCATTTTCTCCTGATACCCTTGACAAAATTTAAAAAATTGTGTCGAAAGAAAAATTTTGGGGAAAAAAAGTTAAATGTTCATTTTTTCCTTCCACATTGCTTCAATTCTTGTGAAGTACCTAAATGGTTAATAAACTTCTTGAATGTGGCTTTGAACACCTTGAGGGGTGCAGTTTTTAGAATTGTGTCACTTTTGGGTATTTTCTGTCATATTGACCTGTCAAATTCGCTTCAAATGTGAGGTGGTCCCTAAAAAAAATGGTTTTGTCAATTTTGTTGGAAAAATGTGAAATCGCTGGTCAACTTTTAACACTTATAACTTTCTAACAAAAAAAAATGTTGATTCCAAAATTGTGCTGATGTAAAGTAGACATGTAGGAAATGTTATTTATTAACTATTTTTTGTGACATATCTCTCTGATTTAAGGGCATAAAAATTAAAAGTTTGAAAATTGCAAAATTTTCAACATTTTCACCATATTTCTGGTTTTATCATAAATAAACACAAGTTATATCGAAGAAATTTTACCACTATCATGAAGTACAATATGTCACGAGAAAACATTCTCAGAATCGCTAAGATCCGTTGAAGCGTTCCAGAGTTATAAGCACATAAAGTGACAGTGGTCAGAAATGTAAAAATTGGCCTGGTCATTAACCTACAAAATGGCTTGGTCGTTAAGAGGTTAAGCTATACCCATTGCATATGTTTACATATTGTTCTGTATTATATATATGCAGCTATTACTTGACTCTAGATGTAGACCTTCAACAATTCTCTTTTTCTGTTAATCCTTATGAGCATAAATACCTTGATAAAACAAAACAATATTAGTTTCCTTCTAATCCTTATTGAACTTGTATACATTTTGCTTTCTCAAATCGGATGTTTCCCACATTAAAATATTGTAATATGGGATTTTGTTTCCCTTTGTGAGATAAAAAAATAAACTCTTTTCAAGGATTTGCTGTTAGTTCTCATGACAATGAAAATGAAACACTAGTGCTGCTGAAGATTTCACATTTCTCAAACAATTAGATGTACCGCACTAAGCTTTCTTTCCCAGCCCTTTGGCCTTCAACGATCATTTAAATGGATTAGTATGAGAAAGGACCATTTGTTTCTAAGATCCTGTTATATTCATGAAGAAAAAGTGAAAATTTGAAAGTACAGTATGTTTCAGAAAAGCCATGCAACCTATTAATAATTATATTTTAGAAGATATATTCATCATTATAACCTATATTACCTTGTATGTAATTTAAATGTATTATAAAATATGGAACACTACTTGAAGGATTCTATGCTGGTAATTTTCTATATTTTATTAATATTCTGTAGTTTTATTAACTTTCTAACCCATCAGTGGCGGAATATAACTAGGGCACTCTGGGCAACTTACATGGGACTATACCCAGATGTCTTCATTACAATTGGCAAACCAAGGCATGGCTCTTTGTAGCTACAGTACACAGCCTGCAATATACATTTATATTTGCATCTTACCAACACTATATATCTGTCTATACTAACAGCTGTGATAAATTCCATAGAGGAAAATAACACATCTATTCTCATTCACTTTGTACTATTAGCGTATATAATAAGAAATTGCAGATATAGATCTACAGGGACTAGAATATTTGCATGAAAAATCGGAGGAGATTGAAAACTAAAAAAGAAAAGAGACGAACTAAGATTCCACGGTAAATAGTTAAAAAGTTTGTATTTTATTAAGGATTCAAGCAATGGTGGAGTGGGATTTGCAAAGTCAAGAAAAACTCAAATTCAGTGGTGAAAATAACTAAAATCACATGCAATGTGTGAGCCCTCATGCATATATATATACAGTATATACTTGTGCTATTTAGAGGAGCAGCCTCAATTGTAATAAAATGTGGATACTATGATCTTTGAAGAGGACTGTTTACACCTAATACTTTGTTGCAGAAAAGATCATCTTAATGAATAAACATTAACACAGATATATAATAAACATATTGCAGGATATGTACACAAATGTGTGAAGACTCCCCAGGAGAATGGCATCCACCTCGACACTTGTTTCGACATTGCCTTTGTCAAAGGGTGGCGCCATAAAATGGACAGGAGTACAAAAAGAGGCACTGGCCAGTGGGGTACCTGGACATAAACTGATGCATGCTTCACCATGGTAGCTGGGAAGCCTGACGGCATCAGCATCATGTGACCCATGATGTTAGGATCACGTGGGACTCAAGTTACATGATGTAATTTGCCACATACAGATACAGGCAACGGAAGGGGATGCAAGCTTCACATGCACGCTGCCCTGTCATTCCATTAATGGGAAAGGATGCATCATACAAACGTGGTCAAAATTGTTGGTACCCCTCGTTTAATGACAGAAAAACCCACAATGATCACAGAAATAACTTGAATATGACAAAAGTAATAATACCGTATATACCTGTGTATAAGCCGAGATTTTCAGCACCATTTTTTGTGCTGGAAACGCCCACCTCAGCTTATACACGAGTCACGGACCCAGAAAGCCGATGGGGGAGGGGTAGCGATGGAGCAGTGGCAGGAGCCAGCGGCTGTGGCATAGTGACCGGCTTCTTGAAGACATCATACTCATCCTCCTCGTGTGGTCCCTGGCCCCTGCATCTCCGATGGTCTCAGCGCTGACATCTTCTTCCTGTGCAGAGCGGTCACGTGGTACCGCTCATTAAGGTAATGAATATGCACGTGTCTCCACTCCCATAGTGTGGAGCGCATATTCATTACCTTAATGAGCAGTACCACTGGACCGCTCTGCACAGGAAGAAGATGGCTGCTACCATCTGAGATGCAGGGACCAGGGACCTCGCGAGGAGGGTGAGTAGGAAGGTGGGGGGGGGTGTGTGAGCCCAGCCATGCATACAAGGATGGGGGTGTGTGAGCTCAGCCATGCATACAAAGATGGGGGTGAGCCCAGCCATGCATCCAAGGATGGGGGGGTTTGAGCCCAGCCATGCATACAAAGATGGGGGATGTGAGCTCAGCCATGCGTACAAAGATGGGAGGGGTGTGAGTCCAGCCATGCATACAAAGATGGAGGGTGAGCCCAGCCATGCATGCAAAGATGGGGGTGTGTGAGCCAAGCCATACATACAAGGATGAGGATGAACCCAGCCATGCACACAATGAGGGGGAGCCTTGCATACAACAGGAGGAGCCACACATACCAGGACAGAACGGGGGTGCCACACATAGCAAGACAGGGATGAGGGGACAATGTACACCCAGCTTATACTCAAGTCAATAAGCTTACCTAGTTTTCTGTGGCAAAATTAGGTGCCTAGGCTTATACTCGGGTAGGCTTATACTCGAGTATATATGGTAAATAAAAAATCTATGAAAATGACCAAATGAAAGTCAGACATTGCTTTTCAACCATGCTTCCACAGAATTTCTTTTAAAAATAAAACTCAAGAAATAGGCCTGGACAATAATGATTGTACCCTTAACTTAATACTTTGTTGCACAACCTTTTGAGGCAATCACTGCAATCAAACGATTCCTGTAACTGTCAATGAGACTTCTGCACCTCTCAACAGGTATTTTGGCCCACTCCTCAAGAGCAAACTGCTCCAGTTCTCTCGTGTTTGAAGGTTGACTTTTCCGGACTGCATGTTTCAGCTCTTTCCAAAGATGCTTAATAGGATTTAGGCCAGGACTCATAGGAGGCCACTTCAGGATAGTCCAATGTTTTCCTCTTAGCCATTTTTGGGTGTTTTTAGCTGTGTGATTTGAGTCATTATCCTGTTGCAAGACTCATGACCTGCGACTGAGACCAAGCTTTCTGACACTGGGCAGCACATTTCTCTCTAGAATCCCTTGAGTCTATAGATTTTATTTTACCCTGCACAGATTCTAGACACTCTGTGACAGAGGCAGCAAAGCAGCCACAGAACATAACAGAGCCTCCTCCACAGTAGGGACAGTGTTCTTTTCTTGATATGCTTCATTTTTCCGTCTGTGAAAATAGAGCTGATATGTCTTACCAAAAATTTTTGTCTCATCTGTCCATAGGACATTCTCCCAGAAGCTTTGTGGCTTGTCAACATGTAGTTTGGAAAATTCCAATCTGGCTTTTTTATAATTTTTTTTCAACAATGGTGTCCTCCTTGGTTGTCTCCCATGAAGTCCACTTTGGCTCATACAGCGACGGATGGACACTGATGTTCCTTGAGCTTGAAGTTCACCTTTAATCTGTTTAGAAGTTTTTCTGGGCTCTTTTGTTACCATTCGTATTATCCATCTCTTTAATTTGTCATCAATTTTCCTCCTGCAGCCACGTCCAGGGAGGTTGGCTCCAGTTCCATGGAGCTTAAATTTCTGAATAATATGTGCAACTGTAGTCACAGAAAAACATCAAGCTGCTTGGAGATGATCTTATAACTTTTGCCTTTAACATGATTGTCTATAATTTTCTTTCTAATCTCCTGAGACAACTCTTTACTTTGATTCCTCTGGTCCATGTTGAGTGTGATACACACCATGTCACCAAACAGCACCGTGAGTATCTGTAGCCCTCAATACAGGCCCACTCACTGAATCTAAGATTGTAGACACCTGTGATGCTAATTAGTGGACACACCTTGATTTACCTTCTGCCCTTGGATCGGAGACTACACGATGATGTCGCGATTGTTGCCATGGTGACCCAATGTCATCATGAAGACATCCGGGTTACCAGAAACTAGCAAGTTAGTTAGATCATGTGCAGTGCATGATCTAACTAACTTGTCTCTGTAGAAGGGCCGGACTGGGACAAAAAAAAGCAGCCCTGCCACACAAACCCCACCAGCTCACATACTATAACACCCAAGGAATTTTGCTTTTACCTTGTCATGCCCCTCTCCACTTTCTTATGGAGTTATTTGAAGAGCCACATGTGAATACTGCCGCAGTGTATATAATCGACCACAGATCCTTTACATGGTGCGCTGCAAAGTTACATTTCTCAGGATTGTGGGGGTCCCAGCAGTCAGATACACAACAAATGAAAAGTCATTCCGTATCCAGAAGTTAAGAGATAACTTTCAAATTTGGGATAACTTATTTAAACATGTTTTCCAAGCTTGATTTTTGTTTGCCCATAGGAATGTAGAAAATAGTAAACTTATAATGACAATCCAGAAGCCTAATGCTGCCAAAGGCTCGTGCAAACAAGCGTATATATGATACACTTATATATGATGCACAGATACGGCAGATAGGTATAGTACAATGCCAAAATTTCACTTATTTTCTTACATTACATGAGTGATATCTGTTGTAAATTCTACAATAGTTTAGAAACCGACAAATCTTCACAGCACACAGTGCACAGAGTGACTGCAGACTTATCTTTTTAGACAGGACAGAATAGTCCTACATACCGTATTATGGCACCATATAGTCCTCCATACAGTTTTATGTGCAACACATAGTCCTCCATACACTACAGTCATGGCCAAAAGTTTTGAGAATGACACAAATATTAATTTTTACAAAGTCTACTGCTTCACTTTTTCTAATGGCAATTTGCATATACTCCAGAATGTTATAAAGAGTGATCAGCTTAACAGCAATTACTTGCAAAGTCAATATTTGGCTAGAAAATGAACTTTATCCCCCAAAAGACATTTCAACATCATTGCAGCCCTGCCTTAAAAGGACTAGCTAACCTCTTTTCAGTGATTGCTCCATTAACACAGGTGTGGGTGTTGATGAGGACATGGCTGGAGATCAATCTGTCATGATTAAGTAAGAATGACACCACTGGACACTTTAAAAGGAGGCTGGTGCTTGGCATCATTGTTTCTCTTCTGTTAACCATGGTTATCTCTAAAGAAACACATGCAGTCATCATTGCAATGAACAAAAATGGCCTAACAGGGAAGAGTATCGCAGCTAGAAAGATTGCACCTCAGTCAACAATCTATCACATCATCAAGAACTTCAAGGAGAGAGGTTCCATTGTTGCCAAAAAGGCTTCAGGGCGCCCAAGAAAGACCAGCAAGCGCCAGGACCGTCTCTTAAAAGTGTTTCAGCTGCGGGATCGGGCTACCAGCAGTGCAGAGCTTGCTCAGGAATGGCAGCAGGCAGGTGTGAGTGCATCTGCACGCACTGTGAGGCAGAGACTCTTGGAGCAAGGCCTGGTCTCAAGGAGGGCAGCAAAGAACCCACTTCTCTCCAGAAAAAACATCATGGACAGACTGATATTCTGCAAAAGGTACAGGCAGTGGACTGCTGAGGACTGGGGTAAAGTTATTTTCTCTGATGAATCCCCTTTTCGATTGTTTGGGACATCAGAAAAACGCCTCATTCGGAGAAGACAAGGTGAGCGCTACCACCAGTCTTGTCTCATGCCAAATGTTAAGCATCCTGAAACCATTCATGTGTGGGGTTGCTTCTCAGCCAAGGGAATCGGCTCTCTCACAGTCTTGCCTAAAAACAAGCCATGAATAAAGAATGGTACCAGAATGTCCTCCTAGAGCAACTTCTCCCAACCTTCCAAGAGCAGTTTGGCGATCAACAATGCCTTTTCCAGCATGATGGAGCACCTTGCCATAAAGCAAAGGTGATAACTAAATGGCTCAGGGAACAAAACATAGAGATTTTGGGTCCATGGCCTGGAAACTCCCCAGATCTTAATCCCATTGAGAACTTGTGGTCAATCATCAAGAGACGGGTGGACAAACAAAAACCTAAAAATTCTGACAAAATGAAAGCATTGATTGTGCAAGAATGGACTGCTATCAGTCAGGATTTGGTCCAGAAGTTGATTGAGAGCATGCCAGGGAGAATTGCAGAGGTCCTGAAGAAGAAGGGTCAACACTGCAAATATTGACTTGCTGCATTAACTCATTCTAACTGTCAATATAATCTTTTGTTACTCATATGTTTTCAATTATTATATTTCTGTCTGTGATAAAAACATCTGTCAAACACACATAAAAACCAGAGGGTAACAGAGCATGTGAAAATATAATATTTGTGTCATTCTCAAAACTTTTGGCCATGACTGTATTATGGGTACTATATAGTCCTCCATACAGTATTAGGGTATGTTCACACTGGGTGTTTTTGCTGCATTTTTTTGCTGCGTTTTTTTATGCTAATTTTCAGCTGCTTTTTACAGTACCAGCAAAGCCTATTTCAGAAATCTCATGAACACACATTGGTTTTTTTGTGTCATCAGGATTTTGTGCTTTGATGCTTTTTTTTGACATATAGCATGTCACTTCTTTCAGCGTTTTTGCAGCATTTTTTACCCATTGGATTGAATAGGTGTTGAAAAAATACTGCAAAAGCACAGCAAAAATGCAGGTATCATTATCTGCAGCGTTTTTTCTGAAGAAAAGTCTTGGATATTAGCATGGACAAAAAAACACAAAAAACGCACCAAAAAAACTGCTCAAAATCTGCACAAAAAAAGCAGCAAAAATGCACCTAAACCTGTGTTTTTGCCGTCGCTTCTTTCCTGCCAAGAAATCAGGTTTTGATGCAGAAAAAAAATCAGCAAAAACGCCCAGTTTGAACTTACTCTTATAGGCACCACATAGTCTTCCATACCATATTATGGGCACTACAGTCGTCCATACAATATTATCGGTTCCACATAGTCCTTCATACAGTATTATGGACACCGCACAGTGCTCCATACAGTACTATTGGCACCACATAATGCTCCATACAGTATAATGGCCCCATATATTACTCCATACAGTATAATGGGCTCATATATTACTCCATACAGTATAATGAGCCCCATATAATGGTCTATACAGTTTCATGGGCTCTATATAATGCTCAATAAATAAAAAATAATCAAATACTCACCTTTTCTCGTTCCCCAATGCTCTGGTCTCCTCAGCGCCTTCTGACCCTCTACACTGCTCAGCACAGAGGGCATGCTGTAGTGATGTCATCGCAATCTCTGCACTGAGATGTCACAGAGCCCAGATGCAGAGGTGGAATTATGGGAGAGGGAGCGTCAGCGAACGGCTCTTTCACTCATCATTGTGTAATGCCGATGTGTTTGTACTTTGTTTCCCCAGCGTTACTCTGCATGTCTGTGCTGTTACCCTTTGCTACTTTCCCACTAACCAGCTGGGATACTGTTGTCTGTTACCTGTGTGGATGCTGCTCTGTTCCCTGCTCTGCTGCGTAGCCATACTTGTGTTGTGGTGTCTTTGTTCCTTTGCATGACCATCCGCATATGCGGTCCCTGGCTGCCGCTGTGGAAACTATCCGCGGGTTGCGAGATATTAAGCAACCAAATATTAAGCAGTGGGTAAAATGTTTTTAGGACATGCACCATTAAATCAAAGGGATTTATGAAAATAAAATAATCAGAGCACCAATTAAACAAAAGAAAAGTAGAGGACTCTGTATTGGCCCATGTGGTAATATTTCAATTCCACAGCAGAAAAATGTTCTGTTATGGATCTGCATCGTTGCCACATAGACTAATACAGAGTGCTCCACTTTTTCCAGAATTATTCTTAGTTAGGGTTGAGCGAAACAGGTCATTCATTTTCAAAAACCACCAACTTTCGCCAAAGTCAGGTTTCATGAAACGAAACCCGACAGTGACGCGAGTTCGGTCACGTGTTCGACGACCATATTACTGAAGTCGGTTTTCCCCTAGTACTTTAAGCGCCTTTTCTCTGCCAAAGAGCAAGGACGCAGGCTATGGCAACGGGATGACATAGGCAGCGGCCAGCACCATCTTAGAAAGGGCATTGCAGCGATTGGCTGGCTTTCAGTGGCGTCACAGTGCATATAAATTCCCTCAGCGCCAACCGACATTTTACTTCTGCCGAACTCAGTGTAGGGGAAGGTTGCTGGCGGTCCATCTGAGCAGGGAGAGCGTTAGGCAGGGCCTCAAAAAAAAATTACTTTGTGCTAATAGCGATTAGCTGTACAGTGACTGTGCAGTGAGAGGGGAGGATTTTGGTGTGTGCAGCAACGCTGGTTCTTAGGCTGCTGCCTGCCAGTGACGCTGTAGAAATTGCTTGTGTGAGCATCAGATCTGATTAGTAGGCTGCCTGCTTGTGATAAGGGGCAATTAATTTGGAGTAGTAGTAGAGCTGCCTGCCACTGACAGTGTAGAAATTGTTTGTGTGGAGCATCAGATCTGATTAGTAGGCTGCCTGCTTGTGATAAGGGGGCAATTAATTTGGTGGAGTAGCAGTGCTGCTTGCCAGTGACAGTATAGAAATTGCTTGTGTGGAGCATCAGATCTGATTAGTAGGCTGCCTGCCTGTGCTAAGGGGGCAATTAATTTGGTGAAGTAGCAGAGCTGCCTGCCAGTGACAGTGTAGAAATTGTTTGTGTGGAGCATCAGATCTGATTAGTAGGCTGCCTGCTTGTGATAAGGGGGCAATTAATTTGGTGGAGTAGCAGAGCTGCCTGCCAGTGACAGTGTAGAAATTGTTTGTGTGGAGCATCAGATATGATTAGTAGGCTGCCTGCCTGTGATAAGGGGGCAATTAATTTGGTGGAGTAGCAGAGCTGCATGCCAGTGACAGTGTAGAAATTGCTCGTGTGGAGCATCAGATCTGATTAGTAGTCTGCCTGCCTGTGATAAGGGGGCAATTAATTTGGTGGAGTAGCAGAGCTGTCTGCCAGTGACAGTGTAGAAATTGCTTGTGTGGAGCATCAGATCTGATTAGTATGCTGCCTGCCTGTGAAAAGGGGCAATTAATTTGGTGAAGTAGCAGAGCTGCCTGCCAGTGACAGTGTAGAAATTGCTTGTGTGGAGCATCAGATATGATTAGTAGGCTGCCTGCCTATGATAAGGGGGCAATTAATTTGGTGGAGTAGCAGAGCTGCCTGCCAGTGACAGTGTAGAAATTGCTTGTGTGGAGCATCAGATCTGATTAGTAGGCTGCCTGCTTGTGATAAGGGGACAATTAATTTGGTGGAGTAGCAGAGCTGTCTGCCAGTGACAGTGTAGAAATTGCTTGTGTGGATCAGCAGAGCTGATTAATAGCCTGCCTGCCAGTTCTAAGGGGAAATATCTGTTAGTTACCGAGTGTTCAGTTTTTCCCACACTGTATAGAGCTGTACGCTACTCACAGTACCGTGTACCGGCTGGTATCACAGACAAATACAGGCTGACTATCTGTGTGTGACTCCGGAAATATATACGGAGATTTACAATTCCCCCAACATTGTATACAGCTGTACGCTACTGAGACAGTACACTTTTCCTGAGTTAGCTATTCTAGTGTTACTGTTACTGGTCCTGTGACCGTGTGTCTTCCTGCTGAAATATAAACGGAGATTTATAATTCCCACAACACTGTATACAGCTGTACGCTACTGAGACAGTACATTTTTTTGGAGTTTGCTATTCTGTTGTTAGCCAGAGTGGGCCTGTGACTGTGTGTCTTCCTGCTGAAATATAAACGGAGATTTAAAATTCACACAACACTGTATACAGCTGTACGCTACTGAGACAGTCCACTTTTCCTTGAGTTTGATATTCTGGTGTTAGCCAGAGTGGGCCTGTGACCTTGAGGCTAAGTGCACACGGCAGGAATTTTTGCGTTTTTTTCGCGTTTTTTCCCGCGGCAAAAACGCGAAAAAAAACGCAAGCATTAAGCATCCTATTCATTTAAATGGATTCCGCAATTTTTGTGCACATGCAGCGTTTTTTTTTTCCGCGAAAAAAACGCTTTGCGGAAAAAATAGCAACATGTTCATTAATTTTGCGTAATCTCGGCGGAATCGCCGCCATAGGAATGAATTGAACCGCTTACTTTCCGCATGTGGCTATGCGGAATGTAAGCGGTTCATGTGCGATGGTACCCAGGGTCCGGAGGAGAGGAGACTCTCCTCCAGGTCCTGGGTACCATATCCCTGGTAAAACAATAATTAAAATAAAAAATAATGATATTCCGGCAGCCCCCGCGGCCTTCCCGCCTCTCAGCGACGCTCCCGTTCCCAGGAGTCCTTTGCGAGAATCACCCAGATGACGTAGCGGTCTCGCGTGATGCTACGTCATCTGGGGTCTGTCGCAAAGGACGCCTGGGAACGGGAGTTGCCGGGAGCGTCGCTGAGAGGCGGGAAAGCTGCGGGGGCCGCCGGAAGGTGAGAATATCATTATTTATTATTTTTTTTATTATTTTTACATTAGATCTTTTTACTATTGATGCGGCATAGGCGGCATCAATAGTAAAAAGTTGGTCACACTTGTTAAACACTATGTTTGACTCGTGTGACCAACCTGTCAATCAGTTTTCCAAGCTTTGCTACAGATCACTAGGAAAACGCTAGCATTCTGCAAGCTAATTACGCTTGCAAAACGCTAGTTTCTGGCGGGAATACGCATACCAAAAAAATGCGTATTCCCGCGGCAGAGAAGTGCGGGATTGCCGCGGAAATTTCCCTGGCAATTCCGCAACGTGTGAACTTAGCCTTAGTGTTCCTGCTGAAATATAAACGCAGATTTAAAATTCCCACAACACTGTATACGGCTGTATGTTACTGAGACAGTATACTTTTCCTGAGTTTGCTATTCTGGTGTTAGGCAGACTGGGCCTGTGACCGTGTGTCTTCCTGCTGAAATATAAACAGAGATTTAAAATTCCAACAACACTGTATATAGCTGTACGCTACGGAGACAGTACACTTTTTCGGAATTTTGATATTCTGGTGTTAGCCAGAGTGGGCATGTGACTGTGTGTCTTCCTGCTGAAATATAAACGGAGATTTCAAATTCCCACAACACTGTTTACAGCTGTACGCTACTGAGCCTGTCCATTTTTTTTTTTTCGATTCTACTGTAATCCATATTGAGCCTGTGAGAGTCTGTGTCTGTTACTCCGCAAATATATACGGAGATTAAAATTTTTCACCTTCACCATATACAGCTGTACGCTTCTGATACAGTACCATATATCTGCTGTTATTTAGGCTACATTTACACAAACATGAGGAAGTATGGTGGAAGAGGTCGCGGACGTGGTCGTGGGGGGCCACCTGCTACTGATGGTGGTGGTAGTACTGCATCTGCTGCTAGTGGCAAAAGCACAATAGCACCTAAGGCAGGAGGTGTTGAGCCTGCCTCATTATCTGGCTCCAGAAGGCCTGTAAAGCCCCCGTCTCACATAGCGATATCGCTAGCGAGATCGGTGCTGAGTCACTAGTTTTGTGACGCAGCAGCGAGCTCACCAGCGATATCGCTGTGTGTGACATTCAGCGACGATCAGCCCCCCTGCCGGGTATCGCTGATCGTCGCTGAAATGTCAGGACATTTTTTTGATCGCTGGTCTCCCGCTGGCAGGCACGCATCGCTGCATGTGACAGACGGGAGACCAGCGATCCACTGGTAACCAAGGTACACAGCGGGTTTCCAGGCGCGGGGCTGTGCCTAGAAACCCGCTGTGTACCTTGAATACCAGCTCCCTGAAGCAGGGAGCTGGTAACCAAGGTACACAGCGGGTTTCCAGCCACCTGGAAACCCACTGTGTACCTTGGTTACCAGCTCCCTGCATCAGGGCGCTGGTATCCAAGGTACACTGCGGTAACTAAGCGATGTTACCCGCAGTGTCGCTTGTACTGATCGCTGCCTGAGCTGCCTGTTTGGCAGCTCAGCAGCGATAATGTAGCGATACACCAGCGATCCTGATCGTTGTCGGGATCGCTGGTGTATCGCTATGTGAGACCCAGCCTTAAGGCTTCCTTTTCTTGGAGTAGGTAAACAGCTTTTAAAGCGGGACCATCAGGAACAGGTTTTGGCTTATATTGCCAAATCAGACTCCAGCTCTATCTACTCCTCCTCTGATTTTTCAAAA
>JARQOD010000006.1:115135301-115263993 GCA_033576555.1 Oophaga sylvatica
ACCGGGAACATTGGCCCACATGTGTGATTCTTTCTTGCGTATGTTTTTATATTCTTGTGGAATCCAGACTGAGCCTGTGCGCGTCTGTGTCTGCCTCCTGAAATATCTACTGAGATTTAGAATATTTTCCCTAGAGTAGCCCTTTTTTGGGCCTCCTTTTGCTCTGACTTCTCGACTTAAACCATTTGCTGCATCTTTACGTACATTATACAGCTCAACATATGTCATTATTGCAACCTCCCTATCTGGGCTTCTCCATCCCCCTCCTCCATCAACTAAATTGTGAGATTCTTGTGTAATCCATACAGAGCCTTTCAGCGGCATTGTCTTCCTCATGAATTATATAAGGAGATTTAGAATATTTTAACTATACAATATTTGCCTTGTATGAGTAAAAACAGTATGAGATTTAGATTTTAATATGCTTTGTGAGCAACACAAACATTTACCAACACAAAAAATTAAAACTATCTCTACAAAGGTTTTAATTGGTCTGTGGTAAGAATAAAATTTAGATTTTTTTAAACTGTACCCATAAATGTTCTTGAAAACATTAACAAAGTTTTCTATATCCCTAGTCTAAAACCATAAGAATTGTGTTACAAACCTATTGCCACGTTGCGTTTAGAAAGTATAAGGGTTACTGCCGATGAACCATACTAGGTCGAAGGATCAAGCATGTCAGCTGCATCATTTCCAAAAATAACAGGAGCCTGAAAATTGGTGCCATTGTACATGATGGCCAAACACGGCCTGCTGCTGCTGTTATGTGATTTGGCTAGTTAGTTGTAGGCGTTGATTTAAAATTATTGTTGTTTTGTTCAGCATTTTCTGCTGGTTATTTCACAGATAAATAATATTTATCAGCTCTGCAATGCCCACTTCTCCCATACCAGGCATCTCCTGCCCTAAAGGTGGGTGTCCTTGTACCCACATCAAATTATCGTCCTTTCCACATCTTCAATTATACATATAAATTTGTCAAAAAACAGGAATATCCTGATCCTGTTCTCTCTGAATTTTGGGGACCTTTCTGGGACATGAAGACCAGAATGGATGGCTTTGAAAAAGTAGAGGCAGTAAAAGATGAGGATGTTCATCCTCAAGACCTGCCCCCGTAAGGGGTGAAGTTTGCCATGTATTGGCTGGAATGCTGGAAGTGGAATTAGAAAGGCCTACATGTTGTTGGCATTTAGAATTGCATATCTTTGCTTGCGGTATAGGTAGGAATAGAGCCGGCTGTAGAATACCCTATCACTGCTGGTCTGGGGCAGAAACGCAGGAGGCACATATCCTTGGTACATGCAGGCCAGATGAGATCAACATATTCACAGACTGATTCCTGCGAGATGACGCCTTTAGTTGTGATCTTCTTTGCTAATTTATCAAAAAGGTGGGAGTGGGAGTACATCAGTGCATGATTGACAGCGGAACATTGGCCCACATGTGTGATTCTTGGTTGCGTATCTTTTTATATTCTTGTGGAATCCAGACCGAGCCTGTGCGCGTCTGTGTCTGCCTCCTGAAATATCTAGTGAGATTTAGAATATTTTCACTAGACAATATATACCTTTTAGCTTGTCATACAGTAGCCCTTTTTTGGTCCTCCTTTTGCTATGACTTCTCGACTTAAACCATTTGCTGCTGCTTTACGTACATTATACACCTCAACATATGGCATTATTGCAACCTCCCTATCTGGGCTGCTCCACCCTCTCCTCCATCAACCAAATTGTGAGATTCTTGTCTAATCCATACTGAGCCTTTCAGCGAGATTGTCTGCCTCGTGAATTATATAAGGAGATTTAGAATATTTTAACTATACTAAATATGCCTTTTATGAGGCAAAACAGTATGAGATTTAAATATGCTTTGTGAACAATACAAACATTTACCAAACCAAAAATATGAAAACTATCTTTAGAAAGGTTTCATAGGTCTGTGGTAAGAATTAAATTTTTAATTTTGAAACTCTAGCCATAAATATTCTTTAAAACATGAACAAAGTTTTCTATATACCTAGTCTAAAACACTAAGAATTGTGTTACAAACCTATTGCCACGTTGCGTTTAAAAAGTATAAGGGTTACTGCCTAATGGACCATAGTAGGTCGAAGGATCAAACATGGCAGCTGAATAATTACCAAAAATAACAGGAGCCTGAAAAGTGGGTGCCATTGGACTTGATGGCCAAACACGGCCTGCTGCTGCTGTTATGGGGTTTGGCTGGTTAGTTGTAGGCGTAGTCTGAAAATTAGTGTTTTGGTCCGCAATTTTTGGCTGGTTATTTCACAGATAAATAATATTTATCAGTTCTGCAATGTCCACTCACATCTCCCATACCAGGTGTCTCCTGCCCTAAAGGTGGGTGTCCTTGTTTCCCCATCAAATTATCCTCCCTTTCGACATCTTCAAATATACATATGAATATGTCAACAGGAATATCCTGATCCTGCTCTCTCTGAATTTTGGGGACCTTTTTGGGACATGAAGACCAAAATGGATCGGACTCCCTTGCAGAGAACTGAGAAATTGTCCCTCGGGAGGAACACCGGCCGTGATAAATGTGTGGAATTCCAGGCCCAGGAAGGTTAGATACTGAGAAGGGGTGTAATGTATGTAGTACAGTTCATATAGCGTCTTGTGCTTGGGTGCGATGAAAACACAGGAGTCACAGGTTTGATATAGAAAAGTCCTGTATTACTTCATACAAGTTGGCAGAAATAGTCACACAGTTTGCAGACACAGAAACAGGAGACACAGCAGGCCAGAGTAATCCAAGCTCAGCAATCACTCTCCAATACAGATTCAGGATCTTCTTCTCTGTTACCGTAAGTCCATGCAAACGTGGGTCTTTCAAAGAGCAGGGTTCAGAGTCCACAAGTGCTTCAGAGTTCCTCAGTAGGAATAGCTGGAGTACAAGGTCCAAGGCTTACAGGAGTCAAGTCACAGGTTCACTGCAGGCTAGATTCTGAAGCACTGATTGCTCAGCTGTGGCTGCTTAAGAAGCAAAGGAGAGAATCAGGGCGGGAACATGCAAGCTGGAAACTCCATTTTGACTGAGGGCAAGATAGCTGCAGCAAGACAGAAAGTAAAATGGCTGACGAACAAACTGAGTTTCAGGAATATATACATAAAACCTTACAAGGGGTTAGAGAGTACTTCTCTCGTTGGTGATCCAGCCGAGACGCGTCAAGGTGTCCAGAGTGACTGAAGACTCTGATCACAGTCTCGGCGGGATGAGCCTTTGAATACCAGGTCGTGCAGGTAAGGGATTATGATAATCCCCCTGGAGCGAACAATGGCCATGACCGCCGGCATTCGCTTCGTGAAGACCCTGGGGGTAGAGGCCAGACCGAAGGGGAGGGCCGTGAATTGGTAGTGATCGTCCTGAATCGCAATCAGAAGAAATCGCTGGTATCGCAGACAAATAGGGATGTGAAGGTATGCATCCTTAAGGTCTAAGGAGCAGAGGAACTCTCCCGGCTCCATCGCAGCGATCACTGAGTGTAAGGACTCCATCCTGAAGTGGCGGATCCCAAGGTGACGATTCAGCTTTTTGAGGTCCAGGATTGGGCGTAGAGAACCTTTAATTTTTATGGACTATGAAATGATTCGAGTAGAACCATCGAAAAACGTTTTTGGAGAAGGAGCGTCAACTACTGCGGCGGCCATAAGGGAACAGATGGCCTGGACAAAACCTGGGGTCTGGGATGGCAGCCTCGGAGGGCGAGAAAGAAAGAAGTGCCTGTCTGTGGGGGAAGAAAACTCGATCTTGTAACCGGAGGTAACCATCTCCCTGACCCAGCCATCGCTGACCATCTACAGCCAAGCGTCCCTGAAGAAAAGAAGTCTGCCTCCCACCCTGGAAAGCCTTCCAGGTGGGGGTGACCCGTCACTTGGAACAAAACCAGTTCGATCAGGAGGACCAAGAGGGCTTAGAGGAAAGGCCTATTGGTTTCCAGTGAGGCGAAGGCTTGAAAGAAGGTTTCCTCCGTTCTCCTGAAGCAGAGGGGCGCTCCAGCTGTGAAAAGGATTCAGAAGGTGTGAAGGGACGAAAAGACCTAAAGGGCCGAGGGCCCTTCATGTTAAAAGGACGCTTAGGTCTGTATTGAGGGAGAGAGGTGATCTTGCCTCCCATAGCCTCAGAAATTATCTGGTCCAGCCTGGCCCCAAAGTGCCCAGAGCCCTGGAAGGGTAGGTTGGTGAGAGGTGTTTTGGAAATAGTATCCGCGCTACACACCTTCAACCAAAGGAAGCGGCGAATAGCCACGATGTTGCTTGCTGTAGCGTAAAAACCCGCCGAGTACAAGGAAGCATCCAGAATGTATTTGCCGGCATCACCAATTTTTGCTGCCAACTCACCTAGGTCGTGTGGGTGAGCTGAAGACAAGATGCCCCTGCGAAGCATCTTAGCCCAGGCAGAGATGGCTTTCGTTACCCAGGTGGAAGCGAAACTGGGACAAAGGGAAGCGCCAGCTGCCTCAAAGGCTGATTTGGCCAGAGACTTGATCTGCCTGTCCGTAGCGTCTTTAACAGATGCGCCATCCGTCAAGGACAGGACCGTCTTGTAAGAAAGACGAGAAACAGGCGGCTCCACCTTAGGGAACTCTGCCCACTTGCTGAGAACATCGGGTTTCAAGAGATAGAGAATGTCTAAGTGCTTCCTGTCTGGGAAACGCTTTTCATGATGTGCCCAGTACTTAGACAGGGTAGATTCAAATTCCTTGTGGTTTTCAAAGGTGTGTGAAGGGCGTTTAACACATTTCAATGAGACAGAGGAATCCTGGGTAGGAGCCTCGTCCTCTTTTACTTTAACCCCTCTCTGACATCAGACGTACTATCCCGTCCATGAAACCCGTGCCAATCTGACCATGGACGGGATAGTACGTCATAGGCGATCAGCTGCGCTCCCTCGGGGAGCGCAGCTAATCGCCGCCGTGTGTCAGCTGATTATCACAGCTGACACCCGTGACTGTGTGTCAGGAGTGGTCACGGACCACTCGCGGCACATTAACCCCTGGCACACCGCAATCAAACATGATCGCGGTGTACCGGGGGCACAGGGGAGCATCGCGCAGGGAGGGGGCTCCCTGCACGCTCCCCTGAGACCCTCAGACCAGCACGATGTGATCACGCTGTTCTGAGGGCTTCTTCCCTCCCAGGACCGGATCCAAGATGGCCGCCGGGTCCTGCAGGGAGGCGGCTTCCTCAGTGCCTGCTGAGAGCAGGCACTGAGAAACCTGCAGCTATGCCTGTGCGATCGCTGGTGTGACAGAGTGCTGTGCACACTGTCACACCAGCGATCTGATAAAATACAGTGATGTCCCACCCTGGGACAAAGTAAAAAAGTTAAAAAAATAAAAATAAACATGTTTTAAAAAAAATTCCAAAATAAATAAATAATAAAAAAAAATATTCCCCAATAGATTCATTAGTTCCTGTAAATAAAAAAACAAAACAATAAAAGTACACATATTTGGTATCACCGCGTCCGTAACGACCCCCCCTATAAAACTGTCCCACTAGTTAACCCCTTTAGTGAACCCTTAAAAAAAAAAAAAACAAAGCAAAAAATCAATGCTTTATCATCATACCGCCGAACAAAAAGTGGAATAACACGCGATCAAAAAGACCGATATAAATAAACATGGTAACGTCATCTTGTCCCGCAAAAAACGAGCCGCCATACAGCATCATCAGCGAAAAAATAAAAAGTTATAGCTCGCAGAATAAAGCGATGCAAAAATAATTATTTTTTATATAAAATTGTTTTTATTCTATAAAAGCGCCAAAACATAAAATGATATAAATGAGGTATCGCCATAATCATACTGACCCGAAGAATAAAACTGCTTTATCAATTTTACCACAAGCGGAACGGTAAAAACGCCTCCCCCAAAAGAAATTCATGAATTGCTGATTTTTGTTCATTCTAACCTCTCAAAAATCGAAATAAAAAGCGATCAAAAAATGTCACGTGGTCAAAAATGGTATCAATAAAAACGTCAACTCGTACCGCAAAAAATAAGACCTCACATGACTCTGTGGGCCAAAATATGCAAAAATTATAGCTCTCAAAATGTGGCTATGCAAAAAACTATTTTGTGCAATAAAAAGCGTCTTTTAGCGTGACAGCTGCCAAACATAAAAACCCGCTATAAATAGTAAATCAAACCCCCTTTTATCACCTCCTTAGTTAGGGAAAAATAATAAAATAAAAAAAATGTATTTATTTCCATTTTCCCATTAGGGTTAGGGTTGCGGCTAAAGTTAGGGTTAGGGTTGGCGCTAAAGTTAGGATTAGGGTTAGGGTTGGGATTAGGGTTAGGGGTGTGTTGGGGTTAGGTTGGAGTTAGAATTGGGGGTTTCCGCTGTTTAGGCACATCAGGGGCTCTCCAAATGTGACATGGCGTCTGACCTCAATTCCAGCCAATTCTGCATTGAAAAAGTCAAACGGTGCTCTTTCACTTCTGAGCTCTGCCATGCGCCCAAACAGTAGTTTACCCCCACATATGGGGTATCAGTGTACTCTGGACCCAAGAGTTATTGTGCAATTGTCCTATTTCTTCTGTTACCCTTGGGAAAATAAAAAACTGGGAGCGAAAATATCATTTTTGTTAAAAAAAAAATGATTTTTTTGTTTTTACGGCTGTACGTTATAAACTTCTGTGAAGCACTTCGGGGTTCAAAGTGCTCACCGCACATCTAGATGAGTTCCTTGTGGGGTCTATTTGCCAAAATGGGGTCACTTGTGGGGGGTTTCCACTGTTTAGGTGCATCAGGGGCTCTCCAAATGCGACATGACGCCCCCAGACCATTCCATCAAAGTCTGCAATCCAAAACGTCACTACTTCCCTTCCGAGCCCCGACGTGTGCCCATACAGTAGTTTTTCCCACATATTGGGTATCAGCGTACTCAGGACAAATTGGACAACAACTTTTGGGGTCCAATTTCTCCTGTTACCCTTGTGAAAATAAAATATTGGTGGCGAAAATATCATTTTTGTAAAAAAAAAAAAGATTTTTTATTTTACGGCTGTACGTTATAAACTTTAGTGAAACACCTGGGGGTTCAAAGTTCTCACCACACATCTAGATAAGTTCCTTGAGGGGTCTAGTTTCCAAAATGGTGTCATTTGTGGGGGTTTCCACTGTTTAGGCAGATCAGGAGCTCTCCAAACACAACATGGCGTCCAGCCAATTCTGCGTTGAAAAAGTCAAACGGCGCTCCTTCCCTTCCAAACTCTGCCATGCACCCAAACAGTGGTTTACTTCCACATATGGGGTATCAGCGCACTCAGGACAAATTGCACAATAACTTTTGGAGTCTTGTTACCCTTGAGAAAATAAAAATTGGGGTGAAATGATCATTTTTGTGGAAAAAATATGATTTTTTAATTTTACGGCTCTACGTTATAAACTTGTGTGAAGCACTTGGGGTTCAAATTGCTCACCAAAGATCTAGATAAGTTCCTTATGGGGTCTAGTTTCCCAAATGGCGTCATTTGTGGGGGTTTCCACTGTTTAGGCACATCAGGGGCTCTCCAAATGCAACATGGCGTCCAATCTCAATTCCAGCCAATTTTGGTTGGAAAAAGTCAAATCGTGCTCCTTCCTTTCCGAGCTCTGCCGTGCGCCCAAACAGTGGTTCCCCCCCACATATGGGGCATCAGCGTACTCAGGACAAATTGGACAAAAACTTTTGTGGTCCAATTTCTCCTGTTACCCTTGGGAAAATAAAAAATTAGTGACTAAAAGATAATTTTTGTGGGAAAAAAATAGGATTTTATATTTTCATGCCAGGCATTATAAACTTGTGTGAAGCACTTGGGGGTTCAAAGTGCTCACCAAAGATCTAGATAAGTTCCTTAGGGGGTCTAGTTTCCAAAATGGGGTCACTTGTGGGGGGTTTCCACTGTTTAGGCTCATCTGGGGCACTGCAAATGGAACATGACCCCCATCAACGTCTGCATTCCAAAACGTTACTACTTCCTTTCCAAGCCCTGCCGTGCGTCCAAACAGTTTCCCCCCCACATATGGGGTATCAGCGTACTCAGGACAAATTGGACAACAACTTTTGGGGTCCAATTTCCTTGGAAAAATTCAAAAATTTGGGACTAAAAAATCATTTTTTTGGAAAATTGTTTTTTTTTTCACACCCAGGCATTATAAACTTTTGTGAAACACTTGGGGGTTCAAAGTGCTCACAACAGATCTAGATAAGTACCTTAGGGGGTCTAATTTCCAAAATGGTGTCTCTTGATGGGGGTTTCCACTGTTTAGGCGCATCAGAGGTTCTCCAAACGCGACATGGCGTCCAATCTCAATTCCAGCCAATTTAAGTTTGAAAAAGTCAAACGGCGCTCCTTCTCTTACGAACTCTGCCGTGTGCCCAAACAGTGGTTTTCCCCCACATACTGAGTATTGGCGTACTCAGGAGAAATTGCACAACAACTTTATCTGTCCATTTTCTCCTTTTACCCTTGTGAAAATAAAAAAAAGTTTGTAAAAGATCATTTTTGAGGCTAAAAAGTTAAATATTCATTTTTTCCTTCCATGTTGCTTCAGCTCCTGTGAAGCACCTGAAGGGTTAATAAACTTCTTGAATGTGGTTTTGAGTACCTTGAGGGGTACAGTTTTTAGAATGGTGTCACTTTTGGGTATTTTCTGCCATATAGACCCCTCAAAGTGACTTCAAATATGAGGTGGTCCCTAAAAAAAATGGCTTTGTAAATTTTGTTGTAAAAATGAGAAATCGCTGGTCAACTTTTAACCCTTATAACTTCCTAACAAAAAAAATTTTGGTTCCAAAATTGTGCTGATGTAAATTAGACATGTGGGAAATGTTATTTCTTAACTATTTTTTTGTGATATATTTCTCTGTTTTAAGGGAATAAAAATTCAAAGTTTGAAAATAAACGCAAGTTATATCAAAGAAATTTTACTTCTAATGTGAAGTACAATATGTCACGAGAAAACAATCTCAGAATCGCAAAGATCCGTTGAAGCATTCCAGAGTTATAACCTCATAAAGAGACAGTGGTCAGAATTGTAAAAATTGGCCCGGTCATTAACGTGCAAACCACCCTTGGGGGTGAAGGGGTTAAGCATTTGAAAGATAGCTGAGATAAGGCTATACACCATGACCTGCATCTTGGAGGTCTGGTCCAAATCCGAGTCAGACCCGGACTGGGAGTCTATGTCCGACCCAAGTTCTTCCTCCGAAGAGGGGGAATGGGAGGGGGAAAGTGGCTTGGATGCTGCTCAGGGGCCCAGGGAGCTGTACGAGGAGCCAGACGAGGAGCCAGACAGAGTCCCCTTTCTAGAACCACTCACGGTTTTGTCCCTTTGAAGGTCGAGAGCACGTGCGTTGTAATCGCCATGTAATCGCCATGGGAGACGTTCTGAGCTCTGTTGGCTGTGGAGAGCTGTGGAAGGCATTAAAGGACCTGGACCAGGGACTGAGATACCTTACTCAGGTCAATGACTGACTGAAAAAAGGCAACGGTCCACTCCGGAGGAGGGGGAGAGCTCTCATCCAGGGAGTCTGAGTGCTCCTGTGGGTCAGACATGGTGGGAGGACTGCAGGACGGGCAGAAAGGCGATGACTGGGCTGATGTCCACTTTTTATTGCAACGTGCACAGGTGTAATGGGTCACAGTGGGCTTAGGGTAACAGGCCCCAGCAGGGTTGGACATAGGTAGAGCCTGTTGCGCTACAGCAATATGGAGCCCCAGTGGAAATACTGCGGAGGAGCGCCAGATAGGCGGCGTGGAATTGAGGGGGATAAGGACAGAGACTACCCAGTACAGCGAACTGCAGCAGAGAAAGTGTATGTTTCATGACCATGTTGTGGACTGATTTCTCTAGGACAGCTCACACGCCTGTTAATCAGGAATCTATAGCCACAGACAGGAGCCAGTAGTTGTAAACTATGGTTACAAAGAACTTTTTCTTACGTTATCGATGTTCTCCCTCAACGGTCATTCCCCCTTGACTACTGGGCCTGTAAACTGGACACCTGGGCTGAATTGGCATAATATGTCTTACAGGAGCTCGCTTGTAGTGTGCGATCAGAAACACTCTTCAGTGCTGCTGTATCAATCCAGACAGAAAGAAGGACACGGCTGTCGACACAAAATGTTGATGATCCAACCTTTATTAAAATGAACCATGCACACTTTTCGAAGGTTTTTATGCCACCTTCCCCTGATTACACCTAGGTTGCCTGCAAAATGGCTCGCTTTGTCCTTCTCTTCCTCTCAGTGCAGTCACTTCTCCAATTCCTCCATTTGTACCAGGTGAACGTCCAGCCTACGACTCAACAGATGCCATTTTTGCCACCTCCCTTTCTGGGCTGTCCCCCCCAGGGACGGGGTCACCAAGTGGCGCACCCGGACAAGTGCCGGTGCCCTGAGCAGGTGTCGGGTCGCACTCGGGGCAAAGGCACTGGCACAGGGTCCCTCATAGTACCACAAACTGTCTCTGACGGTGGGATGGGCCCACTCGCTGTCAGATGCACTGGTGTACTATGAGTGGCCCTGTGCCAAGGCCATCGCCCTCGAGTCGGCCCCACCTGCTTGCTCAGGGCCCCAGCACTTGCAATGCTTACCTCTCCCTGCTCCACCGCTGTGGAGTCAGGGTAGTTAAATCCTTCACAGGGACAGATACTACAAATTTCGTTAACTGATCGATGATGGTTAAGACGTTGCTCTGGCCTGTCCTGCTGGGCTGTACCTTCAGATGATCAATGGCTACCATTTCTAATGGACGTCGACTCACAATCGGATGCAGTGTTGCTTTATAATCAGCTTTCAAAGTTTTACTAGTCACAGACGTGTGAAATTCCTGGCAACATTTTTCAAGGTCTCCCCTCATGCCAATCCAATAGAATCGGCAACCGTCTGTGGCTTCTGTCTTTAGCACTCCAAAGTGACCAGACTGACCATGATAGACAGTGAGGACCATGTCTGCATGTCTCCTTGGCATCACAATTCGATGTAGACAGATAACGGTGATGGGATTGACGCAACTGCAATACAGCAAGCCTTTCTTCACAAAGAACCGTTTTAACTGGCTACACAGATAAAGTAATTGAGGGTCAGCATTGCCTCTCAGAATTCAACCGTGAGGTTGTAGCCTGATTATTAGTAATTTCAAAACTTTCATTGTGTACTTGTATCCATCTAGTTTACTGTACCGGAGAGTCTGGACTGGCTTCCTGAGAGTGAAATGGAGACGAACATTTAAAATTTCCCCAACACTGTATACAGCTGCACGCTGCTGATCCAGTACAGTTTGTAAACTTTTTCGATTGTGGTGTAATCCATACAGAGCCTGTGAGCATCTGTCTATTACTCCGTAAATAAATACGGAGACTTACAATTACCCCTAGACTGTATACAGCTGTCCGCTTGGGATACAGTAACCGTTTTTGCACAAAGTGGTCATCTTCCACCCCAACTGGGTTTGCATCAATGAGACCTGGAACATTGGCCCACAAGTGTGATTATATTTTGTGTATCTTTTACTATTCTTGTGTAATCCAGACTGAGCATGTGAGCGTCTGTGTGTGCCTCCTGAAATATATACGGAGATGTAGAATATTTTCAGTAGACTATATATACCTTTTATCTGGTGATACAGTACCCCTTATTTTGTCCTCCTCTTCCTCGGACTTCTCCAATGAATCCATTTCCAGCAGCTTTACATCCATTATACACCTTAACATATGGCATTTTTGCAACCTCCCAATCTGGTCTGCACCACCCCCCCTCCTCCATCTACCAAATGTTATATTCTTGTGTAATACATACTGAGCCTTTCGCGTGATTGTCTGACTCAAGAATTATAGAAGGAGATTTATTATATTTAAACTATACTACATATACCTTGTATCTTGCAAAATAGTATGAGATTTTTATTTTAATATGCTTTGTGAACAATACAAACATGAAACAACCTAAAAAAAGGGAAAATATCTTTACAAATGTTGAATCGGTCTGTGATAAGAATCAAATTTGTATTTGTTAAACTTTTGGCATAAAGGTTCTTGAAAACATAAACAAATTTTTCTCTATACCTAGTCTAAAACCTTAAGAATTGTCTTAGAAACCTATTGACACGTAGCGTTTTGAAACTATAAGGGTTACTGCACGATGGACCATACAAGGTCGAAGGATCAAACATGGCAGCTGGATCATTGACAAAAATAACAGGAGTCTGAAAACTGTGTGCCATTGGACATGATTGCCTAAAAGGGTCTGCTGCTGGAATGGGGTTTTGATGATTATTTTGAGGCGTACATGGATCGGCTGCCAGGGCAGTGTAATACTCGTTGGCGGGCTGTTGTTTTAAGGGGATGTGTCACAGCAGCAGTGACCCGGTTGGTGGCCCTGGGCGTCCAATAAAAGGTGAAATATTTACAGGGATGATGACAGTTTGCAGTGTAGGTATTCGTGACGTCACCTCTGGTATCTGGTCAGAGGTAACCACTGACCAGCGATGCAGTGCAGATCCTCTGGGACAGATGGTGAGATGCAGCACAGTTTGTAAAGTCTCCCACTGGTGAGACTATCTTATCCCAGGGCAGGAAGATGTTGTAGATGAAGTTATGCTGCTGGGAGATGTAGCAAAGTGTAGTGTGCGTTGAGGGAAGAACTTGAGAGACAGTGAATTGCAGTTTCCACAGCTTTACTCGCAGTTCTGGTGCCGGCAGTACAGATGCCCGCTTGGTGCCATGCTCTCCAGGTGAGGAGTCCAGCCAACTCCAAGGTGGATGTAGAACAGTATTACAAAGCTCCCTGTCAGTATATGCCTTCCCTGTCCGTGGCACTGTGCTGATTTCCCACACCTTTCTTCCTTCCAGCACCTCGCTAATCAGTGTCACAGTCTATAAGCTGCGGATCCTCCAGGACAACGTTATCTTTATGCGTTTCCTTGATCCTATATAGCTTTCCTTCCCGGATAAGGTAGTTGCGGTTGTGGCTGTGATCCCTAAAGTTATCACAGTTATCGGCTTGATAACTGAGTCATAAAGTTCTTCCACTACTCTAGGGGCCGAGTCCCTCTGAAACCTGGATTATCCAAGGTGGCGTACGCCAGTCCTGGAATGTGCCCACCTGTAGCTTACAGCGCATCTGTGGCTCTCTCTGAGAGTCCCTTTTCCCTTCCAGTGAACCCCTCTTCTTTCTCTCTCTCAATAAGAAACTCCTCAGGACGTGAGGCTGCTGCACAATTATATCTTCTTACCCTCGACCTTATGGGAGAGCTGTGTAAAACACGTCTGTCCTCTTCCTCCCCCAAGGTTGAACTCTATATCTTCCCTCTAACTTCCTGCTCTGACCCACAAGTTCCAACCACCATGTACACCCTTTGCTGGCTGGGTCGTGCTATATGAAATAAACTAGTGTGTGTAATGGATACAGTGTTGCCAGAGCCAGGTGTAGTGTCTCCACCTTACCTGAAAGTTGAAAATACCACATCTCTGGCTGAGATGCAGTATCTCTGTGGCGACTGAACCCTCAGGGTCACCACATACACTTAAAATTGTTGGTCTTTTGGTCAACAATTTTCTGCAGGTTATTTGACAGGTAAGTCCTCCTAATATTTATCAGGTCTGCAATGGCCACTTCTCCCATAACAGGTATCCCCTGCACTAAAGGTTGGTGTCCTTGTTCCACCATCTAATTCATCTCCCTTTCGACATCTTCAAATATAGATGTGAATATTTCATCAGGAATATCCTGATCCTGCTTTCTCTTAATGGGACATGAAGACCAGAATGGATGGTTTGGCAAAAATAGAGCCCATGAAAGATGAGGATGTTCCTCCTCCATACCTGGCACCCCTAAGGGGTGAAGTTTGGTAGGTATTGGCTGGCATGCTGGAAATGGAATTATAAAGGCCTCCATGTTGTTGACATTTATAATTCCATAGCTTATTTTGCGGTTGAGGAAGGAATCGAGCCGGCTGTAGAACACCGTACTACTGCTGGTCAGGGGGAAGAAATGCAGGAGGTACATATCCTTGTTACATGCAGGCCAGATGAGATCCACATATTCCCTGACTGATTCCTGAGAGATGACGCCTTTAGTTGTGATTTTCTTTGGTAATTTATGAAAAACGTGGGCAGTGGGGCACTGATTGGCCCACATGTGTGTTTAGTTATTGCTGATAATTTGTTTATATTGTACTGTAATCCATACTGATAATTTTTTAGTCAGTCTGCCTCCCCAAATATATTCTGAGAGTTACAATTACCACCAAGACTGTATACAGCTGTACTGTACTTATACTGAAAAACTTTTATGATGTTTACATTTGGGTGTTAGCCAGACTGAGCCTCTGGCTAACTGTGTTTCTCCACAAATATAGACGGAGATTTACAATTCCCCCCAAGAATGTATACAGCTGTACTCTACTTATACAGTAAACTTTTCTGATTTTTAGATTTAGGAATTAGACAGATTGGGCCTCTGGCTAACAGTGTTTCTCCTGAAATAGATACATAGATTTACAATTCCCACCAAGACTGTATACAGCAGTACTCTACTTATACAGTACAATTAGCAGATTTTCACATTTGGGTGTTAGCCAGACAGGGCCTCTGGCTATGGGTCTTCCTTCGGAAATATATACGTAGATGAACAATTCCCCCAACAATGTATACAACTGTACTGTACTGATAGAGTCGACTTTCAGGCTTTTGATATTTGTGTTAGCCAGACTGGGCCTCAGGCTAACAGTGTTTCTCCTGAAATACTGTATATACGGAGATTAACAATTCCCCCCAACACTGTATACAGCTGTACTCTACTTATACAGTACACTTTCCTGATTTTCATAATTGGGTGTTAGCCAGACTGGGCCTCTGGCTAACAGTGTTTCTCATTAAATACTGTATATACGGAGAATTGGAATTCCCACCAACACTGTATACAGCTGTACTCTACTGATAGTTAACTTTCCTGCTTTTCAATTTTGGGTGTTAGCCAGACTGGGCCTATGACTATGGGTCTTCCTCTGGAAATAGATACGGAGATGAACAACTCCCCCAACAATGTATACAGCCGCACTGTGATGATACTGTCAACATTCCTGCTTTTCACTTTTGGGTGTTAGCCAAACTGGGCCTCTGACTATGGGTGTTCCTACGGAAATAGATACGGAGCTGAACAATTCACACAGCAATATTTACAGCTGTACTATACTTATACAGTTCACTTTCCTGCTTTGCAGAATTGGGTGTTAGCCAGACTGGGCCTCTGGCTAACTGTGTTTCTCCCTAAATAGATACGGAGAAGAACAATTCCACCAACAATGTACACAGCTGTATTGGACTGATAGAGTAAACTTTCCTGCTTTTCAATTTGGGTGTTAGCCAAACTGGGCCTCTAACTATGGGTGTTCCTATGGAAATAGATACGGAGCTGAACAATTCAGACAGCAATATCTACAGCTGTACTGTACTTATACAGTTCACTTTCCTGCTTTGCAGAATTGGGTGTTAGCCAGACTGGGCCTTTGGCTAACTGTGTTTCTCCTTAAATAGATACAGAGAAGAACAATTCCACCAACAATGTATACAGCTGTATTGGACTGATAGAGTAAACTTTCCTGCTTTTCAATTTTGGTGTTAGCCAAACTGGGCCGCTGACTATGGGTGTTCCTACGGAAATAGATACGGAGCTGAACAATTCACACAGCAATATCTACAGCTGTACTGTACTTACACAGTTCACTTTCCTGCTTTGCAGAATTGGTTGCTAGCCAGACTGGGCCTCTGGCTAATAGTTTTTCTCCGTAAATAGATACGGAGATGAACAATTCCACCAACAATGTATACAGCTGTAGTGTACTGATAGAGTAAACTTTCCTGCTTTTCAATTTGGGGGTTAGCCAAACTGGGACTCTGAGTATGGGTGTTACTGCAGAAATCTATACGGATATTTTGAATATTTTTAGTATACTATATATATTCTTTTTATCTGTCGATGCAGTACCCCTTTTTTGGGCCTACTCTTCGTCGGACTTCTCCAATTAATCCATTTGCAGCATCTTTACATCCATTATACACCTCAACATATGGCATTTTGGCTACCTCCCTATCTGGGCTGCCCCACCACCCCTCCTCCACAAACAAAATTGTTCTATTCTTGTGTAATCCATACTGACCCTTTGAGGTCAGTCTGCCTATAGGCTCCTGCAAGTAGATCACCCGCCAGGGCACTGGGGTACTCTGTACCCTGCCGGTGTGTTAAAGGGATGTGTCACGGCAGCAGTGACCCTGTCCGTGGCCCTGGCCGTCCAATGAAAAGGGGAATTATTTACAGGGGATGATTAGATTTTGTATTCCACTGTTGGTTACGCCACCTGTGGTTTCTGGTCAAAGCTGAACGGCGCAGCAGTGCAGATCCTCAGAGACTGGTGGTGATGCAGCAGAGTTTGACTAGCTTGCCACAGGCACAGCTTATTGGCTCAGGGGTGAAGTATGTATTGTTGGGTGAATGGTGCTGGTAGATAAAGCAGTGTGTACAAGGTGCCGCAGGAACAAATTTAGATCACACATTCCGGGGCAGTTTACAAGGCTTTACTCTGAGTTCAAGTGTGCACATATGCCCGCTTGGTACAGTATCCTCCAGGTGAGGGGCTCATCAAACTCCCAGGTACATTGTAAAGACACCTTTCCAGGACTCCTTTTAATATGTTCCTTTCTGTGTCGTCTCACGTTGTAGTATTACTCCCCTCTCCTTCCTGCCAACACCTCGCAATCATTGTCCCAAGCCAGTAGCCGCGGAACCTGTGGTATAACATCTGCTCTTCTTTTCCTTGCTATTATATGGACACGTTTTCGGCAAAGATAATTGATGTTCAGTAGCTGAGACTCCTAGAGATGACACTGCCTCCGGCTTGCTATCTGAGTACGGAAGTTATATAATAGGCTAATGGGCCGGTGTCTTTTCTGCGACCTGGGTGAATGTGGTGCATGCAGTGTCCACAGGGGAAAGCGGGGTTGGGACAGTACTGCCTAGGCCACAGTATAGGCAACAGGGATCTTCGATGCTCTCTGTATCCGATGCCGGAGGAGATAAGTTTTCGTGCTCACATTATCCAACCACACTGCCACTGTAGTGGAGCTGGGAGCCCTGTTTCATGTTGGGTTCTCAGGCCAAAGCTGACCTGACCTTTAACCTGGTTTAAAAAAATTACCCATCATGACCAGAAGGCCAGGAATAGGAAGGGAGGGGTTGCTCAAGAAAGTCTGAAAGGCCAGGTGCGGGGTGCTACAGAGTCCAATACTTTCCCTGGATCTCACTCCAAGCAAGCTCAGACTCCATCCAGGGCGACAAACTCCTCGGGCACATTGCAACCTAAGGCCTCATACTTACACAGCTAGTGACTTTGATCCAGGGGGCCATGCTTTCCACCAGAGGGATATATGAGCCACCTGGCGTAATAGCAAGTGCAACAACCCACTGTGTATTGTTTAGGAATGTACTCGAGTGGTAGGAGCAGGCCACTTTTTGGAAACATAATACACTTGATCTTAGCCAAAAATCCTGGTTTATGAATGATACAGTGCCCTTTTTTTCAGCTTTTTAGATTCTTCTCTAATGGATACTGAGCATTGTGTCGTAATTGTCTGCCTCCTTAAATATATACGTAGATTTAGAATTTATGATATATTTTTGATTGCAGAAACATACATGGCTCTTCAAAATGTGACAGAAGTCACACAAATAAAGCAGCGCAGAAAGAGAGGATTCATGTGGACCCTTCCTGGAGGAGAGGAATCCCAATAAACCATCCCCATCCCTCCAAGGCAGAAGGCCACAGCAAGGCTCAGGGATGTTCGATGCTCTCCATAGCCCATGCTGGGGGAGAGGCGTTTTCGTGCTCACAGTATACAACCAGACTGCCACTGTAGTTGGGCTATGAGCCCAGTTTCATGTTGGTTTGTCAGGCCAAACCTGACCAGACCTTTGATCGTGTTTTTAAAAATTAACCATCATGCCCAGAAGGCCAGGAATAGTGGGGGTGGGGTTACTGAAGAAAGTCTGAAAGGCCAGGTGCCGGGTTCCTACCGAGTCCACGACTTTCCCAGGATATGACTCAAAGCAAGCTCAGAATCCCACCAGGGCGACCAACTCCTGGGGCACATTGCAACCTAAGCACTCACACACAGCCTACTGACTTTGATCCTGGGGGGCCATGCTTTCCACCTGATGGATATATGAGCCACCTGGCGTACTAGCAAGTGCAACAAACCACTGTGTATTGTGTAGGAATGTACATGAGTAGTAGGAGCAGGCCACCTTTTGGAAAGATAATACACTTGATCTTAGCCAAAAGTCCTGGTTTATGAATGATACAGTGCCCTTTTTAAGGTTTTTAGATTCTTCTGTAATGGAGACAGAGCATTGTTGCGTAATTGTCTGCCTCCTTAAATATATAAGGTGATTTAGAATTTTTAATATATTTTTGAGTGCAAAAACATCCAAGGGTCTTATTGTGTGACACAAATCACACAAAAAAAGCAGCACAGAAAAAGAGGATTCATGTGGACCCTTCCTGAAGGGGAGGATCCCCAATTAACCATCCCCGTCCCTCAGAGGCAGAAGGCCACAGCAAGGCTCAGGGATCTTCGATGCTCTCCCTAGCCCATGCCGGGGGAGAGGCGTTTTCATGCTCCCAGTGTACAATCAGACTGCCACTCTAGTGGAGCTGGGAGCCGTTTTTCATGTAGGTTTCTCAGGCCAAAGCTGACCGCACCTTTGACTGGGTTTTTCTAAATTACCCATCATGACCAGAAGGACAGGAATAGAGGGGGTGGGTTTGCTCAAGAAAGTCTGAAAGGCCAGGTGCGGGGTGCTACAGAGTCCAATACTTCACCGGGATCTCACTCCAAGCAAACTCAGACTCCCACCAGGGCGACCAACTCCTGGGGTACATTGCAACCTAACCCCTCACACTTACACAGCCTAGTTACTTTGATCCTGTGGGGCCATGCTTTCCAACAGATAGATACATGATCCACCTGGCGTACTAGCAAGTGCAACAACCCACTGTGTATTGTGTAGGAATGTACTCGAGTGGTAGGAGCAGGCCACCTTTTTGAAAGAGAATACACTTGATCTTAGCCAAAAGTCCTCCTGGTTTATGAATGATACAGTGCCCTTGTTCATCTTTTTCAATTCTTGTGTAATGGATACTGAGCCTTTGAGCATCATTGTCTGCCTCCTTAAATATATACGGAGATGTTTTATTTTTTCATTATACCACATATATGCCTTTAATATGCTGCTACAGTTCCCTTTTTTATTATTAGATTCTTATCTTATCCATACTCAGCCTGTGAGCGTCTCTGTGGGCATCATTAAATATATAAGGAGTTTTTCAATTTTTTCATTATACTCCATATATTCCTTGGATATGCTGAAACAGTACCCCTTTTTTCTTACTATATTATTGTCTTATCCATACTGAGACATTGAACGTCTCTGTGTGCCTCCTAAAATATATACGGAGATTTACAATTACCCAGACACTGTATACAGCTGTTGGGTTGTAATACAGTACCCTTTTTCTAATTTTTATCTAATCGATACTGAGCCTGTGAGCGTCTCTCTGTTATTAATGCAATATAGATGTAGATTTACAATTAAACTACACTGTATAAAGCTGTATGCTTCCCATACATTACCCTTTTAATGCTTTTTATCTTATTGTGTAATCCATACGGAGACTGGAAGCATCTGTGTGTGACTCCTGATATATATACGTAAAATGTTGTTGATCTCACCTTCATAAAAATTAAACATGCCTGTTGTCACGTGGTCCGTCTCCGATTTCACACAATCAACAGAGCAAGAGAATTGTGAACAATCCCAAGACCTTTATTATAGGCCAAACGAAAAGATCCATAAACAAACCCCCACACTGAGGATACAATAGTAGAGAACACGAATGCAGTTCACTTGGATCGGCAGCCAGGGCAGTGGGATACTCGGTACAGGGCCAGTGTGTTACAGGGGATGTTACACAGCGGCAGTGACCCTGTCCGTAGCCCTGGGGGGCGAAAAAAAGGGGAATATGTACAGGGGATGATAGAGTTTGTAGTAAGGTGTTCGTGATGCCACCTGTGGTATCTGGTCAGAGGTGACCTGACCAGCGCTGCAGTGCAGATCCTCTGAGACTGATGCTGTGATGCAGCAGAGTTGAAATAGCTTCCCACAAGTGAAGCTTGTCTCAGGGCAGTGAGATGATATAGGAAGTAATGGTGCTGGAAGATGTAGCTGAGTGGACTGTGTGCAACAGGAAGGACTTCAGAAGACACAGTCAGATGTAGTTTCCAAAGCGTTCCTCCCAGTTTTTGCAGGCAAAGTGTCCAGGGCATTGACTACAAATGGTGCGGTAGTCGGTCATCCTGAAAGCAATTTGGAATCCCCTTATTTCAGGTGGGATGTGATGTCTCCTTTCTAGCGCTGTTCTCTGAGGCACTGGCTACTATAAGCTCCATCCAAGTTTCTCTCTCTCCGTCTCTTGTCTAGGTGGAACTTCAGAATCATAACAGGCAGCTGTAGCCAGCTTAAGGAATGACTCAGCTATGGAGTCTCCGGCTCACATGTGCTGCTGCTTTGTAGAAGAGTCCTAATTGGGACAGAGGACCTGCTGTCTTCTGTCCTCCGGATTCTGCTGCTGGTAGTTTAATTCACCCACTCATCCTCCTCAGACTCCGGGGTCTGGTTTCTGGTGCTCAGACCTGGGGAGTGAGCTCTCTATAGCCCCTCTTTCCCCAGCTTGTCTGTACACATCTGTCCTCTCTCGTCCCCTCAGCCACACTCCTGACTCCTCCCCCAGCCAGAATATTCCAGAGAAGCTTTCCTGAAAATCAGGTGTTACAGCTCCTCCTTCTGATCGTAAGAAAAGTGTTGGATGCTGTGATACGTGTTAAAGGGATCCTTCCTTGCTTTCAGGCATGACATCACTCTGTCCTGGAGGGAGTCAAGGTAAATTTTGAAACCAAACTCCTGATGTGCCACATTCCCCCTACTACAATTCATTACTCTTGTACTGAGGAAACCTAAGCGAAAAACATATTAATTTGTAACGATTTACAAGAATTGTAACATCCAATATATACATTTTTTTTGAAGTCTTGAAATGGGGTGTCCTTTTTCACCCTAACAAAGTTCAATGTGAGGGACCCATCTCAAACCCTCAACGTAGGCCTTGGGCGGGCTACAAGGTATGGCTAGTTTCCCTTTTGGACCACGTCTTCCACCACGCCAGACGGTTTTTGTTCTTTAATCATTAATATTACCTATTTACAAGCATTGTCCTGGTCACTACTAGTCCAGTGACCCAATCGTCCATTTAAAGAATGAAATCAGAATGGTTAAAAGTTGCAATTATAAACATTTTCTTCTTTACAATACTAGTACAGTAGCATGTTAGTCCATATACCTGGCTGGGATCTGACCTCTAGTACTACGTACTGATTTACGCAGTACAGGTGTCTCAGTGATCTAGCCTTGTCTAATATGTGTGTTGGTAAGCTAGGCAGTAACCTTCAGTGATTTCCTACACTCATTGTGGGTGTGACAGAAAAACCCTAGCAGTGGCCAGATTTTCACATTACACTGCAGGTGTGCCTTCTGGCACTTGAACTGGCTGTTCTTCAGGCTGATCCTGAGTCACTTCTGTTTCAGGCGCTCTTGGTTGGCTAAAGGTCAAGATGGCCACTACTATGGCCTGGTTTACTGTTGTCCAGTTCAACGGGAACTCGCCAAGTACAGTGCGGACCTTTTCTTCCACTTTTTCAACTGCCGAAGGATTGTCCTTATCTCCAATCTTTCCCTTTAAGTGGTCAGGGCACGATTTTAAGTGATCCCTGGACACTGCTGTTTTGCTTTGTCCTCCATCCTGACTGATAATGCACACCTTTGTATTGTCGAAGTACGAGGGCATAATGGTATATGGCTCAGCTTCCTATTGGTCATCAAGCTTGTGTAGCTGCCTTTTCCTTTTGATGACCTGTTCCCCAGGTGACAAGGGAACTGCAGGTGCATGGTGGTTGTAATTTCTTTCTTGTTTTTGTCTTACCTGAGACAACCTCTTCTCTACAGATTCTTGTACCTTACACTACTCACCTCAGGTGTCCGGACTCCCATGTCCAAATCAATTAGTAATTTGCCAGGTCTTGCTCTCATTAGGTAGGCTGGTGTACAGTTGGTAGAATTAACCGGAATGTGGTTGTACACATCCACCTGATCGGGCAACTTTTATGGCCACAAGTTTCTCTCGTCCAGAGGCAAGGTCTTCAAAAGGTCTATTACCACTTGGTTAATCTTCTCACACATGCCATTTGTGTGTGGATGGTACGGTGTTCTGATTTTCTTCCAGCCACACATGTTAAAGAACTCCTGGAACACTTCTGCTTCAAAAGCTAGGCCTTGGTCAGTAAGCACTCTTTAAGGATAACCAAGAGGGGACGACAAAAGTGTTTTTGAAATGCTTTGCCCGCTGACTTCGCTGTTTGGTCCTTGACAGGCACGACTACCAGGAACCTTAAGTAATGGTCAACGATGGTGATGGGGTAGACATAGCCTGTATGGCTTGGAGTCAGCTTCACATGGTCCAAGGCTAACAGTTCAATCGGCTGTTTGGTGATTATTGGCTGCAACGTGGCTCACTGGCTGTTGCGATCTTTCCTCCGCAAGTTGCATGGTCCACACTGTCGCCAACAATCTTCAATGGCCTTCCTCATACCAATCCAGTAGAACCTCTCGCGAAGTAGGACCTCTAACTTCTTCCATCTTAAGTGTCCTGCTCCATTGTGTTACGCTTCCAGGAACATTGATGCATCTTGCCTTGTGACTACCACCTGCCAGACCAGTTTGTCAGTTAGGGCATAGACACTTCTCAGACACAGCTTTCCCTCTTAGATGAACAGTCTGCCCTTTTCCTTCCACAACTGTTGGGTCTCTTGTGGAGCATCTGAACCAGGACGTGAGTCACATTGTGCCAGTAGCTCCTTTACCAGGTGGACTGCTGGGTCGTTATCCTGTGTCTCTGCCCACTCATGGTGAGGCAATGGGTTAAAGGTAGCCTCTTTTGTGATGTATCGCTTTTTATGAACACCTTGGGCACGTTGAGTCGCTATTGAACGGTGGAAGGCCGGTAACTCTATTTCTTCGAGTTTGTCCAAATCTTATCCCCCATCTGGTAAGTTGGCCATTCTGGACAGTGCATCAGCATTGGCATTCTTATGCCCCGTTCTGTACTTGATGGTGAACTCGCACTAGGACAGCCGGTCCATCCATCGCTGCTCCAGCGCACCTAGCTTTGCGGTTTGAAAGTGAGTCAGCAGATTGTTGTCCATGAAGATGGTAAACTTTGCCGCAGCTAGGTACTGTTTTAACTGTGAACCGCTCGTTCACAGCCCAGACGATGGCGAGGAACTCCAGCTTGAAGAGCTGTAGTTGTCAGGGTTCCTTTCAGTGGGTCGAAGTTTCATGCTGGCATAGGAAATCACTATTTATTTGCCATTTTGTACCTGGTACAGTACTGCTCCCAGTCCAACATTGCTGGCATCAGTAGAGAGGATGAATGGGTGTTTAATGGTTATAGTCTGGTTAGGCCAGAACTTCATCCCCCGTAAGAGCCATCTTCAACAGAGTGAAGGATCTTTCCACTTCGTCATTCCAATGAAACGTAGAACTCTTCTTCCTGGCCTTCTTGGGCTGGCCCACAAGGAGATTTTGCAGAGGTGCGGGTATTTCAGTTAAGCCCTTGATGAACCTTCGGTAGTAGCCTAACAACCCGAGGAACTGGCGTAGTTAATGGATGTTGCCAGGCCTCTGCCAGAGCTTGAAAACAGTGACTTTGTCTGGGTCTGGTGCCACACCTTCTGCGCTGACTACGTGGCCTATTTTCTGCACCTTGGTTTTCAGGAGGTGGCATTTGGACGGCTTCACCTTTACGCTAAATTTTGACAGGGCTTCGAACACCTTGGCCAGGTGCTGCAAATGTTCCTCTTAGCTCTTGGACAAGACAATGATGTCATCTAGGTACAACAGAACTGTCTCGAAGTTCATGTGTCCAAGACAGCACTCCATCAACCTCTGTAACGTTCCTGGCGCGCTGCAAAGCCCAAACAGCATGTAGTTGAATTCCAAGAGGCCCATTGGTGTTGCAAAGGCGCTCTTCTCTTTGTCTGCCTCTGCCACAGGAACCTGCCAATAACCACTAGCGAGATCTAAGGTAGAGAAATAGCAGTTCTCAGTGCGGCTAGTGATTCCTCTATCCTAGGTAACGGATAGGCATCTTTGTGGGTAATGCTGTTAAGTTTCCTGTAATCAACACACATTCTCAATGTACCATCTTTCTTTCTAACAAGGAGTAGTGGAGCAGACAAGGGGCTACAACTGTCTCTGATAACCCAGCCTCCTTCATCTCTCGTAGCATACTCTTGGCACATTGGTAGTGATTGTGAGGTACAGGCCAGTACCTTTCTTTAATGGGCGGATGATTTCCAGTGGGGATATGATGTTGAACCCGTTTTTCCTGCCCAAAGTCTAAAGGGTGTCAGCTGAATACCCGTGAAAAGTCTTGCACTACTTGGTAAACCCCATTCTTTTGGTGTGGAAGGGTGGAGTCAGTGCCTACGTGCAGCTGCGCACACCAATCCTCCAGCTGGTATGCAGAGCCATTGTCCTCCGACGGGTATGATGAGACCAAGGGTTCTGCTGTGTGAATTTCGTTGTTACTGGCAGTGAATAACTTAGCAACGGTGGCATACCGAGGCATTTTGGCCTCGTCATCCCCACCAGTTGACATGCGTACAGGTACCCTCCCCTTGCGTACATCAACTACCCTTCTGGCTGTCATGATAGGAGCCTACTATCAGAGTACACTTGTTCTATCAGGGCTTGGTAATCTCTTCCTCTGAGGCCTATGGCTGCCCGACACCAAATGAACATTCCAGTTTTTGTGGGTATTGCAATGGGGAATGCATCACTCACTCTGACACTGACGACTTTTCCGCCAGATAGCTCTACCTGCTGTCTTTGTATCGGGGCCTTGATCTCCTTTTGCAGGGCCCGTTGTTCACTGGAACAAGCAGTTTCGGCTACCTGTTGCAACAAAACAATAACCTTGCCAAGACAAGTTTATATCACCTTAGTACCTAAGGTCATCATTGGGTTCCATTCTCGTCAATGAATATCTACAATTATCACACCTTGGGCTCTTAATTCTACTCGCCCCACCTTTATGGTCACCTCTTGATACCCCTTCTGTGGCAACGACTAACCATTGCAGGTGACTACTGTCAGCTCATCATCTGGGCCATGAGTAAGATCAGAGTCAGCCCAGTACCGTTTGTAAAGAATATATAAACGAAAAAAAATTGATTTGGTACCGTGTTAGCCAGTAGAAAAAAACAATAGAGTGCTTTCAGTGGGAGAAGCAAAATAGGAATCTTATGGGTATGATACCTTTTAATGGCTTTACCAGGTCTGTAGTGTCCTGTATATAGCTGGCTGTCTTCCTTACCAGCGGCTTAAGGATGTTTTCTACCCACCCTGAGATTTCTTCAGTGAGTGTTCCCACCACTGAGATGATTGACCTTCCTGGGTTGCCTGGCTTATGAATCTTGGGAAGCATATAGAAAGTTCCCATCCTTGGATTCTCAGGTATTAAGTCCAGAAGGTTTATGGAGTCTGTACACAGACATTTGATGACTCTTTTCAACTCCTTCAAATATTTTGGAGTTGGGTCCTCATCCAGTTTGGTGTAGTACTGTATGTTTCATCAGTTAACTGTCTGTGTGCCTCTTTGATGTAGTCGGTTGTATTAAGGAGAACTATGGCACCACCTTTATCCGCAGGCTTAATAGTGATCTCCCTGTTGTTCTTCAGGTCGTAAATGGCCTTTCTTTCCTAGCCATTAAAAGGTATCATACCCACAAGATTCCTATTTTGCTTCTCCCACTGAAAGCACTCTATATGTTTAAAGAATATATGGCATAGTCGTCACCTGAGAGCCAGTGTCCAGCAAAGCGTTTATTCGATGCCGTCAATCACAACTGGGAGGACCGGTTGACCTCCGACGTACTTAGCTTGCCAGTTCTGTGGGCCTGGTCGTCTTACTCCTTGGGGTTGGCCCTCTGAACCAGGGGTCGCTCGACAGAATCTTGCGATGTGCCCTGCTTTTCTGCAGCGGGCGCAAATGTGACGTCCGTCCTGGTCCTAGCGATCGTTGTCCCTCCCTCTGATTGGCGGGATCCTCATCTTCAATCACCATGGGACGTTATCTGGACTGGAGGCTAACTCTATCCTCTACTTTTGGGGCACTTGCAAGGACTGCACATTTTTGGTTACTGCAGACACACTTTTAGTCACCTCCTGAACCTGCAGACGCAGCTCTGCAGATGGGTCATCATCCAGGGTCTGTGCGTCAGCCTCAGTGAGAGCCTGAGGGAAGGATGCCGCCTCCTGGTGGTATATAATGGCTGGGCGCCTAGGGGGTGCTGGACGGCTGACATTTGTGTCGTGTAACGCCCGGATAGCCCTGTCTTTAAAGTCTGCAAAGCTCAGGTCAGGGTTCTGTTGGGCCATGATGCGCAGCTGTGAGCTGTGGATGCTGGACAGGAGTCCCTCATCAAACTGCTCCTTTAACAATCTGTCTCCATACTGCACGCTGCCTGGGTCAATCTGTCTTATGGCACGCAGTGCCTCCTGAAGGTTATGAGCATAGTCCCGTATACTGTCCTGCACCCTTTTTTTGCTCCCAAAGAACCTCTTCCTTTATTTCTGCTGCCGTGCAGGTGTGAAAGGTGCTCTTTTGCTTACCTAGAATTTGCTTGACAGTCTCTTTATCAGCATCCTACCATGACTTTTCTTGTCTTTGCGCTGCACCAGTTAACTCTCCAATGAGAATGCTTACTTTTTGGTTTTCAGACATGGTGTACACATGAAATAAACTGCACAGTCTCTCCCAAAAATCGCTCAGGGCATACGGCTCCACAGAGTATTGTGGTAGCCAGGCCGGTCACGGTCTATATAGCATTGAGAGCGGCATTATAGGGACTGCTGCGGCAGTCACCAGATCTTGCTGTGCTCTGGGGGCTGTGGCTGTGCTGCCCGCTGGATTATGCTGTGCTATGGGAGCTGAGGCTGGACCTGATTCAGCATCTTTCGGCGCTATGGGGGCTGTCGCTGCGCTGGCCGCTGGATTACGCTGTGCTATGGGAGCTGCGGCTGGACCTGACTCTGCATCTTGCGGCGGTATGGGGGCTGCGGCCGCAGCTATATCTTCTCCTGCGTTCGACATTTTCTTCCCCCCCTAGTTAATCTTAACCAGGCTCGGCGTTTTGACTGGCTTAACATACTATTGCTCTGCCGGCGCGGTGAGCGTTGCATGCCGTGACTCCAGGCCTCAGCTCCCTGTTCTCTGCCACCTGCCGTTTTTGCGCACAGCACCTCACTTTTCACGCGCTCTCACTCTGGCTCCGCCCACGAGGCATGCTTCTCTTCTCCATAAGCGCCTCTTGGCTTTGTAATGACGGCAATCACACAAAACTTTCACCAAAGTCTCTGGGACAAAACACAGTTCAAAATAGGCACACAGGACCCCGTGGCACCGGGCTTCCATATCCTATTCGTGATGCCAAAATGGATCGCACCTCAGGGCAGTGGGATACTCGTTACTGGCCTGGTGTATTGAAGGGATGTGTCACAGCGGCAGTGACCCGATCCGTGGCCCTGGGCGCCCAATAAAAGAGGAAATATTTATAGGGGATGATACAGTTTGTAGTAAGGTATTCGTAACGCCACTTGTGGTTTCTGGTCACAGATGACCAGCGCTGCAGTGCTGATCCTCTGAGACTGATGGTGTGATGCATTACAGTTGGAATAGCTTCCCACAAGTGAAGCTTGTCCCAGGGCAGAGAGATGGTATAGAAAGTAATGGTGCTGAAAGAAGGAGCACAGTGGAGTGTGTATTGCTGGAAGGACTTGAGGAGACACAGTGAGATGCCGTTTCCAAAGCCTTACTCACAGATTTTGCTGGCAAATTGTCCAGGGCACTGGATACAGATGCTGCTGGAGTCGGTCGGCCTGAAAGCAATTTGGAATCCCCTTACTTGAGGTGTCATGTGAGGTCTACTTTGTAGCGCTATTTTCTGAGGCACTGCCTGCGAGAAGCTCCATCCACGTTCCTCTCTCTGTCTGTTGTGTAGGTATAAATTCACTCTCATAGCAGGCAGGTGTAACCTGCTTCAGGAATCACTCACTAATGGAGTCTCCGGCTCACATGTGCTGCTGCTCTGTAGTAGACTATTAGTGTGGGCAGAGAATCTGCTGTCTACTGTCCTCCAGATTCTGCAGCTGGGACTTTAGTTTACCCACTCAGCCTCGGACTCCGGGAGTTGGGTTTCTGGCACTCCAACCTTGGGGTGAGCTCTCTATAGCCCCTTTTTTCACCAATTTGTCTCCACACGTCTCTCCTCTCTTGTCCCTCCAGCCACACTCACTAACTCCTCCCCCAGCCAGAATGTTCTCGAGGAGCTCTCCTGAAATAAGGTGTTCAATCTCCCTCTTCTGGTCCGGAGTCTGAAAGATATATGCTGTGTTACCTGTTAAAAGGATCCTTCGTTGCTTTCAGTGTTATGTTTCGGTAACTGAGGAGAAATAGCAAAAATTAGCAAAAGCAGTAATACACCAGAGAGGCTGAAACCTATTGGATTGCAGTAACCTGAACTAACCACACAACTAGAAGTAGCCGTGGAGCGTTCCTACGGTGATCCTAGATGCCTCGTCACAGCCTGAGAGATAACTACACCTAAAGGCAGAAAGATGAAAGCTATCTGCCCAGGAGCAGGTCCCCAAAGAAAATAGGAAGCCCCCAAACATGCAATGGCGGTTAGACAAGAAGAAAGCACGGGCACAGACAGAAAATAGAATGAGCAAACGCTGGGGCCCAATCTGACTAGACAGAAAAGTACAGGAAAGAATTCTGACTGCAGTCCAAAAAAACCCTAACAAAAATACCAACACTTCTGATTGCCAAAAAACCTGAGATCACACGATCTCATCCACCTAAATCAGATCTCTGGTTTAACAAAACGCTATTCAGCAAATAAAAAGTAACAAAGGAGCAAAGCAAAAGTGCAGACACAAACGGAGCACAATTGCAGCACCAGACCCCCAAAAGGGGACAGGCTGCAGTCCACTGCAAGCAGCAAACCAGCAGAGAAAATCAAACAGAGAAAAAAAAAACAGCAAACACTTATCTGAAGGACAGCAGGAAACTAGCAGTGCTTCAAGCAGAGATCAGCAGGAACAATTGATAACCGGCAAGGCTGCTGGGAACTCAGGCCACTTATATCCTACAATTCAGCGCCAGCTGAAGGCCATTCGGTAATCAGTTCATTACCCTCAGCAACCACCGGAGGGAGTCCCAGCTCAGAACCTGCCTCCAGCATATTCACAACAGTACCCCCCCCTTGAAGAGGGGTCACCGAACACTCACCTGACCAACCAGGCCGATCAGGATGAGCTCGATGATAGGCACGGATCAGTCTAACAGCATGGATGTCCGTAGCGAACACCCAAGAATTGTCCTCCTGACCATAACCTCTCCACTTAACAAAATACTGGAGTTTCCGTCTAGCAAAACGAGAATCCAATATCTTCTCAACTACATACTCCAAATTGCCCTCAACCAAAACAGGGTCGGGAGGCGCAGCCATAGGAACCACTGGTTCGACAAACCTCTTCAATAAGGACTTGTGGAACACGTTATGGATCTTAAATGTCCCAGGAAGAGGCAAACGGAAGGAAACCAGATTAATAATTTCCATGATCTTATAAGGTCCAATGAACCTTGGCTTAAATTTAGGAGATGCAACCTTCATAGGGATATTCCTTGAGGACAACCAAACCAAGTCCCCCACTTTAAAACGAGGACCATCAGTCCTTATGGCGGTTGGCAAACCGCTGGGCCTTCTCCTGAGAGAGAGACAACCTCTCCACCACCTGGTCCCAAATCTGCTGCATACGCTGCACAATAGAGTCAACCCCCGGACAGACAGAAGCCTCCGCCTGTCCTGAAGAAATCGAGGGTGAAACCCGGAATTGCAGAAAAATGGAGACATCAAGGTGGCTAGCTCTATTATTAAGAGCAAACTCAGCCAAAGGCAAAAAAGAGACCCAGTCATCTTGATCAGCAGACACAAAACATCTCAAATAAGTCTCCAAGGTCTGGTTTGTTCTCTCGGTTTGTCCAAATTGGTCTGAGGGTGAAATGCAGAGGAGAAAGACAACTGAACACCAAGTTTAGAACAAAATGTCCTCCAAAATCTGGAAACAAACTGGACGCCTCTGTCAGACACAATGTTCTCCGGAATGCCATGTAACCGAACCACATGCTGAAAGAACAAAGTCACCAACTCGGAGGAGGAAGGCAACTTAGGTAATGGCACAAGATGTATCATCTTGGAAAACCTATCACATAATAATAATAATAATAATAATCTTTATTTATATAGCGCCAACATATTCCGCAGCGCTTTACAGTTTAACAGTTTCAAAACACAAATCATAGGTAATAACGTTAACAATACAATAATTAAAGCAAAATAAGCCGACCCTGCTCGTGAGAGCTTACAATCTACAATGAGGTGGGGGAGATACAAAGTACAGGTGTGTATATACAATGGTGCATTTACAATGATGGTCCAGCCATCTTGAGGGAGTGAGGGATGGATGGAGATAGTGAATGGGCTACACATAGACTGTACCGCATCTTTATGGAACTAAAACCACTTCTGAAGAAACGCACACAAATGGACAGCGATATTTTTTTCTTATCTAAATGCAAAAAGGAGAATTTAATTCTGTGCTGCTTTGTGTATAAATATGTGATTCTTCAGATTTTGTATTAGTCTACGCCTGATGAAGAGACCTGAGTAGTCTCGAAAGCTTGCAATTTGTTACCATCTTTTCAGTTAGCCATTAAAAGGTATCAACCACTGAGGACTCTCAACTCTCAACATATTACCCAGATAACGGTCATTCTCTGAGAGACAGGAAGGTCAGAAATAAAATCCATAGAAATATGGGTCCATGGCCTCTTGGGTACAGTTAATGGCATTAACAAACCACTAGAATGAGAGCAAGGCTTGGAACGAGAGCAAGTACCACAGGACTGCACAAAGTCCCTGACGTCACGAGACAAAGTAGGCCACCAAAAGGAGCGACTCACCAAGTCTCTGGTACCAAAAATCCCGGGATGACCAGCCAAAGCGGAACAATGAATCTCAGACATCACACTCTTTTTCCACTGATCTGGAACAAACAACTTCCCAACAGGGCAGCGCTCAGGTTTATCCTCCTGACACCCTTCCAGAGCCAGTCTCAAATTGGGAGAAATGGCGGAAAGAACCACACCCTCTTTCAAAATAACAGCAGGATCAGATAACTCAGGATAATCTGCAAAGAAACTCCTCGAGAGGGCATCCGCCTTGACATTCTTAGTGCACGGAAGAAAAGAAACCACAAAATTAAAACGTGTGAAAAACAAGGCCCACCTGGCCTGTTTAGGATTAAGTCGCTTGGCTGATTCGAGATAAACCAGGTTCTTATGGTCCGTGAGGACCACCACCTGATGTTTGGCTCCTTCCAGCCAATGTCTCCACTCTTCAAAGGCCCACTTCATGGCCAATAACTCCCGATTACCCACGTCATAATTACGTTCAGTTGGAGAAAATTTTCGAGAGAAAAAGGCACAAGGGTTACTCTTAGAGGTCTCTGGATCCCTTTGGAACAAAAGGGCACCAGCCCCAATCTCAGAGGCATCAACCTCCACCTGAAACGGCAGAGAAACATCAGGCTGCTGTAGAACAGGAGCAGAAATGAATCTCTGCTTAAGTTCCTGAAACGCAGAAACTGCCTCAGGAGGCCAATTCACCACATCAGAACCCTTATTGGTCAAATCAGTCAATGGTTTAACAATACCAGAGAAATTACCAATAAATTTACGATAAAAATTGGCAAAACCCAAAAATCTCTGAAGAGCCTTCAATGAAGTAGGTTGAACCCAATCTCAGATGGCCTGAACCTTGACCGGGTCCATTTCAATAACAGACGGAGACAAAATGAATCCCAGAAATTAGATCTTCAGTACGCCAAAAAGACACTTTGATCCCTTCACATACAGTGCATTCTCTCTCAAAATCTGGAACACAGTCCGAACATGTTTCACATGAGAGTCCCAGTCATTGGAAAAAATCAAGATATCATCCAAATAAACAATCAGAAATTTATCCACAAAATCCCTGAAAATATCATTCATGAAGGATTGGAAGACGGAAGGGGCATTAGTAAGCCCAAAAGGCATCACTAGGTACTCAAAATGCCCCTCTGGGGTATTAAACGCCATCTTCCATTCATCCCCGTGCTTAATGCGAATAAGGTTATATGCCCCCCTGAGGTCAAGCTTGGTAAACCAACTAGCACTTTTCACTCTGGAAAATAGGTCAGAAATCAAAGGTAACGGATATTGATATTTAACAGTGATCTTATTCAGGAGGCGATAATCAATACACGGCCTCAATGAACCATCCTTTTTGGCCACAAAAAAGAAACCGGCACCCAAGGGTGAAGAGGATGGTCTGATATGACCCTTCTCCAATGACTCCTTGATATAAGATCGCATAGCATCGTGTTCAGGTACAGATAAATTAAAAAGGCGACCTTTAGGAAATTTACCACCAGGCACGAATTCAATAGCGCAATCATAGCTCCTGTGAGGGGGCAAGGATGCAGATTTACTTTCACTAAACACATCAGAAAAATCAGTCAAAAAGTCAGGGACATTCTGAGACTGGGGAGAGACAGAAAAAACAGGAGTGTCAGTATTAACACATTGGCAGCCCCAACAGGTCACAGACACAGATTTCCAATCCAAAACAGGATTATGAGACTGTAACCAAGGGAAACCTAGTACAATAATGTCATGCAGATTATGCAGCACCAGAAATTTGCAACTCTCCTGATGATCTGGTTCAACCCTAATTATCACCTGAGTAGAAAACTGGGGTTTATTCTCCGCCAAAGGGGTAGAATCAATGCCCAGTAGGGAAATAGACTTCCGCAGGGGTATCATGGGAAACCCACATTTGGCAAAGTCAAAATCCATCAGGTTAATAGCTGCTCCTGAATCAACAAAAGCCTGAGCAGAAAATGTGAGCAGGGAGCAAATCAAGGTAACAGTCAACAGAAATTTAGTCTGAACACTACCCAAGACAACTGAGCGTGCAAAACATCTTCCCCGCTTAGGGCAGACAGAAATAGCATGGGAAGCGTCACCACAGTAGAAACATAACCCATTGCGCTTACGAAACTCATGACGCTGAGCCCCAGAAGTCACTCCATCATACTGCATGGGCTCAGGAGCTGGCTCACAAGGCAAGACTATCTCACGCTTACCTCTGCACTCACGCAAACGTCTGTCAATTTGAATAGCCAAAGACATAGTATTATTGAGACCAGAGGAAACAGGGAATCCCACTATAACGTCCTTTACTTTTTCTGACAGACCCTTTCGAAAACAGGCTGCCAAAGCATGATCATTCCATTTGGTCAGGACTGCCCACTTTCGAAATTTCTGACAGTACAACTCAGCGTCTTCAAGACCCTGATTTAATGCCAACAAGATCTTTTCAGCTTGATCAGTGACATTAGGTTCATCGTACAATAACCCCAGAGCCTGAAAAAATACATCAATAGCATTCAAAACAAGATCCCCAGGTGTCAGGGAAAAAGCCCAAACCTGAGGGTCGCCGCGCAGCAGGGAGATGACAATTTGAACCTGCTGTGCCGCGTTGCTTGAGGACTTAGGCTTTAAGGCAAAAAACAACTTACAGTTATTTTTGAAATTCAGAAATTTAGATTAATCCCCAAAAACAAATCTGGCATAGGGAACCTAGGTTCCACAACCGGTAACCCAGCAAGATAGGTAGCAATACTCCGAACCTCAGTGGCAAGCTGATCCACACGGCCAGACAACTGTGCAAACTCCATTGAGAGAAAAAAAAAATTCCTCCTCAGCACCCAGAGAAAAGAAGGGAAAAAAAATGCAACAAACAGAGTTTCCTTATTACTATTTTCCTCTTCTGTGAGTACCATACAATTTTCAGTTTTTGGGCCGGTTATACTGTTATGTTTCGGTAACTGAGGTGAAATAGCAAAAAATAGCAAAAGCGGTAATACACCAGAGAGGCTGGAACCTATTGGATTGCAGTAACCTGAACTAACCACACAACTAGAAGTAGCCGTGGAGCGTTCCTACGGTGATCCTAGACGCCTCATCACACCCTGAGAGATAACTACAGCTAAAGGCAGAAAGATGAAAGCTATCTGCCGCGGAGCAGATCCCCAAAGAAAATAGGAAGCCCCCAAACATGTAATGGCGCTTAGACAAGAAGAAAGCACGGGCACAGACAGAAAATAGAATGAGCAAACGCTGGGGCCCAATCTGACTAGACAGAAAAGTACAGGAAAGAATTCTGACTGCAATCCAAAATCAGAAGCCGCCTCCAGCATATTTACAACATTTCAGGCATGACATTACTACCCCCTGGAGGGAGTCAAGGTCACTGTGGCAACCAAAATCCTGGTGTGCCACACACTTGCAAGCGTGGACGGACTACAAAACATAAAAATGACCCCCACCAGGGCCGTCGTCAGCACCTGGCGCACTCAGGCAAGTGCAGGTTCCCTGAGCAGGTGGGGGGGGCCCACTCGTGGGCGACGGCACTGGCACAGGGCCACTCATAGTACAAACATTTGTCTCTGACGGTGGGATGGGCCCACTCGCTGTCAAACGCACTGGCGTACTATGAGGGGCCCTGTGCCAGTGCCGTCACCCACTATTCGGCCACCCCTGCTTGCTAAGGGCCACAGCACTTGCAATACTTACCTCTCCATGCTCCACCGCTGTGACGTCTTCCGCGTTTCCTGCCAGTAAAATTCAGGTTACAGAGCGCAATTACCTCACGTCTGTACTCCCCCTGCCTAAACAGTCCAAGTGCAGAGACCTGTAAAATGTCCACACTGAGGAGGGCACAGTAGAGCAGTGCACAGCGAGGAGAGTTATTAAATATTTTTAAATGTTTTCAGGAATATATGGGTAGCATTTTACACTGTATCATTAATAATGTGCACCATCATATATGGAGCTTTCTTTTGGCCCATATCACACTGGAGCATCATCCATGGGGCCCATCATGTATTGTAGGAATCTAAATAGGGCAGATCAGACACTGCAGCAGCATTTATGGGCCCATTATACACTGGATCATGAATAATTGGGGCTTTTATTTATGAACCATGATTTTTGCCCATACCACAATGGAGCAGCAGCCATGGGGCCATCATATACAGGAGCATTCTCAATGGCGCAGATCACAGACTGGAGCAGCATCCATGGGGCCCATCATATACTGAAGCATTGTAAATGGGGGACAGCAGACACTGAAGCAGCATTTACAGGGCCCATTAAACACTGGATCATGAATAATTGGGCCCATTATATATGAACCATAATTTTGGCCCATACAACAGTGGAGCAGCAGCCATGGGGCCCATCATATACTGAAGCATTGTAAATGTGGGACAGCAGACACTGGAGCAGCATTTAGGGGGCCCATTATACACTGGATCATGAATAATTGGGCCCATTATATATGGACCATGATTTTGGCCCATACCACAGTGGAGCAGCAGCCATGGGGCCCATAATATACAGGAGCATTCTCAATGGGGCAGATCACAGACTGGAGCAGCATCTATGGGGACCATCATATACTGAAGCATTGTAAATGGGGGACAGCAGACACTGGAGCAGCATTTACGGGGCCCATTATACACTGTATAGTGAGTCATTGGGCCCATTATATATGGGCCATGATTTGGGCCCATAACACACTGGAGCAGCAGCCATAGGGCCCATCATATACTGAAGCATAGTAAATGAGGGTCAGCAGAACTGGAGCAGCATTTATGGGGCCCATTATACACTGGATAATGAGTAATTGGGTCCATTATATACGGGCCATAATTTTGGCCCATACCACAGTGGATCAGCAGCCATGGGGCCCATCATATACAGGAGCATTCTCAATGGGGCAGATCACAGACTGGAGCAGCATCCATGGGGCCCATCATATACTGAAGCATTGTAAATGGGGGACAGCAGACACTGGAGCAGCATTAACGTGGCCCATTACACACTAGAACATTAATTAAGGGGCCCATTATGTATGGAGCTTGATTTGGGCCCATCATACACTGGAGCATCATCCATGTGGCCAATCATATACTGGAGTATCTTATGGGGTTCATTATTTAGGGGGCATCATATAGGGTATGAGGCATCATATGGGGCCTATTCAGTATGGAACATTATATGGGGCTCATTATTCTGTATGGCGCACTATGTGTTGGCCATAATACTGTAAGGAGGAATATAGTGTCCGTTTTTTGAGCTATTGTAGATTGTAACATAGATATCAGTCATGTCATGTAACAAAGGAAGTATTTTTCCTTGTACTATACCGATATTTCTGTGCTGTATCGGACCATCATGAATTGAGGTATGTGTTAAAGAGGCCAAATGACACTCTTTGTCCCTGGGCCCAAGAAAAATTGGATCCATCCCTACCCCCTCACAAGTTGAGCCAAATAACCCCCATTTTTCAATGCTTAACTATTATTATAAAGTTAATGAAGGTTGCCAAGCTTAAGTAATAATGATTGATGTTGTTGCCATTGAAATGGGCACTGTAGGTGTGTTTACTGTCCACCACTCCCTACCGACTTTGCTTCCCCATTGACTTGCATTGGGTTTCGTGTTTCGGTCGACCCACCGACTTTTCGCGATAGTTGGCCGATTTCACTCGACCCGACTTATGCGAAAGTCTGCTTCCGTGAAAACTGACTCGACCCGAAAAAAGGGAAAGTCGCTCAGCCCTAACCTTAGTGCTGCATATTTTCATAAACACACAATTAGAGCAGATACTTATATTTACACCATGTATACAGGACAGGAGAAGTATACACAAGGTACACAGTTTCACAATGTATACTGTGTTAAGGAATATAGAGTGGAGCGGTAAATAGACTGTATAGTGTAGAGATATGAGCTATAAACTATGTACACAGCACCATACTGTAGAAATATCGCTAAACTATATACTACATACACACACAGCTCTACATTATGATTAAGACAGCATTATATTATATACTATATTAAGATGCATATATCACATAGGAGACACACATATATATCATATAGGAGACACGGAGACTGCTGAATATATCACATTGAGACTACTATATATACATTATGTGGGTGATAGTGCAACTGCTGTATATATGTTATGTAGGTGATATTGCAACTGCTGTGTATATGCACAGTATCACTTATATAATGTATATATAGCAGTATAACATATATACATTGTATACGGATTCGAACTCTGTTCAGACTACACAGATTCTGGGTCATCAGGCAGAATGGATGATGACACGGAGTTACAGGCAGGGCTGGATTTGGACTCTGTTCAGACAACACAGGTTTTGGGTCATCAGGCAGAACGGATACTGACACAGAGTCACAGGCAGAGCTGGATTCGGATATGGGAATAGTCTCCAACAGTATAGATTCTAGAATGTTAAGCAGAGGAGACACTGGTGCAGAAAGGTTTCAGGTTCAGGTACCTCAAGTGTGGTTACAGGGATCAGGTACCACCGAGGCAGCTTCAGGGTTCTGGTATTGCCGTGCGGCTTTAGGTTTCAGGTACCGTGAATGTGGATTCAGGGCACAGGTGCTGCTGTTGTTGCTTCAAGCTCAGGTACCACAATGAGCGGCGTCAGGGTTCAGGTGCCACAGATGTGGCTTCAAGGATTTGGAAACACAAACAACGGAATAAGTTCAGGGTTAAACAACACACAAGTTCAGGTACTAACAAAACAGATATGGAAAGAGGTTCAGGGACCTAACAACTAACTAAGCAGGAAAGACTAAACAAAACACTAAGGATGGTGTTGTACAGGAACCTCCCTACAGGGGAGAGTGACTTAAATACTAGATGCCTCCCAGGTATTGGCTGGGGCATTTCCAAAGAAGATTCCGGCATTTCCGGAAGACCAGCGTGTAGTGTTGAGCGATACTGCTCGATATCTAAAAATATCGGATCGAATGGTATCGCCGATATCACTAAAATATCGGCGATACCCGATACCGATACCGGAAGTCCAATGTAAGTCTATGGGAACCAAATATCGACATTAAAAAAAAACCATTCTTGCCTTGTTGGTTAATTGTACATGAAGGAAAACAACAAAGAGTAATGTAGAATGTATTGGGGGAGGTTGAGGAGACAATAAAGGCATACATGTTTAACCCAATGCATTGGAATAGCATTAATATATATTTTTTTGGAAATAGTTTGGATTGACGAACAAATTGACAATGTTGTTAACCTTTTTTCTATTTTGGCAAATATGTATGTTTCACAACTTCCATGCTCTTCACCTTTTTAACTTTTGCCAGTGCCACACTTTCTCCTTCATAATCTTCAGCAGCATCATCTTTCTCATCAAATTATTCTTCATCTTCACCTTCGTAATCTTCTTCTTAAACTTCTTGCTATTCATGTTTTTGTTTACATTACTCATATTGTTATTATTAAACTATTAATCTTCTTCATATTCAAATTCTTCATCTTCTTCCTCTTCATCTTCTTCATCATATTCTTATTTGTGACAGAGATTCCTGTACTTGTAATCTGTAAAAGTATGAATTTTTCATTCTTCCGTTCTTGCTGTCACAAAAGATTTAAATTACAACAGTATTTGTCCGTGTTCAGTTTAGCCTGCAGCAGCAGGCATTTTCCAGGGGCACCACGAGGAGGAACGGACTCACCCCCATACACTGCTTAGTCTTCTTCTGCTTAGAATTTAGAGCATATTTTAGAGCATATATTTTGCTCTTCATTTTGGTCTTATACTTCATGTTCTTCTGCTTTTTGATTTTCTGCTTATTGTTCTTCTGTCTGTTGTTCTGTATCTTGTAGTTTGTCTTAACCTTCTTTGTCCTGTTGGTGATCTTCTTCAGGGTAATCTTTTATTTTTTCTTTGTGATGGTGTTCAGGCTGGTTGGCTTCATGCTCCTCGTCCTTGTTGTCGTCATCTTCTTCTGGGTGGTCTTTAAGGTTGTCTAATTTCCGAGAACCAGCTGACGTTACTGGAACCCGGACGGGTATCAGATGGAACAAGAGACAATGGAAGTAACGAGGACCAGCTGACTGTGCTGGAACCCGGAGGGGCAGCAGAAGGAAAAGAGGCAATGTCACAACCGAGTACCAGCTGACGTTACTGTGACACGGTTACTAAGCAGGAGGTACCTGTGCTCCAAAGCACTACCAAGGACCAGCAGACTTTGCTGGAACTCGTATACGGAGATGGAGGCACCTAGGCCAAAGGCACTGTGGAGAACCAGTTGACGGTACTGGACCCCGGACGGGTAGCAGAAGGAAAAGAGGCAATGTCACAACCGAGTACCAGCTGACGTTACTGTGACACGGTTACTAAGCAGGAGGTACCTGTGCTCCAAAGCACTACCAAGGACCAGCAGACATTGCTGGAACTCGTATACGGAGATGGAGGCACCTAGGCCAAAGGCACTGGGGAGAACCAGTTGACGGTACTGGAACCCGGACGGGCAGCAGAAGGAAAAGAGGCAATGTCACAACCGAGTACCAGCTGACGTTACTGTGAGACCTGCCCAGCCCTTTGTGAGGAACCACGTTGCGCTGACTGTCCTGAAGGTAATTGAATTTGTGACTCCTCATCCTCCACCTCTTCCAAAACCTCTTCCTTTAGTGCTTTCAGTGATTTCTGAAGCAGGCAGATAAGGGGGACAGTCATGCTGACTAGTGCATCATCTGCACTCGCCATCCGCGTTGAGACATCAAACGCACGCAAAACGTCGCAGATGTCCTTCATAGAGGCCCACTCATTAGTGGTGAAGTGTGGATGGCGCAAAGAGCGACTTGATTGCGCCTGATGCAGCTGATACTCCATTACTGCTGTCTGCTGCTCACACAACCGCTCCAACATATGTAACGTGGAATTCCACCTGTGGGTACGTCACATATGATGCGATGTTCAGGAAGGCGAAATCGGCGTTGCAGAGCAGCAATGCGCGATCTGGCTATGCTGGAACGTCGCAAGTGAGCGCACTCTAGGCGGACCTTCTGCAGCAGTCCAGCAAGATCCGGATAGTCCCTCAAAAAACTCTGCACGACCAAGTTGAGCACATGTGCCAGACATGGTATGTGAGTAAGGTTGCCAAGGCCCAGAGCTGCCACCAGATTTCGGCCATTGTCACACACTACCAAGCCTGGCTGGAGATTCGCAGGCAAAAACCACACGTCGCTCTCCTGCTTGATGGCATTCCAGACCTCCTGCGCTGTGTGGCTTAGATTCCCCATTGAAATCATTTTCAGGACGGCCTGTTGACGTTTGGCCACGGCTGTGCTCATATCGGTCGCAACAGGTAAGCGTTCACGGGTCCATGTGGAGGTATACCGTGACGGCTCGTGCAGCGATGATTCTGAGGAACTGGAGTAGGAGGAGGAATCAATGTGTACAGACTGGATTCCTGCAATCCTTGGAGTTGGCAGAACACGTACAGCGCCACTGGCAAGATCTGTACCCGGCTCCACAACATTGATCCAATGGGCAGTGAGGGAAAGGTATCGTCCCTGGCCATGGGTACTGGTCCACGCATCGTGGTCAGGTGGACCCTGCTACTGACGGCGTTTAGTAGCGCATGTTTAATGTTTCCCTCGACATGTTTTTGCAGAGCAGGGACGGCTTGCCTGCTGAAATAAAATCGGCTTGGCACATTATATTGTGGGACTGCCAATGCCATTAAGTTCCTGAAACTGTCAGTCTCCACCAGCCTGAATGACAGCATTTCAAGGGACAGGAGTTTTGCAATGCCAGAATTCAGAGCCTGTGCTCGTGGATGGTTTGCCGAGTATGGCCGTCTTTTATCCCATGCCTGTGGTACCGATGGCTGTTTTGTGGCCTGGGAGTGTGACGATGACTGTGAACTTGCTGCTGTGGGTGGAATAACAGTTTGTCTATGGACAACAGTGACCGAGGTTCTTCCATGGAGATCCTGTGAGGAAGCCGAACCAGGTGTGTGTGAGCTGGAGGTAGAGGCTCCAACACGACCTGAAGATGTAGGTGCTGCTGTGGGTTGGCCTACATCTCCAGTGTGTCTTTGTAACTCAGCTACGTGCTTTGTCCGTACATGTTTCCACATATTTGTGGTATTCAGGTTACTGATATTTTTACCTCTTTTAACTTTTTGCTTACACAGCTTGCATTGAACATAGCAAATATCATCTACAAGTCTGTCAAAAAAGGACCACGCAGTGCAAGTCATGGGAGCGCCAATTTTGACATTTGTAAGAGAACTGCTCCCAACAGTGCCAAACTGGAGGCTACAGGCAAGCGAGTCTGCAGCCTACCTCTCCCTCCTCTTTGTACCGTTGGGCCAATCTCTTCCTCAGAGCTGCTCCCACCACCTTCCTGTTGCTCACGCCTTGTTGGGTCTCGGACTTCATCATCTCCACTACCCTCTTCCAACACCTGCTGCTGTTGGGTGGTCTGGCCAGCACCATGCTCCACAAAACCTGGCACCTGAGTCTCATCATCATCAGATGCGTTCTGCGGTGTGCTGTCCATCGGCACTGGCTCACCCTCCTCTTCAGATTGAGAGAGACACAGCTGTTGTGCATCACTGCATACTGCCTCTTCTTCACATTCCAGAATGCTGCTTGGCTGGGCCCGTGTTTGCGAGCCAACAGATTCTGAGAACAGAAGCAGAGACTCAGCTGGCTCCTGTACAGAACTCTCTGACTGCCTGGGCAATTTGACAGGCGGTGAACAGACAGATGGTTGCTCAACAGTGTTGTGTTCCTGAGAGGAGGTGGAAGGAATTGAAGTCGATGCATTGGCTGCCATCCAACCAACAACGGCTTCAATTTGCTTTTCCCGCAGCAGGGGGGCACGCCGAGCTCCTACCAGTGCGCATAAAGGAACGCTCATGGGTAAAACTGGTGGACGCTGTGTCACTGAGGGCGGCAGCAGCCACAGAATCCCCACGTCCTCTCCCTGCTGAATCTCCACGGCCACGACCACGTGCCTTACTCACTGACTTCTTCATCTTGGTAGATTGATAAAGAAAGTCAGAAAAGTTATAAGGCCTAAGTGTGGTTATTACACAGAGACTGAAGTGAACACTGAAACACAACTGTTCACAATCTGTGAAAGGCTACTCCTTTGTCTACTTCTATAGTGTTTGCAACCAATGTATTGGATACGGATGGAAGCGCGTCACACTAATAGATTATATTTATTTTAAATGGAATGGAGCAGAACCAATTGGAGAGAAATGACAAGGATGAGGCACTGAGACACGCTCAGCAGAGTACAAGCAGCAGTGCTTGAACAAGTAACTGGAGCGTGATGTGCACTCAAAAAATAAAAAACACAGACTGAAGTGAACACTGAAACACAACTGTTCACAATCTGTGAAAGGCTACTCCTTTGTCTACTTCTATAGTGTTTGCAACCAATGTATTGGATACGGATGGAAGCGCGTCACACTAATAGATTACCGTATTTTTCGGACTATAAGACGCACCGGACTATAAGACGCACCCAGGTTTTAGAGGTGGAAAATAGGGAAAAATATATTTGAATCAAAAAATGTGGTAAAATATTTAATAACATAAATAACATACTATTATATGTGGTGTTATTATATATAATAGTATGTTATTATGTTGGAAGCTACGGGTAGGAGATGGTGCTGCGGGACCAGTGTGGTGTCTGTAAACTACTATGTGAAGACGCTGGAGGGTGAGTATAAGGCCGGGTCACACATGCGAGAAACTCGCACGATTTTGTGTGAGTCTCTCGCGTGAACACCCGGCACTGCCGCCGGCACTCAAACTGGAGCGTGCGGCTGCATAGAAATACATGCTGCATAGAAATAGAGACAGATGATAGAGCAATGATGAGACAGATGATAGAGACAGATGATAGAGACAGAGATGATAGAGACAGAGATGATAGAGCAGAGATGATAGAGACAGATGATAGAGACAGAGATGATAGAGACAGATTATAGAGACAGAGATTAGAGACAGAGATGATAGAGACAGAGATGATAGAGACAGATGATAGAGACAGGATATAGAGACAGAGATGATAGAGACAGATGATAGGACAGAGATGATAGAGACAGAGTTGATAGAAATGTGACACGTATGCGTTTCATGTGCGCATGATGCGCTGCACAAAAAAACGCAAGTGTGAAAGTAGCCTAACCTTTTAATTAATTCTCTGATGTACAGTGTGTCTGAAGGACCTGTGATGACATCATGAAGAGGCAGGGCTTTGGTCATGTGATGCTCCAGCCTGCCCTCTTCATGACCTCATCACAGGTCCTCCACAGGAGCATTCAGCCTCCCATCAGCAAAGCCCCAGGCTGTCAGGTATGCCAGCTGCTCCTGCTGCACTCTGCTCCTGCTACCTCCTTCTCCTTCAGACACGATCTGCCCAGCTGCTGCAGGAATCAGGCGCTGGGGAAACTATGTGGCTCTGTCATCTGCTGCTCCCCGCTCACTGCTCAGCTGATAGGTGGGCGGGGAAGCAGCTGATTAATATTCACTGCACTTAAGTAGGGACCAGGGGTTTCCCCAGCGCTTGTTTCCTGAAGCGGAGGGGATATTTTCTTGCCTCCTGTGATCTCACTCCACCGCTGCCCCCTGCCCCCCTCCCCACATGTTACATTCCGACCATAAGACGCACCCACACTTTCCTCCCAAATTTGGAGGAAAAAAAGTGCGTCTTATGGTCCAAAAAATACGGTATATTTATTTTAAATGGAATGGAGCAGAACCAATTGGAGAGAAATGACAAGGATGAGGCACTGAGACACGCTCAGCAGAGTACAAGCAGCAGTGCTTGAACAAGTAACTGGAGCGTGATGTGCACTCAAAAAATAAAAAACAGACTGAAGTGAACACTGAAACACAACTGTTCACAATCTGTGAAAGGCTACTCCTTTGTCTACTTCTATAGTGTTTGCAACCAATGTATTGGATACGGATGGAAGCGTGTCACACTAATAGATTATATTTATTTTAAATGGAATGGAGCAGAACCAATTGGAGAGAAATGACAAGGATGAGGCACTGAGACACGCTCAGCAGAGTACAAGCAGCAGTGCTTGAACAAGTAACTGGAGCGTGATGTGCACTCAAAAAATAAAAAACACAGACTGAAGTGAACACTGAAACACAACTGTTCACAATCTGTGAAAGGCTACTCCTTTGTCTACTTCTATAGTGTTTGCAACCAATGTATTGGATACGGATGGAAGCGCGTCACACTAAAATTTATATTGCATGGAGCAGCAAGAATTACACTGAAGAAAAAAAGAGTCTGTGAGTGACACGTGCAGATGCCTACAGACAGCGTTGCATGCAGAGCAAACTGCAGCGTCACCTGCACTCACACACACCTTGCAGAGCTGTTAAAACAACACTGCAGGCAAAAGGAAGCTTTACACAGCGGTTGGTGCTAGCCTGCCTAAAGCACAGTACACTAAATCGCAATCTCTAACTGTCCCTCAGAGTCAGCACAGCAGCGTTCTGTCCCTTACTGAATTCACAGCACAGTGACGCTAAAATGGCGGCGGCGCCTTTTATAGTGCATTCTGACATCATTTCAGCATCCAATCACAGCCATGCCATTAGTTAACATGACCGCAGCAGTACAGGATGTGCCCACACTTCTTAGGATTCCTCATTGGCTGACTAAAATCACATTGCCTCTCAAAGAATTATGGGAACTTCCGATTCCGGTATACGATATATGGAAAATATCGGAACTAAGTATCGAAAGGCCGATACAGCTAATATCGGCCGATACCCGATACTTGCGGTATCGTATCGCTCAACACTACCAGCGTGGCGTGCGCAGTCCCCAGTGAATCAAGAAGCTGTACAGGGCTTTACATTCACACTAGTAATTCCCACTTTCATTTAAAATAGGCTCTGGAGGTAGATTCTCATGTAGATCTGTTTTTGACCCATAGATCTTAGCAGCACATTTAAATATAAGAAAAACATGGATTTCTGAGGTATAACACATCGGATTGCAGATATCAAGGTATCATTTTATTCAGCTTCTAATGATCTGCAAGAGCATGTGGAGGCTTAGAAGACTTGATCCTACTGGCAGATTCCCTTTAATAAAGATGTTCAGAAAGTTTCCTTAATTTGCAAATGAACAATGTAAAAAAAGTAGTGTAAATGTGCAAACAGCCTGAAAGCATTGGCTATTTAAATCTAACATGGTATGTTAAACTATACAAGGTGGTCCAAAAGTAGGTGGACAGAAAATAATAACATTTATTTTGATTTATATATAAAATTATATCTACTAACACAAGCATAACATTGACAATTACATTTTATTCTGAACAATAATGTAAAAGCCCTTAAATTTTATCAACGCAGGTGCTCAAACTGTTTTCCATTGCAATTTGCACAGCTTTGAAGTCTGCCTCTTACGCTTCAACAAACATTTTTGCACAAGTCTCTTTGGGTATTAATTTCTTGAAATGCATCTCTTATGTAATTTTTCAAATCACTGACACTTTTTGGTTTTCGACTGTAAACTTTGTCCTTGAGTACTCCCCAAAAGAAAAAATCCATTGGGGTCAAGTCTGGTGAACGTGCCGGCCAATCAAGTGGGCCTCTTCAGCCAATCCATTTATTAGGAAATGTTTCATCAAGATACTCGCGGACTACTCTTGAATAATGTGGATGGGCCCCATCTTGTTGGAAATAAAGCTCATTTGAATTAGGCTGTTGCTGTAACTGGGGAACAACTTGATTCATTAGAATTTCGAGATACTTATGTCCTGTGACTGTTCCATCAAAAAAAATTGGTCCAAAAACACGAAAACTTGAAATACCACCTCAAACATTGACACCAGGCTCATTTAGTTGTTGCTCTAATGTTAAATGCATGTTCTATTATACCAGTAAATACAATTATGTCTGTTAATATGGCCAGAAAATTTGAAAGAAGCTTCATCACTCCACATAATGTTATTAAAATTACTGGATTTTCTTCAGTTTCGCTAAGCATAATCTCACTAAATTGACAGCTCCTGTCTGGATCATCCTCCAATAAACCATGAATTAGATGTGGACGATGAGCTTTGCACCCAATACATTTCAGGATTCGCATGATGGAAGCTCGTGAAATTCCCAATTCTAAAGAGACTCTTCTGGTGGACTTTATTGGACTCTGAACAAATGTTTCAGTAACAAGTTTTTTATTATTTTCTGTACAGGCTGTTTTGGGTCGACCAGTTTTGGAGCATTAAGGATTGAGCCAGAGACATCGAATTTGTCAAAAATACGGTAAATGGTTTGTCTCTTTGGGGCTTGAGTACCAAATGTTTCAACCCAATTTACTCCTAACTGTTTCAGATTTTGAGATTTCCAATACTCTTTAAAATCCATTTTCTTTGATCTGTATTTAAATTATTTGCCATTTTGGGGGAGATTTATCTGTGAAAACTGGATCTGTGAAACTGACTCAGTTGCCCTTAGCAACCAATCAGATTCCACCTTTCATTTTCCAAAGAGTCTGTGAAGAATGAAAAGTGGAATCTAATTGTTGCTATGGACAAATGAGTCAGTTTCACTTTACACCATGTTTGAAAAATCTCCCCCTTCATAACCCTATTACACATACTGTCCACATACTTTTGGACCACCCTGTATATTACTGGAAATTGAACTTTTTTTCATTTAAAGAGAGCAATGTGGGTAACATTGCAAAGATTCTCTAAATGTACTAAGATTTTTCCTTTATGTTTATAATATTATTTTTTGGATATATAACTCAATAACTATATAAAATATATTTGGAAACCTTTACACATGAATTTCTCTTTAATAAAGTTTAGCAAGTAGCTGTTTCCTTGGGAACTGATTAATATGAAGCTTAAAATCTGCAGCATCTGGTCCATGCCTGAACTTCTAGACCTCTAATTATGTCTCTTTGAAAATATACATTAAAGATAAATGAATAGACCTGAATGCACCACTCTATACAAAATGTGTGAATAATGCATTAATTATGTTTTAAAGAATGAGCAGCAACATGTTTTAACTAGAACAAATTAGATTTCCTTTGAAAACTTCAATTTGCCAATACTTATGATATGCCTATACTCAGTCATTCAAAACTTGTAAAGTGTAACCTTCGTTTAACCCCTTCACAACATTTGATGTACCTCTACGTCATGGTTGGATAGGGGCTCCCAACCCATGATGTATAGGTAAGTCATGGCGATCATGTATGGCACAGTTTCTGTGCCAGCGCGATTGCTGACGGAGCTAACTTATGTGATAGTCAAGCCCTGGCTGTCATAGTCAGGAGTGGTTCCCGCACCGCCCACCGCTGTTTAACCCCCTAAATGATGAAATAGATATTGATTGCAAAATTTAAGATGCAAGGACAGGGAGGGGGCGAGGGTCCTATGCTCGTTATGGCAAACCAATGTCATCATGACAACCTTCAGGTCAGTCAGGTACGGCAAGCCTGTTGGACCATGCCAGGAGCATGTTCTAAAAGGCTTTTCCCACTTGCAAAGAATGGAGACGTCTGTATTTTTTATCATAGGTACACTTCAATTGTGAGAGACAAAATCTAAAAATAAAAAACAGAAAATCACATATTATGATTTTTAAATAATTAACCCCTTAACCCCCAAGGGTGGTTTGCACGTTAATGACCGCGCCAATTTTTACAATTCTGACCACTGTCTCTTTATGAGGCTATAACTCTGGAACGCTTCAACGGATCTTCGCGATTCTGAGACTGTTTTCTCGTGACATACTGTACTTCATGATAGTGGTAAAATTTCTTTGATATTAATGCGTTTATTTATGAAAAAAATGAAAATATGGCTGAAAATTTTGAAAATTTTGCAGTTTTCAAACTTTGAATTTTTATTCCCTTAAAACAGAGAAATACGTCACACAAAATAGTTGCTAAATAACATTTCCCACATCTCTACTTTACATCAGCACAATTTTGGAACCAAATCTTTTTTATGTTAGGAAGTTATAAGGTTTAAAAGTTGACCAGCGATTTCTCATTTTTACAACAAAATGTACAAAACCATTTTTTTAGGGACCACCTCACATTAGAAGTCACTTTGAGGGGTCTATAGGCAGAAAATACCCAAAAGTGACAACATTCTAAAAACTTCACCCCTCAAGGTACTCAAAACCACATTCAAGAAGTTTATTAACCCTTCAGGTGCTTCACAGGAGCTGAAGCAACATGGAAGGAAAAAATGAACATTTAACTTTTTAGTCACAAAAATGATCTTTTACAAACAATTTTTTTATTTTAACAAGGGTGAAAGGAGCAAATGGACAAATAAAGTTGCTGTGCAATTTCTCCTGAGTACGCCGATACCCCATATGCGGGGAAACCACTGACTGGGCGCACGGTAGGGCTCGGAAGGGAAGGAGCGCCGTCTGACTTTTTCAAACCAAAATTGGCTGGAATTGAGATTGGATGCCATGTCACGTTTGGAGAGTCCCTGATGTGCCTAAACAGTGGAAACCCCCCACAGGTGACACCATTTTGGAAACTAGACCCCGTAAGGAACTTATCTAGATCTGTTGTGAGCACTTTGAAACCCCCAGATGTTTCACTAAAGTGTTATGATTTGGTAGCTGAGGAGAGCAGGCAAAAAGGAAATACACCAGAGAGTTGGAAACTATGAGATTGCAGTACCCTGACTAACCACCACAACTAGAGGCAGCCGTGGAGCGTTCTTACGTTGGTCCTAGACGCCTCGTCACAGCCTGAGAAACTAGCTACACCTAAAGATAGAAAGAGGAAAGCTATCTGCCCCGGAGCAGATCCCCAAAGAACATAGAAAGCCCCCAAACATGTAATGGCGGTTAGACAAGAAGAAATACTGACACAGACAGAAAATAGTATGAGCAAACGTTGGGGCCCAAACTTACTAAATAGAGAAGGATAGGAAGGGCACTTACTGCAATCCCAAAAAACCCTGAAAAGCACCAACTCTACTAATTTCAAAAACACCTGAGATCACACGACCTCTACCACCTAAATTAGTTCTCTGGTGTAACCAAAAACAAAATAGCAGCCACTGAAAAAACTGGAAAAAGCAAATGTACAAACATCCGTGGCTGAACTGAACTGAGAGGGCAAAAGCCCCAGAGGGGACCCTGAAGGCCCCCACAGAAGTGCAGGACAAAATGCAAAAATCAAGCACAAAAACAAAAAGAAGAAAATGTCTTATCTGTTAGCAGGAGATTCAGACACGACACAGCAGGCTACCAAGGAAACAGGAATCAAGGTTGAGACCAGAACAATTGATCACCGGCAACCCTGATGGGAAGGCGACTCCCTTATATAAGACCAGTCAGTAACACCTGATTCCCAATCCTCACAATCTTCACTGGACAGTCCAGTACCGTTTGTAACCACCAGAGGGAGCTTCTGCTCAGAACTCATTTCCAGCCTATTCACAACAGTACCCTCCCCTTGAGGAGGGGTCACCGAACCCTCATTTGAGCAACCAGGTCGGTCAGGATGAGTTCTATGATACGCACGGATGAGTCTCCTAGCATGGATGTCCGAAGCAAACACCCAAGAATTGTCTTCCTGACCATAACCTCTCCATTTAACCAAATACTGGAGTTTCCGTCTAGAAAAACGAGAATTCAATATTTTCTCAACCACATACTCCAGATTGCCCTCAACCAAAACAGGGTAGGAGGCACAGTAGTAGGAACCACTGGCTCAACAAACCTCTTCAACAAGGACTTGTGGAACACGTTATGGATCTTAAATGTCCCTGGAAGAAGCAAACGAAAAGAAACAGGATTAAGAATCTCCATGATCTTATAAGGTCCAATGAACCTAGGCTTAAATTTAGGAGATGCCACTCTCATAGGAATATTTCTTGAGGATAACCAGACCAAGTCCCCCACTTTAAACCGAGGACCATCAGTCCTATGCTGGTTAGCAAACCGCTGGGCCCTCTCCTGAGAGAGGGACAACCTCTCCACTATCTGGTCCCAAATCTGCTGCATACGCTCCACAACAGAGTCAACACCTGGACAGACAGAAGCCTCCGTCTATCCCGAAGAAAATCGAGGGTGAAACCCAGAATTACAGAAAAATGGAGACATCAAAGTGGCAGAGCTAGCCCTATTATTAAGAGCAAACTCAGCCAAAGGCAAAAAAGAGACCCAGTCATCCTGATCAGCAGACACAAAGCATCTTAGATAAGTCTCCAATGTCTGGTTTGTTCTCTCAGTTTGACCATTGGTCTGAGGATGAAACGCCGAGGAGAAAGACAATTGAACACCAATTTTAGAACAAAAGGTCCTCCAAAATCTGGAAACAAACTGGACTCCTCTGTCAGACACAATGTTCTCAGGAATGCCGTGTAAACGAACCACGTGCTGAAGGAACAAAGGCACCAATTCAGAGGAGGAAGGCAACTTAGGTAATGGCACAAGATGTATCATCTTGGAAAACCTATCGCAAATCACCCAGATGACGGTCATTCTCTGAGAAACAGGGAGGTCGGAAATGAAATCCATAGAGATATGGGTCCATGGTCTCTTGGGCACAGGTAATGGCATCAACAAACCACTAGAACGAGAGCAAGGCTTGGAGCGAGAGCAAGTCCCGCAGGACTGCACAAACTCCCTGACATCACGAGACAAGGTAGACCACCAAAAGGACCGACTAACCAAGTCTCTGGTACCAAAAATTCCGGGATGACCGGCCAACGTGGAACAATGAATCTCAGACATTACACTCTTTTTCCACTGGTCCGGGACAAACAATTTCCCAACAGGGCAGCGCTCGGGCTTATCATCCTGACACCCCTCCAGAGCCAGTCTCAAATTGGGCGAGATGGCGGAAAGAACTACACCCTCTTTCAAAATAACAGAAGGATCAGATAACTCAGGAGAGTCCGCCAGGAAACTCCTCGAGAGGGCATCCGCCTTAACATTTTTAGTGCCAGGAAGAAATGAAATCACAAAATTAAAACGTGTGAAAAACAAGGCCCACCTGGCCTGTCTAGGATTAAGTCGCTTGGCAGATTCCAGATAAACTAGATTCTTATGGTCCGTAAAGACCACCACCTGATGTTTGACTCCCTCCAGCCAATGTCTCCACTCTTCAAAAGCCCACTTCATGGCTAATAACTCCCGATTACCCACGTCATAATTACGTTCAGTGGGAGAAAATTTTCGAGAGAAAAAGGCACAAGGGTTACTTTTAGAGGTCTCTGGATCTCTTTGGGACAAAACGGCACCTGCCCCAATTTCAGAGGCATCAACCTCCACCTGAAATGGTAGAGAAACATCAGGCTGCCGTAGAACAGGAGCAGAAGTGAATCTCTGTTTAAGTTCCTGAAATGCAGAGACTGCCTCAGGAGGCCAATTCACCACATCAGAACCCTTCTTGGTCAAATCAGTTAATGGTTTAACAATAACAGAGAAATTACCAATAAATTTAGGATAAAAATTGGCAAAACCCAAGAATCTTTGAAGAGCCTTTAATGAAGTAGGTTGGACCCAATCACAGATGGCATGAACTTTGACTGGGTCCATTTCAATAACAGATGGGGACAAAATGAATCCCAGAAATGAGATCCTCTGAACGCCAAAAAGACACTTTGATCCCTTCACATACAGAGCATTCTCTCTCAAAATCTGGAACACAGTCCGAACATGTTTTACATGAGAGTCCCAGTCATTGGAAAAAATCAAGATATCATCCAAATAAACAATCAGAAATTTATCCACAAAATCCCTGAAAATGTCATTCATGAAGGACTGGAAGACAGAAGGAACATTAGTGAGCCCAAAGGTCATCACAAGGTACTCAATATTCCCTTCAGGGGTATTAAATGCCGTCTTCCACTCATCCCCGTGCTTAATGCGAATAAGGTTATATGCCCCCCTGAGGTCAAGCTTGGTAAACCAAGTAGCGTTTTTCACCCTGGAAAACAGATCAGAGATCAAGGGTAAAGGATATTGATATTTCACAGTAATATTGTTCAAGAGACGATAATCAATACACGGCCTTAATGAACCATCCTTTTTGGCCACAAAGAAAAAACCGGCACCTAAGGGTGAAGAGGATGGTCTGATATGACCCTTCTCCAATGACTCCTTGATATAAGACCGCATAGCGTCATGTTCAGGTACAGACAGGTTAAAAAGGCGACCTTTAGGGAATTAACTACCAGGCACTAATTCAATAGCGCAGTCATAGCTCCTATGGGGAGGTAAGGATGCAGATTTACTTTCGCTAAACACATCAGAAAAATCAATCAAAAAGTCAGGAACATCCTGAGCCTGGGGGAGGCAGAAAAAACAGGAGTGTTGGTATTAACACATTGGCAGCCCCAACTGGTAACAGACACAGATTTCCAATCCAAAACAGGATTATGAGACTGTAACCAAGGGAAACCCAGTACGATAATGTCATGCAGATTAACAGAACCAAAAATTTGCAACTCTCCTGATGATCAGGTTCCACCCTCATTATCACCTGAGTAGAGAACTGAGGTTTATTCTCAGCCAAAGGGGTAGAATCGATCCCCAGTAGGGGAATAGACTTCCGTAGGGGTATCAAGGGAAACCCACAACGTTTAGCAAAATCAAAATCCATCAGGTTAATAGCTGCTCCAGAATCAACAAAAGCCTGAGCAGAAAATGAGGACAGAGAGCATATCAGGGTAACAGTTAATAAAAACTTAGTCTGAACACTACCCAAGACAACTGAGCGTGCAAAACGTCTTCCCCGCTTAGGGCAGACTGAAATAGCATGAGAGGCATCACCACAGTAGAAACATAACCCATTGCGCTTTCGAAATTCATGACGCTGTGCCCCAGAAACCACTCTATCACACTGCATGGATTCAGAAGCAGGTTCACAAGGCAACATTATTCCACGCATACCTTTCCGCTCACGCAAACGTCTGTCAATTTGAATCGCTAATGACATAGAATCATTGAGACCAGAGGGAACAGGGAATCCCACCATAACATCCTTTACATTATCTGACAGTCCCTTCCGAAAAAGAGCTGCCAAAGCGTCGTCATTCCATTTGGTCAGGACTGCCCACCTACGGAATCTCTGACAGTATAACTCAGCGTCCTCAAGCCCCTGACTTAATGCCAACAAAGTTTTTTCAGCTTGATCAGTGACATTAGGCTCATCGTACAATAACCCCAAAGCCTGAAAAAACGCATCAACATCACTCAAAACAGGATCCCCAGGTGTCAGGGAAAAAGCCCAATCCTGAGGGTCGCCGCGCAGGAGACAGAGGACAATTTGAACCTGCTGCGCTGAGTTCCCTGAGGACTTAGATTTTAAGGCAAAAAACAATTTACAGTTATTTTTGAAATTCTGAAATTTAGCTCGATCCCCTGAAAACAAATCTGGCATGGGAATCCTAGGTTCCACAACAGGCAACCCAGCAAGATAGGTAGCAATACTCCGAACCTCAGTGGCAAGCTGATCCACACGGCCAGACAACTGTGCAAACTCCATTGAGAGAGAAAAAAAAATCCTCCTCAGCCCCCAGAGATACAGAGGAAAAAAAAAAAAAAATGAAACAAACAGAAAAAAAAAAAAAAATCTCTGACAACTCTGACAACTTTTTTTTTTTCTTTCCACAAAATTTTTCCCTTCTGTGAGTACCATATAATTTTCAGTTTAGGCCGGTGATACTGTTATGATTTGGTAGCTGAGGAGAGCAGGCAAAAAGGAAATACACCAGAGCAGTTGGAAACTATGAGATTGCAGTACCCTGACTAACCACCACAACTAGAGGCAGCCGTGGAGCGTTCTACGTTGGTCCTAGACGCCTCGTCACAGCCTGAGAAACTAACTACACCTAAAGATAGAAAGAGGAAAGCTATCTGCCCCGGAGCAGATCCCCAAAGAACATAGAAAGCCCCCAAACATGTAATGGCGGTTAGACAAGAAGAAATACTGACACAGACAGAAAATAGTATGAGCAAACGTTGGGGCCCAAACTTACTAAATAGAAAAGGATAGGAAGGGCACTTACTGCAATCCCAAAAAACCCTGAAAAGCACCAACTCTACTAATTTCAAAAACACCTGAGATCACACGACCTCTACCACCTAAATTAGTTCTCTGGTGTAACCAAAAACAAAATAGCAGCCACTGAAAAAACTGGAAAAAGCAAATGTACAAACATCCGTGGCTGAACTGAACTGAGAGGGCAAAAGCCCCCAGAGGGGACCCTGAAGGCCCCCACAGAAGTGCAGGACAAAATGCAAAAATCAAGCACAAAAACAAAAAGAAGAAAATGTCTTATCTGTTAGCAGGAGATTCAGACACGACACAGCAGGCTACCAAGGAAACAGGAATCAAGGATTGAGACCAGAACAATTGCTCACCGGCAACTCTGATGGTAAGGCGACTCCCTTATATAAGACCAGTCAGTAACACCTGATTCCCAATCCTCACAATCTTCACTGGACAGTCCAGTACCGTTTGTAACCACCAGAGGGAGCTTCTGCTCAGAACTCATTTCCAGCCTATTCACAACACTAAAGTTTATAATGCCTGGGGGTAAAAAAAAAAAAAAATTCCACAAAAATGATTTTTTAGTTCCCAATTTTTGAATTTTCCCAAGGAAATTGGACCCCAAAAGTTGTTGTCCAATTTGTCCTGAGTACGCTGATACCCCATATTTGGCGGGGAAAAACTGTTTGGGTCACGGCAGGGCTCGTAAAGGAAGTAATGACGTTTTGGAATGCAGACTTTGATGGGTGTCATGTTCAGTTTGCAGAGCCCCTGATGTGCCTAAACAGTGGAAACCCCCCACAAGTGACCCCATTTTGACCCATGGCAGAGCTCGGAAGGGATGGAGCGCCATTTGACTTTTTCAACGCAGAATTGGCTGGACGCCATGTCACGTTTGGAGAGCCCCTGATCTGCCTAAACAGTGGAAACCCCCACAAGTGACACCATTTTGGAAACTAGACCCCAAATGAACTTATCTAGATATGTGGTGAGCACTTTGATCCCTAAGTGCTTCACAGAAGCTTATAACGCCCGGGTGTGAAATTACAAAAATCATATTTTTTCCACAAGCATGATCTTTTAGTCCCCAGTTTTTTATTTTCCCAAGGGTTACAGAAGAAATTGGACCCCAAGAGTTGTTGTCCAATTTGTCCTGAGTACGCTGATACCCCATATGTTGGAGAAAACTACTGTGTGGGCACACGTCGGGGCTCGGAATAGAAGTAGTGACGTTTCGTAATGCAGACTTTGATGGAATGATCTGCGGGTGTCATGTCATGTTTGGAGAGCCCCTAATGTGCCTAAACAGTGGAAACCCCCACAAGTGACCGTATTTTGGAAACTAGACCCCCAAATGAACTTATCTAGATATGTGGTGATCACTTTGAACCCCCAAGTGCTTCACAGAAGCTTATAACGCCCGGGTGTGAAAATACAAAAATCATATTTTTTCCACAAGCATGATCTTTTAGTCCCCAGTTTTTTATTTTCCCAAGGGTAACAGAAGAAATTGGACGCCAAAAGTTGTTTCTCAATTTGTCCTGAGTACGCTGATACCCCATATGTGGGAGAAAACTACAGTATGGGCACACGTCGGGTCTCGGAAGGGAAGTAGTGACGTTTTGCATTGCAGACTTTGATTAAATAGTCTGCGGGCGTCATGTCCATTTGGAGAGCCCTTGATGTGCCTAAACAGTGGAAATCCCCAAAATTGAACCCATTTTGGAAACTAGACCCCCCAAGGAACTTATCTAGATGTGTGGTGAGAACTTTGAACCCCCAAGTGCTTCACACAAGTTTATAATGTAGAGCCATAAAAATAAAAAATTATATTTTTTTCCACAAAAATGATATGCTTGCCCCAATTTTTTATTTTCTCAAGGGTAACAGAAGGAATTGGACCCCAAGAGTTATTGTGCAATTTGTCCTAAGTACGCTGATACCCTATATGTGGGGGTAAACTACTGTTTGGGCGCACGGCAGAGCTCAGAAGGGAAGGAGCACTGTTTGACTTTTTCAACGCAGAATTGGCTGGAATTGAGATCAGATGCCATATCACGTTTGGAGAGCACCTGATGTGCCTAAACAGTGGAAAACCCCCAATTCTAACTCCAACCCTAACCCCAACACACCCTTAACCCTAGTCCCAACCCTAACCATAACCCTAATCACAAACCTAACCCTAACACACCCCTAACCCTAATCCCAACCCTAACCCTAATTCTAACTTTAGCCCCAACTCCAACCCTAACTTTAGCCCCAACCCTAACCCTAATGGGAAAATGGAAATAAATACATTTTTTAAATTTTATTATTTTTCCCTAACAAAGGGGGGGTTTGATTTACTATTTATAGCTGGTTTTTATGTTTGGCAGCTGTCATACGCTAAAAGACGCTTTTTATTGCAAAAAATAGTTTTTGCATCATCACATTTTGAGAATTATAATTTTTTCATATTTAGGCCCACAGAGTCATGTGAGGTCTTATTTTTTGCGGGACGAGTTGACGTTTCTATTGGTACCATTTTTGGGCACATGACATTTTTTGATCGCTTTTTATTACGATTTTTGGGATGCAGAATGAAGAAAAACCAGCAATTCATGAATTTCTTTTGGGGGAGCGTTTATACTGCTCCGCGTGTGATAAAAGCGGTTTTATTCTTCGGGTTAGTATGAATACGGCGATACCTCAATTACATCATTTTTTTATGTTTTGGCACTCTTATACAATTAAAACAATTATATATAAAAAATAATTGTTTTTGCATCGCTTTATTCTGCGAGCTATAACTTTTTATTTTTTCGCTGATGATGCTGTATGGCAGCTTATTTTTTGCGGGACAAGATTACGTTTTCAGCGGTACCATGATTATTTATATGTCTTTTTGATCGCGTGTTATTCCACTTTTTGTTCGGTGGTATGATGATAAAGCCTTCTTGTTTTCCCTTGTTTTTTTTTTTTAAGGGGTTCACTAAAGGGGTTAACTAGTGGGACAGTTTTATAGGGCGGGTCGTTACGACGTGGCGATACTAAATATGTGTACTTTTATTGTTGGGTTGTTTTTTTTTCCAGAAATGAAATTATTGGGGAATATTTTTTTTTTTCATTATTTCGGAATTTTTTTTACACATGTTTATTTTATTTTTTTTACATTTTTACTTTGTCCCTGGGTGGGACATCACTGTATAGGGTCAGATCGCTGGTGTGACAGTGTGCACAGCACTCTGTCACACCAGCGATCTCACTGTCACTGCTGCAGGCTTTCTCAGTGCCTGCTCTTAGCAGGCACTGAGGAAGCCGCCTCCCTGCAGGACCCGGCGGCCAACTTGGATCCGGGGTTCTGCAGGGAGGAAGACTTCAGAACAGCGCAGTCACATCACGCTGTTCTGAGGGTCTCAGGGGAGCACGCAGGGAACCCCTCCCTGCTCAATGCTTCCCTGTACCGCTGGAACACTGCGATCATCTTTGATCGCAGTGTGCCAGGGGTTAATGTGCCTGGAGCGGTCCGTGACCACTTCTGGCACATACTGCCGGGTGTCAGCTGTGATAATCAGCTGACACCCGGCTGCGATCAGCTGCGCTCCCCCCGGGAGCGCAGCTGATCGCGTACGACGTACTATCCCGTCCCAGGGAATTAAGTCCCAGGGCACATGGACGGGATAGTACGTCCAATGACAGAAAGGGGTTAAATTATATTTTTTTGCAAGAAATAAGTATTTGATCACCTACCAACCAGCAAAAATTCTGGCTCTCACAGACCTGTTAGTTTTTCTTTTAGAAACCCTCCTACTCTGCACTCATTACATGTATTAATTGTACCTTTTGGTACTCGTTACCTGTGTAAAAGACACCTGTCTACACACTCAATCAATCACACTCATACCTCTCCAACATGGCACCCTGAAACCATTCTAGCAAAATCTGATCTCCAATATGACACTCCTTCCCTTCTCATTCACACTCATACCTCTCCAACATGGCACCCTGAAACCATTCTAGCAAAATCTGATCTCCAATATGACACTCCTTCCCTTCTGAGCTTTGCGCTGTGCCTCAAAAGTAGTTTTCAACCACATATGGGATATTGGCATACTCAAGAGAAATTTTCCATTTTCTTCACCCAATGTTATACAATTCTGTGAATTACCTGAGGGTAAAAATGCTTATTACACCCCTAGATAATTTCTTCAAGAGGTATAGTTTCCAAAATGTGAACACTTGTAGGGTTTCTGGTGTTTTGGCATGTCAGGGGCTTTTCAAATGTGAGATGGCATCCACAATCTATTCCAACCAAAATTGTTCTTCAGAATTCAATTGGCGTTCCTTCCCTTACGAGCCCTGCCATGTGCCAAAACAGTAGTTTTCCACCACATATGGGGTATCAGCGTACTCTGGAGAAATTTCAAATTTCAAATCTACAAATTGTAAAGTCTATTTTCTCCTGTTACCCTTGTGAAAATGCAAAATTTGTGGCTAAATCATAATTTTTGTGGGAAAAAGTAAAATTTTCATTTTTTTCTTCCATATAACTTTAATTCATGTGAAGCACCCGAAGGGTTAATAAACTTCTTGAATGTGGTTTTGAGTACTTTGAGGGGTGCAGTTTTTGAAATGGTGTCACATTTGGGTATTTTCTGTCATATAGTCCCCCCTCACTTCAATTGTGATGTGGTCCCTACAAAAAATGGTTTTGTAAATTTTGTTGGAAAAATGAAAAATTGCTAATAAAATTTTAACCCTTCTAACTTCCTAACAAAAAAGAAAATATGTTTCAAAAATGATGTTGATGTAAAGTAGACATGTGGCAAATGCTATTTATTAACTATTTTGTGTGACATAATTATCTTGCTTAAAGGCATAAAATTAGAAAATTGAAAATTGTGATTTTTTTTTTAATTTTCACCAACATTCTGATATTTTCACAAAAAATGTAGAAAATATTGACATATTTACAACTTACATAAAGTACAATGTGTCATGAAAAAACATTCTCAGACTCACTTGAATATGTTGAAGCATTTCAGACTTATTACCTCATAAAGTGTCACTGGTCAAAATTGTAAAAATTGGCCTGATTAAGAAGGTGAAAACAGGCTCGGGGTGAAAGGGTTAATAACTTCAGGATAAACTGTCATTTGTGCATACTCAAGGAATAACTCACTCTAGTTATTATATGACTTGCATCCTACATTATTTAGCTGTAGGATTAAGTTACTAGAAGCTACAGCAACTTCTTTCTTGTAATATGACTCTTCTATAAGCAGTAGCTGTAATCCTTTCTCTCAGTGATCAGAATCAAAGATAGTTTTTAGCAAGTTTTGATAGTGAATGGTCAGTGCAAAAGATATGAAGAAAAGAAGAGACTGAATTGGGGAAAGAGGCCTTTTTCTATTAAGATACATTACATTTGCTATCTTTACTTGTACTTTTGATTTATGAGAAAAAAAACAAAAGTGTTGTTACGTTACTAGTAAAATACATATAAGGTAAAAAACAGTTATCAATATTAATACCAAAATGTAAGTCCATGTTTTATATGTTTTTTCTTTTTAGAATGTATCTATAGATTTAATATCTAATATGGACGCGACGCCACGCCCATAGGCGTGGCGTCCATATTCATGGCCTTAATGAGCGGTATTACGTCACCGCTCAGCACAGGAGAGCTGCAGGAAGCCAGGTACAACGCAGGATTGCCAGGACGTTCAGCGATGGCACGGGGAGGGTGAGTATGACGGGGGGAGAACGGAGGACGGGGGAAGGATGGAGGAGGACAAGGTGAGCAGGGAAAGCAGGACGGGGGGAGGACGGAGAGCACAGAGGAGCACGGAGCAGGACGAGGGGGAGGATGGAGGGCACAGAGGAGCACGGAGCAGGACGGGGGGAGGATGGAGGGCACAGAGGAGCAAGGAGCAGGACGGGGGGAGGATGGAGGGCACAGAGGAGCACGGAGCAGGACGGGGGGGAGGATGGAGGGCACAGAGGAGCACGGTGCAGGACGGGGGAAGATGGAGAGCACAGAGGAGCACGGAGCAGGATGGGGGGCAAGGAGGACAGAGCAGGAAGGGGGGAGCACAGCGGAGGACGGAGCAGGAGGGGGAGCACAGAGCTGGATGGGGAGCAAGGAGCAGGACGGGGGCAGCACAGAACAGGACGGCTGTTTATACACCCAGCTTATACGTGAGTCAATAAGTTTTCCCACTCTTTTGTGGCAAAATTAGGGGGGTCGGCTTATACACGGGTCGGCTTATACATGAGTATATACGGTACTTCAATTCTAGTTCACCCTCCAGTAAAATGCTGTGACTGTGATGTAGAAAATATGTTGCTGGCAGGTAGTATGTTTAGCATAACTTACATTTTTTCAAAGAAATATGTTCTGCTCCACTTTATGAAAAGCAACAATGTACTAGAGTTTAAATAAAACATGCATGCAAAAGAATTATTTAGTTCAGGGTTAGACACTCTAGGAAGAAAGCACGAGGCCAGTGAAGACTTTAGACAAATTATGGCCTGGGAAAAAAAATAAATGTAGGGAGTAGGGACCCAAATGCTAACACATTGCACCATCACATAGAAACCTTTAGGGTGCATTTAAACAAGCTGACATTAAATCATTCAATGATCGCCAGTCGACTATTTTTAAGATTTTTTGCGTTTATTTGCTGGTCTTTTTTCTCAGATGAACAATGATTGAGGGTAGAATGATTACTAATAAATGGTTCTGTCCTCATATCATGTTATTGCAGCACATCTCCTGTACACACCAGACCATTGTGCTGCTGAAAACAGTGATTTACGTCCTGGCATAAAAGATAAGAGCAACACACAATACATGCTACATACCCTAACACGTCTTCAACACAATACCTCTTTAAGAATGACAAAAAAGGCAAGAGAGTGTAAAACAACTATTTATTTATTGCAAAACATACAAAACATTGATTAAAAGGAATGCCTCATATCCAGGATTGACAAAGCTGATACAACCCCACCCTAATTAATCAACAACATGTGTGCTTTTAAGCAGAAAATTCTCTATAATGAAATTCACTATACAGGCGACTTAGTATTCACTTTTTTAGATAGCTTAGACATGTGTCCATCAACTTTCTTAGCAGCTTTCAGATTTATTTATCAATCACCAGATACAGAAAGGAATTTTCTGCTTAAAATGGCAGTAACATTGTGTTTAAGGAGTTTCAACAATCAATTGAGCCCTTTTACTGCTAATCATATATAGGGAAATGATGTCAGTACATAGCCTTATGCGTATAAAGACACACTCTTATATTAATAAAGAGGCAATAATGACTACCTTCCAAATCAGTGAAAAGCCTTACTTTCATGATAAACACTAACTGGCCAGTATAAAAATGTTAATCATATTGCTATATGCATGAAGTGGCTAAAGGAAATGTAGCTTCCAACATAAGAACTGCCAAGATATTTACCTAAGTGGCTGGGTGGAGTACCGCTGCGTCACTAACCCCAACGCATGTTTCGAATGCTCTTCTTCCTATTTGGGAAGGCTAAACTAGCTCCTAAGCCAGAACATACTATCCCTAGGCTTGAACTTTGCGGGGCTGTACTAGCTGTACAGATTGCAGACTTTATACAGCGTGAACTAGATATCCTCATGGAGAACTTTAAATTCTACACTGACAGCAAGGTCGTTCTGGGCTACATATACAACCAGACAAAACGCTTTTATGTATATGTCAGTAACCGTGTAGAAAGGATCAGAAAAACCTCCAAACCTGAACAATGGTCCTATGTCCCATCTCATCTTAACCCTGCAGATCATGCAACGCGACCAGTGGATTACAAATGGGTTGGAGACAGTTTGGCATAATCGGCTTCTCCAATCCGAAGATGGGTGATCGATTGGATTACTTCAGTATACAGTTCACATTTACTAGACTACACCTGTTTTTATTGTTGCATTGCCAGTTTCTGCTGTTATTTTTCAGGTTACGATATTCTTCTTCAAGGACATCGCACAGGTTGTTTATATTGTGAAATCCTAAAATTTCAGACGGGGAGTATGCTGTCTCAGCCAGTATTAATGTGACATTTCATAGTTACTGTGTACTTTGCTGCCACCTAGTGGTTATTGTTTAGTGCTGTCTCGGGTTCTATTTCCCATAATGCTTTGCTCTCTCTCACTTCTCTCAACTGTTTTTCCCTTTCCGGCATCCATCTTGTGCTTCGTCATTCTGTGTGCCTCATCATTCATGCTAGGAGCTTCAACACAGCATTCCTTTTAGACCTCTATATTCTTTTCTTCTGAAGCCACCTTGATACCTCTTGCCTGAAGGAAATTGTATGTATTCATCTGCACAAAGTATTGTAATGCCAATAAACCTTTCAGTTACATTCAAGTTCACCTTCTCAAGAAGATATCTGTGCACGATTAAGATTAAGAAGGAAGTTTTATAGCGAGTTCCTATCTACCATTGCTTATATCGGAGATTGTCACTCACAAGGATCAGAGCTGTTTCTTACATATATCGGTGGCAGAATACCTTTTGTAGGCAAAATAATCTGGAGAGAGCCAAATGATTACTCTGCAAATTGCTATTTCTTAATGGTGCCCCTCATTAGTAAAGGAATTTCAAGGAAGAAGAAGTAGACTTTACAATATCCAAACATTCCATCTGGAATACGTCCAGTACCACATACAGAAGAACTGCTGATTCCAAAAGAACCAGAAACATTTTCAAATATAATGATTTTGCTAAATAGGCACTTCCAAATCAAATATAAATCCGAAAAGAAAAAGGGAAGCATGTCATGCCATAAAAAATTCAAATTTTATTGTAGAAAAATATATTATAGCAATAATGCATCAAAAAATTGGTATTTTAAAAGTGGAGACAGCAATACAGAAAAGAACCGCATTCAAATCAGGATGGATTATCAATAATTAATTACTGCACAAATCGCTGTAATATATAGAGACAGAATATTTTTTCAAAAAGAAGTAAATGAGTAAAAATCTCATAGAAAAAGCATTATAAGCAAGTGCTTCATGCGTCTAGATTGATACATATACCCATATTGATAATAAGGTGCAAGTGCATTACAAAATAGTTGCAACAATTCAAAGTCAAATAAACAAATCTCCAAAAACAGCATAAGGTGCTAAATCGCATTTAAAGTATACCTGAGATGCGGCTGACACCCCGACGCGCGTTTCGCTCTATAGCTTCCTCCAAGGGGATATGCACTTGCTTATAATGCTTTTTCTATGAGATTTTTACTCATTTACTTCTTTTTGAAAAAATATTCTGTCTCTATATATTACAGCGATTTGTGCAGTAATTAATTATTGATAATCCATCCTGATTTGAATGCGGTTCTTTTCTGTATTGCTGTCTCCACTTTTAAAATACCAATTTTTTGATGTATTATTGCTATAATATATTTTTCTACAATAAAATTTGAATTTTTTATGGCATGACATGCTTCCCTTTTTCTTTTCGGATTTTTATTTCAGAAACATTTTCAGTTGAGTCAAGTGAGGAAAAGAGGGTGCTTGGTGTCATGAAGTCATCTTCCTCTCAGGACCGAGACTTTCTGTCAGCAACCTCAACTGAACTACTCCTTATAATACAAAGTGAACTGAGTGATCTTGTTAGAAATTTGGATCTGCCCAAGAGTGAGGCTGAGCTCTTAGGTTCCAGGCTACAGCGGTTGAATCTTCTAGCAGGCAATGTTAGGATTCCTTTGTTCCGCAACCGTGATACAGATATTGTCCAATACTTCTTCATAGATAGAGATGAGCAAACTTGTTCGGAAAATGTTAGCCAATCTCAAATTTGGCACGAACGTTGCACATTTGGATTCGTGTTCTCATTCTCGAGCATTTTCCTCAAAAACTGCAAAATTCGGACAAAGTTCAGTAAATGATCGAGTTTCCACTAATGCTTTTGTTAGCACTTTGGCTAGGATAGTAGTGCTGTACGATGAGGGGAGTGTTTGGGGAGAGGTCAAAGAAGCTGACTGTATTATTTTTTTTATTATTAACTTAATGTATGGACATTCTGGCAGCCAGTCTCAGTGTAGAAACCATCCACAACATCCAGACACAAGGGCTTCTGTCATTGGCTGCCGTAGTCACATGTCACTCTCCATATAAAAAGTGGACATGTTGTTTTTGAGATATTTTGTCAGTGTAACAGCGCATAGACGCAGCTCCTGCTGCTGCAAGTAGTAAGATAGTTCAGATAGATAGAATCCTGTGTGAAATCAACCTTCCAGCATCTAAATCGTTTGTGCTAATTGTGTAGGCCAGCCAGGATTCCATATTTCAGAATCTAAATCCTTTCTGTTAATAGTGTGGGCCATAACCAGGCCACATTTCAGAATCTAAATCGTTTGTGCTAATTGTATGGGCCAGAGACCAGGCTACATTTCTGAACCCAAATCGTTTGTGCTAGTAGTGTGGGCCAGACACCAGGCCGCATTTCAAAATCTAAATCCTTTCTGCTAATAGTGTGGGCCATACACCATTCCACATTACAGAATCTAAATCATTTGTGCTAATAGTGTGGGCCATACACCAGGCTACATTTCAGAATCTAAATTGTTTGTGCTAATAGTGTGGACCAGAGAACAGGCCACATTTCAGAAACTAAATTGTTTGTGCTAATAGTGTGGGTCATACACCAGACCACAATTCAGAATCTAAATCGTTTGTGCTAATAGTGTGGGTCAGAGACAAGGTCACATCTCAGAATCTAAATCTTTTGTGCTAATAGTGTGGGCCATACACCAGGCCACATTTCATAATCTAAATCCTTTCTGCTAATAGTGTGTGGTGTACAGCAGGCTACATTTCAGAATCTAAAGGGTATGCCACACTGAACAATATCGCTAACGGGATCGCTAAAAAACGTCACTATTTAGCGATCCCGTTAGCGATGTTGTTCAGTGCGGCAGCTGCCAGCGACGAGCTTCCTGCTGTGATCTCGCTCGTCGCTGGAATCGTTCTGGACCCTATTTTCTCGTCGGCGCTCCCGCTGGGTAAGTATATATCGCTAGTGTGGCACCTTTTCTTAGCGATTTGCTGTACTTTTGTACCGCTAAAGTCGTTAAGAAGATCGCTAACGGCGATAGCGTCGTTAACTATATCGCTAAATGTGGCCGCACTTAGCGATATAGAAACAATCCCGCTAGCGATCGCATTAGTATGCGTCGTTATCGTGATCGCTAGCGGGATTGTTTAGTGTGGCAGTACCTTAAATCATTTGAGCTAATTGCATGGGCTAGGACCAGGCCACATTTCAGAATCTAAATTGTTTGTGCTAATATTGTGGGCCAGAGACCAGGCCCCAATTCAGAATCTAAATCCTTTCTGCTAATAGTGTTGGCCAGAGACCAGGCCACATTTCTGAATCTAAATCCTTTTTACTAATACTGTGGGCCATACACCAGGCCACATTTTAGAATCTAAATCAATTGTTCTAATAGTGTAGGCCACACACCAGGCCACATCTCAGAATATAAATTGTTTGTGCTAATTGTGTAGGCCAGCCAGGATTCCATATTTCAGAATCTAAATCCTTTCTGTTAATAGTGTGGGCCATAACCAGGCCTCATTTCAGAATCTAAATCGTTTGTGTTAATTGTATGGGCCAGAGACCAGGCTACATTTCTGAACCTAAATCGTTTGTGCTAGTAGTGTGGGCCAGACACCAGGCCGCATTTCAAAATCTAAATCCTTTCTGCTAATAGTGTGGGCCATACACCATGCCACATTACAGAATCTAAATCATTTGTGCTAATAGTGTGGGCCATACACCAGGCTACATTTCAGAATCTAAATTGTTTGTGCTAATAGTGTGGGTCATACACCAGACCACAATTCAGAATCTAAATCGTTTGTGCTAATAGTGTGGGTCAGAGACAAGGTCACATCTCAGAATCTAAATCTTTTGTGCTAATAGTGTGGGCCATACACCAGGCCACATTTCATAATATAAATCCTTTCTGCTAATAGTGTGTGGTGTACAGCAGGCTACATTTCAGAATCTAAATCATTTGAGCTAATTGCATGGGCCAGGACCAGGCCACATTTCAGAATCTAAATTGTTTGTGCTAATATTGTGGGCCAGAGACCAGGCCCCAATTCAGAATCTAAATTCTTTCTGCTAATAGTGTTGGCCAGAGACCAGGCCACATTTCTGAATCTAAATCCTTTTTGCTAATACTGTGGGCCATACACCAGGCCACATTTAGAATCTAAATCAATTGTTCTAATAGTGTAGGCCACACACCAGGCCACATCTCAGAATATAAATAGTTTGTGCTTATAGTGTGGTCCAGCAAGTAATCCATCTTTTCACAATCTAAATCCTTTCTGTTAATAGTGTGGGCCAGAGACAAGGCCACATTGCAGAATCTAAATTGTTGGTGCTAATAGTGTGGTCCAGGCAGGAGTCCACATTTCTGAATCTAAATCCTTTCTGCTAATATTGTGGGCCAGAGACCAGGCAAAATTTCAGAATCTAAATTATTTGTGCTAATATTGTGTGCCATACCCCAGTCCACATTTCAGAATCTTAATCCTTTCTGCTAATAGTGTAGTTCAGACAGCAGGCCACATTTCTGAATCTGAGTCATTCTTGCTAATAGTGTGGTCCAGACACACTATCTCAGCAAATAAATACTGACTGTTAATTTAGTGACATGTGACTGACAAGTCTGAGCCTAGGGTTGTGAAACAGCTGGTTAAAAGATGGAAAGTGTACATCCAACATGAGTGGGAAAAAACATGGTTGTGGTAGAAGGAGAAATAGGCTTGGTGTTCAAGGTGTAAGTTGGTTAGGTGGTAATGTTACTGAAAGCTCTATTGTATAAACACCATCTCGTCCTATCCAATGACAACTGACAATATCTGTTACCGGATGGGCTACTTGACTCCCTTTCTTTGGCAGCCACACAGCGGTATGCCTTGTAGTTGAGGGCCAGAAAGAACATGAGCTCCAGTGGATGTCAAGAGCTGCCTTTCTTCCTCTTCCTCCATCTTAATATCACACACAGTACAGCCTTGTTTCTCCCCATGTCACAACTCTCCAACCGCCCAACTGACTGTAGGGAACCACAGATGGGTGAGTCTGCAGAGCTGTTCACACATTCTTTTCCATGGGCATCAGAGGTCTGCTGCAAAGAGTCACAGAATCAAGAGGAGGAAAGCATCTGCACCAATGCCGCAATTTTTTTCAGTTGGATCCAGAGCTGGTTGAAGTAGGGTCAAAGCAGAATCCATACCAGACATTAACTCCCAGGGGTGAAGGTGGTCCTGATGAGACTCAGATACTTGAGGCACATGCGGACTGTACTGTGATGTCTGGGCAGAAAGAGGAGGAGGGTGATTCTCTGTGCGAGGTGTGGAAGAAGAGAGAGGATGAGGTTGTAGATCCCACTTGATGTGAATCCAGAGGCACTTAGCTTAGTAGCCTAGCAGAGGAGGTGGAGGAGGAAGGCAAGTTAGTTACATTGGGGCTTGCCGCACAGACAAGGAGTGATGCATCCACAACAAGCACAACTGTGGCTGCGGCCAGCAGCAGTCGCTGCTCTGCAGTTCACAGGGACGGCAAGGGTTGCCTAGCCTGGGCCTTTTTTGAGACAGCAAAGGATGACTCAGTAGAGGTAAAGTTTGCAATATTTTAACAACATGCATGAACTAGCACATGCGTGATCAACTTGCATTAGTCTGGGAATCTCACTGCGTTAAAATGCAGACTATCAGGCCTCGCCAACCATCGGCCATCCCATTAACCGCATCTGCTGTTTCTTCTTCCTTCGTCACTGTGGCAAGTGTTCTCAAACAGGTCTCCAGCCGCACAACATCCACTTGTTTAACCCCTATAGTCGGGGTGAGTGAGAGCCCATCAGCTGTTATGGAAGTGGAGATGTCTGCTGTTTTTATTTCACCCAGCGCACCACATTTTTCTCAATCTACCATAACATCTCCACCTGCAACTCACTCACAGTCCAGCAGTTTGTCTTGTTCACCCTACTCAACCCTCTCCCAGCACAGCAGCCTGCCCTCGGTCTCGCAATTGTGGTCAAGTAAATGAGTGTTTCCTCTTACACATGCCAAAGTTAAGAGCTTAAATTACACCACTCAAACTCTCACAGTTAAAGTATACCTATGACATAAAAGACAGAAAACTTGCAAAATCAGTAGTGTATCAAATACTTATTTCCCTCACTATATAAAAGAAGCACTCCCATCAAAGTTTTTATCATCTTAGTAAATTGAAGTAAGCAGATTATACAGTATAGCACAGTGTACTTTCAATTACTCATTTTGCTCTTCTACCTGGTTAATGCTACTTTTTTCCATTATGTCTATGACATCACATAATTAAAAGAAAACTAGCTAAATTCTTCAAATCTCTACATAGAAGCAGGAAGCTTGTTTTTACTGCATAAGTCAACATTAGAACTACAATTTTACATCACTGCATGTTGTGATAGTGTAGCAACTGACTTGGGAAAATAAATAACTCACTAAAACCTGCAACTGACTTCGCTGGTTCCTGTATAGACTAGAGATCCTGACCCTACAGTCCCTAGTGGATCCTGTGTGAGCTGAGATAGAGTAGACAATAGAAACTTTTACCTATGCTGCCTGAAGGCCATCAAACCTTCATATTCCTAATATCACCTATTTCCTAAGAAGAAAAAGAAGATAAGTGCAGGGTAAATAACAATATACAGCAGATAGATTGTCTGGTATTTCACTGACTGGCTTATCACCAGCAGGAAAAACCAACAATGGGAAATTATAAAGCTGCACCTGAAAGCTGATAGGGCACACAAATGAGTAAATGAAAACACCTGTTACCCTAAAAAACTGAAGCAAGGATAACAGAAACTAGACACCCAGAGAAAAAAAATGAGATGAAGACCACAAAGTACAGGTTCAGGGTTCAAGCCCAGATGCGTGAAAGTACCCCCACTTCTATGAGGGGCCACTGGACCCACTAAGATACCCAACCGCTGATGCCATGGACAGAACCCCCTCACTAGATCATCTTTCGCATCAACTCAAGAATTATCCTCCCTACCAAAACCCTTCAATTTAATGAAATATTACAGTCGACATCCTTGACGTCTGAACCCAAAACTCGTTCCACCTCATACTCTTTGTCTTCCTCCAAGTCAACCTCAATGATGCCCTGAAGACCAAATGTCCCCTCAAACTTTTTAAGAAGAGAGGAATGGAAGAATTTATTAACCCTCCACGCAACCGAGTTAAAGCTTGACCGTCAAAGGATTAATGATCATAATTACATTCTTAGGATCAACAAAATTAGAAGCAAATTTCCTTGATGGAATTTTAAGATGAAGACTTTTTGAGGATAGCCAAACAAAATCACCTTAAAGACAGATGCCCTCCTATGTCTGCGGTTCACAGTTTTCTTGGTGCAATTGGAAGTTATCAAAAGACCATTTTCAACTTCTCTACAGACCTTAATCAAACAGGAAGAATATCTTTATGCCTCTGGGACCGCATGCTACAAGCCAGAAAAGTCTCCAAAAACTTTTTGAAAACCCCCACAACAACAAAAAAAAAGACGATTATTGAGAGCATTTATTGAGAGCAAATTCAGGTGCGGTTATGAGAGAGAATTCAGCCAAAGGAAGAAAATCCACCCAATCCCCTTGATTAGATGAAACAAAACATCTTAAATACTGTGTTAATTCTTGGTTTATTCTCCGTCTTACTACTAGTATCAGGATGATAACCTGAGGAGAATGAATGCTTAATTCCTAAACTGGAGCAAAAGCAACGCCAAAAGCTAGTCATAAACTGAAACCCTCTATCGGAAATAAAATGTTTTCAGGAACACCATGTAACTTAATGACATGAGAGCTAAAGAATATACCTAAACTTTTAGCCACCAAGCAAACCATCTTGCTGAAATGGTCCACCACCACCCATACTACAGTAGTACCATTAGAATTAGGCAAGTCCATGATAAAATCCATGAACAAATGCATGTATGGTTGAGACGGAACCTCGTTAGGCAAAAGAAAGCCCGCTGAGCCTGGCGAGAGGCTTTAGACCTGGGAGAAACTCTACATTTAAGGACATACCAAAAAGACCTGGAAACAGCTCTCCAGGAGGCAGTGGAACTAGGATGTCCGACCAACACAGATCACTACAAAGCAGCGACGGCACAAAAAGCTTGCTGGGTTGCATGCCCTCCGGTGCATGAACCTGAGCTTCGGAGATCAATCCCCAGAGCACTCAACACCGCCCTTTCACAAACTATTTTGACTGTTTTTTTGTCCCTCAACTTCAGAACAAAACTGTAGGCAATTTGGCGCCGGGAACTTTATATTCAGTCTAAAACATCCTCAAAATCCTGAATAAAATCTGGAAGAAGAGAGCTCATAGATGTCAAGGATTTAGATAAAAAACTGTAAAAAAAAATTTCCTCAAGACTTAACCTCGCGAGTCTCCAAATTGATGGTAGGATTGTGTTTCACCAACCAGGGCATATCCTACACAACTTTAGCTGGTAAGGAATGAAACACCATGAATGAAATAGATTCTGTGTGTAACACTCCCTCTTTCATGCAAACATTCTCAACCTTAGAATTACCATGACATTGGGTAAGGGGAGAATTATCAATTGCAGATGCTTGAATAGGATGACCGATATATGATTCTGTGTACCCACACTTGATAGCAAAATCACTCTCTCATCTAGTGATAGTAAAATCACTAGATGAGACCTAAGGCGGAACATGAGTCAACAAATGCAGAGGTAACTATAAATCCATATTTGGTAACCAAAGACACTTGTAAAAACCAATTAGTAGTATGCATAAGTAATAACTTCAAACCTTTAGAACCAGTGTCCTTACAAATTAATGATTTTTTTTCTTTCTTTCTATCTTTAAGAAATTCATTATTGTATCTTAAACACTAAATCATTATATAACTTGTTTGACAGCAGTATAGACATAAACGAGCAGGTGTTCAAAGTTCAATTCCCTCTTTGAAGTCTCTGCAGGCTCCAATTTGCATCGACTCTGCTGCCTCAACAGGATGAGAAGGAGAAGTCACTGAAATAACTCAAATGTGTACTTACCTCTAAGACTTGTGTCCAAAAGTACTGCCAGTGACATGGCCTCTTCCAGGGACAACGGGGAGGGACTATAAACCAGCATATCTCGTATCTGGCTAGAAAGACACTGGCAAAATTTGCTGTGGAGAGCTGAGCTATTCCAGGAGCTTTACACTCAGCTCAGTGCCTGAACTGAGAACAGTAGTCCTCTACTTAACGATCTTCCTGAATCAAAAACAGATCATTGATTCAGCAACAGCAACTTTATCGGGGTCATCATAAATGATGTCCAGAGCAGAGAAAAGGAACGTACTGTATAATACTCAGGCAGAGAAAATGCCCAAGCCTGAGGATCTCCACAGAGCAACAACAGAACAATACCCACATGTTTACTCTCTCCTCCAAGTTAGGAAGGATGGAGATGAAAATGCAGCTTACATAAAGAAGAAAGATAGAAAGTCCCTGTAGAAACAATCCATTAAATAACTTTAGGCTCAGAAGACTGATTTGGGTGGAGTAGAACCTGCTTGGTGGTGGATAGCGCATACTGTGGTTCCTATAAACGAACAAGGTGCACCGGCTATGGATGGTGGAGGAATTAAACCGGGCTGGTGGCAACGAGGTACAGACTGCAATGCCAGGTAATCAGGTATAAAAATAAATCTTTATTAATCACAATATGCACAGACATACATAAAACTAGGATAAAATACCACAAAAAGGAGGAAAAAATCCACAACGGCAAATAGCTCACTAATGCAGGGCTCAATATAAATAACCAGGTAGATCAATCAAAACTGTAATATATATCACCTAATAATGGTCTATATCAATAAAGTGCATAAAATTTGTGCAAAAAGCAATGTGCAACCAACAATGCAATGTGATACCAAATCCCACTATTTATAAATCATACTATACAGTGAGCATAAATGAAATGCAATAAACACAATATCCTGCAAAGTAAAACGATGTTAATTTATGTACATTGCTCTGACCTAAAAAATGTGCCAAACGAGTGTGACCCACACACAGTGAATTACACTGCACTGAGCTGTGCTGATGAAACAAAAGCACTCAAGGAAATCTCCAATCCCTACTAATGTGAGGTATTGTGCAACAATTGTGCAGCCTATACAATGTGCTGAGGATTAAAAGTGGCCATATGAACAAAAGATACAAAATATACCTGGGAGCCTCTAAATGATGTGGACAGCCTCCTAGAGGCGCGTTCTAGGAGGCTGTCCACATCATTTAAAGGCTCCCAGGTATTATTTAGGTGATATATATTACAGTGTGTTGCACATTTTTTAATTTTTCATTTTATTTATTGCACATTTATTACATTGTTAGTATGCTCATTGGTTCATTGTATTTTTTACATATGGCATAAGGTGTACAACTGCACAGTGTTATTTATTTTTTTGATTGATCTACCTGGTTGTTTATAGCCGGTGCACCTTGTTCGTTATTGTATCGGATGGTCTGCCATCCATAATTCAGGATTTGTTGTATCACTATTTGGTGTATAATAGTTTCATTCAATACCTTGTGAATCAGAGGTGTATCTAGGCTTTCTGGCATTCGGGGCAAGAAATCGGTTCGGCGCACCCCCACACACACACACACACATGCAATTTGCACACTTAAGGGTATGCCACACTAAACAACATCGCTAACGGGATCGCTAAAAAACGTCACTATTTAGCGATCCCGTTAGCGATGTTGTTGTGTGCGGCAGCTGCCAGCGACGAGCTTCCTGCTGTGATCTCGCTCGTCGCTGGAATCGTTCCGGACCCTATTTTCGTCGCTGGTGCCCCGCTGGGTAAGTATATATCGCTAAGTGTGGCACCTTTTTTAGCGATTTAGCGGTACTTTTGTACCGCTAAAGTCGTTAAGGAGATCGCTAACCGCGATAGCGTCCTAACAACATCGCTAAAATAGGTAGCCACTAGCGATATAGAAACAATCCCGCTAGCGATCTCATTAGTATGCGACGCTAATGAGATCGCTAGCGGGATTGTCTAGTGTGGCAGTACCTTTAGTCATGTACCGACGAGCTGCTCTCCCTAATGCTCTCAATGTTCAGAGAAAAACTGAGAGAAGCAGAAGAGAAGCTCATTGTCACAGGACCATAAGTATGAAAATCACATATGAGTGAAGAGTCCATGTGATGACTGCTGGAACCTGCAGAGCTGAATCCTAACATTGCAGCTTCTGAATTCTCACAACTATTGCACTGCACACTTTTAGGGTTCTCCTTATTGGTGGCAAGAGTACACGGTCATGTCAGCACAAGCATGTGATTTATATACTTCTGGCTACATTCCGACTAGACATGCCCGGCCTCGCTCTGTTCATTTTCATTGAGTGAGGCCACACATGTCTAGTCAGCATGTGACTGCATGTATGTAAATTACCGGCATGAGAGAATCCTAACAGTCAGGGCCGGCTCCAGGTTTTTATGGGCCCCGGGCAAAGAGCCTCAGTGGGCCGCTTTAACACAGACCACGATTCATGATGCACAGATACAGCAGAGAAATATAGGTACAGTACAATGCCAAATACTTCACTTCTTCCATTACATGAGTGATATCTATTGTAAATTGTACAATAGCTCAAAAACCGCCAAATCCTCACAGCGCACAGTAAAGACTGGACAGTACAGTCCTCCATACAATCTCTCCATTATCATCATGATTGACTCCCCATCATCATCATTGCCTCCCATCATCATTCATCATCGTCTCCCCATCATCATCATTGCCTCCTCATCATCATCATTGCCTCCCCATCATCATCATGGCCTCCCCATTAGCATCAATGCCTGCCCATCATCATCATCTCCTCCCCATCATCATCAATGCCTGCCCATCATCATCATCTCCTCCCCATCATCAATGCCTGCCCATTATCATCATGGCCTCCCATCATCATCATGGCCTCCCCATTATAATCAATGCCTGCCCATCATCATCATCGCCTCTCCATCATCATCATCGCCTCTCCATCATCATCATCGCCTCCCCATCATCATCAATGCGTGCCCATTATCATCAATGCCTGCCCATCATCATCATCTCCTCCCCATCATCATCAATGCCTGCCCATTATCATCTTCTCCCCATCATCATAAATGTCTGCCCATTATCATCAATGCCTGCCCATTATCATCATCTTCTCCCCATCATCATCAATGCCTGCCCATCATCACACACAGACAGCACCACAGCACACAAGCACTCTCACATACATACATACACACACACACACACACACAAAGCACCGCACTACATACACACAGACACACACAGACACATACACACACGTCTCACCTGTCCGGCGTCTGCGCGCTCTCTGCCACAGTCGGCCGCTGAATGATGACGTCATTCAGCGGCACTGCTGTGAGAGGAAGCGCTGGAGCCCGGAGCTGCGGCAGTGGAGGCACGGAGGAGGTAAGTATTGTTGTGCCAGCTGATGCCGGGGCCCTGAGCAAGCGAGGGGGCCCAGTGGCGGCGCTGACACCGCTCTCCTCCGCTAACGGGCGCGGGGGTGCCCGACGGCGAGTGGGCCCCCCGCCTGCTCAGGGCCCCGGCACTTGCCCGGGTGTGCCGGGTGCTGACGCCGGCCCTGCTAACAGTGTGCAGTGTGCACTGTGAGAATTCTGAAGTCTGCAGTCACATAGAATGTCTGCAGACTCAGCACAAACCTGGACAACACCTTTAATGCTCCTAACATAAATAAAAACATGAGAATTAGTCAATTACACAAATAATATTTCATCCAGGTACCTTATAGATGAGATCGTCTCTGTAGTCGTTCTCCTTTTCTTCATCTTGTCCAGACCCATGATGAGTTTTCTCATCCACAGCCGTCTCTGTAGACCTCCATCTTCTCCGCTCTTCTGCACCAGCTCTCCACACGACGCCCTTAAAGATAGAACTGTCATTATAATGCTCCTAAATAAAAATATCTGCAATATACTGTCACCTCACACTATTCCCCTCCATCCTCATAATGTCTCCTCTCACGTCCCCCTGTTCACCATACTGTCTCCTCATATATTTACACCCTCACTCTCTTTTCTGTCTGCTCACACATAACCCTGACTCCCCATACTGTGTCTGCACACATCCCATCACCCTCACTCCCCATACTGTGTCCACAGACATTCACCCGTTCGCTCCCCATACTGTCTGCACCCATCCCCCACTCACCATACTGTGTCTGCACCCACCCCCCATACTGTTTCCTCATACATGCCCTCATGCATATTCTTCAGTGTCCTCAAATCCCCCCACACACATTAAATCCCCCCATCCCCACTCCAAATCCCCCACACACATTAAATCCCCCCATCCCCACTCCAAATCCCCCACACACATTAAGTATCCCCCATCCCCACTCTAAATGCCCTCACACACATTAAGTATCCCCCATTCCCACTCCAAATCCCCACACATAAAGTACCCCCATCCCCACTCCAAATCCCCCCCACACATAAAGTACCCCCTCATCCCCACTCCAAATCCCCCATGCACAAAATTACCCCATCCCCACTCCATATCCCCCACACATAAAATACCCCCATCTCCACTCCAAATCCCCACACACAAAAAGTATCCCCATCCCTACTCCAAACCCCCCACATAAAGTATCCCCCCAGCCACATTTCAAATCTCCCCACACATAAAGTATCCCCCCACATAAAGTACTCCCCATCCCCACTCCAAATTCCCCCCCCACCACACACATTATGTCCCCCCATTAATCTTCGGTGGTTTCTTCAGCTCCACAGTGGAGCACACTTACCACCAGTGTTCCCTCTTCTGGACGCCGCCAGCGAGTGACGTCAGCAGCATGATCACTGACCTGATCACACTGCTGCCGTCGCTCTGACCCAGCGGTCAGAGCTTCAATTGTATTCGCGTCTGTCGGGGGAGGCAGAATGCAGCCGCTGGGGAGACACTGCGGACCGCCGTATTAGGCGGCCCGACTGCGCCCCCCTGCCGGCTGCGCCCGGGCACATGCCCGGCTGCCCCCCCGGATACGCCTCTGTTGTGAATATAGAATTAAAGATTTTATTCTGACATTTCCTGGTTTGATTGATACTGTGGTTGCTGAATGATGCCTGCCTCCTCCAAAGACAAGGACCGCAATTGCACGGTCAAAGAGCATCTAAAGCATCCATGATGGCTTCTCAGACACAAAAAATGAAGATGGCTGTTGATAATGTTAAGACAGTGTAGCAACTCACTTGGGAAAATAGATATACTAAAACCTGAACTGACCATGCTTTTTTCCTGTAAAGACTAGAGATCCTGACCCCAAAGTCCCTAGTAGTTCCTGTGAGTCGCACGTACCAGGGCTTTGGGGTACTCGGCACCGAGCCCATTAACTTCAATGGGGAATGTCACGGGTAGCGCAGCTCGGTCCGTTGCCCTGGGCGCTCATTCAAAGGGGGATATTTACAGGGGAATTAGAGATTGTTCGTGACGCCACCTGTGGTCTCTGATTAGGGTGACCAGCGCTGCAGGGTGAATCCTCAGAGGGGTTGTTACTGGGCAGCAAGGTGTTAAGTCTTCCACAGGTAAGATGGTCCCTCGAGGTATATGGCGGTGCAGGGGTGCAGGACAATAAGGCAGACACACACAATAAAGTCTCTTTTCTGTACCTTTACTGTTGTGGGTTCAGGCACGTCCCGGGAGGCTGTCAGGGTGGAGAATGCACATCCAGTAATCACTGAGTAGGTGTAAGGCCTCCTTTCTTCTTCATTTATGTGTGAGTTTCTAACCTGCATAAAGCCAAGTTTATCTCCGTGTAGAACAGCTACGCCCGGCTGACATTGTGGTGGAGCCTTCTTGTGGACAGAACTAAGTCTAAGTGGCTGATCAGGCCTGACTCCTGTTCTTCCTGACCCCGGTTACGTATCAGCACTAAAGGGCCCCTCTGCGACCTGAAGTCCAGCAGGGTCTCCGGTTTCTCCCACTAGCCGTGAAGGAACTAGCAAGCCTTCTTGTGGACAGAACTAAGTCTAAGTGGCTGATCACATATCAAAAAACTGACCGGCACATCCAAACATAGATCCAGTGTGAACAGGTGCTAAACCCCGAGTCACCAACTCACGCACATACAAGAAAAAAGGGTAGCACACTGCAGCGCTATAGCTTGCAAACACGAAATATGAAAAATGAATTGCATCACTGCCTTAGAAATATGAAAAATTGAGAAGTCTTAGCGCATAAGATGGCCAAATTATGTGAGCCTGATAGCCACGTCAAGGCTCTTCTCGTATATCAGGTCCTAACTAATGCCAATCCTCGCTTAGAAAAGTCTGTCTGCATGGGAACATATGAATCCTCTCTTAAGACTAAAATCTACATCTCTGTGGAGGGGTAATGAACCTGGTGTAATTAAAAAGCCTGTGACCAACCCGGTGGAGTGCTCAGGTAGAAGGTAAATGAATACATATCAAAAAACTGATCGGCACATCCAAACATAGATCCAGTGTGAATAGGTGCTAAACCCAGAGTCACCAACTCACACACATACAAGAAAAAAGGGTAGCACACTGCAGCGCTATAGCTTGCAAACACGAAATATGAAAAATGAATTGCATCACTGCCTTAGAAATATGAAAAATTGAGAAGTCTTAGCGCATAAGATGGCCAAATTATGTGAGCCTGATAGCCACGTCAAGGCTCTTCTCGTATATCAGGTCCTAACTAATGCCAATCCTCGCTTAGAAAAGTCTGTCTGCATGGGAACATATGAATCCTCTCTTAAGACTAAAATCTACATCTCTGTGGAGGGGTAATGAACCTGGTGTAATTAAAAAGCCTGTGACCAACAGGTGGAGTGCTCAGGTAGAAGGTAAATGAATACATATCAAAAAACTGACCGGCACATCCAAACATAGATCCAGTGTGAACAGGTGCTAAACCCAGAGTCACCAACTCACGCACATACAAGAAAAAAGGGTAGCACACTGCAGCGCTATAGCTTGCAAACACGAAATATGAAAAATGAATTGCATCACTGCCTTAGAAATATGAAAAATTGAGAAGTCTTAGCGCATAAGATGGCCAAATTATGTGAGCCTGATAGCCACGTCAAGGCTCTTCTCGTATATCAGGTCCTAACTAATGCCAATCCTCGCTTAGAAAAGTCTGTCTGCATGGGAACATATGAATCCTCTCTTAAGACTAAAATCTACATCTCTGTGGAGGGGTAATGAACCTGGTGTAATTAAAAAGCCTGTGACCAACAGGTGGAGTGCTCAGGTAGAAGGTAAATGAATACATATCAAAAAACTGACCGGCACATCCAAACATAGATCCAGTGTGAACAGGTGCTAAACCCAGAGTCACCAACTCACGCACATACAAGAAAAAAGGGTAGCACACTGCAGCGCTATAGCTTGCAAACACGAAATATGAAAAATGAATTGCATCCCTGCCTTAGAAATATGAAAAATTGAGAAGTCTTAGCGCATAAGATGGCCAAATTATGTGAGCATGATAGCCACGTCAAGGCTCTTCTCGTATATCAGGTCCTAACTAATGCCAATCCTCACTTAGAAAAGTCTGTCTGCATGGGAACATATGAATCCTCTCTTAAGACTAAAATCTACATCTCTGTGGAGGGGTAATGAACCTGGTGTAATTAAAAAGCCTGTGACCAACAGGTGGAGTGCTCAGGTAGAAGGTAAATGAATACATATCAAAAAACTGACCGGCACATCCAAACATAGATCCAGTGTGAACAGGTGCTAAACCCAGAGTCACCAACTCATGCACATACAAGAAAAAAGGGTAGCACACTGCAGCGCTATGCTTTGCAAACACGAAATATGAAAAATGAATTGCATCACTGCCAGAAATATGAAAAATTGAGAAGTCTTAGCGCATAAGATGCCAAATTATGGTGAGCTGATAGTCACGTAAGGCTTTCTGTATATCAGGTCCTATATCAGGTTCCATGCAGACAGATTTCTGTGATGGTTGAGATGAGTTCTGACAGAGACTCCCTCTGGTGGTTACAGCGTACTAGTCTGTTCAGTGAAGATTGTGAGGACTGGAATCGGTTATACTGTCTTATATAGGGAGTCACCTTCCCATCAGGGTTGCCAGTGATCAATTGTTCTGGTCTGAATCCTTCATTCCTGTTTCCCTTGTAGCCTGCTGTTTCGTGTCTGCATCTCCTGCTAAAGATAAGATATTTTCTTCTTTTTGTTTTTGTACTATATTTTTGCATTTTGTCCCGCACTTCTGTGGGGCCTTCTGGGTCCCCTCCGGGGGCTTTTGCCCTCTCAGTTTAGTTCAGCCACTGATGTTTGTACTTTTGCTTTTTCCAGTTTTTTCAGTGGCTGCTGTTTTGATTTTCTTACACCAGAGAACTAATTTAGGTGGTAGAGGTCGTGTGATCTCAGGTGATTTTGAAATTAGTAGAGTTGGTGCTTTTCAGGGTTTTCTGGGATTGCAGTAAGTACCCTTCCTATCCTTTTCTATTTAGTTAGTTTGGGCCCCAGCGTTTGCTCATACTATTTTCTTTCTGTGTCAGTATTTCTTCTTGTCTAACCGCCATTACTTGTTTGGGGGCTTTCTATTATCTTTGGGGTTCTGCTCCGGGGCAGATAGCTTTCCTATTTCTATCTTTAGGTGTAGTTAGTTTCTCAGGCTGTGACGAGGCGTCTAGGACCAACGTAGGAACGCTCCACGGCTGCCTCTAGTTGTGGTGGTTAGTCAGGGTACTGCAATCTCATAGATTCCAACTGCTCTGGTGTATTGCCTTTTTTACCTGCACTCCTCAGCTACCGAAACATAACAGTATCACCGGCCTAAAAATTGAAAATTGTATGGTACTCACAGAAGGGAAAAAATATTGTGAAAGAAAAAAGGTTGTCAGAGTTGTCAGAGATATTTTTCTGTTTGTTGCATTTTTTTTTCCCTCTGTATCTCTGGGTGCTGGGGAGGATCTTTTCTCTCAATGGAGTTTGCACGGTTGTCTGGCCGTGTGGATCAGCTTGCCACTGAGGTTCAGAGTATTGCTGCATATCTTGCTAGGTTGCCTGTTGTGGAACCTAGGATCCCCATGCCAGATTTGTTTTTGGGGGATCGAGCTAAGTTTCAGAATTTCAAAAATAATTGTAAATTGTTTTTTGCCTTAAAATCTAAGTCCTCAGGGAACGCAGCGCAGCAGGTTCAAATTATCATCTCTCTCCTGCGCGGCGATCCTCAGGATTGGGCTTTTTCCCTGACACCTGGGGATCCTGTTTTGAGTGATGTTGATGCATTTTTTCAGGCTTTGGGGTTATTGTACGATGAGCCTAATGTCACTGATCAAGCTGAAAAAGCCTTGTTGGCATTAAATCAGGGGCCTTATGACGCTGAGTTATACTGTCAGAGATTCCGTAGGTGGGCAGTCCTGACCAAATGGAATGACGACGCTTTGGCAGCCCTTTTCCGGAAGGGTCTGTCAGATAATGTAAAGAATGTTATGGTGGGATTCCCTGTCCCCTCTGTTCTCAATGATTCTATGTCATTAGCGATTCAAATTGACAGACGTTTGCGTGAGCGGAGAAGTATGCGTGGAATGGTGTTGCCTTGTGAACCAGCTTCTGAACCCATGCAGTGTGATAGAGTGGTGTCTGGGGCACAGCGTCATGAGTTTCGAAAGCGCAATGGGTTATGTTTCTACTGTGGTGATGCCTCTCATGCTATTTCAGTCTGCCCTAAGCGGGGAAGACGTTTTGCACGCTCAGTTGTCTTGGGTAGTGTTCAGACTAAGTTTTTATTAACTGTCACTCTGATATGCTCTCTGTCCTCATTTTCTGCTCAGGCTTTCGTTGATTCTGGAGCAGCTATTAACCTGATGGATTATGATTTTGCTAAACGTTGTGGGTTTCCCTTGATACCCCTACTGGGGATCGATTCTACCCCTTTGGCTGAGAATAAACCCCAGTTTTCTACTCAGGTGATAATGAGGGTTGAACCTGATCACCAGGAGTGCTGCAAATTTTTGGTTCTGTATAATCTACATGACATTATCGTGCTGGGTTTCCCTTGGTTACAGTCTCATAATCCTGTTTTGGATTGGAAATCTGTGTCTGTAACCAGTTGGGGCTGCCAATGTGTTAATACCAACACTCCTGTTTTTTCTGCCTCCCCCAGGCTCAGGATGTTCCTGACTTTTTGATTGATTTTTCTGATGTGTTTAGCGAAAGTAAATCTGCATCCTTGCCTCCCCATAGGAGCTATGACTGCGCTATTGAATTAGTGCCGGGTAGTAAATTCCCTAAAGGTCGCCTTTTTAACTTGTCTGTACCTGAACATGACGCTATGCGGTCTTATATCAAGGAATCATTGGAGAAGGGTCATATCAGACCATCCTCTTCACCCTTAGGTGCCGGTTTTTTCTTTGTGGCCAAAAAAGATGGTTCATTAAGGCCGTGTATTGATTATCGTCTCTTGAACAATATTACTGTGAAATATCAATACCCGTTACCCTTGATTTCTGACCTGTTTTCCAGGGTGAAAAACGCTACTTGGTTTACCAAGCTTGATCTCAGGGGGGCGTATAACCTTATTCGCATTAAGCACGGGGATGAATGGAAGACGGCATTCAATACCCCTGAAGGGCATTTTGAGTACCTAGTGATGCCCTTTGGGCTCACTAATGCTCCTTCCGTCTTCCAGTCCTTCATGAATGACATTTTCAGGGATTTTGTGGACAAATTTCTGATTGTTTATTTGGATGATATCTTGATTTTTTCTAATGACTGGGACTCTCATGTGAAACATGTTCGAACTGTGTTCCAGATTTTGAGAGAGAATGCTCTGTATGTGAAGGGATCAAAGTGTCTTTTTGGCGTACAGAGGATCTCATTTCTGGGATTCATTTTGTCCCCATCTGTTATTGAAATGGACCCGGTCAAGGTTCAGGCCATCTGTGATTGGGTCCAACCTACTTCATTAAAGGCTCTTCAGAGATTTTTGGGTTTTGCCAATTTTTATCGTAAATTTATTGGTAATTTCTCGGTTATTGTTAAACCATTAACTGATTTGACCAGAAAGGGTTATGATGTGGTGAATTGGCCTCCTGAGGCAGTCTCTGCGTTTCAGGAACTTAAGCAGAGATTCACTTCTGCTCCTGTTCTACGGCAGCCTGATGTTTCTCTGCCATTTCAGGTGGAGGTTGATGCCTCTGAAATTGGGGCAGGTGCCGTTTTGTCCCAAAAAGATCCAGAGACCTCTAAAAGTAACCCTTGTGCCTTTTTCTCTCGAAAATTTTCTCCTACTGAACGTAATTATTCCTATGAGAGTAGCATCTCCTAAATTTAAGCCTAGGTTCATTGGACCTTATAAGATCATTGAGATTTTTAATCCTGTTTCTTTTCGTTTGCTTCTTCCAGGGACATTTAAGATCCATAACGTGTTCCACAAGTCCTTGTTGAAGAGGTTTGTTGAGCCAGTGGTTCCTGCTGCTGTGCCTCCTGACCCTGTTTTGGTTGAGGGCAATCTGGAGTATGTGGTTGAGAAAATATTAGATTCTCGTTTTTCTAGACGGAAACTCCAGTATTTGGTTAAGTGGAGAGGTTATGGTCAGGAAGACAATTCTTGGGTGTTTGCTTCGGACATCCATGCTAGGAGACTCATCCGTGCATATCATAGAACTCATCCTGACCGACCTGGTTGCTCAAATGAGGGTTCGGTGACCCCTCCTCAAGGGGGGGTACTGTTGTGAATGGGTTTGAGATGAGTTCTGAGCAGAGACTCCCTCTGGTGGTTACAAGCGGTACTAGTCTGTTCAGTGAAGATTGTGAGGACTGGGAATCAGGTGTTACTGACTGGTCTTATATAAGGGAGTCACCTTCCCATCAGGGTTGCCGGTGATCAATTGTTCTGGTCTGAATCCTTCATTCCTGTTTCCCTTGTAGCCTGCTGTTTCGTGTCTGAATCTCCTGCTAACAGATAAGACATTTTCTTCTTTTTGTTTTTGTACTATATTTTTGCATTTTGTCCTGCACTTCTGTGGGGGCCTTCTGGGTCCCCTCCGGGGGCTTTTGCCCTCTCAGCTTAGTTCAGCCACTGATGTTTGTACTTTTGCTTTTTCCAGTTTTTTCAGTGGCTGCTGTTTTGATTTTGTTACACCAGAGAACTAATTTAGGTGGTAGAGGTCGTGTGATCTCAGGTGATTTTGAAATTAGTAGAGTTGGTGCTTTTCAGGGTTTTCTGGGATTGCAGTAAGTACCCTTCCTATCCTTTTCTATTTAGTTAGTTTGGGCCCCAGCGTTTGCTCATACTATTTTCTTTCTGTGTCAGTATTTCTTCTTGTCTAACCGCCATTACTTGTTTGGGGGCTTTCTATTATCTTTGGGGTTCTGCTCCGGGGCAGATAGCTTTCCTATTTCTATCTTTAGGTGTAGTTAGTTTCTCAGGCTGTGACGAGGCGTCTAGGACCAACGTAGGAACGCTCCACGGCTGCCTCTAGTTGTGGTGGTTAGTCAGGGTACTGCAATCTCATAGATTCCAACTGCTCTGGTGTATTGCCTTTTTTACCTGCACTCCTCAGCTACCGAAACATAACACTTTTCTAAGCGAGGATTGGCATTAGTTAGGACCTGATATACGAGAAGAGCCTTGACGTGGCTATCATGCTCACATAATTTGGCCATCTTATGCGCTAAGACTTCTCAATTTTTCATATTTCTAAGGCAGTGATGCAATTCATTTTTCATATTTCGTGTTTGCAAGCTATAGCGCTGCAGTGTGCTACCCTTTTTTCTTGTATGTGCGTGAGTTGGTGACTCTGGGTTTAGCACCTGTTCACACTGGATCTATGTTTGGATGTGCCGGTCAGTTTTTTGATATGTATTCATTTACCTTCTACCTGAGCACTCCACCTGTTGGTCACAGGCTTTTTAATTACACCAGGTTCATTACCCCTCCACAGAGATGTAGATTTTAGTCTTAAGAGAGGATTCATATGTTCCCATGCAGACAGACTTTTCTAAGCGAGGATTGGCATTAGTTAGGACCTGATATACGAGAAGAGCCTTGACGTGGCTATCAGGCTCACATAATTTGGCCATCTTATGCGCTAAGACTTCTCAATTTTTCATATTTATAAGGCAGTGATGCAATTCATTTTTCATAATTCGTGTTTGCAAGCTATAGCGCTGCAGTGTGCTACCCTTTTTTCTTGTATGTGCGTGAGTTGGTGACTCTGGGTTTAGCACCTGTTCACACTGGATCTATGTTTGGATGTGCCGGTCAGTTTTTTGATATGTATTCATTTACCTTCTACCTGAGCACTCCACCTGTTGATCACAGGCTTTTTAATTACACCAGGTTCATTACCCCTCCACAGAGATGTAGATTTTAGTCTTAAGAGAGGATTCATATGTTCCCATGCAGACTTTTCTAAGCGAGGATTGGCATTAGTTAGGACCTGATATACGAGAAGAGCCTTGACGTGGCTATCAGGCTCACATAATTTGGCCATCTTATGCGCTAAGACTTCTCAATTTTTCATATTTCTAAGGCAGTGATGCAATTCATTTTTCATATTTCGTGTTTGCAAGCTATAGCGCTGCAGTGTGCTACCCTTTTTTCTTGTATGTGCGTGAGTTGGTGACTCTGGGTTTAGCACCTGTTCACACTGGATCTATGTTTGGATGTGCCGATCAGTTTTTTGATATGTATTCATTTACCTTCTACCTGAGCACTCCATCTGTTGGTCACAGGCTTTTTAATTACACCAGGTTCATTACCCCTCCACAGAGATGTAGATTTTAGTCTTAAGAGAGGATTCATATGTTCCCATGCAGACAGACTTTTCTAAGCGAGGATTGGCATTAGTTAGGACCTGATATACGAGAAGAGCCTTGACGTGGCTATCAGGCTCACATAATTTGGCCATCTTATGCGCTAAGACTTCTCAACTTTTCATATTTATAAGGCAGTGATGCAATTCATTTTTCATATTTCGTGTTTGCAAGCTATAGCGCTGCAGTGTGCTACCCTTTTTTCTTGTATGTGCGTGAGTTGGTGACTCTGGGTTTAGCACCTGTTCACACTGGATCTATGTTTGGATGTGCCGGTCAGTTTTTTGATATGTATTCATTTACCTTCTACCTGAGCACTCCACCTGTTGGTCACAGGCTTTTTAATTACACCAGGTTCATTACCCCTCCACAGAGATGTAGATTTTAGTCTTAAGAGAGGATTCATATGTTCCCATGCAGACAGACTTTTCTAAGCGAGGATTGGCATTAGTTAGGACCTGATATACGAGAAGAGCCTTGACGTGGCTTTAAGGCTCACATAATTTGGCCATCTTATGCGCTAAGACTTCTCAATTTTTCATATTTCTAAGGCAGTGATGCAATTCATTTTTCATATTTCGTGTTTGCAAGCTATAGCGCTGCAGTGTGCTACCCTTTTTTCTTGTAAGTGGCTGATCAGGCCTGACTCCTGTTCTTCCTGACCCCGGTTATGTATCAGCACTAAAGGGCCCCTCTGCGCCTGAAGTCCAGCAGGGTCTCCGGTTTCTCCCACTAGCCGTGAAGGAACTAGCAAGCTCGGACCCGGTGTCCGGTTGTGCAGAGTGGAGGATAGCTATCGTTGCTATTTTTCCTCAGTCACTCTCTCTCTCTTTTTCCACTCGCCTGTCGCCCTACTCACACCTTTAACATAAGCACAGGCAACAGTAGTCATAGTCGTCAGCTTCCTTCTATCCACCGCTCACTGACCGTTCCTCAGTCGACTCGTTGTTACAAATACTGTAGTTCCCTTCCTTCTTCTCCTTCATAGGCTCTGTCTAGAGTATCTATCAGGACTTTCCGTCAGACTGATCTGTGCACACTCTGAGAGTCACTTTCCACGTTCATAGGGAACTAACAGTCAGCCTGTTCTGAGGTAACAGCTTGTCTTTCTTCCTCTGTCTCATCTGACAGGAATCACAACTCATCTGAACTCGCACTGGCTCAGACTGGCTAAGACCGGCTAAGACTCATTGCTACGTCTCCCACACCCTTATATACTCTAAAAGGGGCTCCCTCTGGTGGAACTGTAGGGAAGTGTGGAGTGTGAATGAATATCAGGTGATTGTGATTTACCTTTCTGTGCATCCTCCTGGGTACATGTGGCACCAAGCGCAGCTGGGCTACACATCCCCCCCTAGTTATATTCAGCACTCCCGGGCTGAAAAAGAAAACAATTTTTATAATAAGCAACAAACATAACTCATCCCTTGCGGGAGGTAAGGACACTTTAAACGTTACATTGTGTACAAATGGCAATAGAAAAATATCAAATACTTTCACAGAAATAAATACAAGATACTTGTGGAGGACCCGTACCAAACGTCCCACGGTGGTCCTGGGTGGGCTGCAGGACTTCTCTGCTGCAAACCTCACTCAAGGCCACACCATACGGGTTTTCCTTCAGAGGTAGAATGGCTTTACGTAAAACCAAGATGGGGCACCAAAGTGCCAACTATTTACATGAAAGTTTTTGGGCTGGCAAAGTCCTCAGCCACGCAGTCCTTGGCATAAGAACATTTCACATATCACTTAATACTTCACTACACATTACCCAACTGGGGTATACTTTGTATCATATTATGCAAACATCATCACATATCAATAAAGTGCAATTCTTCAAAACTTTTTACAGTTCAGTAAACCCTGTCTGGGTCCTACTGTTCTTCTTTGAATATAGTGGTTACTCCTTCCATACCTGGGGCTGGAAGTATGCGGTGCGCTCTGGAACGCATCACCAGAAGATCATGTCCTGCTACCTGTGTCTGGGTAGCTACAGTCCTTGTTTCAATTTTCACTTTGCGACTTCCTGGAGGCCTAACAGGTGCCTCTTCTAAGTATAGATTTGGCTCAGTAGGGGTCGCACTAACAGTCACTACGCTCTGCAGCATTGCAGAATAGGATGCAGGATCAGTTGCAGAATAGGACGCAGGATCAGTTGCAGGTGCGCGGCCTGGCGCTGATGTGGCTGGGGCTTGGGACACTGAGACACGGGGTACGTTTCCGGCTTCAGGGACGGGGTTGCTGACTCGGGAGACATTCAGGGCATACCACCCCTTAAGACCCCAGTGCCGCGTGTAGGTGACAATATCCCCAATAATTAGATCCCTTCCCGGGTGCCCCTCTGGCAGGTGAGACTCCACATCCCTGCGATTAACAAAGACCTCCTGGTACAGGCCTGGTTCATGGATGAACCCCCAGCCTCCCTGGAGTTTGAAGTCTCTAATGGCCCCCTGGCGCCGCGGTTCCCGGAGCGTACCTTTGTCTCGCCTGACGTTCTCCTTGTCAGCAAGATCCTTCTCACGGTACCTCTGGCGAAGCTGCTGCGCCTCTCGCTGCTCCTGCTGCTGCCGCTGCTCCTGCTCACGGCGTCGCCACTCATTCTCCTTCTGGGCGGTGTATTCCACGTCGTCCAGGTACTCCATCTCCTCCCACTCGATCTCCATCACTTGCGGCTGGGTGTCTTCCGTCGTCGTCCCTACCGGGGGACTACATTCCGCTGCGGCCTCTGGTTCCAGGCCTGGCTGGTGTTCTGGTCCGGGCAGGGCCTCCTCAGCCTCCTTCCCTCCCGCCGCGTCCTCAGCGGAGTCAGGATCAGCTCTTTTGGGGTCAGCCTCCGGTGGTTCATCAGTCGCTGGGTCCAGGGGTGGCGCGGGTGACATTTGCGCATCCTGAGGGAGAGCAGTGGGTCCCACAGCAGCCGCTGTTTCAGGGCACGCCAACTTCGCTCCATCGCCTCCATCTCTGCGCGGTGTCGGGCCATGTCCCTCAGCACCACTTCCACCTCCTCCACTTTCTGCATTCTCCGGTCATCCGCCCGACCTGGGGACGGTTCAGGCACAGGCAGCAGCTCTTCAGGGGAACGGGGTCTGCGCACCGCCATTCCTCCACACAGCGTCTCCTGTCCTTCCGCCATCTCACTCCAGGCCAGACTGTATGTTCCATCTGGAACAATCTGGTCTCTTCCGTGGAGACGGGACTTTCGCTTTCTCTTCTTGGTATAGAGGATGAAGAGGAGGCGGATCTCTCTTGCAGGGGGCAGGCTCGGACATTGTAATAGCACTTAGACAGGGCGCCCATCACTTTCGCGCCACAGGGGGGGTACGCCCACGAATGCACGCCCTCCTTCTTCACCAGCGCCTCAGGGCGCGAATATGGCGGCAAAATGGCGGAAAATGGCGCCAAAAATCAAACAACAGCAACACAGTCTTTTTGCACAAAATAGTCCATTCCAGGCACACAGGACTCACATTTAGTAAGCTTCGGATCCTGTTCGTGACGCCAAATTAGATGAGTCACACGTACCAGGGCTTTGGGGTACTCGGCACCGAGCCCGTTAACTTCAATGGGGAATGTCACGGGTAGCGCAGCTCGGTCCGTTGCCCTGGGCGCTCATTCAAAGGGGGATATTTACAGGGGATTTAGAGATTGTTCGTGACGCCACCTGTGGTCTCTGATCAGGGTGACCAGCGCTGCAGGGTGAATCCTCAGAGGGGTTGTTACTGGGCAGCAAGGTGTTAAGTCTTCCACAGGTAAGACTGGTCCCTCGAGGTATATGGCGGTGCAGGGGTGCAGGACAATAAGGCAGACACACACAATAAAGTCTCTTTTCTGTACCTTTACTGTTGTAGGTTCAGGCACGTCCCGGGAGGCTGTCAGGGTGGAGAATGCACATCCAGTAATCACTGAGTAGGTGTAAGGCCTCCTTTCTTCTTCATTTATGTGTGAGTTTCTAACCTGCATAAAGCCAAGTTTATCTCCGTGTAGAACAGCTACGCCCGGCTGACATTGTGGTGGAGCCTTCTTGTGGACAGAACTAAGTCTAAGTGGCTGATCAGGCCTGACTCCTGTTCTTCCTGACCCCGGTTACGTATCAGCACTAAAGGGCCCCTCTGCGACCTGAAGTCCAGCAGGGTCTCCGGTTTCTCCCACTAGCCGTGAAGGAACTAGCAAGCTCGGACCCGGTGTCCGGTTGTGCAGAGTGGAGGATAGCTATCGTTGCTATTTTTCCTCAGTCACTCTCTCTCTCTTTGTCCACTTGCCTGTCGCCCTACTCACACCTTTAACATAAGCACAGGCAACAGTAGTCGTAGTCGTCAGCTTCCTTCTATCCACTGCTCACTGACCGTTCCTCAGTCGACTCGTTGTTACAAATACTGTAGTTCCCTTCCTTCTTCTCCTTCATAGGCTCTGTCCAGAGTAGCTATCAGGACTTTCCGTCAGACTGATCTGTGCACACTCTGAGAGTCACTTTCCACGTTCATAGGGAACTAACAGTCAGCCTGTTCTGAGGAAACAGCTTGTCTTTCTTCCTCTGTCTCATCTGACAGGAATCACAACTCATCTGAACTCGCACTGGCTCAGACTGGCTAAGACCGGCTAAGACTCATTGCTACGTCTCCCACACCCTTATATACTCTAAAAGGGGCTCCCTCTGGTGGAACTATAGGGAAGTGTGGAGTGTGAATGAATATCAGGTGATTGTGATTTACCTTTCTGTGCATCCTCCTGGGTACATGTGGCACCAAGCGCAGCTGGGCTACACACCTGCGTGACTTGAGATAGCCCTACCCAAAGACTAGACTATGGCAACTCAGACCTATGCTGCCTGAACTGCCATTGAGCATTTCACATGCTTAATGCTGCTTACTTCCTAAAAATAAACAGAAAATAGGTGCAGTGTAAAGAACATGAACAGCAGAAAGATTATCCATAGCTGGTCTTTCAGTGACTGGCTTAAACTATAGCATTATGGCTGGGCATCCAAATGAGACTATCTCCAGTAGGAAATACCAGCAGGAGGAAAGTATATTAAGCCACATCCAAAAGGTGATAAGGCAGATAAATGAGTAAATGAAAACACCTGTCGCCCTAAAAAGATGGAAGCAAGGATAACAGAAATTAAACACCCAGAGAAAAGAGTGTGTTTGCTGTGGCTCAGTGGAATGAGAAGCCGAACACAAAGCACAGGGTAAATGGCTTGAACCCAGATGCATGACACTGCAAAATCACTGGTTAAACACTGCTAGAGACTTTGCAGTGAGGAAGAATTGTAATTCTAATGATGACTCGTCCATGGAAAAGAGGCTTCCTTTTTCTATATAAACCTCAGAAGGATTCATTTTTCTGTTTTTAAACACATGATGTCAGACCTTATAGAAAAGAGTAGAATTTACAGGTTAGAAAGGCAAAATGAGTAATTGTAAGTACACAGTGCTATGTAATATTATGGCTGCAATATATTAAGAGGATACAAATTTTGATGGGAGTGTTTCTTTGAGGACGAATAAGAAACTAAACACCACAGAGATCTACAAAAAAATCTCTACAGTTGATATTTAATTGGGAATACAAGTATTTTGTTAAACAGACAGGTTTTCTAACTCTGACAAGTCATTTTTTACATAGATGACAGCTTCAGTATACTAAATTTACATTCTGGAACAATGCATAAACAATGTTATAATTCAAACATTCTTTTAGCAAATGCAACAATCACAAGGAGAAGAGTGGGAAGGAAGATCAAATACAGAATTCCACACTGGCAGAACAGTAGCTGACAAGTTATGCTCTGATTATCTTTAGAAGTGGTACTGATGTCTTTACAGAAAGTATGACTTCAATTAACAAGCTGGATGGAATTTGCATTTGTTGGTATAAAACAATATGGATATCAGCTTTAATAGATGGGAAAAAAACCTTTAGAAATGAACTGGGATATAAGGTGGTGTGCATGCAGAATGTAAATGCATGTTCACACTGTCCACTAAACAGAAAAAACCCAAGGTACAAACCGTGAAGTGGTGAGATGGCTTTTGAATTTTTTTTATCAAAATTATGTTAACTAAGTACTTTATGTTACTTTCATGCACTATTGCTGTTTATTTATTTACTGCAGGGTACTTGCTTATTATGCTTCTATCTTGGGTTTTGTCTGTTTAGTGGCAAGTGTGAACATGCACTTACAAGCTGTATGCATACCAAATGATATCCCTGTTCAATTATTTAGGGTTACTTTTTAGTTTGTCATAACCATGTGCATACAAAGGTGTGGCCTGCCTTTCCTTTGAGCTGGACATTATATTGATGTGGTTCCTTGATGATAGCGGTAAAATTTATTTGATATTACTTGCGTTTATTTAGGAAAAAATAGAAATTGGTGAAAATGTTGAAAATTTAGCAATTTTCAAAATTTGTATTCTTATATGTGGCACCCCAGGAGTCCAGTTGCCACAATTGCCTTGCCTCCCTCCAGGGGGGAGTGATGTCATGCCTGGAAGCAAAGAAGGAGTCCCCTTACCAGGTAGTTCCAGCATACAACACAGTTCCTGCTCCATGCCAGCTGGGGAGCTCTAAACCCGACTTCAGGGGAGCTGCTCTCTCTCTGGTCAGGAGGAGGAAGTTAGTGAGGAGTTAGAGCCTGAGCAAGGTTGAGAGGAGGATGTATGGAAAGGAGCTGGGGATAGGAGTTCCATCTGAGCTCACCCCAGGCTCGAGTGCCAGTGATCGGGCACCAGAGCCCGAGGCTGTGTGGGTACTAAAGCCCCAGCAGCAGAATCCGGAGGGCAGATGACCGCAGATTCTCTGTCCCCAACTGATACTCGAAGACACAGCAGCACGTGTGAGCCGGAGACGCCAGACAGGAGCACCCCTGAAGCAGGCTCCAGCTGCCTGTCATGCGAGTGGAGTTCTACCTAAGCATCAGACAGAAAGAGGGACTTGAATAGAGTTTACAGCAGCAAGTACTTCAGAGAATAGTACTAGAAAGGAGGCCTCACAACCCATCTAACTAAGGAGATTCCCAAATTGCTTCCAGGCTGACCGGCTCCAGAACCATCTGTAACCTGAGTCCCGGACTGTACCTGCACTGCTCAGTAAAAGGTAAAGGAAACTGCACCTTGCTATGTCCTCTAAGTCATTCATGCATCACCTGCCCTGCACCACACTCACCACCAACAATACCTTTAATATCCTAACTGCCTGGGACACAGCTCTACCTGTGTAGAGCTTAACCATCTTTGCTGCCCTATCATCATCCCAGAGGATCTGCATTGCAGCATCGGTTCCCTGACCGAATACCACGGGTAGCATCACGAACACTTTTTTACAAACTTTATTATCCCTTTTTCACTATCCCTTTTATTGAACGCCCAGGGCCACGGACCGGGTCACTTCTGCTGTTACACTTTCCCTCCATATACCCTTAAATCAGAGAGTTATGTCACAAAAAATAGTTAATAAATAACATTTCCCCCATTTCTACTTTACATCAGCAACATTTTTTAAACACTTTTTTTGGTGAGGAAGTTAAACGGGTCAAAAGTTAAAAGCAATTTCTCATTTTTCCAACAAAATTTACAAAACCATTTTTTTTAGTAATCACATCACATTTGAAGTGACTTTAAGGAGTCTATATGACCGAAAATACCCAAAAGTGACACCATTCTAAAAATTGCATCCCTCAAGGTGCTCAAAACCACATTCAACAAGTTTATTAACTCTTCATGTGCTTCACAGGAACTGAAGCAATGTGGAAGCAAAAAAAAACATTTAACTTTTTTTTCACAAAAATGTTACTTTAGACAAAAATTTTTTATCTTTTTACAAGAGTAACAGGAAAAAATGGACAGCAAAATATGTTGTGCACTTTCTCCTGAACATGCCGATACCCCATTTGTGGGGAAAAACGACTATTTGGGTGCTCAGCAGAACTCGGAAGATTAGGAGTGCCATTTGACTTTTTGAATGCAAAATTTGCTGGAATCATTAGCTGACGCCATGTTGTGTTTGGAGAGCCCCTGATGTGCCTAAATAGTAGAAACCCCCCACATGTGACCTTATTTTGGAAACTAGACCCCTAGGGGAATTTATTTGGATACTTTTAACTCCCTGGTGCTTCATAGAAGTTTATAAGGTAGAGGCGTGAAAATAAAAAATCACATTTTTTCCACAAAAATTATCTTTTAGACCCAAATTTTTTTATTTTTACATGGGACACTTGCCACTCATTTCCCATTGAAAAAGCTTATGCGAAACGTGCGTCTGAAGTCGGCCCCTGGGAATTCTGTGGTCTGTTCACCGGCACTTTACAACATGGGTAAGTGTATGCAACCCTTATAACTTGGGTACTAACAGTACATTTACTTTATTCCCCTGCTTTCCACATTATCAGTTTATAATTAGGCTAAGTTCACACGTTGCGGAATTGCCGCGGAAATTTCCGCGGCAATCCCGCACTTCTCCCGCAGGAAATACGCACGTTTTTTTATGCTGATTCCCGCCAGAATAATAGCGTTTTGCAAGCGTAATTAGCTTGCAGAATGCTAGCGTTTTCCTAGCGATCTGTAGCATCGCTTGGAAAACTGATTGACAGGTTGGTCACACGAGTCACACATAGTGTTTGACAAGTGTGACCAACTTTTTACTATTGATGCCGCCTATGTCGCATCAATAGTAAAAAGATCTAATGTAAAAATAATAAATAATGATATTCTCACCTTCCGGCGGCCCCCGCAGCCTTCCCGCCTTCAGCGACGCTCCCGGCAACTCCGGTCCCAGGAGTGCTTTGCGACAAATCACACCGATGACGTAGCATCTCGCGAGACCGCTATGCCATCTGGGTGATTCTTGCAAAGGACTCTTGGGACCGGAAGTTGCCGGGAGCGTCGCTGAAGGCGGGAAGGCTGCGGGGCCGCGGGAAGGCTGCGGGGGCCGCCGGAAGGTGAGAATATCATTATTTTTTATTTTAATTATTGTTTTACCAGGGATATGGTACCCAGGGCCTGGAGGAGAGTCTCCTCTCCTCCAGACCCTGGGTACCACCGCACATGAACCGCTTACATTCCGCAAAATTAATGAACATGTTGCTATTTTTTCCGCAAAGCGTTTTTTTCGCGGAAAAAAACGCAACATGTGGCCAAAACATGCGGAATCAATTAACATGTATAGGATGCTTAATGCTTGCGTTTTTATCGCGTTTTTACCGCGGAAAACCGCGGAAAAACCGCGAAAAAAACGCAATTATTCCTGATCGTGTGCACTTAGCCTAAATGGTACATCTTCTCAACACAAGCACTTTATGATTGTTGCAATATTAATACATTTGCACTAGGAGATTATTACATGTTTACATGATCTTCTAATACTGTATACTTATGTAATTTGTGGAACTGCCTCTTACCCCTAACACCTCATTCCCAGGGCTTCTATTGTGGATCCTATCTTTTCCTTCCTCAATAATTTTTGTGTATAAGATTATGTATGTTACTTATCATTGTATCAATAAAATCATGTTTAATTTTTGAAGTCAGCACTCCAATTATCTTTATATCTTTTAGGAGTTTTTTCTATAATTTTTATCCTAATTTTTTGATTAAGACTGAACTATTGATTATGTTCATTATATTAACCCCTTAATGTCCACTGACGTGCAGAGTCCGTCATGGCAAGGTGTCAGTTCCGGCACCAGGACGGACTCTGCACGTCATGGCTTTGATCTACCACTGCGTGTAAACACGCAGTGGTAGATCAGTGCCGACAGCTGTCACAGACAGCTGACAGGCACGGCAAGCGGTGCGGGGACCTTTGCCGTCGGTCCCCGCACCTACAGTGCTGTGCTTGGTCAGTCAATCTGACTGACCAAACACAGCAGCGATCGTGCAGGAGAAGCTGAAATTTCAGCTTCCCCAGCGCAATCAGTGCAGGAGCCGGCGCTGCAGTGGCCAGGCTTCCTGCACTGACAGCCAGGAGCGGAGCCCCCACCGCCCCTGGCTGTTAACCCCCTGACTGCTGCGATCGAGCGCGATCGCAGAGCTCAGGGGGGAGGCAGAGGGTCGGGAGCTCCCTCTGCCTCAGATCGGCACCCTGCAATGTATTTGCAGGGCCCGATCTCTGCTTTGATGACCCGGGGGTTGTCATGACAACCCCCGGGTCATCTAGCTACGGAAAGCTGCTGTGATCATTGTCACAGCAGCTTCCACTATAGTTGCAATGCATTGCAATGCCAGAGCATTGCAATGCATTGTAACTGCAATAAAAAGTAAAAAAAGTGAAAGTCCCATAAAGGGACAAGTTAAAAAAAATCATTTTTTAAAAAAAATTGTGAAAAAAATATTAAAAAATAATTTAAAAAAAATCCCCTAAAAAATACACATTTTTATGTAATAAAAAAATAAAAAACAAAAAACATACACATGTTAGGTATCGCCACGTCCGTAAAAATCCCATCTATAAAAGCGTAACCCTAGTTAATCCCTTCAGTGAAAGCCGTAAAAAAAAAACACAAAAAAGTAGTAAATTATACTTTTTCCAAGCGGTATCATTATACCGCTTGGAAAAAGTGCAATAACACGCGATCAAAAAGTCAGATGTAAATAATCATGGTACCGCTGAAAATGTCATCTTGTCCCGCAAAAAACAAGCCACTATACAGCATCATCAGCGAAAAAATAAAAAAGTTATAGCTCGCGGAATAAACTGATGCAAAAATAATTATTTTTTCTATAAAATTTTTTATTGTGTAAAAAACGCCAAAACATAAAAAAAATTATATAAATGAGGAATCGCCGTAACCGTAGTGACCCGAAGAATAAAGCTGCTTTATCAATTTTACCACACACGGAACGGAGGAAAAAAAAAAAAAAAAAACAATTCCTGAATTGCTGGTTTTTGTTCATTCTGATTCCACAAAAATCGGAATAGGAAACGATCAAAAACGTTATGTGCCTGAATATGGTACCAATAAAAACGTCAGCTCGTCCCGCAAAAAATAAGCCCACAGATAACTCTGTCGGCCAAAATATGGAAAAATTATAGCTCTCAAAATACGGCGATGCAAAAATTTCTTACAAAAAATTATTCCAAGAAAAAGCATCTTTTAGTGTGTGACAGAAGCTAAACATGAAAAAAGGGTGTAAATCTGGTATCGCTGTAATCGCACCGATCCGAGGAATAAAGTCGCCTAATCACTAATACCGCACGAGGAACGGCGTAAAAAAGAAAACCAATTCTTCACCTTTTGTGGATTTGTTCATTGTGCCTCCCAAAGATCGCAGTAAGGCGATCACAGTGGTTCCCCCCACATATGGGGTATCAGCGTACTCAGGACAAAATGCACAATAGCTTTTGGGGTCCTATTTCTCCTGATACCCTTAGAAAAATAAAAATTTGGGCAAAAAGTTCATTTTTGTGGAAAAAAATATGATTTTTTTATTTTCACGGCTCTACATTATAAACTTCTGTGAAGCCCTTGGGGTTCAAAGTGCTGACCACACATCTAGATAAGTTCCTTGGGGGGTCTAGTTTGCAAAATGGGGTCATTTGTGGGGTTTTTTTTTACTGTTTAGGCACATCAGGGGCTCTCCAAGCGCGACATGACACCCGCAGACCATTCCATCAAAGTCTGCATTTAAAAACGGTGCTCCTTCCCTTCCGAGCTCTGCCATGCGTCAAAATAGTGGTTTCCCCCCACATATGGGATATCAGCGTACTCAGGACAAATTGCACAATAGCTTTTGGGGTCCTATTTCTCCTGTTACCCTTATAAAAATAAAAATTTGGGGCAAAAAGATTATTTTTGTGGAAAAAAATATGATATTTTTATTTTCACGGCTCTACGTTATAAACTTCTGTGAAGCACTTGGGGGTTCAAAGTGCTCACCACACATCTAGATAAGTTCCTTGGGGGGTCTAGTTTCCAAAATGGAGTCACTTGTGGGGGGTTTCTACTGTTTAGGCACATCAGGGGCTCTCCAAACGTGACATGACACCCGCAGACCATTCCATCAAAATCTGCATTTGAAAAAGGCGCTCCTTCCCTTTCCAGCTCTGCCATGCGTCAAAATAGTGGTTTACCCCCACATATGGGGTATCAGCATACTCAGGACAAATTGCACAATAACTTTTGGGGTCCTGTTACCCTTTGGAAAATAACAATTGGGGTGGAAAGATCATTTTTGTGGAAAATATATGATTTTTTAATTTTACGGCTCTACGTTATAACCTTCTGTGAAGCCCTTGGGGGTTCAAAGCTTTCACCACACATCTAGATAAGTTCCTTGGGGGGTCTAGTTTCCAAAATGGGGTCATTTGTGGGGGGTTTCCACTGTTTAGGCACACAGGGACTCTCCAAATGCGACATGGCGTCCAATCTCAATTCCAGCCAAAAAAGTCAAATGGCGCTGCTTCCCTTCCAAGCTCTGCCATGCGCCCAAATAGTGGTTTACCCCCACATATGGGGTATCAGCGTACTCAGGACAAATTGCACAATAACTTTTGGGGTCCTTTTACCCTTTAGAAAATAAAAATTGGGGTGGAAAGATCATTTTAGTGGAAAAGGTATGATTTTTTAATTTTACAGCTCTACGTTATAACCTTCTGTGAAGCCCTTGGGGGTTCAAAGCTCTCACCACACATCTAGATAAGTTCCTTGGGGGTCTAGTTTCCAAAATGGGGTTACTTGTGGGGGTATCCACTGTTTAGGCACACAGGGGCTCTCCAAATACGACATGGCGTCCAATCTCAATTCCAGCCAAAAAAGTCAAATGGCGCTGCTTCCCTTCCGAGCTCTGCCATGCACCCAAATAGTGGTTTACCCTCACATATGGGGTATAAGCGTACTCAGTACTAATTGCACAATAACTTTTGGGGTCCTTTTATCCTTTGGAAAATAAAAATTGGGATGAAAAGATCATTTTTGTGGAAAAAACATGATTTTTTAATTTTACGGCTCTACGTTATAACCTTCTGTGAAGCCCTTGGGGGTTAAAAGCTCTCACAACACATTTAGATAAGTTACTTGGGGGGTCTAGTTTCCAAAATGGGGTCACTTGTGGGGGTTTCCACTGTTTAGGCACACAGGGACTCTCCAAATGCGACATGGCGTCCAATCTCAATTCCAGCCAAAAAAGTCAAATGGCGCTGCTTCCCTTCCGAGCTCTGCCATGCGCCCAAATAGTGGTTTACCCCCACACATGGGGTATCGATGTACTCAGGAGAAATTGTACAACAAATATTGTGGTTCATTTTCTACTGATACCCTTGACAAAATTTTAAAAAATTGTGTCGAAAGAAAAATTTTGGGAAAAAAAGTTAAATGTTAATTTTTTCCTTCCACATTGCTTCAATTCTTGTGAAGTACCTAAAGGGTTAATAAACTTCTTGAATGTGGCTTTGAACACGTTGAGGGGTGCAGTTTTTAGAATGGTGTCACTTTTGGGTATTTTCTGTAATATTGACCCTCAAATTCACTTCAAATGTGAGGTGGCCCCTAAAAAAAATGATTTTGTAAATTTTGTTGGAAAAATGAGAAATTGCTGGTCAACTTTTAACACTTATAACTTCCTAACAAAAAAAAATTTTGGTTCCAAAATTGTGCTGATGTAAAGTAGACATGTGGGAAATGTTATTTATTAACTAATTTTTGTGACATATCTCTCTGATTTAATGGCATAAAAATTAAAATTTGAAAATTGCTAAATTTTCAAAATTTTTGCCATATTTCCGTTTTTTTTCATAAATAAACGCAAGTTATATTGAAGAAATTTTACCACTATCATGAAGTATAATATGTCTCGAGAAAACAATCTCAGAATCGCCAAGATCCGTTGAAGCGTTCCAGAGTTATAACCTCATAAATAGACAGTGGTCAGAAATGAAAAAATTGGCCTGGTCTTTAACCTACAAAATGGCTTGGTCGTTAAGGGGTTAATCACGACTTGTCTTATAATCAATTACCCTGTGAATTAGTTAACAGAAGTTTATGATAGACTCGTGAAAATAAAAAAATCAAAATTTTTTTTACACAAAAATTATCTTTTAGACCCAAATTTTTATTTTCACAAGGGTAACATGAAACACTAGACCTCAAACGTTGTTGTGCAATTTCTCCTGAGTATGCTGATATCCCATATGTGAGGAAAAACCACCGTTTGGGTGCACGGCAGGGCTTGGAATGAAAGAAGCATAGTTTGACTTTTTGAATACAAAATTGGCTAGAATTGAGAGCGGATGCCATGTCGCATTTGGAGAGCTCCTGATGTGCCTAAACAGTGGATACCCCCCAAAAGTGAGCACTTTTTGGTAACTAGATCCCTCAAGGAATTTATTTAGATATGTGGTGAGTATCATGAACCCCCAAGTGCCTTACAGGAAATAATAATGTTGAGTTGTAAAAATAAAAAAATAATATTTTTTCCACAAAAATCATCTTTTAGTCCCAATTTTTTTATTTTTACAAGGGTAACAGGAAATAATGGACCCCACAATTTGTTGTGGAATTTTTCCTGAGTTCGCTGATACTTCATATGTGGGAGAAAAAAACTTTTTGTGCCCCTGGCAGGGCTCGGAAGTGAAAGAGTGACGTTTTGGAATGCAGATTTTGATGGAATGGTCTGCGATAGAGATGAGCGACTTTGCCTCCGGGAGGGTCGAGAAGGGTTTCGCGAAACCCGACTTTCTCAAAAGTCGAGTCGAACAAAATCGGCCGACTATCGGGAAAAGTCGGAGGTCCGACTGAAACACGAAACCCAATGCAAGTCAATGGAGAAGCAAAGTCGGCAGGGAGGGGAGGACAGTAAACACACCTGCAGTGCCCATTTCAATGCCAACTACATCAATTCTTATTACTTAAGCTTGTCAACCTTAATTTACTTTATAATAATAGTTGCGCATTGAAAACTGGGGTTATTTGGCTAAAGTTGTGGGGGGATAGGGCTGGCTCCAGGTTTTCGTGTGCCCCGGGCGAAAGAGTGTCAGTGGGCCCCTTTAACACATACCACAATTCATGATGCCCTGATACGGCACAGAAATATAGGTATAGTACAATGACAAATACTTCACTTCTTATATTACATGACTGATATCTATTTTGTTCTACAATAGCTCAAAAACCGGACAGTATATTCCTCCATACAGTATTATGGCCACCACATAGTGCACCATACAGAATAATGAGCCCCATATATTGCTCCATACAGAATAATTGGTCCCATATAATGTTCCATACAGTATATGATGAGCTCCACATAATGCTACAGTATATGATGGTCCCCATATAATGTCCCATACAGTATAGGACAGTCACCATAGAGTATAATGAGCCCCACATATTGCTCCATACAGTATAATGAGTCGCATATAAAGCTCCATACAGTATATGATGGGCCCCATATATTGCTCCATACAGAATGGGCTCCATATAATGCTCCATACGGAATAGGCCCAATGTGTGCTCCATATGATGCTCCATACACTATATGATGCCCCATAAATAATGAACCCCATATGATGCTCCAGTATATGATGGGCCCCATGGATGATGCTCCATATACAATGTTCCCAATATGATGCTCCAGTGTATAATGGACCCCGCATATGATGCTCCAGTGTATGATGGGCCCATTTATAATGCTCCAGTGTATGATGGGCCCCATGGATGATGCTCCAGTGTATGATGGGCCTATATAATGCTCCATATATAATGGGCCCCATATGATGCTCCAGTATATGATGGGCTACATGAATGATGCTCCAGTGTATGATGGGCCGATATAATGTTCCATATATAATGGGCCCATTTATAATGCTCCAGTTTATAATGGGCACCGTGTATGATGCTCCAGTGTATGATGGGCCCCATTTATAATGCTCCAGTGTATGATGGGCCCCATGGGTGATGCTCCAGTGTATGATGGGCCTATATAATGCTCCATATATAATGGGCCCCATTTATAATGCTCCAGTGTATGATGGACCCAGTATATGATGCTCCAGTGTATGATGGGCCCCATTTATAATGCTCCAGTGAATTATGGGCCCCATGGATGATGCTCCAGTTTATGATGGTCCTATATAATGCTCCATATATAAAGGGCCCCATACGATGCTCCAATATATGATGGGCCCCATGGATGATGCTCCAGTGTATGATGGGCTTATGTAATGCTCCATATATAATGGGCCCCATTTTGAATAATTCAGTGTTTAATGGGCCCCGTATATGATGCTCCAGTGTATGATGGGTCCCATTTAATGCTCCATATATAATGGCCCTATTTATAATGCTCCAGTGTATAATGGGCCCAGAATATGATGCTCCAGTGTATGATGGGCCCCATTTATAATGCTCCAGTGTATGATGGGCCCCATGGATGATGCTGCAGTGTATGATGGGCCTATCTAATGCTCCATATATAATGGGCCCCATATGATGCTCCAGTATATGATGTGCGCCATGGATGATGCTCCAGTGTATGATGGGCCTATATAATGCTCCATATATAATGGGCCCCATTTATAATGCTCCAATGTATAATGGGCCCCGTATATAATGTTCCAGTGTATGATGGGCCCCATTTATAATGCTCCAGGGTATAATGCTCCACACATATTGCTCCAAACATTAAAAAAATGAAATACCTCTCCTCGCTGGGCACTGCTCTACTCTGGACTCCTCAGCGTCGCCACCTTCCAGCTCTCTGCACTTGGACTGTTTAGGTAGAGTGCATACAGACGTGACGTCATCGTGCTCTCTGACCTGAATGTCACTGTCAGGAAATACGGAAGATGTCACAGCGGTGAAGCAGGGAGAGGTAAGTATTGCATGTGCTGGGGCCCTGAGCAAGCAGGGGGGGCCCACTCTTGGCGACGGCTCTGGCACAGGGCCCCTCATAGTACGCCGGTGTCTCTGACGGCGAGTGGGCCCCCCCAATGTCAGAGACACTGGCGTACTATGAGGGGCCCTGTGCCAGTGCCATAGCCCACGAGTGGGCCCCCCCACCTGCTCAGGGCAACGGCACTTGCCCGGGTGCGCCAGGTGCTGACGCCGGCCTTGGGGGGGTACAGCCCAGTTAGGGAGGTGGAAAAACTGGCATATGTTGAGGTGTAGGCTGGACATTCAGCAGCGCAAATGGAGGAATTGGAGAAGTCGGAGGAAGAGGAGGACAAAGCGAGCCATTTTGCTGGCAACCTATGTGTCATCAGGGGAAGGTGGTACAAAATCCTTTGAAACCCAGCCATGGTTGATTTTAATGAAGGTGAGATCACCAACATTTTGGGTAGACAGCCGTTCCTTCTTTCTGTCAGGATTGATCCAGCAGCACTGTTGACTCTTTCTGATAGCACACTACCAGCAGGGCAAGCGAGCTCCTGTAAGGCATATTGTGCCAATTCAGGCCAGGTGTCCAGTTTACAGGCCCAGTAGTAAAAGGGGAATGAACTGTGAGGGACAACATTGATAGGGGAGGAGAGGTAATTTTGAACCATAGTTGACAACTGCTGTCTCCTGTCTGTTGCAATCGATTCAGTATTAACAGTTGTTTGAGCGGTACTCGAGAAATCAGTCCACAACATGGTCATGAAACCCCTGTCTCCAACGCCACTTCGGCTGTGTGCACCACGAACACCTCTTCCATTTGGCCCAGTACGGCTCATGGTAGAACCTGCACCACTGCTGTGTGCTGGGAATGCCTCTAACAAACAGTTTACCAGAGTTGCTTGTTTGTTCGCCAATATTAGCTCTAGGTTCTCCTGTGGCATGATGTTCTGTAATTTGCCTTTATAGCGTGGATTGAGGATGCTGGCCAACCAGTAGTCGTCATCCTTCATAATTTTGGCAATGCGGGTGTCCCTTTTTAGGATCCGCAAGACATAATCACACATGAGGGCCAATGTTCCAGGTGTCAATGATGCACTGACAGTGGTGGCTGGAGGAGCACTTTCTGCCAAATCCACATCCCTCCAGTCACGCACAAACCCTATACCTGACCTTGGCAAGCCAACATTTTCTCTTGCTCCCTGAGAAGCATCCTCCTCCCCAAAATAATCATCCCCCTCCTCCTCTTCCTCTTCTTCCTCCACCTCGTCCAGGACAGTTCCCTGAGCAGAAAATTCCTGACTGTCATCAAGGCTTCCCTCCTCCTCCTCCTTTTCCTCCTCCGCTGCAGACGCCTGATCCTTAATGTGCGTCAAAGTTTGCATGAGCAGACACATAAGTGGGATGCTTATGCTTATGATGGCGTCGTCTGCGCTTACCAGCTGTGTGCATTCCTCAAAACACTGAAGGATTTTACAGAGGTCTTTCAGCTTTGACCACTGCACAGCCGACAACTCCATGTCTGCCCTTAAACTGCCTGCCTGTGTATCCTCCACAAATGCATAACAACCTGCCTCTGTTCGCACATCCTCTCAACCATGTGCATGGTGGAGTTCCACCTTGTTGCAACGTCTATGATTAGGCTGTACTTGGGAGGCGGGGCGATCGCTGCAGCCTCTGCATATGACTGGAGTCTACGGGTGAGCGACGGATGTGCAAGCTCAGTCTTTGCACCTTATGGAGCAGGGCTGTTAACTCTGGATAATTATTTAAGAAGCACTGCACCATCAGGTTCAAGGTGTGAGCCAGGCAAGGTATGTGTCTGAGTTTTGCCAGGGCTATGGCCGCCACAAAATTACAGCCATTATCACTGACTACCTGGTCTGGCGCAAGATATAGACTGCCCAGCCATGACTCAGTTTCTCGCTGCAAATAGTCGGCCAGTACCTCCGCGGTGTGTACAGCCTACAGCCAACTGTTGCCTTTATCGTGGGCTAGGCAGCACTGTCCCACCGCCGCTGTCCCCTGTTGACCCTGCATCCACCACATTAACCCAGTGCGTAGTTATGGACACGTAACGGCCCTGGCCATGCCTACTGGCTCATGCATCTGTTGTGATTTGCACCTTTCCACTCACTGATTGTTGAGTGCATGGACAATGCAGTCTTTCACATGCAGGTGGAGGGCAGGGATGGCTTTTCTAGAAAAGAAGTGCCGATTGGGTAGGTCATAGCATGGGACAGCGTAGGCCATGAGCTCTCAGAACGCTGCGCTTTCAACCAAACGTAAGGGCATCATCTCTAATGAGATCAGTTTGGCAATGTAGACGTTCAAAGCCAGTGTACGCGGATGAGAGGATGAATACTTTCTTGTCCTACTCAGAGAGTCTGCTAGGGTGAGCTGGACTTGAGAGCTGCATATGGGGGAACTAGCGGTGGACATGACAGACTGAGAGGGGGTTGGTAATGGTGGTGGTGATGAATTAACTTTTTTGACCACCCAACATCCGGTCGTCCCTACTCTATATTTGCTCCCGAAAGTACACAAGTCTATCAGTGAGCCACCAGGTAGGCCTATAGTGGTGGGTATTGGGAGTTTGTTCGAAAGACCATGCATTTATTTGGACTATTTTTTGAAGCCGTTTGTCACTCTTTTAGGTTCATATATTCAGGATTCCTCTCATCTTATCTGACAGCTGCATGATTTGTCAGTTCCGGAAAATACGATTCTTGTAACTATGGATGTCGAATCACTATATACCTGCATTGGCCATTCTCTAGGTATTGAAGCAGTCTCTTACTTTTTGAACCAACAATTCTCTGGCGATCGAAGACATCAGTCATTTCTTTTGGATCTGTTTTTTTTGTGTTATCTAACAGCTATTTTGTTTTTGACCGTGTCTTTTATAGACAGACATCTGGCACTGCAATGGCGCCCGCTGTGCTCCTTCCTATGCTAACCTCTTTCTGGGGTGGTGGGAGGAGACGGTTGTGCGCCCATCGCAGGCTTTTGCAGATCATGTTTTGTATTGGTTTAGGTATATTGATGACCTTTTAATTTTGTGGACGGGCTCAGAGTCTGATTGTCGGGCATTTGTTGCCCAATTAAATAATAACACTCTAAACATTTCTTTGACAGCCTCCTTCTCAGAAACTAGTGTCGATTTTTTGGATTTAAAGATAATGAAGGTTGGCATGCAGATCCAGACTAAACTATATCGGAAAGCCACTGCAACAAACAGCCTTTTACATTTTACGAGCTTTCATCCCAGACATCTACGCCACAATATTCCCAAAGGCCAGTTCCTAAGGGTAAGACGCAATTTCAGTTCAGATGCTGACTTTCGGGATGGGGCTCTAGATTTGACAACGAGATTTACAGGGTGTGGGTACCCCCGAAAAGTCATTTCTCGGGCTTTTCAAACCTCGAAAAACAGTGATAGAGTGTCTCTCCTACAGCCTAGGATTCGGAAGAATCTAGACACTATTAATATAATCACGACATATAACAATCAATGGCAAGTTTTCATGGCATACTGAGTAAATATTGGAACATTTTACTCAGCGAGCCCAAATTAAAACCCTTTTTATCGGCCGTACCTAAGCTGACAGCTAGAAGGGCTAGAAATTTAAAGGACTACCTGACTGCCAGCCATTTCAAAAGACCAACTACTAGGATGGGGACAGGGTGCCATCTAACTGGTACTTTCCCTTGTGGAAATTGTAATGTTTGCCCATTTATGGTCGCTACTGACAGGTTACATATTGCTATCTTTCCAGAAACAATAAGGACGAAACTATACGCCAATTGTCGCACAAGGAATGTTATCTACCTTCTTCTATGCAAGTGTCTGAAGATATATGTGGGCCAAACTAGCCAAGAGGTTCGTCGTCGGCTACAACAACATATTTCTAACATTGGCAAGGGGGTTAGTGATTTGGAGAAGGGCAAGCCCATTTCATCGTGGCTTCACATTTTTTGGAGTTTCATTCTGGGAGACATGATGAGATTCAGGTTATGGTGGTGGATCGAGTTAATGGGAGTATTCGTGGAGGCAACATGACAAAGGAACTTTTACGTCGAGAAGCCAGATGGATTTTCAACCTGAAAAGTTTATCCCCTCATGGTCTAAATGAGGAGTTATTATTTAATGGTTTCTATCAATGAATTTTTGACTTACTACTTTTTTTCTTCAGATTATATGACCTGCATGAATTGGCTATATGTTGAAGATCCCTTGGACTCCCTGGATGCCTATAGATATTCCTGAGGGATTACCATTGATGGGGTCCTTCCAAGACTCTTTTTCACTCAAGTGTGATCGGTTGTTACCGTTAGGGTTTCTAATATAGACCTAGGGTCTCTGCTATATACGTGTCAGTTCGGAGCACTTTTTGCCTAGGCTCCCTTTGATCAAAGTCATTTATTGAATTCACAGTACCATATGCTATAATTTGGTGATATTTCATCTACTGTGTTATTATTATCATTTTAGTATTTGATGGGTGTTCTTGGGTGGTATACCTTATTCACAGCACCATATGATATATTTTTGTGCCCATGTTTGTCAATTTTTCGTTTTTTGATATCTAAATAACATCAACAGGAAATAAATAAAATCTTTAAAACATTAATAATTGTCCGTGGTTCTAACAATCTAATTGTATTATAGGTACACAGCTATCCGTAGTTACGTGTATGAATGGTTGCTTATTGTTTGATTTATTTTTGTTTATTCTTTTTAGTATCCTTATATTTTTTATTGTTTCCGTGGTCACGCGTACGAATGGTTGCTTATTGGTTGACCCCCCCTTTTTTTGTTCATCCCCTTTAGTATCCATATATTTTCCATTATTGTTTTTTTGATCAGATTTATTCCTCTAAAAGACATATTTCTTTTAGTATCCATACATTTTCCATCATTGTTGTTGGACTATATTTGCTTTCTTAATAGCCTATGCATCAATCCATTCAATTTATTGATATAAATGCATTTTCATCCTTAAGCACATTGCTTATTTCATCTTTGCCCGATTTGGATTGTGTGATCGGTTCTAATTATATATATCTATGTGTCTGGTGCAGTTTGTTTTTATGTTTTACTTTCAATTATGTCATTTATTATTTCCCCCTTTTTTATTTTTCTTATTTGTCTTATTTTGTTCGTGTTGTGGGGCATGGATGGGTGGGTGGCGTTGCCTGTGGCATTGGTGTGCGTGCTGGTGGGTGGACGTGGGTCCAGATGGTGGTGTGGCTGGTTGGGCGGATGTGCCCGGCCGGTGCGGGGTGCACTGGATGCGTGGCTGCGCCGTGTTTGGGGGGGTCTGCGTGGTCTTTTGATTGTATGGACCTTGTCGGTATGGTGTGGCTGTGTGTCTGGTGTGTCTCTGCGTTGGCTGGGTGCTGCTGCCCGATCGATCATATCGCTGTTTCGGGGTCATGTCTGCGCATCTGTGTGCGTGCTGGTGTCGTGGGTGATGTTGTCCGGCTATTCATGCCTCACACCCAATAAAGCATAATTTGATCCAAATGCTTTATCTTATTCATGCTGTTAAGATACGTGTCCAGCTCAGGACTTTTTGTGCCCATTTACCCACAAGGGCCTTTGGTACTGTTGATTATTAGCTCTATCTATAGCTGCATGTGCACGTATATGGGATTGCTTCTCACTTATGCTCTTGTTTTTTACGTATGTCGTCATCTCCTGAAATACTCTGTGCTGCGGGGACCATCCGCCCTTCACTATCTGCTGTATGTCCTCATCTCCTGAAATACTCTGTGCTGCGGGGACCATCCACCCTTCACTATCTGCTGTATGTCCTCATCTCCTGAAATACTCTGTGCTGCAGGGACCATCCACCTTTCACTATCTGCTGTATGTCCTCATCTCCTGAAATACTCTGTGCTGCGGGACCATCCGCCCTTCACTATCTGCTGTATGTCCTCATCTCCTGAAATACTCTATGCTGCGGGGACCATCCGTCCTTCACTATCTGCTGTATGTCCTCATCTCCTGAAATACTCTGTGCTGCGGGGACCATCCGCCCTTCACTATCTGCTGTATGTCCTCATACGTGTCCAGCTCAGGACTTTTTGTGCCCATTTACCCACAAGGGCCTTTGGTACTGTTGATTATTAGCTCTATCGATAGCTGCATGTGCACATATATGGGATTGCTTCTCACTTATGCTCTTGTTTTTTACGTGTGTGGCTTTCTTTAGGCTATGCACTTTTGCCCATTTTTTCTCTGGGCTAGGGCGCATATACATTTTTGTTTACCTGTACTATTCATGCGTTTACTCGATGTATGGGTGAACGCATTCATTCAGTTTTGCGCCGTGTCATATTTTCGGCTTGGACTTATTGGACTTTTGTTAAACTTCATTTATTATTTTCTGTATTATATTATTTATTTTGCTGTACCGCACGGTATCCTTGGTGATATATTCATGCAGGACTGTGCTCCGCTGCTATTTACCTTGCCTGGATATCTGACGTTGTGGACGGGGCTTGCATGACTGCTTGTTCTCGCCCACTTTCCCACGTCACTGACACATGCGCTCTCATTAACCATATATGGGAATTTGGGTTTTACCCTGATGCTTTTGCACTGGTATTCATACAATTTTGAATCAACTTTATTTATATCTTGACACCGACAAGATGGCCACGATCTCTTCCTCTCCATGTGTTTCTTCCTTGCGGTTAGTATGTATTATCAACTGTGTTTAATTAATTAATTAAGATTATGGTATATATAGCCTAGACATGTGGAAATGAGGCACAATACTCCCCCTGAGGAAGCCACCAGTTTGAGTGGCGATACGCGTGGGTCTCCTCACTTTTTTTTTTTCCCCCCTTTCCCTGTCACCATTTCCACAGCTTTTATCGGCTCACATTGTAGATTGACCTGAGTTTTTTGCTGCTTTTTTGCTATGTTATACTCATTGGAGGCTGACATTCTCTTGCCATTTTGTGCTATACCTCAGAGGAGCTTCCATTTCTCCAGGCAGACATCGGTATAAGTATTCACCCCTATTAGGGTCATGCATATGGTGCTGTGAATTGGTAGATATATATTATTTGATCTTGTATCAATATGTATCGCTTGTGTTTTGCCTAGGATATTGTTACTATCATTATAGCTTTTCTGCTGTCTGGGATTAAGTGTCGGGGTGACATTGTCAGTATTTCATGGCATGTCTGGAATATATTGATTGTTTTTAATTGTTTTGTGTCTTGTTTTTTCATGTTTGCTATTGTTAATAAAATTACATATTTTTTCATATATGGTTGTTCCCATTTTTGTGGCATACTTTTTCTTCTTCCTGTTTTTCCACTAATTATCCTATGCCACTGGTGAACCCTTTCTCTATTAAGATCAAGTGGTGCCCTCCCGTTTGGTTGTTGGTTTAGTGGTGATGGCCTAGATTCAGTCTTTCGTTGCAAAAGCATTATGATTCCCTGACTGCTTTGGCCTTGCGACGACACCACAACATTTCTTGCTGGTGGTGTGCTAACCGGTAGGCTTACAGTGGGGGAAGCGATGTAGCGTTGCTGGCTACCTTCAGTCGGAGCAGATGCACATGTGCTACCTGAGGTTTTGTAGTCCGTCCATGCTTGCAAGTGCAAGTCTAACCATGCAACTGGTATTCAAATTTCGGAGATTTTTTCCTCAGCTAAAGGTCCTTCCGAACTTCTTACAGATAACCCTTTGCCTCATCAATAGGATTTTGGTCAAAAAAGTGCCACACTGCACTCTTCCTACTATGGGATCAATTTTCAGGGCTTGCACGCTGTGCTAATTTGACCATCTGGCCAAGCTGTCCTGCAACCCTTTTTGTTTTTTTAACACGTTTTTGGACTGCTGCTGCGATGTCGATGCCTGCTGCAGATCCTTCTCCTCTTCTGAGCTATTGCCAGCGGCACCCTCTTCCCCCAATGGATGCCATTCCGGGTCAACAACTGGGTCATCCATCACCTCCTCTTCAATTTCATCTGCACCTTCCTCTGTGTCACCGTGTAAGGTGGTATAGTATGCAGGAAGGGGCACCTGAGTTTCATCAGAGTCAGATTCTGGCTCAGTAGACTGAGAGGGCAATGTAGTGCTCTGGGTGAATGTACCAGCAGAATCATTAGCAATGGCTGTGCATCAGTGCACTCCATGTCAGATTCATGTTGGACTGGGGAATTCAGGATTTGACTTGATAACCCAGGCATGATATGTGAAAAGAGCTCCATGGAGTAATCTGAAGTGTGGCCTGCCGCATCCTTCACTTTTGGTGGGGGTGAAGGACACAAGAAAAGGTATTGTTCCTGACCAGGAGCCTGCACTAACGACTCAGTGCTTGCATTTTTTGAAACTTCAGAAGAGGAGGCGATAGAGCTGGAGGCTGTTTCATCAACGTAAGCCAAAACCTGTTCCGGATGCTCCGGCTTTAAAAGCGGTTTAACTACTCCCAGAAAAGGGAGCCTTCCTGGCCTTCTGGAGCCAGATGATGATGCAGGCTCAACACCTCCTGCCTTAGGTGCTATTGTGCTTTTGGCACTACCAGCAGATGCACCACCATCATACCAGCTGGACTCCCACGTCCACGTCCGCGGCCTTCTTCCACCAAACTTCCTCATGTTTGGGAAAATGTACCAAAAATACCAGCAGATATATGGTACTGTATCAGAAGCATACAACTGTATACGGTGAAGGGGAAAATTGTAAATCTCCGTATATATTTCTGGAATCACACACAGACGCTCACAGGCTCAGTATGGATTAGACAAGAATATAAAAAGCAGAAAAAGGGTGCTGTATCAGAAGATACCAGGTGTATACAGTGCAGGGTAATTGTAAATCTCCGTATATATTTCCAGAATAAGACACAGACGCTCACAGGCTCAGTATGGGGATTAGACAAGAATATAAAAAGCAGAAAAAGGGTACTGTATCAGAAGATACCAGGTGTATACAGTGTAGTGGTAATTGTAAATCTCTGTATGTTTATCCGTAGTCAGACACAGATGATCACAGGCTCAGTATGGATTAGACCATAATATAAAAAGCAGAAAATGGGTACTGTATCAGAAGATACCAGGTGTATACAGTGTAGGTGTAATTGGAAATTTCCGTATATATTTCCGGAGTCAGACACAGAAGCTCACAGGCTCTGTATGGATTAGACCAGAATATAAAAAGCAGAAAAAGGGTACTGTATCAGAAGATACCAGGTGCATACAGTGTAGGGGTAATTTTAAATCTCCGTATATATTTCCGAAGTCAGACACAGACGCTCACAGGCTCAGTATGGATTAGACAAGAATATAAAAAGCAGAAATAGAGTACTGTATCACAAGCGTACAGCTGTATACAGTGTAGGGGTAATTGTAAATCTCCATATATATTTCTGGAATAAGACACAGACGCTCACAGGCTCAGTATGGGGATTAGACAAGAATATAAAAAGCAGAAAAAGGGTACTGTATCAGAAGATACCAGGTGTATACAGTAAATATGACAAAGAACAGGAGAAAAAGATTGGAGTTTTATAAACAAATTATCAAAAGGTTTTATTGAACAAATATTGCTGACAAAAACATAGCATAAAAACGTATAACTAGATGTGTGTTTAAAAAAGACACCAAAAAGTTGTGGACACCCACATCACCTTAACATGGTATACACATTGTAATGTTAATAGATCACAAATAGGTGAGAGCATATAAAGTACCAAAGTATTGTTAAAGTCATATATCCTGAATAACAGGTCTCTGCCATAATAAAAGACCGCAGTACTGTGCCCACGATCTCAGGCCAATGTGTCCATACATAGCCTCACTAATAGTGTTGAGCGATACGATACTGCAAATATCGGGTATCGGCCGATATTAGCTGTATCGGACTTTCGATTCCGAGTTCCGATATTGTCGTCTTATCGGATACCGGAATCGGAATTGTCACTGTCACAGTGTCCGTCGGTCGGGTCTGTCAGGAGTCAGCGGCACTTACCTGGCAGAAGATCTCCGGCGGTCACGGCCTGGACTGCTTGATGGCCGCCATCATCTTTCCCCGGCGGTCACATGCAGTTTCTCGCGATAACTGCAGTGACTGCTGGGTAATCCCGGCCGTAAAGCAGTCAGTCCGATGACGTCACCGCCGGGGAAGCAGGTAATCAGCTGTGCTGCGTCGCGATGACAGGCTCTGCCTGTCATTGCGATGTAGCAGAGCTGGATTGTCGTGGGACAGTCGTTACTATGGACTGCGTCGGACAGGTGGTATACTGTTGGTTTGTCTTTTTTCTTGCTTTGTCTTTTTTTTATACATTTAAAAACTTTGGGATTAATAATGGATCGGTGTCTTATTGATGCCTATCCATTATTAACCGGGCTTATTGTCACCGTGCAATCAACGGTGACATTAACCCCTTATTACCCCACTTGCCACCGCTACAGGGCAGTGGGAAGAGCCGGGTAAAGTGCCACAATTGGCACATCTTTTGATGCGCCAAATGTGGGGCTGCTGTAGCCTGGTATTATCAGGCTGTTGAGGGCCAAAATCCATGGGCCTTGACAGTCTTTTAATACCAGGCCGCAGCAGTCTGCATTTTACTTGGCTGGTTAACAAAAATAGGGGGACCCCTACGCCGTTTTTTTTTCGAGGGGATCCCCTGTTTTTGTTAACCAGCCAAGCTAAGCAGACTGTGCTGTGGTGCAGGGCCATGATATGGATCTACCAGCTAAACAGCTCACATCTGCTCACTGCTGGTACAAAATAGGGGACCACGCCAATTTTTTTTCAGGGATCCCTATTTTGTAACGCAGATATGCAGACTGCTGGGCCTGTATTTCAGCGCAAGGGCCTGGATGCTCCTTACAAGCCTGAAAAACAGGCCTCAGCAGTCTGCTTCATCTGGCTGGTTAACAAAAATAGGGGGGACCCCACGCCAAATTTTTTTCGAGGGGATCCCCTATTTTTGTTAACCAGCCAAGATATGCAGACTGCTGTGGCCTGGTATTATCAGGCTGGCAAGGTCCATGGATCTTGGCTCCTTACCAGCCTGAAAAACCAGGCCTCAGCAGTCGGCTTCATCTGGCTGGTTAACAAAAATAGGGGGGACCCCACGCCAAATTTTTTCGACGGGATCCCCTATTTTTGTTAACCAGCAAAGATAAGCAGACTGCTGTGGCCTGGCATTATCAGTGGCAGCGGGTGGATGGCCACGAGAAACTCCGGTGGGCCCAGCTCCTGCGTGGTGGGCCCTGATTTGAAAGGATAGGTCGCGGGCAGAGGGGGCGGTGGCACCGGGCCCCGCGCTCTGAGGGGCCCACCCGGAGCTACGCTACAGTACTGTATCGGCGTGCACAGCACGCCGATACAGTTACATTCTGCGGCAGAGCAGGGAGAATCATCTTCCTGCTCTGCCGCCCAGAAGCTATGGGGCCTGAACAGGCGTTGGGGGGGCCCGGTGCCAGCAGTGGGCCCCCCACCCGTCATCGGAGGGTCAGCTGTATCGGCATCCAGCCGATACAGCTGACCGCATAGAGAGAGAAGGAGCGAGCGCTCCTTCTCTCCCATAATCCCCCTCTCAGCGTCTGACAGCGGGCGCGATGACATCACCTGCCGGCGCCCGCTGTCAGACGCTGAGAGGGAGAACAGTGACAGCACAGGAGCCGGGAGGTGAGTATTGTTTTTTTTTTTTTTTAATGGGGGTGCATTATACTACAGAGGCTGTATATGGGGGTGTGCATTATACTACAGAGGCTGTATATGGGGGCTGCATTATACTACAGAGGCTCCATATTGGGGTGCATTATACTACAGAGACTCCCTATGGGGATCATTATACTACAGAGGCTGCCTATGGGGGTGCATTATAATATAGCGGCTGCCTATGGTGGTGCATTATATTATAGACTCTGCCTATGGGGGTTTATTATAATATAGAGGCTGCCTATGGGGGTGCATTATACTATATTGAGGACTATCTGGTAGTGTTGAGCGATACTGCTCGATATCTAAAAATATCGGATCGGAATGGTATCGCCGATATCACTAAATATCGGCATATCCGATTCCGATACCGGAAGTCCCATGTAAGTCTATGGGAACCAAATATCGACATTAAAAAAAAAACATTCTTGCCTTGTTGGTTAATTGTACATGAAGGAAAACAACAAAGAGTAATGTAGAATGTATTGGGGGAGGTTGAGGAGACAATAAAGGCATACATGTTTAACCCAATGCATTGGAATAGCATTAATATATTTTTTTTTGGAAATACGTTTGGATTGACGAACAAATTGACAATGTTGTTAACCTTTTTTCTATTTTGGCAAATATGTATGTTTCACAACTTCCATGCTCTTCACCTTTTTAACTTTTGCCAGTGCCACACTTTCTCCTTCATAATCTTCAGCAGCATCATCTTTCTCATCAAATTATTCTTCATCTTCACCTTCTTAATCTTCTTCTTAAACTTCTTGCTATTCATGTTTTTGTTTACATTACTCATATTGTTATTATTAAACTATTAATCTTCTTCATATTCAAATTCTTCATCTTCTTCCTCTTCATCTTCTTCATCATATTCTTATTTGTGACAGAGATTCCTGTACTTGTAATCTGTAAAAGTATGAATTTTTCATTCTTCCGTTCTTGCTGTCACAAAAGATTTAAATTACAACAGTATTTGTCCGTGTTCAGTTTAGCCTGCAGCAGCAGGCATTTTCCAGGGGCACCACGAGGAGGAACGGACTCACCCCCATACACTGCTTAGTCTTCTTCTGCTTATAATTTAGAGCATATATTTTGCTCTTCATTTTGGTCTTATACTTCATGTTCTTCTGCTTTTTGATCTGCTGCTTATTGTTCTTCTGTCTCTTGTTCTGTATCTTGTAGTTTGTCTTAACCTTCTTTGTCCTGTTGGTGATCTTCTTCTGGGTAATCTTTTATTTTATCTTTGTGATGGTGTTCAGGCTGGTTGGCTTCATGCTCGTCGTCCTTGTTGTCGTCATCTTCTTCTGGGTGGTCTTTAAGGTCGTCTAATTTCCGAGAACCAGCTGACGTTACTGGAACCCGGACGGGTATCAGATGGAGCAAGAGACAATGGAAGTAACGAGGACCAGCTGACTGTGCTGGAACCCGGAGGGGCAGCAGAAGGAAAAGAGGCAATGTCACAACCGAGTACCAGCTGACGTTACTGTGACACGGTTACTAAGCAGGAGGTACCTGTGCTCCAAAGCACTACCAAGGACCAGCAGACGTTGGTGGAACTCGGATAGGAGATGGAGGCACCTAGGCCAAAGGCACTGGGGAGAACCAGTTGACGGTACTGGACCCCGGACGGGTAGCAGAAGGAAAAGAGGCAATGTCACAACCGAGTACCAGCTGACGTTACTGTGACACGGTTACTAAGCAGGAGGTACCTGTGCTCCAAAGCACTACCAAGGACCAGCAGACGTTGGTGGAACTCGGATACGGAGATGGAGGCACCTAGGCCAAAGGCACTGGGGAGAACCAGTTGACGGTACTAGGACCCCGGACGGGTAGCAGAAGGAAAAGAGGCAATGTCACAACCGAGTACCAGCTGACGTTACTGTGACACGGTTACTAAGCAGGAGGTACCTGTGCTCCAAAGCACTACCAAGGACCAGCAGACGTTGGTGGAACTCGGATACGGAGATGGAGGCACCTAGGCCAAAGGCACTGGGGAGAACCAGTTGACGGTACTGGACCCGGACGGGTAGCAGAACGCACCCATGAAAATGTAAGTTGACAGGACGCAAGCCGTCCGCAGTTACCGAATCACACAGTCCTACAGTGGGTGCTTGTCCTATTGTCACAATGGAAACAGCCTTTATTTACATATCCCACAGCACACATAGGAATCACCTAAACTGCAGGCACCATAGAGTCGGCTAACCCGAATGCAACACGACAGCACAACTTATTGGAGGATAATTGACGTTCACACTGCCAGGAAACAGCTGTCGTGCTGTAACCAGGCTGGCCAGGAGTCAGTACCCCTGCCAATTACTTACGAACAACAAATGGCGGTGTTGTAGCCCAGGGAGTAGAGTTCAGGTGGTAGAAAGATGAACATAACAGGAGACATGGAAAACGTTGCCAAACAGTTATTTAATCTGAAAACGGACAGGCAAATTCAGGTGAGATCCATGCCTTGTTCATTTTCAGAAAAGTAAGCCGGTCTACATTCTCTGAGGATAGTCGCATGCGACGGTCTGTTACTACACCACCTGCAACACTAAAGACGCGCTCAGATAATACACTGGCAGCAGGGCAAGCCAGCACCTCCAATGCATACTGGCTAAGCTCTGGCCATGTATCCAACTTAGAGACCCAAAATTTGAAAGGGGAAGAGGCATCTGGGAGTACACTTAGAGGGAAAGCCAAGTAGTCTGTCACCATCTTACGGAAACGTTTCTTCCTGGTGACTGGAGCCGTCTCGGATGGTGTAGACCTTGCTGGCGCTGTCACAAAACTTCGCCACATTTGTAACATACAGCTCTTGCCCTGTGCAGAGGCGCTGCTTGTGCTCCCTCTTGTTGTAGAGGTGTCTACTCTGCCTCGACGCACAGAGCTGCTTTGTAAAGCAGTAGCAGCAGCAGCTCTCTCGGCTGGAATGTACAACAGTATGGATTGCACCAGTGTGTCTTGGTACTCCTGCATTTTACGGTCCCGGTTCACCGGTGTGATGAGGGTTTGTAAGTTGTCCCGGTAGCGAGGGTCTAGGAGGGTGTACACCCAATAATCTGACGTGGTGGAATGTGGGCGATGCGGCGGTCGTTTCTCAGGCACTGAAGCATGAAATCAACCATGTGCTACAGACTCCCAACTGGCCAACAAAGGCTGTCCTCTGGAAGAGGCGTCATCTCTGCCTCCTCTGCATCACCCCACCCTCGCTCTACATACTGACTAGAGCGTTGTGTACCTCCCTCTGTAGGGATTTCTTCCTCCTCCATTGACTCCTCCTCCTCCTCATCCTCCTCACAAAGTGAGCCCTGCCCAGCCCTTTGTGAGGAACCACGTTGCGCTGACTGTCCTGAAGGTAATTGAATTTGTGACTCCTCATCCTCCACCTCTTCCAAAACCTCTTCCTTTAGTGCTTTCAGTGATTTCTGAAGCAGGCAGATAAGGGGGACAGTCATGCTGACTAGTGCATCATCTGCACTCGCCATCCGCGTTGAGACATCAAACGCACGCAAAACATCGCAGATGTCCTTCATAGAGGCCCACTCAGTAGTGGTGAAGTGTGAACGGCGCAAATTGCGAGTTGATTGCGCCTGTTGCAGCTGATACTCCATTACTGCTGGCTGCTGCTCACACAACCGCTCCAACATATGTAACGTGGAATTCCACCTGGTGGGTACGTCACATATGATGCAATGTTCAGGAAGGCGAAATCTGACTTGCAGAGCTGCAATGCGCGATCTGGCCATGCTGGAACGTCGCAAGTGAGCGCACTCTAGGCGGACCTTGTGCAGCAGTGCATCAAGATCCGGATAGTCCCTCAAAAAACTCTGCACGACCAAGTTGAGCACATGTGCCAGACATGGTATGTGAGTGAGGTTGCCAAGGCCCAGAGCTGCCACCAGATTTCGGCCATTGTCACACACTACCAAGCCTGGCTGGAGATTAGCTGACAAAAACACACGTCGCTCTCCTGCTTGATGGCATCCCAGAGCTCCTGCGCTGTGTGGCTTCGATTCCCCATGGAAATTAATTTCAGGACGGCCTGTTGACGTTTGGCCACGGCTGTGCTCATATCGGTCGCAACAGGTAAGCGTTCACGGGTCCATGTGGAGGTATACCGTGACGGCTCGTGCAGCGATGATTCTGAGGAACTGGAGTAGGAGGAGGAATCAATGTGTACAGACTGGATTCCTGCAATCCTTGGAGTTGGCAGAACACGTACAGCGCCACTGGCAAGATCTGTACCCGGCTCCACAACATTGACCCAATGGGCAGTGAGGCAAAGGTATCGTCCCTGGCCATGGGTACTGGTCCACGCATCGGTGGTCAGGTGGACCCTGCTACTGACGGCGTTTAGTAGCGCATGTTTAATGTTTCCCTCGACATGTTTTTGCAGAGCAGGGACAGCTTGCCTGCTGAAATAAAATCGGCTTGGCACATTATATTGTGGGACTGCCAATGCCATTAAGTTCCTGAAACTGTCAGTCTCCACCAGCCTGAATGACAGCATTTCAAGGGACAGGAGTTTTGCAATGCCAGCATTCAGAGCCTGTGCTCGTGGATGGTTTGCCGAGTATGGCCGACTTTTATCCCATGCCTGTGGTACCGATGGCTGTTTTGTGGTCTGGGAGTGTGACGATGACTGTGAACTTGCTGCTGTGGGTGGAATAACAGTTTGTCTATGGACAACAGTGACCGAGGTTCTTCCATGGAGATCCTGTGAGGAAGCCGAACCAGGTGTGTGTGAGCTGGAGGTAGAGGCTCCAACACGAGCTGAAGATGTAGGTGCTGCTGTAGGTTGGCCTACATCTCCAGTGTGTCTTTGTAACTCAGCTACGTGCTTTGTCCGTACATGTTTCCACATATTGTGTATTCAGGTTACGATATTTTACCTCTTTTAACTTTTTGCTTACACAGCTTGCATTGAACATAGCAAATATCATCTACAAGTCTGTCAAAAGGACCACGCAATGTAATTATTTAATGACTTTCTTTTTACTTATTTATTTTCATTAGGTATATACACACATTGCTTTTTCCTTGTTTTTGCTGCTTTTGGCCAGTTGACATGCTTCTACATCTTGCATGTCATTCAAGTCTACTTCAGTTCAGTTTTTTGTTTTCAAAAAAGGACCACGCAGTGCAAGTCATGGGAGCGCCAATTTTGACATTTGTAAGAGAACTGCTCCCAACACGTGCCAAACTGGAGGCTACAGGCAAGCGAGTCTGCAGCCTACCTCTCCCTCCTCTTTGTACCGTTGGGACAATCTCTTCCTCAGAGCTGCTCCCACCACCTTCCTGTTGCTCACGCCATGTTGGGTCTCGAACTTCATCATCTCCACTACCCTCTTCCAACACCTGCTGCTGTTGGATGGTCTGGGCAGCACCATGCTCCACAAAACCTGGCACCTGAGTCTCATCATCATCATGAGATGCGTTCTGCGGTGTGCTGTCCATCGGCACTGGCTCACCCGCCTCTTCAGATTGAGAGAGACACAGCTGTTGCGCATCACTGCATACTCCCTCTTCTTCAAATTGCAGAATGCTGCTTGCCTGTGCCCGTGTTTGCGAGCCAACAGATTCTGAGAACAGAAGCAGAGACTCAGTTGGCTCCTGTACAGAACTCTCTGACTGCCTGGCCAATTTGACAGGCGGTGAACAGACAGATGGTTGCTCAACAGTGTTGTGTTCCTGAGAGGAGGTGGAAGGAATTGAAGTCGATGCATTGGCTGCCATCCAACCAACAACGGCTTCAATTTGTTCTTCCCGCAGCAGGGGGGCACGCCGAGCTCCTACCAAAGTGCGCATAAAGGAACGCTCTCGGGGATAAATGGTGGATGCTGTGTCACTGAGGGCGGCAGCAGCCACAGAATCCCTACGTCCTCTCCCTGCTGAAACTCCACGGCCACGACCACGTGCCTTACTCACTGACTTCTTCATCTTGGTAGATTGATAAAGAAAGTCAGAAAAGTTATAAGGCCTAAGTGTGGTTATTACGCAGAGACTGAAGTGAACACTGAAACACAACTGTTCACAATCTGTGAAAGGCTACTCTTTTGTCTACTTCTATAGTGTTTGCAACCAATGTATTGGATACGGATGGAAGCGCGTCACACTAATAGATTATATTTATTTTAAATGGAATGGAGCAGAACCAATTGGAGAGAAATGAAAAGGATGAGGCACTGAGACACGCTCAGCAGAGTACAAGCAGCAGTGCTTGAACAAGTAACTGGAGCGTGATGTGCACTCAAAAAATAAAAAACACAGACTGAAGTGAACACTGAAACACAACTGTTCACAATCTGTGAAAGGCTACTCCTTTGTCTACTTCTATAGTGTTTGCAACCAATGTATTGGATACGGATGGAAGCGCGTCACACTAATAGATTATATTTTAAATGGAATGGAGCAGAACCAATTGGAGATAAATGAAAAGGATGAGGCACTGAGACACGCTCAGCAGAGTACAAGCAGCAGTGCTTGAACAAGTAACTGGAGCGTGATGTGCACTCAAAAAATAAAAAACACAGACTGAAGTGAACACTGAAACACAACTGTTCACAATCTGTGAAAGGCTACTCCTTTGTCTACTTCTATAGTGTTTGCAACCAATGTATTGGATACGGATGGAAGCGCGTCACACTAATAGATTATATTTTAAATGGAATGGAGCAGAACCAATTGGAGATAAATGAAAAGGATGAGGCACTGAGACACGCTCAGCAGAGTACAAGCAGCAGTGCTTGAACAAGTAACTGGAACGTGATGTGCACTCAAAAAATAAAAAACACAGACTGAGGTGAACAACTGAAGTGAACACTGAAACACAACTGTTCACAATCTGTGAAAGGCTACTCCTTTGTCTACTTCTATAGTGTTTGCAACCAATGTATTGGATACGGATGGAAGCGCGTCACACTAATAGATTATATTTATTTTAAATGGAATGGAGCAGAACCAATTGGAGAGAAATGAAAAGGATGAGGCACTGAGACACGCTCAGCAGAGTACAAGCAGCAGTGCTTGAACAAGTAACTGGAGCGTGATGTGCACTCAAAAAATAAAAAACACAGACTGAAGTGAACACTGAAACACAACTGTTCACAATCTGTGAAAGGCTACTCCTTTGTCTACTTCTATAGTGTTTGCAACCAATGTATTGGATACGGATGGAAGCGCGTCACACTAATAGATTATATTTATTTTAAATGGAATGGAGCAGAACCAATTGGAGAGAAATGAAAAGGATGAGGCACTGAGACACGCTCAGCAGAGTACAAGCAGCAGTGCTTGAACAAGTAACTGGAGCGTGATGTGCACTCAAAAAATAAAAAACACAGACTGAAGTGAACACTGAAACACAACTGTTCACAATCTGTGAAAGGCTACTCCTTTGTCTACTTCTATAGTGTTTGCAACCAATGTCTTGGATACGGATGGAAGCGCGTCACACTAATAGATTATATTTATTTTAAATGGAATGGAGCAGAACCAATTGGAGAGAAATGAAAAGGATGAGGCACTGAGACATGCTCAGCAGAGTACAAGCAGCAGTGCTTGAACAAGTAACTAGAGCGTGATGTGCATTCAAAAAATAAAAAACACAGACTGAAGTGAACACTGAAACACAACTGTTCACAATCTGTGAAAGGCTACTCCTTTGTCTACTTCTATAGTGTTTGCAACCAATGTATTGGATCCCGATGGAAGCGCGTCACACTAATAGATTAGATTTATTTTAAATGGAATGGCAGCAAACCAATTGGAGAGAAATGAAAAGGATGAGGCACTGAGACACGCTCAGCAGAGTACAAGCAGCAGTGCTTGAACAAGTAACTGAGCGTGATGTGCACTCAAAAAATAAAAAACACAGACTGAAGTGAACACTGAAACACAACTGTTCACAATCTGTGAAAGGCTACTCCTTTGTCTACTTCTATAGTGTTTGCAACCAATGTCTTGGATACGGATGGAAGCGCGTCACACTAAAATTTAAATTGCATGGAGCAGCAAGAATTACACTGAAGAAAAAAAAAAGAGTCTGTGAGTGACACGTGCAGATGCCTACAGACAGCGTTGCATGCAGAGCAAACTGCAGCGTCACCTGCACTCACACACACCTTGCAGAGCTGTTAAAACAACACTGCAGGTAAAAGGAAGCTTTACACAGCGGTTGGTGCTAGCCTGCCTAAAGCACACTACACTAAATCGCAATCTCTAACTGTCCCTCAGAGTCAGCACAGCAGCGTTCTGTCCCTTACTGAATTCACAGCACAGTGACGCTAAAATGGCGGCGGCGCCTTTTATAGTGCATTCTGACATCATTTCAGCATCCAATCACAGCCATGCCATTAGTTAACATGACCGCAGCAGTACAGGATGTGCCCACACTTCTTAGGATTCCTCATTGGCTGACTAAAATCACATTGCCTCTCAAAGAATTATGGGAACTTCCGATTCCGGTATACGATATATGGAAAATATCGAAACAAAGTATCGAAAGGCCGATAGAGCTAATATCGGCCGATACCCGATACTTGCGGTATCGTATCGCTCAACACTACTATCTGGTGTATTATGCTGTATGGATGCTATCTAGGGCCATCATACAGTGTTGGACCCATTAAATAGTTTGGGGACATTAAGGGGTCAGTATATATCCAGTGAGGGGCATTATTCTGTGTATAGGGGAGATGTACAGGGGGAGACTTGGGACATTATTAAATGTAAAGTGGACACTTATTGTTATAGGGGAACTCGGGTTACTGTGACTGTCAAAGGGGCACACAGGGCATTATTACAGTCTAGGGGACAAAATGTGGTCACTGTTTTCTAGGGCACTTGCACCCGGCATTACTATATTCTAGAGGGGTGCTTTAAAATTTAGAGGTCACACAGAACCACACAGCAGGTACAGTAATAGGGACACATACGGCAGCAGCAGCAGCTCAGTATTGGGGTATCACGTGCAGTAATAGGGACACATACGGCAGCAGCGGCTCAGTATTGGGGTATCAGGTGCAGTAATAGGGACACATACGGCAGCAGCGGCTCAGTATTGGGGTATCAGGTGCAGTAATAGGGACACATATGGCAGCAGCGGCTCAGTATTGGGGTATCAGGTGCAGAAATAGGGACACATATGGCAGCAGCGGCTCAGTATTGGGGTATCAGGTGCAGTAATGGGGACACATATGGCAGCAGCGGCTCAGTATTGGGGTATCAGGTGCAGAAATAGGGACACATATGGCAGCAGCGGCTCAGTATTGGGGTATCAGCAGGATGAGGAGTTTGTGCAGGTTGAGAATAGTCCAATTGGTGACCAAGACAGTGCTAAAAATATGAGAAGTGAAATGTGTCTTGTTGTAATCTCTGCAGTCGAGTCCTGGCTGGAGAAGTCGTCATGTCGGTCTGGGCCAGATGGAAAAGAAATGAAAAGTGAACAATTCCATTAGAAAGAACATCAGCGGTAAGTCATTATCTGTACCTGTGCTGTAATCTATTATATGTTCTGTAGGACTGGTATTATTTACCACAGACCATATGGTCGGTAATATCAATATTGGTCTTTTTATATATAGATTATTTTTGGCAACAGCGCGGTAATTTGCTGAGGTTCTCTGATTAGGGGCCCACTCAGAAGTTTCGCCCCCACTAAACCAAAACCCTAGCTACGCCTCTGGCTCTCTCTCTAGTCTTTCTTTCTCTCTCTAGTCTTTCTCGCTCTCTGTTCTTTTTTTCTCGCTCTCTGTTCTTTTTTCTCTCTGTTCTTTCTTTCTCTCTCTCTTTTCTTTCTTTCCTCTCTTTCTTTCTCTGTTTGTTCTTTCTCTCTCGCTGCTCTTTCTTTCTTTTCCTCAGTACCAGCCACTGTGCCCTCATTACCAGTCAGTGTGATCAGCAGTGCTAAATGGGTACGTTGGGGCGAGGATATGGGTGTGATTAGCTGTGAAATGGGTGTGGTCGGGGCGTGGCTTAAAATTTGCAAGCCTTTAACCCTCTTTCCTGTCTTCAAAATTTGGGAGGTATGCTGTATGACCTCCCTACAACTTCTGGCATGCTCCTGATGAGCGCGACGGATGGTCTCCTGAGGGATCTCCTCCCACACCTGGACTAAAGCATCCACCAACTCCTGGACAGTCTGTGGTGCAACGTGGCATGGCCTAAAATTTGCTGCAGCAGGCACAGCGTGCCACAGCCTTTGTCCCTCTTTCCCTTCTTCAAAGTTGGGAAGTATGATGGTGGGCCCCAAGAATATTTTTTCTCTGGTGGGCCCAAGGTACTCCAGTCCGATGCTGCTGGCAAGGTCCATGGATATTGGCTCCTTAACAGCCTTAAATACCATGCCTCAGCAGCAGGGCGTACATAGAAATCATGGGGCCCCATAGCAAAAGTCTGAATGGGCCCCCCCAAAAAAAAAAAAACCCAGAGTCATTGTAAATGTAAAGTGCCAGCACAGTGAGGGGACACATTAAACAAAAAAATGTATTATGCCCCCATAGATTGTGCCCCCATAGATGCTCCATAGTATAGGCCCTTATGCTGCCGCAGCTGCTGCAACCAAAAAAAAAAAAAAAAGACATACTCACCTTTTGGTCGCTGGGGGCCAGGTGCCGGTGTCCTGAGCAGGGGGTGACACCAGGTGCCGATGTCACCGCTCGCTCAGGGCCCCGGCACCTGAGATATTTACCTGTCCTCTCTCCACTGCTGAGTGCCGCTGTCTTCGGGGTCCTCCAGCAGTGAATGATCAGGCAGAGGGCGCGGCGCGCACTAACGACGTCATCGCGCCCTCTGACCTGAACATTGCAGCAAGAGGACGCGAGCAACGGTGGAACGGGACAGGTAAATATCCCTTATACTCACCCTTCCGCCGGCGCGGTCTGTGCAGCCCCTGCTCTTCTCCCACGGTCTCCGCCGCCAGTGTTCAGCGGTCACGCGGGACAGCTCATTAAAGTCATGAATATGTGCGTATTCATGACTGTAATGAGCGGTACCACCTGACCGCTGAACACAGGCGTCGGAGACCGTGGGAGAAGAGCAGGGGCTGCAGAGACCGCACCAGGAGGGGTGAGTATATAGAAGAGCTGCGCTCCCCCTCCCCCGCCGACCCCCTGGTAGTACTGTGTCAGCACAGCTACCCGACCGTCGAGGGCCCCCTCACCTGTCCGGGCCCCATAGCAGCTGCTTGGTCTGCTTCATTCACGGTACGCCACTGCTCAGCAGTCTGCTTCATCAGGCTGGTTAACAAAAATAGGGGGGACCCACGCCATTTTTTTTTCGAAGGGAACCCCTATTTTTGTTAATCAGTTCCCTCTGACGTCACTGATTGTGTCCCTGGCTGACCTGAAGTGAAAGTGGAAAGCAATCAATTAAGCTTTCCACTTCCTCTCCTGTCAGCCAGGAGAGGAACTCATTCATTTGGGGGTTTACTGTGAGGCTGCAGCATTAGCTGCGGTCCCTGCAGTAAACATTAACCTTTCTGAAGGATTACACCGTGGGACCTGACTGTGCATGGGATAGGTAAGAATAATTTTGCTTTTTTATTTTATTTTTATTACAGGAAATGGTTTTTGCAGTCAAATAAAAGATGGTCAAAAACATGTGTCTTTATTTTATTAAAATGATTTTTAATTAAAGTGTGTGTGTTTTATTTTTATTTCATGCAATAGGATTAATAATTGATAGTTGTCTAATTGACAGCTCTCAATTATTAACCTGGCATAAGGTCACCTTTCAATTCAAGGTGGCTTTAACCCCATATTAACCCATTCGCCACCGCTACAGGGCAATGGGAATAGACGGGCAAAGTGCCAGAAAGGGCGAATCTAATTATAGATTTGTCTTTTCTGGGGTGTCTGGGGGCAGATGTTAGTAGCCAGGGGGGGGGCCAAAAATAATGGTCCCTCTCTGGGCTATTATTATCTGCCCCCATTCGCTGGCTTTGTCTGTCTGGTTGCGAAAATAGGGCGGGAGCCCACGCATTTTTTTTAAACAATTTTACACCTCATATATATATATATATATATATATATATATATATATATATATATATATATATATACATGTCATTGAATTTGTGACACATATATATATATATATATATATTATATTTATATTTATAGTTCATACACTTCTACATAGTATAATAGCCGCTAATTCAATTGCCGGCTTTTGTGAAAATGCAGAACCCGACATGAAATGACACTTGGTGTACATAGGGTTAACCATGTCCTTTGCTATCTGATTTGCACAAACAATTACATCAGTCTATGTGTGCAAAATTTCACACCTGTAGGGGTTAATTAAAGGTGTAAATTCGTAGCAAAAAAGTCCGTTTTTTTTACAACGAATTTACAACTTTAATTAACCCCTACAGGTGTGAAATTTTGCACACATAGACTGATGTAATTGTTTGTGCAAATCAGATAGCAAAAGACATGAAAAGACATGGTTAACCCTATGTACACCAAGTGTCATTTCATGTCGGGTGCTTCTGTCTTTTCACAGAAGCCGGCTTTACCCGGCAATTGAATCAGAGGCTATTTTACTATGTAGAAGTGTATAAACTATACATATATGTATATATATGTCACAATGACATGTATATATATATATATATATATATATATATATATATATATGTATTCTATGTGTGTATATTTTGTGTTTACAACGAAAGAAAGGGTTTTTTTAGTTGCGATATTTTGTTCCCATAGACTTACATGGGACTTCCGGTATCGGTATCGGGTATCGCCGATATTTTAGTGATATCGGCGATACCATTCCGATCCGATATTTTTAGATATTGCAAAGTATCGCTCAACACTACTCACTAACCATACATGGTCATATACTATGGCAAGATCAGGAACAAAAAACCTCACCTAAATGCAGGATGTCACACAAATATGCCCCAACGTACGTTTCGCTTCTTGTATGTCTCGCTTTCTCAAGGGGAAGTGACACACTTCAGGTGTATACAGTGTAGTGGTAATTGTAAATCTCTGTATGTTTATCCGTAGTCAGACACAGATGCTCACAGGCTTAGTATGACTTAGACAAGAATATAAAAAGCAGAAAAAGGCTACTGCATCAGAAGATACCAGGTGTATACAGTCTAGGGGTAATTGTAAATCTCCGTATATATTTCCGGAGTCACAAACAGACGCTCACAGGCTCAGTATGGATTAGACAAGAATATAAAAAGCAGAAAAAGGGTACTGTATCAAAAGAGTACAGCGGTATACAGTGTAGGGTTAATTGTAAATCTCCATATATATTTCCTGAGTCAGACACAGACGCTCACAGGCTCAGTATGGATTAGACAAGAATATAAAAAGCAAAAAAGGGTGCTGTATCAGAAGATACCAGGTGTATACAGTGTAGGGATAATTGTTAATCTCCGTATTTATTTCCGGAGTTAGACACAGATGCTCACAGGCTCAGTATGGGGATTAGACAAGAATATAAAAAGCAGAAAAAGGGTACTATATTAGAAGATAAAGATACTAGGTGTATACAGTGTAGTGGTAATTGTAAATCTCTGTATGTTTTTCCGTAGTCAGACACAGATGCTCACAGGCTTAGTATGACTTAGACAAGAATATAAAAAGCAGAAAAAAGGTACTGCATCAGAAGATACCAGGTGTATACAGTGTAGGGATAATTGTTAATCTCCGTATATATTTCCGGAGTTAGACACAGACGCTCACAGGCTCAGTATGGGGATTAAACAAGAATATAGAAAGCAGAAAAAGGGTACTGTATCACAAGCATACAACTGTATACAGTCTAAGGATAATTGTAAATCTCCGTATATGTTTCCGGAGTCACACACAGATAGTCAGCATGTATTTGTCCGCGATACCAGCCGGTACATAGTAGTGTGTGAGGAGCGTACAGCTCTATACGGTGTGGAAAAAATTAACGCTCAGTAACTGTGCAAAACAAAGAATAAAAAAACTAGTGCTGTGTAAAAAGCATTCTGCACCCCAGTGTACACACAGCAATACAGCTAGCAGGCAGCCTATTAATCAGCGCTGCTGCACACAAGAAAATCCTCCCCTGTCACTGGCAGGCAGCCTAATAACCAGCGCTGCTGCACACAAGAAAATTCTCCCCTGTCACTGCACACTAACTGTACAGCACAATTGCTATCAGCACAAGCACAGAAGAACTTCTCTTTCCAGCCCTAACTCTCTCCCTACTGATAAACAGCGTCAGCAACCTCTCCCTACTGTTAAGATCGGCAGAAGTAAAATGGCGGTGGGCGGTCAGGGCTTTTATAGACACTATGATGCCCCCCAAAGGAATTGATCTAGAGTTTTCCTGGTATGTGAGTTTTATAATGTGTTAGCATTACATAAATTGTATAGAGTGCATCAGATTGGCATACGTGAGTTGTGTAAGTCAGAAATTAACGCAGTAGTCCATGGATGTGTGTTACAGTCTGAGCATTCTTTTATACAAAGGCCAGGTTTGTTGGTGCAGGTGTTGCATTGCCAAATGATGTCACGCGTATTACCCTTTTGTAACAGACTTGGTACCTTCTTTTCTTTGCTGTTTATGAAATTTTGGCCTGGTACAATACGAACACCTTTAGTTCCTTGCTGACTACCAAACATCAAGGACTGAATCACTACCTCCTGGAACTGAAGGTTTCATGATAGCATGAAAGTGTTGTACATTGCCGTCTGTACGATGTGCACGGCCAGCATCTTGTACCACACCACAGCTTGTAGAGTTTAATTCAATATCTGGTCTTCTGACTGAGTAGTTACTGTCAGAATTTGAGCCTCCCTTTGAAATGGATTAGGAACTCATCCATGCAGAGATCCCTTTGGGGCATGTACACATCAGGAAACTTTGAAAAGTCAGTCAAAGTTGAGGTCAATTTTTTTTTACTCTCTTTTCACACACAAAA
>JARQOD010000006.1:115264093-115297667 GCA_033576555.1 Oophaga sylvatica
CATATTTTCTTCACTGTTCATCTCTTTGAGATAATTAGTTTCCATTGGAGACTTTACTGTTTTTGCATCCTTTAGTCCAAATTTTTCTGTTATGTCTTGAATCATGTGATTTTGATTCAGTAGGAAACTTCCGTCTTCTTCTCTTTCTATCTGTATTCCTAGTTAATGTTTTACATTTCCTAAGTCTTTGATTTCAAAATGTTGTTTCAGGGTTTTTAGAATGTTTTCTTTATCCCTTTCTTGTTTAAAACAAATCAAAATGTCGTCTACATATATGAGCACATAAATCCATCTATTACTCAGCCTTTTTGTGTACAAGCATGGATCAGCTTTGCTTCTTTGAAATTTTTCATTTGTTAGTACTTCCGTGATTTTGTCATTCCACGCTTTAGCTGCTTGTTTTAAACCATATATGTTTTTCTGTAGTTTACAAACTTTGTTTGGATTTCTTTCGTCTTTGAATCCTGGAGGTTGTTCCATGTAAATGTCTTCTGTTAAATCTCCATTCAAAAAAGCTGTCTTTACATCCAGATGTCTTAGTTCCATCTGTTCCACTGCTGCAACTGTAAGTAAAGTTCTTATTGTAGTGTGTTTGACAACTGGAGCAAATGTTTCATCATAGTCTTCTTCTTTTGGAAGTCGAGCTATGTCTTCCCAAGAGATAGATTCATACATTTTACTTGTACTTGCCTTGTATGAGAGGCGTTTTGGTGGTTTTTCTTTGTTCTCTCTTATTGAACGTCTTCTTTCTGTGTCTGTTTGTAGTTGTGATTCTTCACTTTCTTCATTATTATTTTGTTCTTCATTAATTTCTACTTCTTTCTCATCAGTACAAACAAAAACCCTAGTTGCATATCAAGCCAAGGGGTGAACAAATCCACCCGTGGTAGTCCACTAGAACAAGAAAAAATACCTACTCCAAAGAATACTTAGAATCAGGAGAAACAAAGGAGCACATAGGTTTATGAAAATATCAAATCATTTTATTAACAGCACAAATCTGTATACATATGGTCAAGTATTATAGGACATACAAAGGCAGGCAGATGGCGCTGCAACAAAGCATATGCGGCAGTGACAATGTTTGTGGTATGTGGCTACTTTGTAGTCCAAATGAGCAAACCTGGTCAGTGTACAATACACAAACCAACAAATTAAGGTAACCACTATGCCATGAATCTCAAACAATTGTCATAAGACATCAGTGTAACGTAAAGTGCTAATGCAGATAAAAAATATGACACATAATGCTCAAAGAATTTTTGCACATGCCCGATATATGATGTCCGGGCCAGGATCCAATTGCTGCCCACAAAAAGAGGATTAAGCAGTGTGCAGGATGAAGGTAAATAAACACCTGAGGATGGCAATAATGTGATATAAGTCACGAGTAGCGCATGGAGTGCAAGTAGGCGCTTACCCCAACACAGGCCACCTCATGAGATCCCCTGAACACATGCTTAATAACTGAGGTAATCCCACACCAAGATAGACACATCAGAACATCTAGTTGTTGCGACCACGCACCACAATTGTGGATACCAGGGCTATGGGGTACTCGGAGCCGAGCCCATAGAAATCTATGGGAGTTGTCACTGGTAGCGGTGGCTCGGTCCGTGGCCCTGGCGGTCGTGCAATGGGGGATATTTACAGGGGATTATTAGGTAGGTAGTTCGTGACGCCACCTGTGGTTTCTGGTAATTGTACCAGCGCTGCTATGAGGACTTTCACAGGGGATGTTATGGGGCAGCTTGGTAGTAAGTCTCCCACAGGTGAGACGGGTCCCTGGAAGTCTATGGTGGAGATGATGCAGGGTGTAGTAATAATTCAGTCACACACAAGGTAGCTTCTTTTCATACCTTTTACTGATGATGGTTCAAGCAGATCCCGGGGAGCTGGTCGGGGTGAGAGTGCACATTCCGGTAACAGCTGAGCAGGTTAGAGGCCTCCTTTACTCCATATACATGTGAATCCAACTTGCCTGAAGCGAAGTTAATTCTGAATCCCCAGCTTTCTCTATAGCTGTACTGCCCGGCCAATATTGTGGTGGAGCCTTCTCTGTGGTGAGAACAGAGTCCTTCTATGCTTGGCCTAGCTAAAAGTCCTTGTTCCTCCTGACTCCGATTACGTATTGACACTTAAGGCTGCACTCTGCGACCTGTAGTCCAGATGCCTCCGGTTTTCTTGTTACTATGCCTGAAACAGTAGCAACACTTCGGACCCCGGTGTCCGGCAATTTAGTGCAGGCAATCCAATACCTAAAGCACTTCTCTATCTTCTCCACTGTGCCCTTCGCCCTGCTTTCGCTCTTAGCATAAACACTTGGAGCTTCGATGGTAATGTCAGCTTTCTCCTAGAGCTCGCTGAGTAGCTCTCAGTATCCTCCTAGCTTCGACTTCTGCTGAGGTACTGACTAAGGGTAGCTCTGACTAGGCTAGGATGATCCACTTCACCCGTACTAGCCTCCACTTGCTTGTCAGGTGAGCTACGCTAACTCTGCGAGGATCCAGTCCTCCCTTCTCTCTCTCCAAGTCCAGACTCCACTGGCACTGAACTGCACTGTGCAAAGACAGGAAGCTTGACTGCACTGTCCAGAGACAGGAAGCTGACTGAACTGTCCTGAGACAGGAAGCTTCACTGAGCTCTGCTACATGTCACACCTCCTATACCCCTGATGGGTGTGTCTAAAAGTGTGAGTGAAGTGCATAGATGTCAAGCTTTGCTGTTACTTTCCTGTGCACTCTCCTGGACTTTATGTGTGCCTGCGAAGCTGGGCTACACATCCCCCCTTGGTAAAACACAGCACTCCCGGGCTGTAAAAGACAAAAGAAACATTTTGTTTTGCATTAACATAAACATTTCAAACTCATCCCATCCGGGAGGTACGAATTCTTGAACGTTTCAATATGTACAGTAAGAATACAAAAGTATCAAAAGTATCAAAATATCAAACGTGTTCATATATACAAGATACTTGTGGAGGACCCGCACCAAAAACCTCCCACGTGGGTCCTGGGTGGGCTGCAGGACTTCTGACTGCAGACCTCACTCTAGGCCCACCATACGGGTTTTTCTTCAGAGGTTGATAGTAATGGTTTCGTGTCAAACCAAGATAATGCACCGAAGCGCAACTATTTACAAGTGAAAGTTTTTGGGCTGGCATAGTCCACAGCCACGCAGTCCATTGGCATGGTTAAAACACATTTCAAATAATTACATTAATACTTTTTCAAACTTTATACAATTTTTCAGATGCAATAAACCCTATCTGGGTCTTGCTAACTAGTCTTGATAACGAATAGGTAGTTTACCTTTAGTGAGACGTTCTGACCTACGTGGGGTAGCATCAGGTATGGTATTCTCTAACCTTTCTGTTCTGCGTAATGGCAAACTATAATACTGTCTCAACCTTTCTATGGACCTGGCAAGCATGCTAGTGACTGGAGGAGGCGGTACTGCTTCACCAGCTTCACCAAGGGATTCCACTTCTTGTGGCGCTGCTTCTTGCGGGTCCGCTTCTTGGAGTTCTTCTAGTTGAGGTTCTTCTGGGACTGGCTCTACTGGCACAATTGGTATGACTGGTTGTAGAGACTCCTCTTGCGGTTGATAAAACTGCAGCACAGGAATAATTACAGCGTCTCCTAATCTGGGCCAATCTGCAGGTAAATCTCCCAAATCCGTGTGTATGACCGCTTCAGCACTCTCTTCTTGATGAACAACAGGGTTTTCTCCACGGAGCTTTAATGGGCCAGGACACAACTTCACATGATCTCTAGACACAGTTGCCGTCGTTTTTCCTCCATCCTTGCTGATGGTACAGACCTTGCTGTTATCGAAATTGGAATTTTGCACGACATATGGCTCCTGTTCCCACTGATCATCCAACTTGTGTGTTCTTCTTTTCCTTTTAAGCACCATTTCTCCAGGCATTAAAGGCTTAGCGGGAGCATTTTTGTTATAGTTCATCTCTTGCTTTTCCCTTACTTTGTTGAGACTGTCTTCTACGCAGGCTTGTACTCTCTTGTACTGTTCTTGTCGATTTTTGTCCCAATCTTCAGCGTTGTTATCAGCCTCTGGTTCTACCACACCGAGTTCTAAGTCCATTGGCAGTCTTCCAGGTCTTGCTCTCATAAGGTAAGCTGGAGTGCAGTTGGTGGAACTTACTGGGATGTGGTTGTACAAGTCGACCAGGTCAGGTAACAAGTCTGGCCACCGATTTCTTTCTTCCAGTGGTACAGTTTTCAGTAAGTCGAGGACAATGTGATTCATTTTTTCACAAAGGCCGTTGGTCTGAGGGTGGTATGGTGTTGTTCTGATCTTTTTACATCCATACAATTGACAAAATTCCTGAAACAATTCAGCTTCGAATGCAGGACCTCGATCAGTCAGCACCTGCTCCGGATATCCGTGTGGTCTGCAGAAACTTGCTTGGAAGGTTCTTGCTGCTGTCTCTGCTGTCAGATCTTTGACAGGGGTGACCACCAGAAACCGGGAATAGTGATCCACCATGGTCAGGGCATACGAATATCCTGACCTGCTCGGGGACAACTTGACGTGATCCAATGCCACGATCTCCAAGGGACGAGTCGTCCGGATAGGCTGCAAGGGTGCCTTCTGGCTACTGTAGTCTTTTCGCCTGAGGCCACAGGTCCACAGTTCCGGCACCACTTCTCGATGGAGCTGCGCATCCCTACCCAGTAGAACCGGCACCTCAACAGGGTCTCCAGCTTTCTCCAGCCAAAGTGTCCTGCTTGATCGTGGTATGCTTCCAGCACCATTTGGATGTCTGCTCTCGGGACCACTATTTGCCAAACCATCTCATGGGTCCTTGGGTCGACGTATCTCCTGCACAATTTCTCACGGTATATGAACAACCGGCTTCTCTCGTTCCACAGGAGCTTTGCTGGCATGGATGCATCTTTCTCCAAGGAGGAACCTTCCTGTTTTATCAACTCCTTGATACGGCTCAACACGGGATCGCTGTCCTGAGTCTCTTTCCAGCTGTGATGAGGTAAAGGGTTCAACATCTCACCACACCGCTTCCTGTAGACCCGTTGCTCTTGGACCATCCCATTTCGGTGGAACGCAGGTAGCTCGATTTCTTCCAGATCGTCTGACTCTTCCTCCGTGTCAGATTCATGCGGCATTCTGGACAAGGCGTCCGCGTTAGCATTTTTACGGCCCGCTCTGTATTTGATGGTAAACTGGTAGTTTGACAACCGAACCATCCAACGTTGCTCCATGGCTCCCAGCTTGGCTGTTTCAAGATGCGTCAGGGGGTTGTTGTCTGTAAACGCAGTGAACCGGTTGGAGGCAAGGTAATGTTTAAATCTTTCGGTAATGGCCCAGACCAGCGCCAGGAACTCCAGTTTGAAGCTGCTATAGTTTTCCGGGTTCCTCTCAGTTGGCCTGAGTTTTCTGCTGGCATATGCAATGACTTTTTCTTGGCCGTTCTGCTTCTGACTAAGGACCGCTCCTAATCCTTCGTTACTGGCATCTGTGTATAGCAGGAACGGTTGGCTGTAATCTGGGTAGGCTAAGATTTCATCGCCTGTCAGAATCTCTTTCATCTCTTTGAATGCCTCAGCTTGTTCTTTTCCCCAATTGAATGGAAGGTTTCTGCTCTTAAGAGGTTGTCCTACCAGGAGGTCCTGTAAAGGCGCCGCCTTCTTAGTGTAATCTTTCACGAACCTCCTGTAGTAACCTGTTAATCCCAGGAACTGACGCACCTCTTTTAAGTTCTTCGGCTCTGGCCATTTCTGAATAGCTGTGACCTTCTCGGGTCCGGCGCTACTCCTTTGGAACTGACAATGTGTCCCAAGTACTGTACCTTCCGTTTGAGCAGGTGGCATTTAGAGGGCTTTAGTTTCATCCCAAACTTGGACAATGACTCAAATACCTCCGCCAGGTGCTTCAGATGATCTTCATATGTCTTAGAGTACACAATTACGTCGTCCAAGTACAGCAACACGGTTTCGAAGTTGAGATGTCCCAGACAGATCTCCATCACTCTCTGGAATGTCCCGGGGGCACTGCTGAGGCCAAACGGCATTCTGTCGAACTCGCAGAGTCCCATTGGGGTGGTGAAAGCAGTTTTCTCCCGGTCCTCCTCAGCCACAGCCACTTGCCAGTACCCACTAGTAAGGTCGAGGGTAGAAAAGTAGTTAGCCGTTTTCAGAGCAGCTAAGGATTCCTCTATGCGTGGTAATGGGTAAGCATCTTTATGTGTTATACGATTTACTTGCCTATAATCTACACACATTCGCATGCTACCATCCTTTTTCTTCACTAGAACCAGAGGTGCTGCCCAGGGGCTACAACTATCCCTTATCACCCCGGCTTTCTTCATGTCATGAAGCATTTCCTTAGCTTTCTGATAATGGGCTGGAGGTATGGGCCTGTACCGCTCTTTGATGGGAGGATGACTGCCTGTAGGGATATGATGCTGTACTCCCTTAATGGTCCCAAAATCAAGTGGGTGTTTACTAAACACTTGTGCGTACTCTTGTACCACCCGTAGTACCCCCTGTTTCTGGTGGACGGAAGTGGTGTCTGTCCCTATATGAAGCTGCTGACACCAGTCCGCTACCGGGGTTGCCGGATCATTATCCTCCGCTGGCTGGCGGGAGGCTAAGGACTCGGTTGTGAGGATAGAATTGTTATCTACGGCATGTAATTTAGCAACTGTAGCATAACGCAGCAAATTTACTTCATCGTCCCCCCAGTTGAGAAGCCGTACTGGTACTCTCCCATTTATTACTTCCACTACCCCTCTAGCAATCATGAGTGTAGGTCTGTGTTCTGAGCGATGGGGTTCTACTACTGCTTGGTAGTTCTGTCCTCTCAGACCCATGGCTGCTCTACACCATATTAACATTTCACTCATTGGGGGTATTACAATGGGGTTCGAGTCTGTGACCCGTACATTACCGATTTCACCATCTGTAAGCTTCGCTTGCTGCTGGCACATCAGGGCCCGGATCTCCCTCTGGATCACTCCCTTCTGCTTTGGCCTGGCAATTTCAGCGAGCTGTTGGAGCAAAAACACAACTTCTCCCAGACAGTTACTGATAATGTTAGTACCTAGTATCACATTTAAGGCATTCTCCTCATTTACAGTCCTGACTACTAAAAGTCCCTGATCCTTCAGCTCCACCCTGCCCACTTTTACGTTCACATTTTTGGCTCCAATTACTTCAACAGGGAGACCATTGGTGGCGTACACTGTCAAGTCAGGGCTCGGGGCTGGAGGCTGTCCATTGACCAAAATTTATTGTAAAGGACGTCAGGTATGATGGTCACCTGAGATCCAGTGTCCAGCAGTGCAGGGATTGCAATCCCGTCCAGAATCATGGACAGGTAGGGCCGTCCACCCACGAACCTGCGGTTCCAGTCTAAGGGGCCTGATGAGTCTACTCCTGGGTGTTGGCCCTCTGACCCAGGATCGGCTCGTTTAAAGGACATTGATGAGCCATATGACCTTTTTGGTTGCAGCGGTAGCAGACGATCTCCCGGCGAGGATGGTGTTGCTCCGGAGTCGCTCCTGGGGGTGGCGTGGTCCTCCTCTGGTGTGGCGACGTCCTCCATTTCCTCCGGTTCATCCAAGGGACATCCTCCGGACAGTCGGCTAGTTGGATCTTCCCTCCTTCCTCTTTCCGCAGTTGCAGGGCCTCCATTACAGTGGCCAAGTTCTTAGTCAGCTGGCGCACTTCTGAGCGCAGACATTCCAACTCACTAGGGGGCACCACCTGCGTTTTAGCTTCTGCCACCTGCGGGGAAAAGGTGGGTACTGCCGGCTTAAGAGTGGCTTCACCCGGGTGATACTGATTTGCCACCTCAGGCTTTTCCAGGGGTCGCAGTCCTTTTATTGCCATGTCCTTGAGAGCATCAAAAGTGGCATCTGGATGATCCAAAGACCACCAGTTTACAGTCCTGCCTTCCTCTGGAGACCTCAGTCCCCGCACGAATTGCTCTTTTAACATTTGGCTCTCATCAATGGGACTTGTGGGGTTAGCCTGTTTGAGAGCTCGCAGGGCCCCCTGTAGTCGGCAGGCGTAGTCCCTAATACTGTCACCGATTTCTGGAAGCACTGATAAAATGCCATCCGGAGATCCGTTTCTGTGCGGTCCTCAAAGATGGCCTGTAGCTTTAAGAGAATCAGCAGGTACCGACTCCTGGTCTGCAATGGGCCAAGTCTCTACTTCTCTCTCAGCCGCACCAGCTAACTGTCCTATTACCACAGCAGCTTTTTGTTTCTCAGTCATGGAGTACATATCTAAGATGCTACATATTTTCCTTTTAAACCCTGGCAGGGTGTTCGGGCTCGCCGCTGTATTGAGGGAGCCACTTCGCTCCTGGCATGTATGGGAGCGCTAGGGGCATAAGCGGGACCACCGGACCAGGTGAGGGGCCCGCACCTCCATCCTGCACTACAACGCCAAGCGGTGGGTTATTGGGGCCACCGGCGGGGGCAGCTCCGTCTGCTGGTTGCTGCGACATATTGATGCCCCCTTGGTTAATCTGAGCCTACCTCTTTCACAGGCTGCAGCGGTGGAGACAGGACCTTTGTCGCTGGCGCTCTGATGATGCCGCTCTATTTTGCGATGCAGTTTGCGATGCGGATTGCAATGCAGATTGTGATGCAGTTTGCTATGCGGATTGTGATGCAGATTGCGATGCAGTTTGCGATGCGGCTTGCGATGCAGTTTGGGGTGCAGGTTGGGGGCGTGTCCAAGCAACAGCGCGCTTTTTCAGGTACGCCCCCCTTCTTCACCAGCGCCTGAGGGCGCGAACATGGCGGTAAAATGGCGGAATTTGGCGCCAAATACAGCAAACAGTCTTTTCCACACAAACAGTTCAATATAGGCACACAGGACTCACAATTGCAAGTTTCGCATCCTGTTCGTGACGCCAAGTTAGTTGTTGCGACCACGCACCACAATTGTGGATACCAGGGCTATGGGGTACTTGGAGCCGAGCCCATAGAAATCTATGGGAGTTGTCACTGGTAGCGGTGGCTCGGTCCGTGGCCCTGGCGGTCGTGCAATGGGGGATATTTACAGGGGATTATTAGGTAGGTAGTTCGTGACGCCACCTGTGGTTTCTGGTAATTGTACCAGCGCTGCTATGAGGACTTTCACAGGGGATGTTATGGGGCAGCTTGGTAGTAAGTCTCCCACAGGTGAGACGGGTCCCTGGAAGTCTATGGTGGAGATGATGCAGGGTGTAGTAATAATTCAGTCACACACAAGGTAGCTTCTTTTCATACCTTTTACTGATGATGGTTCAAGCAGATCCCGGGGAGCTGGTCGGGGTGAAGAGTGCACATTCCGGTAACAGCTGAGCAGGTTAGAGGCCTCCTTTACTCCATATACATGTGAATCCAACTTGCCTGAAGCGAAGTTAATTCTGAATCCCCAGCTTTCTCTATAGCTGTACTGCCCGGCCAATATTGTGGTGGAGCCTTCTCTGTGGTGAGAACAGAGTCCTTCTATGCTTGGCCTAGCTAAAAGTCCTTGTTCCTCCTGACTCCGATTACGTATTGACACTTAAGGCTGCACTCTGCGACCTGTAGTCCAGATGCCTCCGGTTTTCTTGTTACTATGCCTGAAACAGTAGCAACACTTCGGACCCTGGTGTCCGGCAATTTAGTGCAGGCAATCCAATACCTAAAGCACTTCTCTATCTTCTCCACTGTGCCCTTCGCCCTGCTTTCGCTCTTAGCATAAACACTTGGAGCTTCGATGGTAATGTCAGCTTTCTCCTAGAGCTCGCTGAGTAGCTCTCAGTATCCTCCTAGCTTCGACTTCTGCTGAGGTACTGACTAAGGGTAGCTCTGACTAGGCTAGGATGATCCACTTCACCCGTACTAGCCTCCACTTGCTTGTCAGGTGAGCTACGCTAACTCTGCGAGGATCCAGTCCTCCCTTCTCTCTCTCCAAGTCCAGACTCCACTGGCACTGAACTGCACTGTGCAAAGACAGGAAGCTTGACTGCACTGTCCAGAGACAGGAAGCTGTCTGAACTGTCCTGAGACAGGAAGCTTCACTGAGCTCTGCTACATGTCACACCTCCTATACCCCTGATGGGTGTGTCTAAAAGTGTGAGTGAAGTGCATAGATGTCAAGCTTTGCTGTTACTTTCCTGTGCACTCTCCTGGACTTTATGTGTGCCTGCGAAGCTGGGCTACACAAAATCACATAGCCTGGTGAAAAGTCATAAGGTGATTGCAGCAAGTAAGCGTCTTACCAGGAGCTGATGAGAATAGCTCCAGCCTGCATGGCAGTCCAGTCCCATCAGATATTTCTTCAGTTATGTCACTATTGTTTTCCTCATTTTTTGTTTCAACTGAAATCGCAATGTCGTCATTTAAATCTTCAATAAATGTCACACTGTTACTCACCGTAATTCTGTCTGTTTTGGGATCTAAGATTCTATATCCTTTGCCGTTTTCACTATATTAAACGAATATTCCTTCCATGGATCTGTTTTGAAGTTTGGAACGTTTTTCTGTTGGAATGAATATAAAAACTTTACATCCAAAAACTTTTACATGATTGACAATTTGTTTAATACATTGCCACAGTTCATATGGAGTTTTCTTCAGTTTTCTGGAAAAAAGTCGGTTCTGTAGATATGTAGCTGTCATTGCTGCCTCACCCCAATATTTCTCTGGTAGTTTAGAATCTGTCAGCATACATCTCATCATCTGTTAGAGTTCTGTTTTTCCTTTCTGCTACTCCATTTTGTTCAGGTGTCTATGGAACAGTTTTCTGATGTTCTATTCCATTTTGTCTTAAGTAGTCTTCTATTCTGTGACCTGTAAATTCACCTCCATTATCACTTCTGATGATAATTGGCTTCCATTGAAACTTGTTACTTGATCTTGTTACATAGTCTACAAGTTTATCAAAAACTTCACTTTTGTTCTTAATTAAGTATGCGACTGTGTATCTTGAGTAGTCGTCTATAAAAGTCAACATGTATCTATTGCCTCCTGATGTAGTCACTTTCATGGGTCCACATACGTCAGTATGCACCAAATCAAGTGGTTTTTCGCTTTTCATCTCACTTTCTTTTGGAATAGATATCCTTGTGGCTTTGGATTTTATACAACATTCACATCTTATGGTAATTGAGCAATCTGGTATCTTTAAATCTTTTGTCAATTCTTTTCTCTGCAGTTCCCTTATACTGTCTGGGTGTCTATGTCCTAGACGTCTATGCCACATGTGAATACAGTTTTTGTGATCATGTGTACATACCTACATCTGTTCCTTTGGTTTGTCAAAATGATATAATTGTTCATCTGCCTTGACTTTGGTTATCATCTTGTTTCCTGCAATAATTGCGCACTCATTGTCTTTGAATTTTACTGTAAGTCCTTTTGCTGTTAAACGTTTCACAGATAATAATCCGCCTTCCAATTTTGGAACATACAACACATCCTGTACAAGTATCTTTGAATCTTGTCCGAACTTGTTTGAACAATTTAGCATACCATGTCTGATACCTTCTGCGGTTATTTTGCTTCCATCTGCAAGATAAATGGCTTCTTTCTTATTTAAATCAAGATTAGTAAAGAAATTCTTGTCACCTGTCATATGACTCATTGCTCATGAATCAATAAACCAACCAAGTGATGATTTCTTGTCTGTTATTTTGAATGTGCCATTCCAATTATTCTCACACGAATCGGGAATTGTGTTTTTTACTTTCTGTGTATGCTTTTTATGTTGTAATTTTTGTTGTTCTGCTTTCCATATGGTACAGTCTTTCTTTAAATGACCTTTTTTCTTACATCTGAAGCATTCTCTTGTCTCTTTATTATAGGGCTTTTTTAAATTCTGTAGCTTTAAGAGCATTTTCACTGTCTTTTTCAGTAGAAGAATCATTGCTTTGTTCTTTTCTTCTCTGATATTCATCTATGAGTCTTGTTTTCACAAACTCTAATGTAATGTCAGTTTCTGGTCTTGTCTCTAGTGCATTTATTAAAGCAGTATATGAATCTGGTAAACTGCACAACAATATAGCTGCTAAATGGCTTTCTTTAATATCTTCACCAATAGATCTTAGCTGTGATATCACTTCCATAATAGAGAATATATGCTTCTGCATGTCACTGTCTGCACTTAGTCTCATACTGTAAAGCTTTCTTAATAAAAATAACTTGTGATTTAAGCTGGGTCCCTCATATAGCTTTCTTAATGCTTTCCACATTCCTTTCGCTGTTTTTTCATTTCTTATATGTATTGATTGAGCATCATCCACTAATAAGCTAATGGTGGCTCTCGCTTGTCTATTTTTCTTATCCCATGTCTGATTATCTTGATCAGGTCTATCTGTAGTGATTACTTCCCATAAATCACTTTAGACAATAACATCTCTACTTTGAATTTCCATAGCTGATAGTTCTCATCATTCAGTTTAGCTACTGTGAGTTTCAGTTCTGTGCTACTTGTCATTTTTAACTTATCTTACTTGTTTGGAGACTTGCACTGAAGAATTCGTCTGCATTTAGCAGGGTCTTGCTGAGAGTTCCAGTGTCCTGGGTATCTGGTATTCTTGGTTGGCTTGGGATCTTGGTGTCTGGATTCTCTGGTGTCTGGATTCTCTGGTGTCTGGGTGTCTGGATGTCTGGGCCCATAACCTGTTGCATAGCTTCTGAATCCACACCTTTGCAGTAGAAAACTTCACAGAGCAGGCTGCATGGGATAACAAGCTTTTACTTCTAACAGCATGAGGTAAAAGAATAATGCACAGTCATTTCAGCATTGCATCAGGAAACAGGAACAAAACGAAAGTGAAACTACAAGTGAGACTATTTCTTATAAAATACATTAAACAGAAGGAAACGTTACACAACATCGCCATCTATTGTCAGGTCAGCATAAAGTCCTCCTTTTACTTATAATAAGTCCTAATCTGTTGCATATGCCAACACAAATAACTTCCAGGCCCAAAGTCCCTGGACTTCTCTTGCACTTTTTACCTCAGCAATCTCACTTCACCTCGTCCCACACTGACTGAAAACGGGAATGTCACTACTACTGAAACCAGTTCTTATCCTCACCTTATCTTCTACTCTACAGTGCCCCCTACTGTACTAAACCCTATATTACCCCTTTCACTACATTTCCCTATCTCTAACCCTATTCCATAACTCCGTTTAATTTACATAAACATCATAACATTCCATACCATTAGATTACACTATTTTACACATACAACGTACCTGCTTTATGAGAAAGGAACATCAACAGATGCAGGGCATAACTTAGCCTGCCAACACACCCCTTACAGGTGTCTTGGTCAAAATCACCGTTGAGTCTGTTAGGTTTGGTTTAGGTTTACACTGGATAGTTGGGATAATGGCGTTACAATTTAGTTCTTTGTTGACAGATATTTGCAAAGATCTAGTTTGACAGGACTAATATTAACATATATAAGACAACTGGGTAATAGTGATGAGCCATATTTGCGCAACCTTCATATCTAAACTAGACAGAGACAGAGCTACGTCATTTTTTGTATTACTCCATCAAACCTGAAAATGATTCAGAAATCCCGGTAGACTGGATGACAGAAACATAATTGAGAAATCCCTATTATGCCAGAACTCATGCTCCACATACTTTTCTTCCTCAAGCAATATTAGCCAGACACCAATTTTATGGGAAACCTTTATCTGTTTCTTTCTGCAGTAAGCTACTCCAAAACAGCAACATTCTTGACAGAATTCCAGATTTCATGCGCAGTTCAGAACAAACAGGCCGATAACACTTTCTTCCAAAAAAATGTTTCCGAGATTACAAGGTCCTGTAGCTACTGATTTGGTCTGCAAAGATAGTTTCATTTTCTAATTAATTATTGTGTAGATTATTAAACAAGCATTTTTTGGCAAAATTTAGAAGTAAAACTGCTTGAAATGTCATAAAAATGTTGCACAACTTGAAATTGCACAAAAATTAGGAACTTTTGGTGTGTACAAGCATGACCTGCAAACTCATAATAATTTACACCATAAAAGTAGCGTAAATTACGAAGGAAGTGTATGAAAGCCCCTGCATGGCGCATATTTGTGGAGGTTGCACACAACTATTGAAAGATATGCAAAATTAATTCAAGAGGTGCATGCTCCTTAATGAATTAGCCACATCTTACTCCAGCATTGTGTTGATTATGACTGGTGTGCACAAAGCCTGTCTTAATGAATCGGGGTTACAGGTTAAATTCCCACAATGAGTTTTTGACGCTGCAAAAAATGCAGCGTCTTGCAGTTCAGCAATGTGATAGGATTTATCTCCATTTAGCTTTATTTTTACCTTTACCCTGTATAAACTGACCTGCAGTGTATATTCGAAATCCGTAACATGTCAATTTCTCTTGGGTACGCTGAGTTTTATGTGCAGCTTTCTCCAAAGAATTGGATTAAATTTGAAAAATCTGCAGGTTAAAAACGCACATGTATTTAGTCCGCACACGACTCTATCAACAAAGTTTTGTCAAAGTCAAATACAATGAAGTATCAAAGACAAAGACAAAACAGTTTTATATCAAATATGACAAACCAAAAAGAGACAAAAACCAGAGTGTTAAAAAACATAATAAAAAAACCTGGAAAAAATGGTCTGAAAAACAGAAGCAACCTAATTAGCTTGAGATGCAAAAAATCTGCAACAACAAAAACTCACCAAATACTCATTGTGTGACCATAGACTAAGGTTAAGTACCCACAATGCAATTTTGGTGAGTTTTTGACACTGTGTGTTTTCGCTGCAAAAAAAAAAGCAGCGTTTTAGGCTAAGTGCACACGTTCAGGATTATTCGCGTTTTTTGCGACAAAAAAACTTAAAAACGCATGAATTCAGCATCCTATTATTTAGAATGAATTCTGCTATTTTTGTGCACATGGTGCGTTTTTTTCCGCAAAAAAACGCATCGCGGAAAAAAAAGCAGCATGTTCATTAATTTCACGGAAAACTAGCGTTTTTCCTGCTATATTATTGAGCTAGAATGTTCAGGAAAAATTTGCGGTAAAAACGCGCAAAAAAACGCGCTGAAAAAGTCCGTTTTTGCTCAGGAATTTTCTGCAAACATTCCTGAACATGTGCACTTAGCCTTAAAATTCCAACCAAGTGTCTGGGATTTATAGAAAACTCATGCCCACTCTGATTTTTTTTTACTTAGCATGAACTGATCTGAGGTGCATGTTTGAAATGCACAACATGTAAATTTCTTTTGCCGGTAAGCTGAGTTTTTGGATTTTCCCCATAGATTTGTATTAGGAAACTCCACAGGTAAAAAATTAACATGTTTTATTAGTGCTTTTCTGCTATGGAAACATACTAAGAACGCATGTAATCCACACATGACTGTATAAATAATGTTTTGTCAAAGCAAAATACGAGGACATATCACTAATAAAGCAGCTTTATTTAAAGGGAACCTGTCACTAGAAAAAAAAAACGCTATTAGGCCTCATACTCACTTGAGCCAAAAATGGATGATATTCAGCCGATAAAAAATCGGATTCAAATCTGACAAATGTTATTCAATAGGTGACATCTCATTTTTTTTTCTCAGCCGAAATCGGTGTGAGAAAAAAATCACAACATGCTGCGATTTGATGCGAATTTGGCATGATAATCGCCAATGCAAGTCAATGGGTGCGAGAAATCATCGCACAGCACTCGCACCATGCGAGTGCTGTCCGATTTATATGCATTGGTGTCCTTTGAAAAGCCGGCAATTCATCCCCGGCTACTGTAAAATCACACTGACAGCTCACAAAACACTAGATACATACACATAGAATACATATACATGCCTACAAGTAGTATTCAACCCCCTGCAGATTTAGCTGGTTTGATAAGATGCAAATAAGTTAGAGCCTTCAAACTGCAAACGAGAGTAGGATTTATTAACAGAAGCATAAATCTTACAAAACAAAAAGTTATGTTGCTCAGTTGAATTTTAATAAATTTTAAACATAAAAGTGTGGGTCAATTATTATACAACCCCTATGTTTAATATTTCGTGGAATAACCCGTGTTTGCAATTACAGCTAATAATCGTCTTTTATAAGACCTGATCAGGCCGGCACAGGTCTGTGGAGTTATCTTGGCCCACTCCTCCATGCAGATCTTCTCCAAGTTATCTAGGTTCTTTGGGTGTCTCATGTGGACTTTAATCTTGAGCTCCTTCCACAAGTTTTCAATTGGGTTAAGGTCAGGAGACTGACTAGGCCACTCCAACACCTTGACTTTTTCCCTCTTGAACCAGGCCTTGGTTTTCTTGGCTGTGTGCTTTGGGTCGTTGTCTTGTTGGAAGATGAAATTACGACCCATCTTAAGATCCTTGATGGAGGAGCGGAGGTTCTTGGCCAAAATCTCCAGGTAGGCCGTGCTATCCATCCTCCCATGAATGCGGACCAGATGGCCAGGCCCCTTGGCTGAGAAACAGCCCCACAGCATGATGCTGCCACCACCATGCTTGACTGTAGGGATGGTATTCTTGGGGTCGTATGCAGTGCCATCCAGTCTCCAAACGTCACGTGTGTGGTTGGCACCAAAGATCTCGATCTTGGTCTCATCAGACCATAGAACCTTGAACCAGTCTGTCTCAGAGTCCTCCAAGTGATCATGAGCAAACTGTAGACGAGCCTTGACATGACGCTTTGAAAGTAAAGGTACCTTATGGGCTCGTCTGGAACGGAGACCATTGCGGTGGAGTACGTTACTTATGGTATTGACTGAAACCAATGTCCCCACTGCCATGAGATCTTCCCGGAGCTCCTTCCTTGTTGTCCTTGGGTTAGCCTTGACTCTTCGGACAAGCCTGGCCTCGGCACGGGAGGAAACTTTCAAAGGCTGTCCAGGCCGTGGAAGGCTAACAGTAGTTCCATAAGCCTTCCACTTACGGATGATGCTCCCAACAGTGGAGACAGGTATGGCCAACTCCTTGGAAAGGGTTTTGTACCCCTTGCCAGCCTTGTGACCCTCCACGATCTTGCCTCTGATGGCCTTGGAATGCTCCTTTGTCTTTCCCATGTTGACCATGTATGAGTGCTGTTTACAAGTTTGGGAAGGGTCTTAAATAGTCAGAAAAGGCTGGCAAAAGAGATCATTAATCCACACATGTGAAGCTCATTATTCTTGGTGCCTGAACTACTTCTTAATACTTTAGGGGGACCAAACAGAATTCTTGTGGTTTGAGGGGTTGAATAATAAATGGCACTCTGAATTAACTTTTAACGTTTTTAAAAAAAAAATAAAAAAAATTAAAAAAAAAATTTTTGCTGCAGTGCATTTCCCACTTCCAGGCTGATCTACAGTACAAATGTCACAATGCCAAGTTAATTCCGTATGTGTCAACCAGCTAAATCTGCAGGGGGTTGAATACTACTTGTAGGCACTGTATATATATATATATACATGTCATTGTGGCACATACATATATATATATTTATAGTTCATACACTTCTACATAGTATAATAGCCGTTAATTCAATTACCGGCTTTTGTGAAATGACAGAACCCGACATGAAATGACACATGGTTTACATACAGTTAACCATGTCATTTCATGTAGTTTGATATATGGTTTTAACTTTCAATTACGTGAGTGTATGTGTGCTAAATTGCAGACATGTAGGGGTTAATTAAAGGTGTAAATTCGTTGAAAAAAAATGCGTGGGCTCCCGCTGTATTTTCTCCACCAGACAGACAAAGCAAGCGAGCGGGGGCAAATAATAATAGCCCAGGGAGGGTGCATTTATTTTGTGCCCCCTCGGCTACTAACATCTGGCCCCAGACACCCCAGAAAAGGCAAATCTATAATTAGATTAGCCCTTTCTGGCACTTTGTCCGTCTATTCCCATTGCCCTGTAGCGGTGGCAAATGGGTTAATAAGGGGTTAAAGCCACCTTGCAATTGAAAGGTGACTTTAAGCAAGGTTAATAATTGAGAGCTATCAATTAGACAACTATCATTTATTAATCCTATTGTATGAAAGAAAAATCAAACATACACATTTTAATAAAAAATCATTTTAATGAAATAATCAAACAGTTTTTGACCATCTTTTATTTTCCTGCTAAAACCATTTCCTGTAATAAAAATAAAATATAAAAGCAAAATAATTCTTACCTATCCGATGCACAGTCAGGTCCCACGCTGTAATCCATCAGAAAGGGTTAACAGGTTACAGCTAGCAGGCAGCTTTATACACAGGAGATCTGTATATAGTGTGTATTGTACAGGTAATACAGTGATCACGGGTGACATTGTGCACGAGAGCTCTGTATATAGTGTCAATGTAGAGGTAATACAGTGATCACCAATGATATTACACACAGAAGCTCTGTATATAGTGTCAGTTTATAGGTAATACAGTGATAACCAGTGACATTATACACAGGAGATCTGTACACAGTGTCAGTGTACAGCTAATACAGTGATCACCAGTGACAGTATACACAGGAACTCTGCATATACTGTATGGTGCACAAGTAGGTAATACTGTGACTCCCAAGTGACATTATACACCAAGCTCTCTATATTGTGTCAGTGTACAAGTAATACAGTGATCACTAGAGATGAGCGAACTTGTTTGGAAAACGTTCGCCAATCTCAAGTTAGATGACAGGAGGGGTGGTAAGATGTCAGTGTGGTGGCAGGTTGTATTTTTTTTTTAATTAACTTAATGTCTGGAGATTTCTGCAGCCAATCAGGCCACATGTCCCTCTCTATATAAAAAGTGGACATTTCAGAATCTGAATAGTTTGTGCTGTTAATAGTGTGGTCCAGCCAAGAGTCCATATTTTAGAATCTAAATCTTTTCTGCTAATAATGTGGTCCAGAAACCAGGTCACATTTCTGAATCTAAATCATTTCTGCTAACAGTGTGGTCCAGACACCAGGCCACATTTCTGAATCTAAATCCTTTCTGCTAACAGTGTGGTCCAAATACCAGGCCACATTTCAGAATCAAAATAATTTCTGCTAATAGTGTGGTCCAGACACCAGGCCACATTTCTGAATCTAAATCATTTCTGATAATAATGTGGGCCAGACACCAGACTATATTTCTGAATCTAAATCATTTCTGCTAACAGTGTGGTCCAAACACCAGGTCACATTTCAGAATCCAAATCCTTTCTGCTAACAGTGTGGTCCAGACACCTGACCATATTTCTGAATCTAAATCCTTTCTGTTAATAGTGCGGTTCAGACACCAGGCCACATTTCAGAATCTAAAGTTGTTATGCTAATAGGGTGATCCAGCCAGGAGTCCACATTTTAGAATCTAAGTCATGTGTTCTAATAGTGTGGTCAAGCCAGGATTCCACATTTCAGAATCTAAATAGCTTGTGCTAATAGTGTGACTAGCCACAAGTCCACATTTCAGAATCTATATCATTTGTGCAAATTGTGTGGTCCAACCAGCAGTATACATTTCAGCACATAAATCCTTTGTGCTAATTGTGTTGTCAATCCAGGAGCCCACATTTCAGCCACCTGGTTTGCACCGTTTCCATACACTGCCTTCCCTGCCACAAGGTTCAGTGGAGACAGCCATTGCTCAGACTTGGCCTGGACAGCTGTCCACAACTCTTAAGTTGTTTGAGTGCAATCTCCAAGACATATTAAGTTAAACACTGTCTGATTGTGGTGAGCCCTGGCTGCGCAGTATGGTGGTGACTGCACTGTTGGAACACGTGTCTCATTAAGGGAGAGGTTCAGGGCACAGGTGGAGGCCCTAGATGAGATGGAGGAGGCAGAATCAGTGGCAGACGTGTTAGTTACAGAGATTTGTCCGGCAAGCCTTGGGGATTCCAAAACTTGGTGTCTATTTCACCATTCCTTAGTGTGTAGTGGTTGAGTTCTCCAATCCCTTGCATGTAATGGTTTAGTTCGCTAATGATAGGTGTTTAGTAGTTTAGTTCTTCAACCCCTGATGTTTAGTAGTTTAGTGCCCCATCTTCTGGTGAGTAATGGTTTAATTCTCCATCCCTTCATATCTAGTGGTTTAGTTCACATCCCTTGGTGTGTAGGAGTTTAGTTATCCAACCCTAGGTGTTTAGAAGTTTATTTCTTCAACTGCTGTTGTCTAGTAGTTTAGTTCTCGATCCTCTGATGTGTAGTGGTTTAGTTCTCCATCCCCAAGCACACTGAAAGCCTTGAGGATTTCAAAACTTTTGGAGCAGACCCTTCCCCGCCTGCCTCCACCAGAGTCACCCAGTGCTCAGTCACCGAGATGTAATGCCCCTGGCCATGCTTGCTCATCCAGGTGTCAGTGGTGAAATGCACCCTGGCAGACATAATTTTTTTCAAGGAACGGGTGATGTTGTCTGTGATATGCTGGTGCAGCGAAGGCACAGCTTTCCTAGAGAAGTAATGCCGACTGGGCAACTGGTATTCGGGGTCTGCAACGCCATCAGCTTTTGGAAAGTTTCTGTATGCACCAGGCAGAAAGGCAACAGTGAGATTCCCAGACTAACGCATGTTGATCGCACATATGGCGTTTCATGCATATAGTAGTCAAATTATTGCAATTTTTGCCTCTACTGAGTCTTTTTTTTACAAAGTTGTCAGACAACGTGATTTGGGTCCTCCTTTTTGGTCTCAAAAAAGGCGCAGGCTAGACAACCTTTGCCGCCCATGTGAACTGCAGACCCGTGACCGCTGCTAGCCACAGCCATATTTGTGGCTGAGCATGCAGTGTTTGTTGTGGTTGCATCACTCCGTGTCGGTGCGGCAAACCACAATGTAACCTCCTCATCTTCCTCCTCCTCCACCTCCTTTGCTGAGATACTCAGCTGCGTGCCTTTGGGTTCACAGCAAGTGGGATCCACAACCTCATCATCATCCTCTCTGCTCTCCGACTTCTTCCCCAGAGTCATCCTCCTCCTCTTCCTGCCCTGAAAGCACAGTACAATCTGCATGGACCTCAGGTATCTGAGTCTCATCAGAATCACCTCCACCCCGGGAGTAAACGTCTGGTGATGAGTATCTGACTTCTGCTTGGACCCTGCTTTGTCCGGCCTTCAATCCAATTGAAAAAAAATTTGGGCATTGGTGCAGATGTTTTCCTCCTCTTGAGTCTGTGAATCTTTGGAGCAGACCTCTGATGCCCATGGAATAGAATGTGTGAACACCTCTCCAGACTTGCCCATCTGTGTTTCCCCATAGTCAGTCGGGGAGTTGGAGAGTTGTGACGGGGGAAACAAGGGTAATTGGGGTGCCACCTTTGAGGACTGTACTTTGTGATGTTAATGTGAAGGAAGAGGAGGAGAGGCCACTTGATGCAGTGCTTGCCATCCACTGGAGCACATGCTCTTTCTGGCCCTCACAAGGTGTAGATGAGGGCGTCCCACAAGCTCGCTGCCTTGGACTCTCATTTCTCCTTCAAAACACATATCCATGCACTTTCCACTTCCTGCCAACTACAACTCAAACATATTTCCCAGATCCATATATTCCTTAATCAAGAATCTGCAAAAAAAAACCTAGTCCATGCACTCATCCTCTCCCGCTTTGACTACTGCAACCTCCTGCTGTGTGGCCTCACTTCTAACTTTCTTGCGCCCCTCCAATCTATCCTAAACTGTTATGAATGTGCTAAAAATGGTTTCTGAGCAGAGACTCCCTCTGGTGGTTACTGACAGTACTGAACCTTTCAGCGAGGAATGGCAATCTGGGATCACGGACTAGTCTGATATAAGGGAGGTTCCCTCCCATGATGGTTGCCGGTGATCAATTGTTCTTGTCTCAATTGTGGTTCCTGGTTCATTTGGAAGCTTGCTGAGTCTTGCCTGCATCTTCTGCTATCAGATAAGATATTTTCTGCTTTTATTTTTGTGCTTGCTTTTTGCATTGTTCCCTGCACTTCTGTGGAGGTCAGCCAGGTCCCCTCCGGGGGCTTGTGCTCCTCTCAGTTTATCTGGAGCCACTGTTGTTTGTTCATTTGCTTTTTCCTGTTTTTTCAGTGGCTGCAGCTTAGTTTTGTTACACCAGAGAACTGATTTAGGTGGTAGAGGTCGTGTGATCTCAGGTGTTTTTGCAATCAGTAGAGTTGGTATTTTTTAGGGTTTTTTTGGATTGCAGTGAGTATCCTTTCCTGTACTTTTCTGTCTAGACAGATTGGGCCCCAGCGTTTGCTCATTCTATTTTCTGTCTCCCGTCACTTGTTGACCCAGAAGAGGTACAGGAGCCTGTAACTCTTGAGTATGCTTCTCCATTGAACCTAGGCATGACCCTGTCATCGCCCACTCAACCTGACTCCACTACCCAATCTGACTTACGCCACACAGAACGGACAACAGCTGGAATACCACCCAACCGTTATGAACAAGACCAATTTATTTGGCAGTGAATCATCCAAGAGATGGAAAAGTGTCAATGTTTACTACAGAAACTCTCGCCCGTGTAAAGGCGGGCTAAAGGAGAGGGCAAGTGTAAGGAGGAAGACCGGGCCATGGGTACTTGTTCTGTTCCGGGTCCGGAACTGTCGGGGCTGTCTCCTCTGTTGTCCGGGGGAAAGCATAAGGGACTGGACAGACCTTTGCACCTGGAAGTAGGGGGCGTGGCTAAGCTGCAGCACCGACAGCGAGCACGTATGCAGTCAGTCTTGGCGGGAACAGGCAGCGCGCAGCAGGGAGAGAAGAGTGCTCCGTCCCTTGAGCACCTGTTACTGCGCAGGCCTGCATTCATGTATCCCTGCTGCCACTAGCGGGGACTGGAGAGAAAGACATGCAGTGTGCCCGGCAGTTACTAGAGAGCAAGGTGCCATTCGCTCTGCGCCCGTGAATACAGCGCATGTGCCACCTAAGAGAGTCTGGGTGTGGGACAAATGTTTGTGCCCTGATTTGCCAGTGTATATTTACTGGGCTATGTGGGACCTGGACATTGCTGTGGCCTGCACAATCTCAGCCTCATCAATTAATGGACTAAGGGCTTAGCGGAAGGTACACTACACTAGCCACTAAGGAAACTCAATGTCTCCAAAAACTCAATATAAACAGCACAAAAAGGCAGCAGCACTCACCTGCCCAGATCTCAGAACAAATGCACTACAGGGTGCAGCCAGCACATAAAGCAAGATGTTAGCAGCACAGGTGCAAAATACCAGATTAAACAGCCACTCTCCACATACCCATTCAAGGAGGGGTTGACTGCTCAGTATACAATTGCACAATAGAGGCCCGCATAGGGTGCCGTTCACACAAGGATACTGCACAGCGTCTGGTTCACAGCCTATTAGTTACGCCCCTACTATTCGACTAGGCGGGCTGGCCAGCACACTCTCCATGCGCACCAGTGTGAACACCCCTCATGCAAGACCAAAACGTGCTTGGGCTTCGCTGCACCCCGAAAAATAAAGTGCAAAAAAAAAACAAAAATAGTGGGGTATTAGTTAATATTTTGGCCAAAATACGTAAGCTTGTAATCTGCGCCAAAGGTCCCCACGCTTACAAGTACCTACACTACACTACACTAGCCACTAAGGAAGCTCAATGTCTCCAAAAACTCAATACAAACAGCACAAAAAGGCAGCAGCACTCACCTGCCCTGATCTCAGTACAAATGCACTACAGGGTGCAGCCAGCCCAAAAAGCAAGATGTTAGCAGCACAGGTGCAAAATACCAGATTAAACAGCCACTCTCCACATGCCCATTCAAGGAGGGGTTGACTGCTCATATACAATTGCACAATAGAGGCCCGCATAGGGTGCCGTTCACACAAGGATACTGCAGTGTCTGGTTCACAGCCTATTAGTTACTCCCCTACTATTTGCTCTGCGCCCGTGAGTACAGCGCACGTGCCACCTAAGAGAGTCTGGGTGTGGGACAGACGTTTGTGCCCTGATTTGCCAGTGTAAATTTGCTGGGCTATATGGGACCCGGACAGTGCTGTGGCCTGCACAATCTCAGCCTCATCAATTAATGGACTAAGGGCTTAGCGAAAGGTACCAGAGACCGACCGCTGCTGCCAGAAAACGGATCATCGTTGCTCACAGGACCTCATTAGACAAGCATCGTGCCAGCCATTGTTGGCGCTATTGTCTGCTCAGCAACATTCACAGCCTGAGAAACGACTGACAGGATAAATTAATGGTTCGCCCGCCAGGGCAGTGGGGATATTCGGTACCGGGCCAGCTTCTTAAAGGGGCAGTGCCACGGCAGCAGTGACCCAGCCTGTGGCCCTGGGCGTCCAATAAAAGGGGAGATGATGGAAAGGGAAATAATAGAGTTTGTAATAAAGTGTTCGTGACTCCACCCGTGGTATTCGGTCAGGGGACCGACGCTGCAATGCAGATCTTCTGGGATGGTGATGGGGCAGTGGATCGCCCGCCAGGGCAGTGGGGATACTCGGTACCAGGACCTCATTAGACAAGCATCGTGCCAGCCATTGTTGGCGCTATTGTCTGCTCAGCAACATTCACAGCCTGAGAAACGACTGACAGGATAAATTAATGGTTCGCCCGCCAGGGCAGTGGGGATACTGGTACCGGGCCGCTTCTTAAAGGGGCAGTGTCATGGCAGCATTGACCAGATCCGTGGCCATGGGCATCCAAGAAAAGGGGATATGATGAAAAGGGATAGTAAAGAATTTGTAATAAAGTGTTCGTGATGCCACCTGTGGTATTCGGCAATAAAGATGTTAGCTGAAGCTACAGATTCAGTCCACTGGGACAGTTGTTGATGCAGCAGAGTTGGTGCAGCCCTCCACAGGCAGGGCTCTGTCCCAGGGCAGTTAAAATGATAATGGTGATGTTGGAGGTGAGTGTGGTGCAGGGTAGGTGACGCAGGAATAATTTAGAATACACAGCGGGGTGCAGTTTCCAATGCTTTACTCACAGTTCTTGTGTACACAGATGCCCACTTGGTGCTGCATCCTCCAGGTGAGGTGTCCAGCAAACTCCCAGGTAGATCAGGATACACCTTTCCAAGACTCTATTCAATATGTTCCTTTCCTGGCCATCTCACTGTGGTGACTTTCCGCCCTTCCTGTCCAACACCTTACAGTCAGTGTCCCGAGCCAGCAGCCGCGGACCCTGTCAGGTAACGTCCTCTCTACGTCCCATTGCTCCTATATGGCTGCCTTTTCTGCGAAAATAACTGTGTCTGTGACTGAAGCACCTACAGGTGCCACTGCCTCCGGCTTGCTAGCTGAGTCTGGTGATTTCTCCACTAGACTCAGGGGCCGGTACCCCACTGCGACCTGGTCCCTCCACTACTGGATCAGGCCCCACAGATGGATTGCTCACTATCCGTGCCCCTAGGACCCCTTCTGTACTTCCGGGAGCTTCCTTTTGTCTCTTTCCTACTACTACCTTTCTGCATCAAGAGACAAGCTCCTCACAGCTTGAGCTCCCCTACTGTTCTGATTCTACAGTCTCGTTCCCACTCTCTAAGCTCCACCCCCTTCCTTTTACCTTCTATACCCACTTTCCCAACACCCTTTACTACCCAGCCTGGGATGAGCCCATCCTCCCGTAGGGTACATCCAGGGTGCCCTGTTGCAATAGTCTGTGTTGGGTGCAGGTGTTAGAATCCTGGGTGGTGCTCCCTCCTTACCTGAGAGTGGGGTACCACACCTCTGGATGAGGTGCAGTACCTCTGTGGTGACTGGACCCTCAGGGGCACCACAGCAGCAAAGATGGTTAAGCTCTCCACATGTAAGCTTATCCCAGGGCAGTAGGTTATTTAAGGTGATGTTGGCAGTGAGTGTGGTGCAGGGCAGGTGATGCAGGAAAGATTCAGAAGACATATCAGAGTGCAGTTTCCTTTACCTTTTACTGAGCAGTGCAAGTACAGTCTGGAGCTCAGGTTACAGATGGTTCTAGAGCCAGTCAGCTTGAAAGCAAGATGGGAATCTCCTTAGTCAGGTGGGTTGTGAGGCCTCCTTTCTAGCGCTATTCTCTGAGGTACTTGCTGCTGTAAACTCTATTCAAGTCCCTCTCTCTGGCTAATGCTTAGGTAGAACTCCACTCGCATGACAGGCACCTGAAGCCTACTTCAGGGATCGCTCCTGTCTGGCTTCTCCAGCTCACACGTGCTGCTGTGTCATCGAGTATCAGTTGGGGACAGAGAATCTGCAGTCATCTGCCCTCTGGATTATGCTGCTGGGGCTTTAGTACCCACGCAGCCTCGGGCTCCGGTGCCGGGTCACTGGCGCTCAAGCCTGGGGTGAGTTCAGCTACAGCTCCTATCACCTGCTCCTTTCCACACGTCCTCTCTCAACTCTGTTCAGGCTCTAAAGGTACTGCCACACTAAGCTATCCCGCTAGCGATCTCGTTAGCGTTGCATACTAATGAGATCGCTAGCGGGATTGTTTCTATATCGCTAAATGCGGCCACATTTAGCGATATAGTTAACGACGCTATCGCCGTTAGCGATCTTCTTACGACTTTAGCGGTACAAAGTACCGCTAATCGCAAGAAAGTGTCACCAGCGATTAGATACTTACCCCGCGGAGCGCCGACGGAAAATAGGTCCGAACGTTCAGCGACGAGCGAGATCACAGCAGAAGCTCGTCGCTGAAGCTGCCGCATGAACAATATCGCTAACGGATCGCTAAATAGTGACGTTTTTTAGCGATCCCGTTAGCGATATTGTTTAGTGTGGCATACCCTTACTCCTCACTAGCTTCTTGCTTCTGACCAAAAAGAGCAGCTCCCTGAAGTCGGGTTTGAGCTCCCCCTGCTGACCTGGAGCAGTAACTGTGTTGTGTGTTGGAACTACCTTTTAAGGGGATTCCTTCTTTGCTTCCAGGCATGACATCACTCCCCCTGGAGGGAGGCAAGGCCATTGTGGCAACTGAACTCCTAGGGTGCTACATTAACTCAAACCAACTGCTGTTACTTTATTCACCTTTATTTAACCTCGCATATTCTTTGCCATTGAACTGTTTATTCCCCCATTTAACTGTTTACTCCCTCATACAACTGCTTGTCTCTGGAGTATCCCATTGTTAAATTAAAGTTTTTAACCCTTGCTCTGCCTCTTGTGCCTCACTGAATCAACCTGCTCACACACATGAATGGCCAATTTAGTATTCTCAATTTTTCTAACATGGGAAAAGCTGGGGCAAAAACATTCATCCGATTTATGATGAGCCATGACGTTCCTTAATCCTGAAGTCTTACTCCAGTCTCGGACTAATACAAAGGTATTCTTAATGTGGGTTCCCTAGAAGGTCACTGAGGCTAACCAAACTCAAAATAACTAATAGAACAAAAAAGCAGAAAAAGAGCATAGAGTAAAACCCAAAACACAAGTATATTATGCCCCAAATCCTTTATTAATTAACATATATACTTGTGTATAAGCCGAGATTTTCTGCACATTTTTTTGTGCTGAAAATGCCCCACTCAGCTTATACATGAGTCATTGTGCAGAAAGCAAGCGGGGAGGGGGAGCGGCAGAAGCCGGCGGCTGTGACATCATGCTCACCCTCCCCGCGCCATCGCTGAATGCCCCAGGGTCTCCATTGTCCCGGTTTCCTGCAGCTCTCCTGTGCTGAGCGGTCACATGGTACCGCTCATTAAGGTAATCAATATGCATGCGTCTCCACTCCCATAGGCGTGTAGGCGTGAAGCGCATATTCATTAACTTAATGAGTGGCACCACGTGACCGCTCAGCACAGGAGAGCTGCAGGAGGCCGGGACAACGGAGACGCAGGTACGTGCAGCAACGGCTCGAGGAGGGTGAGTATGACAGGAGAGGACGGGGGAGTACAGAGGAGGACAGGGGGCACAGAGGAGTATGGGTAAGCATGGAGGAGGATGGGGGAGCAGAGGAGGATGGAGGAGCGTGGAGTAGCATGGGGAGCACGGATGAGAACGGAGGAGGATGGGGGAGCACGGAGAAGGACGGGGGAGCACGGAGGAGGACGGGGCAGCACGGCAGAGGACAGGGGAGCACAGGTGAGCACGGGGAGCATGGAGGAGGAGGCAGGAGGATGGGGGAGCACGGAGGAGGATAGGAAGCCGAGCCATACATAAAAGGATGGGACTGGGGGGAGCCGAGCAATACATAGAAGGATGGGACAGGGGGAGCTGAGCCATACATAGAAGGATGGGATGGGAGGAGCCACACAGATCAGGACAGGGATGAGGGGACAATGCAAACCCAGCATATACTCGAGTCAATAAGCTTACCCAGTTTTCCGTGGCAACATTAGGTGCCTCGGCTTATACTCGTGTCGGCTTATACTCGAGTGTAACCGGTAAGCAAAATAAGTAATACATCTTATACTATAAAACAGTACTAGGGCCTGTATACTAGTAGTGAAAACATTGCATAGCAAACCTGGATCAGGTACATATATGTATGAAGAGCACGGTCTTCATAACGGATATCTTAATTGTATTAAAGGAGAATATCCATTAAATTACACCAGTATCGTACAGGTCAGGAATAAAAGCAATTCAATGCTGACTTACATTGAGACTGGTTTCCCAATGTATGTTTCGCCCTTTATCGTCAGGGGACATGTTAGCTGTGGTGTTCGTTACTCCTGTCTCTGACTGGAGTAAGATTTCTAGTGCAGCACTTGCAGGCCCACCCCACTTGTCAGTCTCTCCTGATTCATTAAGGTGTATGTGCTTCCTAATGAATCAGGTACCTCTGACTCCAGCATATTTCCATCAAAACTGACGATGTTCATGCTGGTCTTGATTAATCAGGGCCTGAATACCTATAATTAACATGGCAGCAATAATAAGGAGATAGTACTTGTACATGTGAGGGTCAAGTAATGGGTCTTTTGTTCATTTCTGTCTGCTATGCAATTCTTGCATAATTGGTGACCTCATTGTAAGTGCATTCTGTGAATAAAAACCATATAATCACGTATTGATCTCCTGCAGCTCTGTACCACTACCAAGGTCTCTCGTTGATGAACTGTCTTCCTCTTCAACATGGACAACACATAACCTCTAGAGTCAATCACTGGCTACAGCTGTTGTGTTCGTGAATAACAATAGACGGCTTAGTCAACATTTGCATATGTGTTGTAATTTCTGTTTCAATATACTGTACAAACAGAAAAACAAAAATAACAGAAGGGCCATATCCATCAAATGGCAGCTAATGTGGTCTTTGGGGTTTATTTTATGCTATCCTTCACACAAAAGGACAGCATGCTTCACTTAATTATCTAGCAGAAATTGTGGAAGCTAGGACACTATGCTGATGGAACCTCAAGCCAAGAGCGATAAAACATGGCTCATACCATTACTTGTGTCGTAAATTGGGCAACAGTGTCTGCATAAAAAAGTCTGCTTCTTCAAATATTTTAATAGGATCACCAGTGTTGTTGAAAGGTTTAGTAATGTTTCCATGTTTAAATAGCAATATCTTAACACTATTATACTTATGCATTACATATTTGAATTCATGCGAATTACATACTCTCATTAGCTAAATACTCCTCAAAACTACTAAATGAAGCGATTTTACTCTGCTGAAAAATATGTAGAGTAAACTTCTGTTTTTTTTGTCTTTCGTAGGATAATCTCTACATACACATAATTATTGGCCAGCTACTAGTGTGCAGAATTATTATGCAACCAAATGAAAAACATACATTTTCTCATCTCAATTCATTATTTTCATCTGTTAAAGTTAGAATAATAACCAAACAACTGAAAATGTACAAAAAATATATTTCTCACATTAAAAATGTCAGTGACCATTATAGCCACCCTTCTTTTCAATCACCGTCAAAAGCCTTCTATCCATGAAGTCAATCAGTTTCTTAATGTGATGATGATCATCTTTCTGGGCAGCACCAACTAGTGACTCACAAACACTGTTCAGAGAGGTGTATTCCTTTCCTCCATCGTAAGTTTTCACTTTAAAAATGACCCAAAGTGTCTGGAATCTGTGCAGGGTGAAGCAAAATATTAAGACTACCAATGCATTCTGTAGCAAAATGTGCTTCCCAGTGTCAGAAAGACTGGTCTGAGTCACAACTGTCCACCAGAATAATGACCCAAAATATCCAAGAATGGCTAAGATAAGAGCAAAGCTTTCGATGATTCCAAAGTGGCCTCTATGAGCCCTTATCTAAATCCTATTGAATATCTGTGGAAGAAGCTGAAAGCTGCAGTCTGGAGACGGCACCGTTCACACCTGGAGCAGTATGCTCATGAGTAGTGGTCCATAATACCTAATTTTCAAATTATTTCAATGACTGATGTGGGTTTGTTTTCCTTTTTTCCTTACTTAATAGAGGGGTGCCAACAATTTTGTCCATATTTGTGTGTTTGTGATTGATAAACCTTTTGGTTTATATAATTGAATAAGTATAGGCCATTGAACCATCATGGTATAATTGTGCCTCCTATATACAGTACATTATTAAACAACACTTCTCAACAATGAAATTGCAACACTAAGACAGAAAGGAGAGGAAATAAGATAATTACAGGATCCATAGATATTTGGATCATATTCAGATGATGAAAATTGGCATTAAACATCTCAATTTATTTAGTATTATAAGCACCACACGCAGAAATACCTGCACTTTCATGCATTGGCATGGTATCAATGAGGTTATTAATGCCACATTAAATGCATTTGGGCAAGCAAGTTATTAAGGTGTGCTACTAGAAACTCCCTTTGAAATTGCCAAAAAATGACGTCCGAGCTGTGCTGAGTTTGAGACTAGTCTGGAGACTATGTGGGTCATGGTAGCACACTTAAGCCATGCAAACTGCTCACAGTAGCACAAGCAACATGCGGATGTAAGGGGGTCAGGGCCTAGCCCTGTAAATGTTGATACTACCGTTTACCTGTTCATATTGTCATATGTGAATGTCCCGTATGTTCGTATCTTTGTATATTGTGTAAGCTACAGTATATATACGTGTTCCTTACCATATCATGATTTACAAGTGAGGGACAGTGCAATTAATAAGAAGGACACAAGATGGGGGCACTGAGCGCATTCCTGGTAGAGCACACTTGTAGGACACTAAAGGGTTAAGTAGAGAAGTGTCAGCCGGGAACTAGGGTAGGGATTTCCTGGAGATAGTCAGTCAGGGGTGGACCCTGTTGCTGCTCGGATGTCCCTGGTCCTGAGGCACGTAGCTGACACACGAAGAGTAAAGTGTGTATGGTATTGGCAGCAGTAGTGAAGCCAGTGAATGAGTCACTGTGGAAACATCAGGGGCGCAAGTGTACACATGGGATTTTAAACTCCTGGAGGTATAGTGCATATAGTGATTGTTAACCTGTTGATTTTCTTAGGCACTTATTGTTCAACACGATTTTTGCACTTTATTACTGGCACTTGGCTTGTTATTTTTTCAGCATTTGCACATTTGGGTATTTATGTACCCCTTCGTTTATTTGTTCTTACACTGCATATTCTCACTTTTAATGATTTTTCACATGTATGATATTTACTATTTTATCTAAGGGGTTTTTCATTTTACTATTTATGTACCATACTTCTTATGTATCTGGTTGTGTACACATTATGATTTTAATTTTTATATAAATTTTATTGTATTGCTCTTTTGCCATTATAAATAAATAAATTATCTTTATTAGATTATTCCTTGTCTGGTATTTTTCTTCTTCTAGTTCTGTCTTGGTTTTGGTTTTACTAAATGTCAGCCAAAGTATGGGGCTGAAGAAGTAGAGAAGCCAGCGGAAGAGCCACTGTGGGAACGTCAGCAAAAGTGTGAGTGCTGAAGTGTGGGCCACCAGTAAGTACTCGGGCAGGATAACCAGAAGGGGGTGGACGACCTAGTAGATGTGTATTTCCGTGTCTGGACTGAAGTCGGTTACAGGGAAAGAGATCAAAGTACCGTTTTCATCTGGCTCCCCGTCCCGCAGTTACTTTATGGTCCATTCTGGTGTAGCTGAAGAAGCTAAGCGGAGCTGTAGAAGATGTATTGCTTGTACCGTGTCAAACGTGCTAATGATATTTTGGATGTGCTGTGTCCGGAGGAAAATAAAGCTGATTTGTTTGAAGTTATCCTGGGCTCAGACTCCAATTCTTTGAACTGCGAGACGGATGAGGAAAACACCAGGGATGAAGCAGTTGCCAGCGCAGTAAGTACAGATAGCGCTGATGAGTCCACCCCCGACTATGGTATTACACGGACTGGCATTGTTTTGTTTAAAAATGGCTCTTTTGGCACTCTGGATAAATGTCTATACCACTGGTTCCACTACCAAATCAATGAATGTTAGTGTGTCAGGAAGTAAGGCTACAAGAGGCTGGCTACCATTCATTATGTCCCCCTACATCGTAACCCCAGGAGTGGGACCAATATAATGTTTACTCCTGAAGGCCTCTTTATGGTGCTTTTCACATTGTTTCCAGACCAATTTCTGACTATCATTGCATCCAAGACAAAAGTGGGAATCATTGCTAAAAAGGATACCCTCTTTAAAGAGTTTGATAATCCTCTCCTTTGTTTCAATTGACATATCTTGTGTTGGAGGCATGATTCATGTCAGTCCACTTGGTGCAACAGCTCTCCAAGGGGTGATCACTCCTTTTTAGATGCAGACTAACGAGCAGATCTAATTTGATGCATGTGTTAGTTTTGGGAATGAAAATTTACAGGGTGATTCCATAATTTTTTCCCTCAGAATTGAGTGATTCCATAATTTTTCCTCTATGCTTGGTTAAATAAAATAACCATTACTGACTAGCACATTATTTGTTCTTGATTTCTTTTAATGTTTCTTAAAGCCAGAAAGTTCCCATTTGAAATGACTTCAGTTTTGTGCCATGTCTGTGATCTGTTTTTTTTCAACAAAATAAAACAACTGAATAAACATCCTCCAAGGCCAGTGATTCCATAATTTTTGCCAGGGATTGTACAAGAAAGACACATTTCACATCTCATATTTTCAGCACTGCCAACATCTACCCACAACCTGCACAAACTCCTTATCCTCATGATACCCCAATGCTGACCTGCTGCTACCTTTGTGTCCCTATTACTGCACCTGCTGGGTGGTTCTGTGTGCCCTTTAAATTCTAAAGCACCCCTCTGTGAAGGAAACCCCCGGTTTCTCCCACGTCACCAATGTGACGTAACTACACAGGCACAGCTCTCCGGCGCCCCCTTTGTCTCTCAGGTCAGTAAGGGAACTGCACCTAGAGCAAATGGCCGCCGGGGAGGATGTCCTGTTACCCACTGGGTATTCTAAGATTCGTGATCAGAGTAAAAGCATCAGCCCAAAACTAATTTTATGGTTTAATTGCCTTAAGGGCGCACTAGATAATTACAGAAATATACAGTAAGCTATACAACGTAATTACAGTGGATTTGCAGTCAGAGTAAAATACAACAATAATGGTACAAGGCTTAGAGGTATTAAGCTAGAGGTCAATGTTACCAGGCTGTAGGTTGCATGTGGGCGCCGGGAGCTCTGCGATCCACAGGTAAGAATCTTAGTTGTCAGACAGTCCCCAAAACGTGTGCCGCTGCTCCCTTGGCAGATCTGTCCCCTGTTCTTCTTAGATCAGCATCGTTTTGTTCTTCTGTGTGAATGGATTGAGTCTGCCAGCCGCTCACAGTTCTTAAA
>JARQOD010000006.1:115297767-115391273 GCA_033576555.1 Oophaga sylvatica
GGATTCTTCTTTGCTTCCAGGCATGACATCACTCCCCCCTGGAGGGAGGCAAGGCCATTGTGGCAACTGAACTCCTAGGGTGCTACATTAACTCAAACCAACTGCTGTTACTTTATTCACCTTTATTTAACCTCGCATATTCTTTGCCATTGAACTGTTTATTCCCCCATTTAACTGTTTACTCCCTCATACAACTGCTTGTCTCTGGAGTATCCCATTGTTAAATTAAAGTTTTTAACCCTTGCTCTGCCTCTTGTGCCTCACTGAATCAACCTGCTCACACACATGAATGGCCAATTTAGTATTCTCAATTTTTCTAACATGGGAAAAGCTGGGGCAAAAACATTCATCCGATTTATGATGAGCCATGACGTTCCTTAATCCTGAAGTCTTACTCCAGTCTCGGACTAATACAAAGGTATTCTTAATGTGGGTTCCCTAGAAGGTCACTGAGGCTAACCAAACTCAAAATAACTAATAGAACAAAAAAGCAGAAAAAGAGCATAGAGTAAAACCCAAAACACAAGTATATTATGCCCCAAATCCTTTATTAATTAACATATATACTTGTGTATAAGCCGAGATTTTCTGCACATTTTTTTGTGCTGAAAATGCCCCACTCAGCTTATACATGAGTCATTGTGCAGAAAGCAAGCGGGGAGGGGGAGCGGCAGAAGCCGGCGGCTGTGACATCATGCTCACCCTCCCCGCGCCATCGCTGAATGCCCCAGGGTCTCCATTGTCCCGGTTTCCTGCAGCTCTCCTGTGCTGAGCGGTCACATGGTACCGCTCATTAAGGTAATCAATATGCATGCGTCTCCACTCCCATAGGCGTGTAGGCGTGAAGCGCATATTCATTAACTTAATGAGTGGCACCACGTGACCGCTCAGCACAGGAGAGCTGCAGGAGGCCGGGACAACGGAGACGCAGGTACGTGCAGCAACGGCTCGAGGAGGGTGAGTATGACAGGAGAAGACGGGGAGTACAGAGGAGGACAGGGGGCACAGAGGAGTATGGGTAAGCATGGAGGAGGACGGGGAGCAGAGGAGGATGGAGGAGCATGGAGTAGCATGGGGAGCACGGATGAGAACGGAGGAGGATGGGGGAGCACGGAGAAGGACGGGGGAGCACGGAGGAGGACGGGGCAGCACGGCAGAGGACAGGGGAGCACAGGGGAGCACGGGGGAGCATGGAGGAGGAGGCAGGAGGATGGGGAGCACGGAGGAGGATAGGAAGCCGAGCCATACATAAAAGGATGGGACTGGGGGAGCCGAGCAATACATAGAAGGATGGGACAGGGGGAGCCGAGCCATACATAGAAGGATGGGACGGGAGGAGCCACACAGATCAGGACAGGGATGAGGGGACAATGCAAACCCAGCATATACTCGAGTCAATAAGCTTACCCAGTTTTCCGTGGCAACATTAGGTGCCTCGGCTTATACTCGTGTCGGCTTATACTCGAGTGTAACCGGTAAGCAAAATAAGTAATACATCTTATACTATAAAACAGTACTAGGGGCCTGTATACTAGTAGTGAAAACATTGCATAGCAAACCTGGATCAGGTACATATATGTATGAAGAGCACGGTCTTCATAACGGATATCTTAATTGTATTAAAGGAGAATATCCATTAAATTACACCAGTATCGTACAGGTCAGGAATAAAAGCAATTCAATGCTGACTTACATTGAGACTGGTTTCCCAATGTATGTTTCGCCCTTTATCGTCAGGGGACATGTTAGCTGTGGTGTTCGTTACTCCTGTCTCTGACTGGAGTAAGATTTCTAGTGCAGCACTTGCAGGCCCACCCCACTTGTCAGTCTCTCCTGATTCATTAAGGTGTATGTGCTTCCTAATGAATCAGGTACCTCTGACTCCAGCATATTTCCATCAAAACTGACGATGTTCATGCTGGTCTTGATTAATCAGGGCCTGAATACCTATAATTAACATAGCAGCAATAATAAGGAGATAGTACTTGTACATGTGAGGGTCAAGTAATGGGTCTTTTGTTCATTTCTGTCTGCTATGCAATTCTTGCATAATTGGTGACCTCATTGTAAGTGCATTCTGTGAATAAAAACCATATAATCACGCATTGATCTCCTGCAGCTCTGTACCACTACCAAGGTCTCTCGTTGATGAACTGTCTTCCTCTTCAACATGGACAACACATAACCTCTAGAGTCAATCACTGGCTACAGCTGTTGTGTTCGTGAATAACAATAGACGGCTTAGTCAACATTTGCATATGTGTTGTAATTTCTGTTTCAATATACTGTACAAACAGAAAAACAAAAATAACAGAAGGGCCATATCCATCAAATGGCAGCTAATGTGGTCTTTGGGGTTTATTTTATGCTATCCTTCACACAAAAGGACAGCATGCTTCACTTAATTATCTAGCAGAAATTGTGGAAGCTAGGACACTATGCTGATGGAACCTCAAGCCAAGAGCGATAAAACATGGCTCATACCATTACTTGTGTCGTAAATTGGGCAACAGTGTCTGCATAAAAAAGTCTGCTTCTTCAAATATTTTAATAGGATCACCAGTGTTGTTGAAAGGTTTAGTAATGTTTCCATGTTTAAATAGCAATATCTTAACACTATTATACTTATGCATTACATATTTGAATTCATGCGAATTACATACTGCTCATTAGCTAAATACTCCTCAAAACTACTAAATGAAGCGATTTTACTCTGCTGAAAAATATGTAGAGTAAACTTCTGTTTTTTTTGTCTTTCGTAGGATAATCTCTACATACACATAATTATTGGCCAGCTACTAGTGTGCAGAATTATTATGCAACCAAATGAAAAACATACATTTTCTCATCTCAATTCATTATTTTCATCTGTTAAAGTTAGAATAATAACCAAACAACTGAAAATGTACAAAAAATATATTTCTCACATTAAAAATGTCAGTGACCATTATAGCCACCCTTCTTTTCAATCACCGTCAAAAGCCTTCCATCCATGAAGTCAATCAGTTTCTTAATGTGATGATGATCATCTTTCTGGGCAGCACCAACTAGTGACTCACAAACACTGTTCAGAGAGGTGTATTCCTTTCCTCCATCGTAAGTTTTCACTTTAAAAATGACCCAAAGTGTCTGGAATCTGTGCAGGGTGAAGCAAAATATTAAGACTACCAATGCATTCTGTAGCAAAATGTGCTTCCCAGTGTCAGAAAGACTGGTCTGAGTCACAACTGTCCACCAGAATAATGACCCAAAATATCCAAGAATGGCTAAGATAAGAGCAAAGCTTTCGATGATTCCAAAGTGGCCTCTATGAGCCCTTATCTAAATCCTATTGAATATCTGTGGAAGAAGCTGAAAGCTGCAGTCTGGAGACGGCACCGTTCACACCTGGAGCAGTATGCTCATGAGTAGTGGTCCATAATTCCTAATTTTCAAATTATTTCAATGACTGATGTGGGTTTGTTTTCCTTTTTTCTTACTTTAATAGAGGGGTGCCAACAATTTTGTCCATATTTGTGTGTTTGTGATTGATAAACCTTTTGGTTTATATAATTGAATAAGTATAGGCCATTGAACCATCATGGTATAATTGTGCCTCCTATATACAGTACATTATTAAACAACACTTCTCAACAATGAAATTGCAACACTAAGACAGAAAGGAGAGGAAATAAGATAATTACAGGATCCATAGATATTTGGATCATATTCAGATGATGAAAATTGGCATTAAACATCTCAATTTATTTAGTATTATAAGCACCACACGCAGAAATACATGCACTTTCATGCATTGGCATGGTATCAATGAGGTTATTAATGCCACATTAAATGCATTTGGGCAAGCAAGTTATTAAGGTGTGCTACTAGAAACTCCCTTTGAAATTGCCAAAAAATGACGTCCGAGCTGTGCTGAGTTTGAGACTAGTCTGGAGACTATGTGGGTCATGGTAGCACACTTAAGCCATGCAAACTGCTCACAGTAGCACAAGCAACATGCGGATGTAAGGGGGTCAGGGCCTAGCCCTGTAAATGTTGATACTACCGTTTACCTGTTCATATTGTCATATGTGAATGTCCCGTATGTTCATATCTTTGTATATTGTGTAAGCTACAGTATATATACGTGTTCCTTACCATATCATGATTTACAAGTGAGGGACAGTGCAATTAATAAGAAGGACACAAGATGGGGGCACTGAGCGCATTCCTGGTAGAGCACACTTGTAGGACACTAAAGGGTTAAGTAGAGAAGTGTCAGCCGGGAACTAGGGTAGGGATTTCCTGGAGATAGTCAGTCAGGGTGGACCCTGTTGCTGCTCGGATGTCCCTGGTCCTGAGGCACGTAGCTGACACACGAAGAGTAAAGTGTGTATGGTATTGGCAGCAGTAGTGAAGCCAGTGAATGAGTCACTGTGGAAACGTCAGGGGCGCAAGTGTACACATGGGATTTTAAACTCCTGGAGGTATAGTGCATATAGTGATTGTTAACCTGTTGATTTTCTTAGGCACTTATTGTTCAACACGATTTTTGCACTTTATTACTGGCACTTGGCTTGTTATTTTTTCAGCATTTGCACATTTGGGTATTTATGTACCCCTTCGTTTATTTGTTCTTACACTGCATATTCTCACTTTTAATGATTTTTCACATGTATGATATTTACTATTTTATCTAAGGGGTTTTTCATTTTACTATTTATGTACCATACTTCTTATGTATCTGGTTGTGTACACATTGTGATTTTAATTTTTATATAAATTTTATTGTATTGCTCTTTTGCCATTATAAATAAATAAATTATCTTTATTAGATTATTCCTTGTCTGGTATTTTTCTTCTTCTAGTTCTGTCTTGGTTTTGGTTTTACTAAATGTCAGCCAAAGTATGGGGCTGAAGAAGTAGAGAAGCCAGCGGAAGAGCCACTGTGGGAACGTCAGCAAAAGTGTGAGTGCTGAAGTGTGGGCCACCAGTAAGTACTCGGGCAGGATAACCAGAAGGGGGTGGACGACCTAGTAGATGTGTATTTCCGTGTCTGGACTGAAGTCGGTTACAGGGAAAGAGATCAAAGTACCGTTTTCATCTGGCTCCCCGTCCCGCAGTTACTTTATGGTCCATTCTGGTGTAGCTGAAGAAGCTAAGCGGAGCTGTAGAAGATGTATTGCTTGTACCGTGTCAAACGTGCTAATGATATTTTGGATGTGCTGTGTCCGGAGGAAAATAAAGCTGATTTGTTTGAAGTTATCCTGGGCTCAGACTCCAATTCTTTGAACTGCGAGACGGATGAGGAAAACACCAGGGATGAAGCAGTTGCCAGCGCAGTAAGTACAGATAGCGCTGATGAGTCCACCCCCCGACTATGGTATTACACGGACTGGCATTGTTTTGTTTAAAAATGGCTCTTTTGGCACTCTGGATAAATGTCTATACCACTGGTTCCACTACCAAATCAATGAATGTTAGTGTGTCAGGAAGTAAGGCTACAAGAGGCTGGCTACCATTCATTATGTCCCCCTACATCGTAACCCCAGGAGTGGGACCAATATAATGTTTACTCCTGAAGGCCTCTTTATGGTGCTTTTCACATTGTTTCCAGACCAATTTCTGACTATCATTGCATCCAAGACAAAAGTGGGAATCATTGCTAAAAAGGATACCCTCTTTAAAGAGTTTGATAATCCTCTCCTTTGTTTCAATTGACATCTCTTGTGTTGGAGGCATGATTCATGTCAGTCCACTTGGTGCAACAGCTCTCCAAGGTGTGATCACTCCTTTTTAGATGCAGACTAACGAGCAGATCTAATTTGATGCATGTGTTAGTTTTGGGAATGAAAATTTACAGGGTGATTCCATAATTTTTTCCCTCAGAATTGAGTGATTCCATAATTTTTCCCCTATGCTTGGTTAAATAAAATAAACCATTACTGACTAGCACATTATTTGTTCTTGATTTCTTTTAATGTTTCTTAAAGCCAGAAAGTTCCCATTTGAAATGACTTCAGTTTTGTGCCATGTCTGTGATCTGTTTTTTTTCAACAAAATAAAACAACTGAATAAACATCCTCCAAGGTCGGTGATTCCATAATTTTTGCCAGGGATTGTACAAGAAAGACACATTTCACGTCTCATATTTTCAGCACTGCCAACATCTACCCACAACCTGCACAAACTCCTTATCCTCATGATACCCCAATGCTGACCTGCTACTACCTTGTGTGTCCCTATTACTGCACCTGCTGGGTGGTTCTGTGTGCCCTTTAAATTCTAAAGCACCCCTCTGTGAAGGAAACCCCCGGTTTCTCCCACGTCACCAATGTGACGTAACTACACAGGCACAGCTCTCCGGCGCCCCCTTTGTCTCTCAGGTCAGTAAGGGAACTGCACCTAGAGCAAATGGCCGCCGGGGAGGATGTCCTGTTACCCACTGGGTATTCTAAGATTCGTGATCAGAGTAAAAGCATCAGCCCAAAATTAATTTTATGGTTTAATTGCCTTAAGGGCGCACTAGATAATTACAGAAATATACAGTAAGCTATACAACGTAATTACAGTGGATTTGCAGTCAGAGTAAAATACAACAATAATGGTACAAGGCTTAGAGGTATTAAGCTAGAGGTCAATGTTACCAGGCTGTAGGTTGCATGTGGGCGCCGGGAGCTCTGCGATCCACAGGTAAGAATCTTAGTTGTCAGACAGTCCCCAAAACGTGTGCCGCTGCTCCCTTGGCAGATCTGTCCCCTGTTCTTCTTAGATCAGCATCGTTTTGTTCTTCTGTGTGAATGGATTGAGTCTGCCAGCCGCTCACAGTTCTTAAACCTGCTTGGTCCCTCCCCTCGGTGTCAGAGGATGGGCTAATAATCTCCACCCTTAACTCCCTGCAGAATTTATTCCCAATATCTAAGAAAGGGGTTAACTTTCTCCAGGACGATCGGATCAGGACACCAGAGGTACCAGCGAATGCAGTTTGTTTTGCCTGTCGCGTGGAGATCAAACACGGCCCGATTGGCCCTCCACTGCGACCCAATCTCTATATCTCAGGTGCCCAAGTCATCACCGACTCGGGAGTTGCACTGTCAGATGCCCGAGGTCCGCTGGATCATGCAGATATTTTTTATGAGTCTGTACCTCGAAAGGCGTGCTTAAAATTCATAATCCTAGAATGGAGTCGTAGTGGCTGGGAGAGACAAAGGATGTGTTTTCTGTGTCTAGCTGACAGGCATAATCTAATTGAAGCCCCAGGCATCTCCAGGCCCCATACTGGCGTGGTTCCGTACTCTAGCTTTGAAGTTCTGTTTTTGACCTGATCTACTTAGCATACTAAAAAGGACCTTGTTATTCACAGTGGAGACTAAACCCTGTTGTCAATATGCCTGCAGGCCATGGGGTTAGGAGCAGTTAGCTGCCTGGGCTCTGTGAGCAGACAAAATGGCAGCTGGAACAGGCCAGGCTCAGACATGAGGCGAGCATTAGGCCTCATATCCAAGATGGTGGCTGTTCCTTTATCACACCCTCTATAACATAGTAATGCTGGGTGCAAGTATCCTAGAAAAAAGTGCCCACATTTTGTCTCCTAGAATGTAATATTGCCCTGTGTGCCCCTTTGACAGTCACAGTAACCTGAGTTCTCCTATAAGTGCCCACTTTACATTTAATAATGTCCCGTGTCTCCCCCCTCTACAGCTCCCTATACACAGTATGATGCTCTCTTATACACAGTATAATGCTCCCTCACTGCATACATACTGACCCGTTAGTATCCCCAAACTGTTGATGGCTAAAACACTGTATGATGGCCCCGTCACTATAATCCCCACACTGTTTGATGGCCCCTAGATAGTTCTCAATATACACTGCTCAAAAAAATAAAGGGAACACTTAAACAACAGAATATAACTCAAAGTAAATCAAACTTCTGTGAAATCAAACTCTCCACTTAGGAAGCATCACTAATTGACAATCAATTTCACATGCTGTTGTGCAAATGGAATAGACAACAGATGGAAATTATTGGCAATTATCAAGACACACTCAAATAAAGGAGTGGTTCTGCAGGTGGTGACCACAGACCACATCTCAGTACCAATACTTTCGGGCTGATGTTTTGGTCACTTTTGAATGTTGGTTGTGCTTTCACACTCATGGTAGCATGAAACGAGCTCTACAACCCACACAAGTGGCTCAGATAGTGCAGCTCATCCAGGATGGCACATCAATGCGAGCTGTGGCAAGAAGGTTTGCTGTGTCTTTCAGGAGACAGGCCAGTACACCAGGAGATGTGGAGGGGGCAGTAGGACGGCAACTACCCAGCAGCAGGACCTCTACCTCCACCTTTGTGCAATGAGGAACAGGAGTAGCACTGCCTGAGCCCTGCAAAATGACCACCAACAGGCCACAAATGTGTATGTGTCTGCACAAACGGTTAGAAACCAACTCCATGAGGATGGTCTGAGTGCCCGACGACCACAGATGGGGGTTGTGCTCACAGCCCAACACCGTGCAGGATGCTTGGCATTTGCCACAGAACACCAGGATTTGCAAATTCACCACTGGCACCCTGTGCTCTTCACAGATGAAAGCAGGTTCACACTGAGCACATGTGACAGACATGACAGAGTCTGGAGATGCCATGGAGAGCGATCTGCTGCCTGCAACATTCTTCAACATGACCGCTTTGGCAGTGGGTCAGTAATGGTGTGGGGTGGCATTTCTTTGGAGGGCCACACAGCCCTCCATGTGCTCGCCAGAGGTAGCCTGACTGCCATTAGTTACCGAGATGAGATCCTCAGACCCCTTGTGAGACCATATGCTGGTGCAGTTGGTCCAGGGTTCCACCTAATGCAGGACAATGCCAGACCTCATGTGGCTGGAGTGTGTCAGCAGTTCCTGCAAGAGGAAGGCATTGAAGCTATGGACTGGCCCTCCCATTCCCCAGACCTGAATCCGATTGAGCACATCTGGGACATCATGTCTCGCTCCATCCACCAACGTCACGTTGCACCACAGACTGTCCAGGAGTTGGCGGATGCTTTAGTCCAGGTCTGGGAGGAGATCCCTCAGGAGACCATCCGCCGCCTCATCAGGAGCATGCCCAGGCATTGTAGGGAGGTCATATAGGCACAGGGAGGTCATACAGGCACATGGAGCCACACACAATACTGAGCATCATTTTGACTTGTTTTAAGGACATTACATTCCACTTTAATTTTATGGCCTCCAATTTTATCCAGGCCTCCATTGGTTAATAAATTTGATTTCCATTGATGATTTTTGTGTGATTTTGCTGTCAGCACATTCAACTTTGTACAGAACAAAGTATTCAATGAGAATATTTCATTCATTCAGATCTAGGATGTGTTATTGAGTGTTCCCTTTATTTTTTTGAGCAGTGTAGTAAAATGCACTACCCATAAGCAGACTCTCTATATTGTATAATGCAGCCCCCCATAGGCAGACTCTATAGTATAATGCAGCCCCCCATAAGCAGACTGTAATGTAAGGCAGCCCACCATAGGCAGACTGTAATATAATGCAGCCCCCCATAGGCAGACTGTAATATAAGGCAGCCCCCCATAGGCAGACTGCAATATAAGGAAACCCCCCATAGGCAGACTCTGATCTAAGGCAGTCCCCCACAGGCAGACTCTAATATAAGGCAGCCCCCAACAGGCAGACTCTAATATAAGGCACCTCATAGGCAGACTGTAATATAATGCACCCCCAGGCAGACTGTAATAGAAGGCAGCCCCACATATGCAAACTAATATTATGCAGCCCCCCAGGCAGACTCTAATATAATGCAGCCCCCCATAGGCAGATGCTAATATAATGTAGCCCCCCAGGCAGACTCTAATATAATGCAGGCCCCAAGGCAGACTCTAATATAATGCAGCCCCCAAAGGCATACGCTAATATAATGCAGCCCCCAGGCTGACTCTAATATAATGCAGCCCCCCATAGGCAGATGCTAATATAATGCAGCCCCCCCAGGCAGACTCTAATATAATGCAGCCCCCCATAGGCATACGCTAATATAATGCAGTCCCCCAGGGCAGACGCTAATATAATGCAGCCCCCCATAGGTAAACGCTAATATAATGTAGCCCCCCATAGGCAGACGCTAATATAATGCAGGCCCCCAGGCAGATGCTAATATAATGCAGCAACCCAGGCAGACGCTAATATGATGCAGCCCCCCATAGGCAGACGCTAATATAATGCAGCCATCCAGACAGATGCTAATATAAGGCAGCCCCCCATAGGCAGAAGCTAATAAAATGCAGCCCCCAGGCAGATGCTAATATAAGGCAGCCCCCCATAGGCAGACGTTAATATAATGCAGCCACCCAGGCAGATGCTAATATAATGCACCCCCTTCAGACCTCTATAATAATATGATGCACCTCCATTAAAAAAATAAATAAATCCAACACTCACCTACCTCTCTTCCTTCTGGATCCTGCACTGCTCTCTGCTCCCGCTCATCTCCTGACAGCGGGCGCTGGGTAGTGGTGTAATCGCGCCAGCTGTCAGTGTCTACGTCAGACGCTGACAGGGGGGTGATGGGAGAAGGAGCGTATCGCTCCTTCTCTCATCAATGCAGTCAGCTGTATCAACTGGATGCCAATACAGCTGAACTTGCAGTGATGGTCAGGGGCCCACTGCTAGCATCGGGCCCCCCGCGCCTGCTAAGGGGCCACAGAGTGGCCGGGCGGTAGGCAGGGACATTAATTCTCCCTGCTCTGCCACAGAATGTAACTGTATCGGCGTGCTATGCATGCTGATAGTTACAATAACATAGCTCCGGGTGGCCCCCTCAGAGTGCCGGGCCCGGGGCAGCGGCCCGCTGTGCACCCCCCCCCACCCCCGTTAGCTACACTACTGTCACAAATGTTTAGTGGATTGATAATAGCAATCATTTGCCAGCAGATTTATGGCTGGTTCTCAAGAGGTTTAGCTATTCTAAGCAGATCAAGCTTAATCCTATCCAAATATAAATGAGATGTGGACTTTTTGTAACTGATAGAAGGAGAGATCATCTGTCAGTCCCAGATAAGATTGGTATCATTTCATTAGATCAGCAGATAACTGATTCTATTTATATAACTCCTATAGCTTAGATACTGACCACAACCATGGCATCTCCAAAGCATAAAAACACTAGTATAAAAAGATTGATAAAATCTTTCATGCAGTTATCACAATATTCAGATATAATATATGTACATGTATATAAATATTTTTGTATTCCCTACAGCCTAAATAAAATGAATAGCCTCCATCCGCAGCCTATCAAACCGGAATCTTCTCTGCAAATATAGGTATTTTCCTTTTGAAGTATAGTCTTAAGGTACTGCCACACTACACGATCCCTCTAACGATCTCGTTAGCGTCGCATACAAATGAGATCGCTAGCGGGATCGTTTTAATATCGCTAGTAGTGGCCTAATTTAGCGATGTCGTTAAGACGCTATCGTGGTTAGCGATCTCCTTAACGACTTTAGCGGTACAAAATACCGCTAAATCGCTAAAAAAGGTGCCACACTCAGCGATATATACAAGAGAAAAAGGTAGCACACTGTAGCGCTATAGCTTGCAAACACGAAATATGAAAAATATGAAAAATGAATTGCATCATTACCTTAGAAATATGAAAAATTGAGAAGTCTTAGCGCATAAGATGGCCAAATTATGTGAGCCTGATAGCCACGTCAAGGCTCTTCTCGTATATCAGGTCCTAATAATGCCTATCCTCGCTTAGAAAAGTCTGTCTGCATGGGAACGTATGAATCCTCTCTTCAGACTAAAATCTACATCTTTGTGGAGGGGTGATGAACCTGTTGTAATTAAAAGCCTGTGACCACCAGGTGGAGTGCTCAGGTAGAAGGTAAATGAATACATATCAAAAAACTGACCGGCACATCCAAACATAGATTCAGTGTGAACAGGTGCTAAACCTAGAGTCACCAACTCATATAATACAAGAGAAAAAGGTAGCACACTGTAGCGCTATAGCTTGCAAACACGAAATATGAAAAATATGAAAAATGAATTGCATCATTACCTTAGAAATATGAAAAATTGAGAAGTCTTAGCGCATAAGATGGCCAAATTATGTGAGCCTGATAGCCACGTCAAGGCTCTTCTCGTATATCAGGTCCTAACTAATGCCTATCCTCGCTTAGAAAAGTCTGTCTGCATGGGAACGTATGAATCCTCTCTTCAGACTAAAATCTACATCTCTGTGGAGGGGTGATGAACCTGTTGTAATTAAAAAGCCTGTGACCACCAGGTGGAGTGCTCAGGTAGAAGGTAAATGAATACATATCAAAAAACTGACCGGCACATCCAAACATAGATTCAGTGTGAACAGGTGCTAAACCTAGAGTCACCAACTCATATACATACAAGAGAAAAAGGTAGCACACTGTAGCGCTATAGCTTGCAAACACGAAATATGAAAAATATGAAAAATGAATTGCATCATTACCTTAGAAATATGAAAAATTGAGAAGTCTTAGCGCATAAGATGGCCAAATTATGTGAGCCTGATAGCCACGTCAAGGCTCTTCTCGTATATCAGGTCCTAACTAATGCCTATCCTCGCTTAGAAAAGTCTGTCTGATGGAACGTATGAATCCTCTCTTCAGACTAAAATCTACATCTCTGTGGAGGGGTGATGAACCTGTTGTAATTAAAAAGCCTGTGACCACCAGGTGGAGTGCTCAGGTAGAAGTTAAATGAATACATATCAAAAAACTGACCGGCACATCCAAACATAGATTCAGTGTGAACAGGTGCTAAACCTAGAGTCACCAACTCATATACATACAAGAGAAAAAGGTAGCACACTGTAGCGCTATAGCTTGCAAACACGAAATATGAAAAATATGAAAAATGAATTGCATCATTACCTTAGAAATATGAAAAATTGAGAAGTCTTAGCGCATAAGATGGCCAAATTATGTGAGCCTGATAGCCACGTCAAGGCTCTTCTCGTATATCAGGTCCTAACTAATGCCTATCCTCGCTTAGAAAAGTCTGTCTGCATGGGAACGTATGAATCCTCTCTTCAGACTAAAATCTACATCTCTGTGGAGGGGTGATGAACCTGTTGTAATTAAAAAGCCTGTGACCCAGTGGAGTGCTCAGGTAAGGTAAATGAATACATATCAAAAAACTGACCGGCACATCCAAACATAGATTCAGTGTGAACAGGTGCTAAACCTAGAGTCACCAACTCATATACATACAAGAGAAAAAGGTAGCACACTGTAGCGCTATAGTTGCCGAAAAATGAATTCTCATTACCTAGAAATATGAAAATGGAATCTTAGCGCATAATGCAATTATGTGAGCTGATAGCACGTCAAGGTCTTCTTCACTAATGCTATCCTTACTCACGAGATACTGTTGTCAGGCTTATTACAACAGTTCATCACCCCTCAGATTTTCTAAGAAGCTACCCCTCACTTTTTGGAGGATAGCATTATTAGGACCTGATATACGAGAAGAGCCTTGACGTGGCTATCAGGCTCACATAATTTGGCCATCTTATGCGCTAAGACTTCTCAATTTTTCATATTTCTAAGGTAATGATGCAATTCATTTTTCATATTTTTCATATTTCGTGTTTGCAAGCTATAGCGCTACAGTGTGCTACCTTTTTCTCTTGTATGTATATGAGTTGGTGACTCTAGGTTTAGCACCTGTTCACACTGAATCTATGTTTGGATGTGCCGGTCAGTTTTTTGATATGTATCATTTACCTTCTACCTGAGCACTCCACCTGGTGTCACAGGCTTTTAATTACAACAGGTTCATCACCCCTCCACAGAGATGTAGATTTTAGTCTGAAGAGAGGATTCATACGTTCCACAAAGCAGACAGACTTTTCTAAGCGGATAGGCATTATTTGGACCTTATACGAGAAGAGCCTTGACGGCTATCAGGCTCACATAATTGGCCATCTATGCCTAAGACTTCTCAATTTTTCATATTTCTAAGGTAATGATGCAATTCATTTTTCATATTTTTCATATTTCGTGTTTGCAAGCTATAGCGCTACAGTGTGCTACCTTTTTCTCTTGTATGTATATGAGTTGGTGACTCTAGGTTTAGCACCTGTTCACACTGAATCTATGTTTGGATGTGCCGGTCAGTTTTTTGATATATATACACTCAGCGATATATACTTACCAGCAGGACGCCGGCGATAAAAATAGGGTCCCGAACGATCGCTGAGATGAACGAGATCACAGCAGGATCTCAGCAGGGGCCACGTCGTCGCTAGATGCCACACATAACAACGTCACTAACGAGATCGCTAAATAGTGACGTTTTTTTAGCGATCTTGTTAGCGACGTTGTTTAGTGTGGCATACCCTTTAATACAAGATTTGTTAAAGGAAACCAGACAGGTGATACAACGTTGCCCAAACCTTAGGCAGCAGGTATCAGCCTATGACTGTACGATCACAGCCATGTATTCAGAGAAAAACATACTTCTAATAACTGCCGGGGACAAAGCCACGCTGAGTACTAGTTGTACAGGTGGGTACTCAGTGGCATCGTACAGGCGGGCCCCTGCTGTTAGTTACTGACAAACCTCTGTCTATGTGCGCTTATAGGCAAAGACTTGTCATCAGGTACGGACTGGGGCTGAAATTCAGCCCTGGCATTTGAAATCACACAGGCCCATGTTGTCTCCATTCCCAAGAACCAGATGGGATATATTTCCAATATTACCCTGGATGGAGGAAAGGAAGATTTACTACAAGGCCAATATTTGTAATGATACCGATAGCCTGCTGGGGTCAGTGACAGAGTCAGCGACTTTGTGCTCCATCACAACTCTTAACAGCACGGCTGTCTTGAGAACACTGATTCTGTTAACACCATAGCAGACAAGGCAGCCCACGACCAGACAGGCCCTTCTGGCATTTGCCATAATTGCCAGATGGTCAGTCCGGCCCTAACGGGTACCTATAATTGCCCATTTTGCTTAACTATCCAGTTAATTCTTCTTTTTTCTCTATAAAGAATCAGGAAGTTTGTTTTCTCTGCATGAAACATTCCCCTCTTCAACTCCTGACTCAGCTGCTCCCTTCTCCCTGACAGGGAATTTGCAGTGACTTATGACTCATGCAGGCACAAGGGCAAAATTAGCAATTCTAAATACTCAATGCTGTATAATATGATGAATGCACTATAGTAAGAAAATAAAATCTTTCATTGGAGTGCTTCTTTAATTGGTAACCTATCACTTGGATAACCAACTAATGCAGCGATACACCAGCTCCTCCCATTCTCCGCTCCTCTACTTGTTATCACTTTCTCCTTATATACTGTATTAGCATTTTTATGATGTTTAAATCATTAACATAGATTTTCATTTAAGTTCTGGCATATTTTACTCAGACGCTTCTACTTCCTCTTCTTTTTGGGTATTCCATGAGCTAATCAAGCGTGGATTATGTACCATCCCATGAGGATTTTCTAGACACTCTATTCTTCTAAAAAATTGTAGAAGATAGGAGTAGATGAGTTTTCTTAACCCCTTCCCAACCCATGACGCCTACGTTGGCGTCATGAAAACCAGAGGCATCCCGACCTATGACGCCAACGTAGGCGTCATGCTATAAATCATGTTCCTGCGGGTCGGGTGACCGGGTCACTGAAAGGTCACCCGACCCGCAGGCACAGGACCCTTAGTGCATCACCATAGTGGGGGTGGCTTAACCCCACGTGGCTACGATCGCTCTGATTGGCTATTAAAAGTGAAACAGCCAATCAGAGCAATCTGTAATATTTCACCAATGAAATTGGTGAAATATTACAATCCAGCCATGGCCGATGCTGCAATAGCATCTACCATGGCTGGAGACCGCAATCTGACCCCCCCCACATCGAGTCACGGCGGCGATCGGCCGCCGCCACCGAAAGATGGCGGTGATCGGTCACCGCCGTCTATATCTGCTCCCCTCCTCCTGGCCTCTGCTGCCCCCACCTTCCGATCCCCCCCTCACCTTCCGACCCCCCATACTCACCTCTCCCGGTCCACTGATGTCCCTGGATCCGTCCCGGCGGCTGCCCGGGATTCTTCATGGGCGCCGCCATCTTGGAAAATGGCGGGCGCATGCGCAGTGTGCCCTGCACAGTCCAGAAATTTATTTTGATCACTGTGATAAACTGTCACAGTGATCAAAATAAAAAAAAAGTAAATGAACCCCCCTCATAGGTAGGGACAAATAATAAAATAAAGAATTTTTTTTTTCCTATTAGGCCCTGTGCACACGTTGCGGATTTTGCTGCGGATCCGCTGCGGATTTTGCTGCGGATTTCGCGCTGCAGATTCGCAGCGGATTTCCCGCTGCAGATCCACAGCAGATCCAGAAACCATGTACAGTACAATGCAAATAAATGGTAAAAAGAACCGCTGTGCACATGCTGCAGATTTTTCAGCGCGGATTTGCTGCGGTTTTAAATCCGCAGCATGTCAATTCTTTGTGCAGATTCCGCAGCGATTTTACACCTATTCCATTATAGGTGTAAAACCGCAGTAAATCTGTGCTAAATACGCAGGTAAAACGCAGGTCATTTTACCTGCAGATTTTAGAAAAGTCCGCAGGTGAAATCCGCAACGTGTGCACGGGGCCTCAGGGTTAGGATTAGGCTGGGTTCATATTGCATTATGGCAGTTAACGCTGCCATTCACCCCATTTGTGTGCGCATCGCAACGCATGCCGTAAAGCGGCATGTGTTCGCGACATGCCGTCATTCAGTGACGGAGCCTTGGACGCGGGCTGCAGCGTCTGGGCTCCGTCATCGCTAGCACAGATGAATCATCGCTGATTCCTCTGCGCTAGCGGTATAGCATAACGCAATCGCGTTATGCTATACCGTTACCAGCCCGTCAACGCTACGTGTTGAACGGCTGGTAAAACACAATATGAACCCAGCCTTAAGGGTTAAGGTTAGAACTAGGGTTAGGGTAGCATTAGGTTAGAATTAGGATTAGAATTACGGTTAAGGTTGGAATTAGGTTAGGTTGAATTAGGGTTGGGATTGAATAGGGTTGGGATTTAGTTGTTTGGTTAGGGTTAGAGTTAGATAAGTGTTAGAGTGTTTTGCGGTTAGGTTGGGATTAGGTTAGGCTTGTGGTTAGGTTTATGGTTAAGTGGATTAGGGTTAGGTGGTTGGGGTTAGGTTATGGTTGTATTAGGGTTAAGGTGTTAGGGTTAGGTTGGGTTAGCGTTGTTGGGGTTAGGTTTGGAGTTAGAATTGAGGGGTTTCCACTATTTACGCACATCAGGGGTCTCCTAACGCGACATGGCGCCATCATTATTCCTGCAAATTTTGCGTTCAAAAGTCAAACGTGCTCCCTTTATTCCAAGCCCGACGTGTGCCCAAACAGTGGTTTACCCCTGCATATGGGGTATCAGCATACTCGGGAAAATTGCACAACAACTTTAGGGTCTAATTTCTCCTGTTACCCTTGGGAAAAAAAAATTGGGGACTAAAAAATTTATTTTTGTGGAAAAAAATGATTTTTTTATTTTCATGGCTCTGCGTTATAAATTTCTGTGAAGACTTGGAGATTCAAAGTGCTTACCACACATCTAGAGGAGTTCCTTGGGGGATCTAGTTTCCAAAATGGGGTCACTTGGGGGGTTTCTACTGTTTAGGCACATCATGGGCTCTGCAGACGTAACATGACTCCCGCAGACCATTCCATCAAGTCGGCATTTCAAAACGTCACTACTTCCCTTCCGAGCCTCGACGTGTGCCCATACAGTAGTTTTCTCCACATATGGATATCAGTGTACTCAGGACAAATTGGACAACAACTTTTGTGGTCTAATTTCTCCTGTTACCCTTGGGAAAATAAAAAAATTGGGACTAAAAGATCATGTTTGTGGAAAAAATATGATTTTTTTATTTTCATGCCCGGCGTTATAAACTTCTGTGTAGCCCTTGTTGGTTCAAAGTGCTCACTACACATCTAGATAAGCTCCTTGGGGGTCTAGTTTCCAAAATAGGGTCACTTGTGGGGGGTTTCTACTGTTTAGGCACATCAGGGGCTCTGCAAACGCAACATGACCCCCGCAGAACATTCCATCAAGTCTGCATTCCAAAATGGCGCTCCTTCCCTTCTGAGCTCTCCCATGGCCAAAACAGTGATTCCCCCCCACATATGGGGTACCAGTGTACTCAGGACAAACTGTACAACAACTTTTGTGGTCCAATTTCTCCTGTTACCCTTGTGAAAATAAAAAATTGTGGGTTAAAAAAAATCAGTTTTTGAGGAAAAAAATGATTTTTTATTTTCACGGCTCTGCATTATAAACTTCTGTGAAGCACGTGGGGGTTCAAGGTGCTCACCACACATCTAGATAAGTTCCTTGAGGGGTCTAGTTTACAAAATGTGGTCACTTGTGGGGGGTTTCTACTGTTTAGGCACATCAGGGGCTCTGCCCGCCCGCAGACCATTCCATCAAGTCGGCATTTCAAAACGTCACTATATTCCTTCCGAGCCCTGACGTGTGCCCAAACAGTGGTTCCCCCCCACATGTGGGGTACTAGCGTACTTAGGACAAATTGGACAACAACTTTTGGGGTCCAATTTCAACTGTAACCATTATGAAAATAAAAAATAGTGGGCTAAAAAATGATTTTTTGAGAAAAAAAAATGATTTTTTTGTTTTCACGGCTCTGCGTTATAAACTTCTGTGAAGCACCTGGGGGTTCAAAGTGCTCACTGTGCATCTAGATAAGTTCCTTAGGGGGTCGAGTTTCCAAAATGGGTCATTTGTGGGGGAGCTCTAAAGTTTAGGCATACAGGGGCTCTCCAAACACGACATGGTGTCCGCTAACGATTGGAGCTAATTTTCCATTCAAAAAGTCAAATGGCGCTCCTTCCATTCTGAGCCCTGCCGTGCGCCCAAACAGTGGTTCCCCCCACATATGGGGCACCAGCGTACTCAGGAAAAACTGGACAACAACTTTTGGGGTCCAATTTCTCCTGTAACCATTGGGAAAATAAAAAATAGTGGGCTAAAAAATGATTTTTGAGAAACAAAAATGATTTTTTTATTTTCACTGCTCTGCGTTTATAAACTTCTGTGAAGCACTTGGGGGTTCAAAGTGCTCACTACACATCTAGATAAGCTCCTTGGGGGGGTCTAGTTTCCAAAATAGGGTAACTTGTGTGGGGTTTCTACTGTTTAGGCACATCAGGGGCTCTGCAAACGCAACATGACCCCCGCAGAACATTCCATCAAGTCTGCATTCCAAAATGGCGCTCCTTCCCTACTGATCTTTCCCATGCCCAAAACAGTGGTTCCCCCCCACATATGGGGTACCAGTCTACTCAGGACAAATTGCACAACAACTTTTGTGGTCCAATTTCTCCTGTTACCCTTGTAAAAATAAAAAATAGCGGGCTAAAAAATCATTTTTGAGGAAAAACAATTTTTTTTTCACTGCTCTGCGTTATAAACTTCTGTGAAGCACTTGGGGTTCAGAGTGCTCACAACACATCTAGATAAGTTCCATAAGGGGTCTAGTTTCCAAAATGGTGTCACATGTGGTTTTTTTTCACTGTTTAGGCACACAGGGGCTCTCCAAAGGCGTCATGGTGTTCGCTAAGGATTGGAGCTAATTTTCCATTCAAAAAGTCAAATGGCGCTCCTTCCCTTCTGGGCCAGCCGTGCGCCCAAACAGTGATTTATGACCACATATGAGGTATCTGTGTACTCAGGAGAAATTGCCCAACAAATTTTAGGATCCAATTTATACTGTTGCCCATGTGAAAATGAAAAAACTGAGGCTAAAAGAAAATTTTTGTGAAAAAAATGTACTTTCTTTTTTTACGGATCAATTTGTGAAGCACCTGGGGTTCAAATTGCTCACTCTGCATCTAGATAAGTTCCTCGGGGGGTCTAGTTTCCAAAATGGGGTCACTTGTAGGGAGCTCCAATGTTTAGGCACACAGGGACTCTCCAAATGCGACATGGCAACCGCTAAATATTCCAGCATATTTTCCATTCAAAAGTCAAATGGCGCTCCTTCCCTTCTGAGCCCTGCCGTGCGCCCAAACAGTGGTTTATGACCACATATTAGGTATCTGTGTACTCAGGAGAAATTGACCAACAAATTTTAGGATCCATTTTATCCTGTTGCCCATGTAAAAATTAAAAAATTGATGCTAAAGGAAAAATTTTGTTGGAAAAATTATAATGTCCATTTTTTCCTTCCACGTTGCTTTAGTTCCCTGTGTAGCACCTGAAGGGTTAATAATCTTCTTGAATGTAGTTTTGAGTAGTTTGAGGGGTGCAGTTTTTATAATGGTGTATTTTGGGGTATTTTCTGCCATATAGACCCCTCAAAGTGACTTCAAATGTGAGGTGGTCCCTAAAAAAAATGGTTTTGTAAATTTTGCTGTAAAAATGAGAAATCGCTGGTCAACTTTTAACCCTTATAACTTCCTAACAAAAAAAAATGTTGTTCCCAAAATTGTGCTGATGTAAAGTAGACATGTGGAAAATGTTATTTATTAACTATTTTGTGTCACATAACTCTCTGGTTTAACGGAATAAAAATTCAAAATTTGAAAATTGCGAAATTTTCAACATTTTGGCCAAAGTTCCATTTTTTTCACAAATAAACGCAAAAATTATCGACCTATATTTACCACTAACATGAAGCCCAATATGTCACGAAAAAATATTCTCAGAATCGCTAGGATCCGTTGAAGCGTTCCTGAGTTATTACCTCATAAAGGGACACTGGTCAGAATTGCAAAAATGGCAAGGTCTTTAAGGTCAAAATAGGCTGGGTCATGAAGGGGTTTAAAAAAAATCTCACACCTTTAGGGATTATTGCATTATTCTATGGTGTACTGAATAGACACTTAGAAGGCAATTGATGGTTAAAGGGGATACAATGACAATCTGTAGGTAATGTTAGAGGGGTAGGAGTACTGTAGTTCCAAAACTTGTAAATTGTTAGTGGGGACCGTCACTAACGCAATAGTAATCACTAGAGGTGAGCGAAAGAGGTCGGTCAGATTAAAAAATCACCGATTTTCGCCAAAGTCGGGTTTCATGAAACGAAACCCGACCATAGCTTGCGGTCGCCACGTGTTCGGCGACCATTGCGCCAAAGTCAGTGTTCCCATAATACTTTAAGGGCCTTTTCTCGGCCAATGAGCAAGGACGCAGAATGTGGGCAACGCGATGATATGGGCAGCGGCCACCACCATCTTAGAGAAGGGCATTGCAGTGATTGGCTTGCTTTGTGTGGCGTCACAGTGCCTATAAAATCCCTCACCGCCGACCGCCATTTTACTTCTGCCGATCTTAGCGTAGGGAGAGGTTGCTGGTGCTGGTTCTCAGCAGGGAGAGCGCTACGCCGTAAAATAAATAATTCTGTGCTTGTGCTCATAGCGATTAGCTGTACACCTCGTGTGCAGTGATAGGGGAGGAATTTGGTGTGTGCAGCACGACTGGTTCTTAGGCTGCCTGCCAGTCACAGGGGAGGAATTGCTTGTGTGGAGCAGCAGAGCTGATTATTAGGCTGCCTGCCAGTCACAGGGAGAATTGTTGTGTGGAGAAGCAGAGCTGATTATTAGCTGCCTTCCAGTGATAAGGGGGAAATTGCTTGTTGGAGCAGCAGAGCTGATTATTATGCTGCCTGCCAGTGAAAGGTGAAATTGCTTGTGTGGAGCAGCAGAGCTGATTATTAGACTGCCTGCAGTGATAAGGGGGAAATTGCTTGTGTGGAGCAGCAGAGCTGATTACTAGCTGCCTGCCAGTGCACAGGGGAGGAATTGCTTGTGTGGAGCAGCAGAGCTGATTATTACGCTGCCTGGCAGTGAGAAGGGGAAATTGCTTGTGTGGAGCAGCAGAGCTGATTATATAGGCTGCCTGCCAGTGAAAGGGGAGGAAATTCTTGTGTGGAGCAGCAGAGCTATTATTATGCTGCCTGCCAGTGAGAAGGAGGAAATTGCTTGTGTGGAGCAGCAGAGCTGATTATTAGGCTGCCTGCCAGTCACAGGGGAGGAATTGCTTATGTGGAGCAGCAGAGCTGATTATTAGCTGCCTGCCAGTTAAGGGGAAATTGCTTGTGTGGAGCAGCAGAGCTGATTATTAGGCTGCCTGCCAGTGATAAGGGGGATATTGCTTGTTGGAGCAGCAGAGCTGATTATAGGCTGCCTGCCAGTCACAGGGGAGGAATTGCTTGTGTGAGAGCAGAGCTGATTATTATCTGCCTGCCAGTGATAAGGGGGAAATTGCTTGTGTGGAGCAGCAGAGCTGATTATTAGGCTGCCTGCCAGTCACAGGGGAGAATTGCTTGTGTGGAGCAGCAGAGCTATTATTACACTCCTGGCAGTGAGAAGGGGGATATTGCTTGTGTGGAGCAGCAGAGCTGATTATTAGGCTGCCTGCCAGTCACAGGGGAGAATTGCTTGTGTGGAGAGCAGAGCTGATTATTACGCTGCCTGCCAGTAAGATGGGGAAATTGCTTGTGTGGAGCAGCAGAGCTGATTATTATGCTGCCTGCCAGTGAAAAGGGGGAAATTGCTTGTGTGGAGCAGCAGAGCTAATTATTACACTGCCTGGCAGTGAGAAGGGGGAAATTGCTTGTGTGGAGCAGCAGAGCTGATTAATAGTCTGCCTGCCAGTGAGAAGGGGGAAATTTCTTGTGTGGAGCAGCAGAGCTTATTATTACGCTGCCTGCCAGTGAGAAGGAGGAAATTGCTTGTGTGGAGCAGCAGAGCTGATTATTAGGCTGCCTGCCAGTCACAGGGGAGGAATTGCTTGTGTGGAGCAGCAGAGCTGATTATTATGCTGCCTGCCAGTGATAAGGGGGAAATTGCTTGTGTGGAGCAGCAGAGCTGATTATTAGGCTGCCTGCCAGTCACAGGGGAGGAATTGCTTGTGTGGAGCAGCAGAGCTGATTATTGCACTGCCTGCCAGTGAGAAGGGGGAAATTGCTTGTGTGGAGCAGCAGAGCTGATTATTAGGCTGCATGCCAGTCGCAGGGGAGGAATTGGTTGTATGGAGCAGCAGAGCTGATTATTACGCTGCCTGGCAGTGAGAAGGGGGAAATTGCTTGTGTGGAGCAGCAGAGCTGATTATTATGCTGCCTGCCAGTGATAAGGGGGAAATTGCTTGTGTGGAGCAGCAGAGCTGATTATTAGGCTGCATGCCAGTCGCAGGGGAGGAATTGGTTGTATGGAGCAGCAGAGCTGATTATTACGCTGCCTGGCAGTGAGAAGGGGGAAATTGCTTGTGTGGAGCAGCAGAGCTGATTATTAGGTTGCCTGCTACCTGTTCATTTTTTAACAACACAGTATAGAGCTGTACGCTCCTCACAGTACCGTGTACCGGCTGGTATCACGGACAAATACTGTACATGCTGACTATCTGTGTGTGACTCCGGAAATATATACGGAGATTTAAATTTTCCCCAAAACCGTATACAGCTGGTTTCTTCTGAAACAGTACCGTTATTCTGCCTTCTGTATTACGGTCAAATCCATAGTGAAAGAGCATGTGTGTGTTACTCCTGAAATATATACGGAGATTAAAAATCACACCAACACTGTATACAGCTGTATAATACAGATAGAATACACTTTTTCTGGTTTTCATATTCTGGTGTTATCCATACTGGGCCTGTGACCGTGTGTGTTACTCCTGGAATATATACGGAGATTTCACATTCCCCAACACTGTATACAGCTGCACGCTTCAGATAGAGTACACTTTTTCTGGTTTTCATATTCCGGTGTTATCCACACTGGGCCTGTGAATGTGTGTGTTACTCCTGAAATATATACAGAGATTTAAAATTACCCCAACACTGTATCAAGTTGTACGCTACTGATACAGTACACTTTATTTCTTTTTCATATTCTGGTGTTATCCCTACTGAGCCTGTGACCGTGTGTGTTACTCCTGAAATATATACGGAGATTTCACATTCCCCCAACACTGTATACAGCTGTATGCTACAGATAGAGTACACTTTTTCTGGTTTTCATATTCCGGTGTTATCCATACTGGGCCTTTGACCATGTGTGTTACTCCTGAAATATATACAGAGACTTAAAATTACCCCAACACTGTATCCAGCTGTACGCTACTGATACAGTACACTTTATTTATTTTTCATATTCTGGTGTTATCCCTACTGAGCCTGTGATCGTGTATGTTACTCCTGAAATATATACAGAGATTTAAAATTAACCCAACACTGTATACAGCTGTACGCTACTGATACAGTACACTTTTGCTGCATTTCATATTCTGGTGCTATCCATACTGGGCCTGTGACCGTGTGTGTTACTTCTGAAATATATACGGAGATTAAAAATTACACCAACACTGTATACAGCTGTACGCTACTGATACAGTACACTTTTTCTGCATTTCATATTCCGGTGTTATCCATACTGGGCCTGTGACCGTGTGTGTTACTCCTGAAATATATACGGAGATTTAAAATTACCCCAACACTGTATACAGCTGTACGCTACTGATACAGTACATTACTTTTTCTCCTTTTCATATTTTGGTGTTATCCATACTGTGCCTGTGACCGTGTGTTCTGCTCCTGAAATATATCCAGTGATTTAAAATCAACTCAGCACTGTATCCGGCTGTACCCTTCTGATACAGTACACGTTTTTTGCTTTTTATATTCTGGTGTAATCCATACTGAGCCTGTGAGAGTCTGAGTCTGTTACTATGCAAATATATACGCAGATAAACATTTTTCACCCTCACCGTGTACAGCTGTACGCTTCGGATACAGTACCATATAGCTGCTAGTATTTTGGGTACATTTTCACAAACATGAGGAAGTATGGTGGAAGAAGCCACAGACGTGGGCATGGGGGGCCAACTGGTACTGATTGTGGTGGTGGTGCATCTGCTGGTAGTGCCAAAAGCACAATAGCACCTAAGGCAGGAGGTGTTGAGCCTGCGTCATCGTCTGGCTTCAGAAAGCCTGTAAGGCTCCCTTTTCTGGGACTACGTAAACCGCTTTTAAAGCCGGAGCAGCAGGAACAGGATTTGGCTTACATTGCCGAAAGAGCCTCCAGCTCTATCGCCTCCTCTTCTGAGGTTTCAAAAACTCCAAGCAGTGAGTCGGCAGTGCAGGCTTCTGGTCAGGAATAACCCCTTTCCTTGTGTCCTTCACCCCCACCAAAACGGAAGGATGCGGCAGGCCACTCTTCAGATTACTCCATGGAGCTATTTTCACATACTGTTAGAACCCTCTTGTTAGATTGTTTCAGTTTGCTGGTCACATGACCTTTTTCCCTATTTAGTCTGGCTCCGCCCTTCTGGCTTTGCTGGACTTCATTGTATTATCTACTCTTAAGCTAGCCAGGTGCTTAGGTGCCTTACTCTGTCAGTTTTGCTTGATCTTAGGATCTCTTAGTATTTGTTTTCTGTTTTATATTCCCTGCTACACTTTCTGTTAGGAGGTGTCCACCTTTTCACCCAGTCCCTAGATCTTGTAGGGATTCCTCCCTCGCATCTATAGGTCTTCGTTCAGACTAGCTGAGGACTTTAGCGGGTCTGGTCGCAGGATCAGGTCCCCCGTTACATCGTAGGGATCCAGCTCAGTCCTATTGTAGGGACAGAATTCCCACCTTTCCTTAGTGCTTGTAGCAGATCATAACAGTAAGTCCAGCCCAAAGAAAAAAGGAAAAAAAAAAATAATAAAATCTCTAAGGAAAGATTTTCAGTTTCTATTATGGTGTCGTTTCAGGATTTGGCTCAACACCTGCAGCGACTCTCTCTGGAGGTGGCTGAAATCCAGCAACACGTGAGTAGTTGTTCTGGAGCTGATTTCGTGGAGCCAAAGGTACGTTTGCCTGATTTATTTTTTGGTGAACAACAAGATTTTTTTTCTTTTAAAAATGCTTGCTTGTTGTATTTCCGTTTGAGACCCAGATCCTCTGGTGATGAATCACAGCGCATAGGGTTCATAATGTCACTTTTGCGCAAAGAACCTCAGGACTGAGCCTTTTCTCTGCAGCCTAGTGATCCATGCTTTAGATCACTGGATAGTTTTTTTTCTGCTTTGGGGTTATTGTATGACGATCCGGATCGTGTTTCATCAGCTGAGACAGAATTGAGACGTTTGAGACAGGGATCAGGTAATGTGGAAAAATATTGTACTCACTTCCGAAGGTGGTCCGCTCAGGTGGGCTGGAACGATTCAGCTTTGAAAAGTTTATTTCTTGCAGGGTTAAGTGAAAGGGTTAAAGATTTGCTGATTGCTTATCCCATACCTGGTAACTTGCAAGAGGCTATGCAATTAGCCATACGGGTGGATAGGAGACTGCGTGCAAGGGTTAATGAGAGTAAATCTGCCTTGTCAGCTCCAAGTTTGGAGAAGGAATGTACTGACATTGCAGAGCCGATGGAAATTGGAGCAATGACACCTCACTCTCGAGAAAAAGAATGCAATTTGCTCAAGGTTTGTGTTTCTACTGTGGTAAATCTGAGCATTTCATTAAGAACTGTGCGCTTCGAATGAATAAAGAGAGAAAAAAAAATGAGGTCAGTTTTGCCCGCATAGCTTGTTTTAAACAATAAGGCTAAGTTCACACGTTGCGGTAATTGCCGCGGAATTTCCGCGGCAATCCCGCACTTCTCCGCAGGAAATACGCACGTTTTTTTATGCTGATTCCGCCAGATAATAGCGTTTTGCAAGCGTAATTAGCTTGTCAGAATGCTAGCGTTTCCTACGATCTGTAGCATCGCTTGGAAAACTGATTGACAGGTTGGTCACATGAGTCACACATAGTGTTTGCAAGTGTGACACTTTTTACTATTGATGCCGCCTATGTCGCATCAATAGTAAAAAGATTAATGTAAAATAATAAAAAAATATAAATAATGTATTCTCACCTTCCGGCGCCCCGCACCTTCCCCTCAGCGACGCTCCCGGCAACTTCGGTCCCAGGAGTGCTTGCAACAAATCACACGATGACGTAGCATCTCCGAACCGCTATGCATCTGGGTGATTCTCGCAAAGCACTCTTGGGACCGGAAGTTGCCGGAGCGTCGCTGAAGGCGGAAGGCTGCGGGGGCCGCGGAAGGCTGCGGGGGCCGCCGGAGGTGAGAATATCATTATTTTTTATTTTAATTATTGTTTTACCAGGGAATGGTACCCAGGGCTGGAGGAGAGTCTCCTCTGCTCGACCCTGGGTACCATCCGCACATGAACCGCTTACATTGCGCATAGTGGCATAGCCACATGCGAAAGAAGCGTTCAATGCATTCTATGGCGCGGAATCACGCGTTACGCTAATTAATGAACAGTTGCTATTTTTTCCGCAAAGCGTTTTTTTCGCGGAAAAAAACTCACTCTGGAAAAAAATGCAGATTTGCTGCATAGGTTTGTGTTCTACTGTGTAATCTGAGATTTATTAACGACTGTGAACGCCGATGAATAAAGCGAGAAAAAAAGAATGAGGTCTGTTTTGCGATAGTTGTTTAAACAATAAGGTGTCTTTCTTTCTGCTACCACTGCTGTTGAGGAGGAATTAATGGAGTTTCGGGTATTTGTGGATTGTGGTTCAACTCTCAATGTGATTGATGGGAAATTTTTGGAAAAACTAAAATTAAAACCCAAACTTCTATCTTCTCCTATTAATGTGGTGTCTGTGGATGGTTCTCACTTGAAAAATGTTACTTCACCTATCTGATGAATGTTTCCATCTTACTATTGATTGGTGTTCATAGAATTTGATTTGGTAGTTTTGGATAATACCTCTCGGTGATTTGGGGTTACCCTGTAAAATTGCACAATCCGGTACTGGATTGGTCTACCAATGAAATTAAGTCCTGGAGTCCTAAGTGTTATGACAAGTGTTGTAACGGGCGTATTGCTGCTGTAGTTAAGGGGAGTTACCTGTACCTATTCAGGATTTTGGAAAGTTTTTTCTGATAAGGAATCGCAGGTATTGCCTCCTCATAGAGATTATGATTGTGCAATTGAATTTGTCCCTGGAGCAACTCTTCCTAAAAGTCGTTTATTTAATTTGACTATTCCTGAGAGAAAGGCTTTGGAGGAATACATACAGACAAGCTTGGCCGCCGGTCACATTAGGCCTTCCAAATCTCCTGTGGGGTTGATTTTTTTTTGTTAAAAAAAAGGACGGCGGTTTACGGCCTTGTCTAGACTTTCGTGAAATTAATAAGATTACTGTACGCAATCCTTACCCACTGCCATTGATTCCTGATTTGTTTAATCAGTTAGTGGGGGCCAAGTGGTTCTCGAAAATTGATCTTCGAGGGGCATACAATTTGTTGCGCATGAAGGAGGGGGATGAATGGAAGACTGCGTTTAACACTCCACTGGGTCATTTTGAGAATCTGGTCATGCCCTTTGGACTTTCCAGTGCTCGGCATTTTTCAGAATCTTATTAATGACATCCTTAGACTTTGATCGGCAGAGTGTGGTTGTGTATTTGGATGACATTTTGATTTATTCACCGGATTTGGAGTCTCATTGGAGGAGTGTGCGTGAAGTATTACAGTTACTGAGTGATAATTCACTTTTTGCCAAACTAGAAAAATGTGAGTTCGCTGTACAGAGACTTAGTTTTTTGGGCTACATTGTCTCCAGTGAAGGTTTTGAGATGGACCCGGTGAAAGTGCAAGCTGTGCAGGATTGGCCTAGACCTATTGGTGTGAAATCAATACAGAGGTTTTTGGGGTTCGCCAATTATTATAGAAAATTCATAAAAAAAATTTCTGTGATTGCCAAACCTCTGACCGATCTCACCAGGAAAGGTGCCGATGCGGTTCAGTGGACTACTGAGGCCATTGAGGCTTTTGTGTTGCTAAAGGAGAGGTTCAGCTCTGCTCCCATCCTTACGCAGCCTGATGTGACTAAACCATTTTTGGTTGAGGTTGATGCTTCTTCTGTGGGGGTCGGCGCGGTGTTGTCTCAGGCAAAGACGGATGGAGTACATCCCTGTGCTTTTTTTTCAAAGAAATTTTCTGAGTCTGAACTAAATTATGATATCGGTAATCGGGAATTGTTGGCAATTAAACTCGCATTTGAACACTGGCGTCATTTTTTGGAGGGAGCGGAATTTCCCATTCAAGTCTTCACCGATCATAAAAATCTGATCTACCTTGATGCTGCCAAACGCTTGAATGCCCGTCAGGCTAGGTGGGCACTGTTTTTCTCACGGTTTAATTTTACCGTTACTTACATCCCAGGTACTAAAAATGTTAAAGCTGATGCTTTGTCTCGCAGCTTTTCTCCTATGGTGGGTACTGAGGAGGAGGAGGAAAACATCTTGCAAGAGGGGGTTGTTATTGCTGTTTTGGACTCCGTGTTGGAAGATGAGATTCTTAAAGCACAGGAGAATGCCCCATCTAACACGCCGCATGGGAGGTTGTTTGTGCCTGGTACCCTGAGGAGAGATTTGTTTGATGAATGTCATGACTCTCGGTTGGCAGGTCATCCTGGAATCTCTGAGACCAAGAGACTTGTGGGTCGCAGTTTTTGGTGGCCAGGATGGCAGAAGGAAGTCATTAAGTGGGTGCGCCAATGCACTGTGTGTGCTAGATCTAAGTCTTCTCATTCTCCTGCTGCGGGGTTGCTTTGCCCTTTGGAGGTCCCTAGTGCACCTTGGACACATTTGGCTATGGACTTTATTACTGACCTTCCTCCCTCTGAGGGTTTCACTGTCATCTGGGTGGTCGTGGACCGTTTTAGCAAGATGTGTCACTTGGTTCCTTTCATCAAACTGCCCTGCGCTAAGACTCTCGCTAAGGCCTTTGTCAAGGAAATAGTCAGACTACATGGCGTTCCTACTGACATTGTTTCTGATAGGGGACCTCAGTTTGTGGCTCGTTTTTGGCGCGCCTTTTGTGACAGGTTGGGAGTTCATTTGTCGTTTTCATCCGGATATCATCCTGAGTCTAATGGCCAGACAGAAAGGAAAAACCAGGATGTTGAGCAGTTCTTGCGTTGTTTTGTGACTGATAATCAAGAGGGGTGGTCTGAGTTTCTGCCACTTGCTGAGTTTGCACTTAACAATCATACATCCGCTTCTGCTGGTTGTTCGCCTTTTTTTTGTTGTACTGGGAGACATCCGTCTTTTGGGTCATTTTCCAAGTTGGGATCGGCTGTACCTGAAGAGGAGAATTTTTCTGGTGTTTTGGAGAGAGTTTGGACTGATGTACGTGGTAATCTTCAGGAGGCTAACAAAAGATCCAAAGTGTATTTTGATAGAAAACGACAAGAGGTTTTGTTTGCTATTGGTGACATGGTTTGGTTGTCCTCTAAGAATCTGCGCTTGAGGATTCCGTCTAAGAAATTGGGTCCCAAGTTTGTAGGGCCCTTTAAAGTGCTTCAGGTTATTAACCAATCTGCTGTTAAGTTGGAGCTTCCTACCTCCTGGAAGATTAATCCGATGTTTCATGTTTCTCTCTTGAGAAAAGCTGAGGTCTCAGATGGAGACGTCTCGGCCACTGTTCCCCTGGTGGTGGAGGACGGGCAATATGAGATTTCCCGCATCCTAAATTCTAGACTGTATAGAGGGAGTTTGCAGTACCTCGTCGCTTGGAAGGGTTATGGACCCGAGGAGAACTCATGGGTGAGGGCGGATGATGTTTCTGCGTCTAGACTTGTCAGATGGTTTCACAAGAGGTTTCCGGATAAGCCTAAGTCCTAGGGGATCCGGAGGATCCTCTTAGAAGGGAGGGTACTGTTAGAACCCTCTTGTTAGATTTTGTTTCAGTTTGCTGGTCACATGACCTTTTTTCCCTATTTAGTCTGGTTCCGCCCTTCTGGCTTTGCTGGACTTCATTGTATTATCTACTCTTAAGCTTGCCAGGTGCTTAGGTGCCTTACTCTGTCAGTTTTGCTTGATCTTAGGATCTCTTAGTATTTGTTTTCTGTTTTATATTCCCTGCTACACTTTCTGTTAGGAGGTGTCCACCTTTTCACCCAGTCCCTAGATCTTGTAGGGATTTCTCCCTCGCATCTATAGGTCTTCGTTCAGACTAGCTGAGGACTTTAGCGGGTCTGGTCGCAGGATCAGGTCCCCCGTTACATCGTAGGGATCCAGCTCAGTCCTATTGTAGGGACAGAATTCCCACCTTTCCTTAGTGCTTGTAGCAGATCATAACACATACCATGCGTGGGTTATCAAGTCAAATCCTGAATTCCGCAGTCCAACATGAATCTGAGATGGAGTGCACTGATGCAGAGCCACTGCTAGATGATTGTGCTGGCACATTCAACCAGAGCACTACATTGCCTTCGCAGTCTACTGAGCCAGAATGTGACCCTGATGAAACTTAGGTGCCCCTTCCTGCATGCTATACCACCTTACACGGTGACACAGAGGAAGGTGCAGATAAATTGGAGAAGAGGTGATGGATGACCCAGTTGTTGACCCGGATTGGCATCCAGTGGTGGAAGAGGGTGCCGCTGGCAATAGCTCAGAAGAGGAGGAGGATCCGCAGCAGGTATCGACATCACAGCTGGGGTTATCTGGCAGGCCCGTTCCAGTCCAAAAAGGTGTTAAAAAAACAAAAGAATTGCAGGACAGTTTGGCCAGATGGTCAAATTAGCACAGCGTGCAAGCCCTGAAAATTTATACCACAGTAGGAAGAGTCCAGTGTGGCAGTTTTTTGACCAAAATCCTATTGATGAGGCAAAGGTTATCTGTAAGAAGTGCGGAAGGACCTTTAGCCGAGGGAAAAATCTGAAAAATTTGAATACAAGTTACATGCTTAGACATTTACTGAACATGCACTTGCAAGTCTGGACGGACTACAAAACCTCAGGTAGCACATGTGCACCGGCTCAGACTGAAGTTAGCCAGCAACGCTTCATTGCTTGCCTCACTGTACACCCACCAGTTGGCACACCACCAGCAAAAAATGTTGAGGTGTCGTCGCAAGGCCAAAGCAGTCAGGGAATCACAATGTTTTTGCAACGAAAGACTGCATCTAGGCCATCACCACCACCACCACCATCACCATCACCAACCCCCTCTCAGTCCGTAATGTCCACCGATAGTTGCCCCTAATGCAGCTCTCAAGTCCAGCTCACCCTACCAGACACTCTGAGTAGGACAAGAAAGTACTCATCCTCTCATCCGCGTACACTGGCTTTGAATGCCTACATTGCCAAACTGATCTCATTAGAGATGGTGCCCTTCCGTTTGGTTGAAAGCGTAGCGTTCAGAGAGCTCATGGCCTACGCTGTCCCACGCTATGACCTACCCATCTGCACTTCTTTTCTAGAAAAGCCATCCCTGCCCTCCACCTGCATGTGAAAGACCGCATTGTTTATGCACTCAAACTATCAGTGAGTGGAAAGGTGCACCTCACAACAGATGCATGGGCCAGTAGGCACGGCCAGGGCCATTACGTGTCCATCACTGTGCACTTGGTTAATGTGGTGGATGCAGGGTCCACAGGGAACAGCGGCAGTGGGACACTGCTGCCTAGCCCACGGTATAGGCAACAGTTGCCTGTAGGCGTTCGACACTCCTCCTCCAAAAGCGAAAGCTCGTCAACAGAACGCAGTCGCACGAGCACTCCATCCGCAACTGCCAGTGTTACACACGAGGTGTCACACTATCGAATAGCTAGTGGTAAGCATCAGCAGGCTGTTTTAAAAATTATGTCTTTGGGCAACAACAGACACACCGTGGAGGTACTGGCCAACTACTTGCAGCGAGAAGCTGAGTCATGGCTGGGCAGTCTACATCTGGAGCCAGGCAAGGTAGTCAGTGATAATGGCCGTAATTTTGTGGCGGCCATAGCCCAGGCAAAACTCAAATACATACCTTGCCTTGCTCACACCTTGAACCTGGTGGTGCAGTGCTTCTTAAATAATTATCCTGAATTAACACCCCTGCTACATAAAGTGCGAAGACTGTACCCGAACATCCGTCACTCGCACGTAGACTCCAGTCGTATGCAGAAGCTGCAGCGATCGCTCCACCTCCCCCAGCACCGCCTAATCATAGACGTTGCAACAAGGTGGAACTCCACCATGCACTTGGTTGAGAGGCTGTGCGAACAGAGGCAGGCTGTAATGCATTTATGGGAGGATACACGGGCAGGCAGTTTGAGGGCAGACATGGAGTTGTCGGGTGTGTAGTGGTCAAAGCTGAAAGACCTCTGTAAAGTCCTTCAGTGTTTTGAGGAATGCACACGGCTGGTAAGCGCAAACGACGCCATCATAAGCATGAGCATCCCACTTATGCGTCTGCTCAAGCAAACTTTGACGCACATTAGGGATCAGTTGTCTGCAGCGGAGGAGGAAGAGGGAAGATTTGCTGACATTCAGCCATTGCCTGCTCAGGGAACTGTCCTGGACGAGGTGGAGGAAGAAGAGGAAGAGGAGGAGGTGGAGGAGGGGGGGATGATTATTTTGGGGAGGAGGATGCTTCTCAGGGGGCAAGAGAAAATGTTGGCTTGCCAAGTTCAGGTCCAGGGTTTGTGCGTGACTGGAGGGATGTGGATTTGGCAGAAAGTGCTCCTCCACCCACCCCTGGCAGTGCATCACTGACACCTGGAACATTGGCCCACATGTGTGATTATGCCTTGCGGATCCTAAAAAGGGACCCCCGCATCGCCAAAATGATGAAGGATGACGACTACTGGTTGGCCAGCATCCTCGATCCACGATATAAAGGCAAATTACAGAACATAATGCCACAGGATAACCTAGAGCTAATATTGGCCATCAAACAAGCAACTATGGTAAACAGTTTGTTAGAGGCATTCCCAGCAAACAGCAGTGGTGCAGGTCCACGAGCAGTACTGGACCAAATGGAAGAGGTGTTCATGGTGCACACAGCCGAAGTGGCGTTGGAGACAGGGGTTTCATGACCATATTGTGGACTGATTTCTCCAGGACAGCTCACACGCCTGGTATTTAGGAATCTATATCAACAGACAGCAGACAGGAGTTGTCAACTATGGTTACAAATTACTTCCCCTCCCCTATCGATGTTCTCCCTCACCGGTCATTCCCCTTTGACTACTGGGCCTGTAAAATGGACACCTGGCCTGAATTGGCACAATATGCCTTACAGGAGCTCACTTGCACTGCTGGTAGTGTGCTATCAGAAAGAGTCTTCAGTGCTGCTGGATCAATCCTGACACAAAGAAGGACCCGGCTGTCGACCCAAAATGTTGGTGATCTCACCTTCATTAAAATGAACCATGCCTGGGTTTCAAAGGATTTTGTTCCACCTTCCCCTGATGACACCTAGGTTGCCAGCAAAATGGCTCACTTTGTACTACTCTTCCTCTGACTTCTCCAATTCCTCCATTTGCAGCTGCTGAACGTCCAGCCTACACCTGGACATATGCCATTTTTGCCACCTCCCTATCTGGCCTGCCCCCCCCAGGGCCGGGGTCACCACCTGGCGCACCTGGCCAAGTGCCGGTGCCCTGAGCAGGTGGCGGGTCCCACTCTGGGGCGACGGCACTGGCACAGGGTCCCTCATAGTACAAAAAACTGTCTCTGACGGTGGGAGGGCCCACTCGCCATCAGACGCACTGGCATACTATGAGGGGCCCTGTGCCAGTGCCGTCGCCCACGAGTCGGCCCCCCCTGTTGGTCAGGGCCCCAGCACTTGCAATACTTTCCTCTCCCTGTTCCACTGCTGTGGAGTCTGGGCAGTTAAATCATTCACAGGGACAGCCACTACAAATTTGGGTAACTGATCAATGATGGTGAAGACGTAGCTATGGCCTGTCCTGCTGGGCTCTACCTTCAGATGATCAATGGCTACCATTTCTAATAAACGTCGGCTCACAATCGGATGCAGTGTTGCTTTCTGATCAGCTTTCACAGTTTTAATAGTCACAGACGTGTGACATTCCTGGCAACATTTTTCAATGTCTCCTCTCATGCCAATCCAATAGAATCGCCTACGGCCTGTGGCTTCTGTCTTTTCCACTCCAAAGTGACCAGTCTGATCATGATAGGCAGTGAGGACCATGTCTACATCTCTCCTTGGCATCACAATTTGATGGCGACAAATAACGGTGAAGGGATCGACGCTACTGCGATACAGCAACCCTTTCTTCACAAAGAACTGTTTTCGCTGTCTCCACAGATAAAGTAATTGAGTGTCATCATCACCTCTGAGAATTCTACCGGGAGGTTTTAGCGTGATTAGTAATTACCAAATTTCTGTAATCACTCTACTTTCAGTGTGTACTTGTATCCATCCTGTTTCCTGTAGCAGAGAGTCTGGACTGGCTTACTGAGACTGAAATATATACGAACATTTAAAATTACCCCAACATTGTATACAGCTGTACGCTTCTGATACAGTACACTTTGTCAAATTTTCATTTTCTGGTGTAATACATACTGAGCCTGTGAGAGTCTTTGTCTGACTCTGGAAATATATACGGATATTTAAAATTACCCCAACGCTGTACACAGCTGTACGCTTCTGATAATTTCCCTTTTTCGACTTTTTATATTCTCGTGTAATCCATACTGAGCCTGAGAGTGTCAGTGTCTGCCTCCTGAAATATATACGGAGATTTCCAATAATTTAACTATACTATATATACCTTGTATCTGGTGATACACTACCCTTTTTGCCATAAAGTCCTCCTCCACCCACCAATCTAAGTGCATCATTGACACCTCGAACATTGGCCCACATGTGTGATTATTTCTTGCGGATCTGATATTTATAATCTGGTGTAATCCATACTGAGCCTGTGAGAGTCTTTGTCTGACTCTGGAAATATATACTGATATTTCCAATATTTTCACCATACTAGATATACCTGGTATCTGGTGATACAGTAGCCCATTTTCATCTTTTTATATTCTTAGGAAATCCATACTGAATAATATAGAAAACTTATAAATATGTAACAGAAGGGCTTCAAACTCTAAATCATATAACATGCCCTATAGGCAATACTTTATTAATAAAATACAACAATCGGTAGCACCAAGAAAAGTGACATACAAAAAACAACAAAACGTGTATTCCTACCCTAAAAACTCAGGGAATGTCCTAGAGTCCCTAATAGTGGTCTCGGCTGTCGCCTGCCTACATGCGGAGGTTGGCACCCTAGGGGGAGCGCTGTGGCGCCCCCGCTCCACGATGGCTATCCCTGGTGTCCCTGTTAAACCCTACCACCTGTCAGGCACACCGCACTGCACTTGCTCACTGAGCCAGTGCGTGTGTCCTAAGTGAACAAACTGTGCACAACGATACCTGTATAGTAGAACCGCAGCAGAGAAGATGTGTGCTTCTGAGGACACAGGACCTTCCGCACCATGTGACTGCCAAGGGGCGGAGCCAGCACACGTCTCTCAGAGGCAGCAGTATCAGGTAGAGAATGTTTCAGGCCGAAGGACCTGCAGGCACGTGACTGCCTAGGGCGTGGCCTAAGCTCCAGAGATCTAGGAGGTAAAGGAAAACTCCTAGAAGGGTAACTACGAAATAAAGTTACCAAGGGGCATAGACAGAATGGATAGTCAGGATAGCCAGGTCATACACATAGAGGGCGACGAAGTACAAAAGGAGCAGGCAGAGAATAATCAGAACACAGCCAAGGGGTCATACACAGACAGAGCAACGCAGTACAAAAGGGACAGGCAAAACTCGTAACAGGGACACAGCCAAATCAGAACCAAGCAAGCATAAAATGTAGCACAGGCACAAAGCACTGGCACAAGCACAGGGTCAGACACACTCAGCCAAAGGTCAGAGTATAAACGACAAAGGCTGGCTTCACAGTGAGGCTATAAAAAGCCTCCCAGGACCCAGAAAGAGGCCAACCAAGTTAACCCCGCGACTACCTGATTCAAGAACCCAGTAAACCATGACAGTACCCCCTTCTTAATGGGGGGCCTCTGGACCCCCAGGTTTCCCAGGATTCCGAGCATGGAATGCCCGAACCAGACGGTCAGCGTGTACCGATCTGGCCGGCACCCAAGACCGGTCCTCTGGACCGTACCCCCTCCAATGCACCAGGTACTGTAAGGACCCCCGAGACCGCCGGGAGTCTACAATATGTTGTACCTCAAATTCCATGTGCCCATCAACCAAGACTGGGGAGGGAACAGCAGCTGGTTCTTCTACTACCGATCCCAAGGGTTTTAGCAAGGATCTGTGGAATATGTTATGGAGTTTCAAAGCGGGGGGGAGGCGAAGACGATACACCACAGGGTTAATTACCTCAATGATCTCATAGGGACCTATGAACTTGGGCCCCAGTTTGGCGGAGGGTAGACAAAGACTTATGTTTCGCGTGGAGAGCCACACCTTGTCCCCACACTGCAACACCTGACCAGGGTTCCTTTTTTTATCTGCAAAACGCTTATAAGTCTCCTGAGCCCTGAACATATTCAACCGAACTTTTGACCACAGATCCCTGATTCGGTTAACACAGTCCTCAGCTCCTGGACAGCCCGAATCTAAACGTGAGAATTCACCAAAATGAGGGTTCAAACCATAATTAATAAAAAACGGTGACCTACCGGTAGATTGATTGGTACGGTTGTTGAAGGCGAACTCCGCTAACGGTAGGGCATCACACCAGTCGCTTTGCAGAGTAGAAACCAAACATCGAAGAATTTGTTCAAGCGACTGGTTGGTGCGCTCTGTCTGCCCGTTACTCTCTGGGTGGTAGCCTGAGGAAAAGGACAAAGATATCCCCAACCTTTTGCAAAAAGCCTGCCAAAACTTGGCCACAAATTGTGCCCCTCTGTCAGATACAATATTTAAAGGTACCCCATGTAACCGCACAATCTGTGCGAGGAAATGCTTAGCGAGAGTCTCTGCAGAAGGTAGACTTGCCATAGGTACAAAATGCGCTAACTTAGAAAACCTGTCAACAACTACCCAGATAACCGTGTTACCCGAGAAGAAGGAAGGTTGGTAATGAAGTCCATGGACAAGTGGGTCCATGGCCTTCCTGGAATTGGCAAAGGCACCAATTCCCCGGCCGGCCGGCAATGAGAGCTCTTAGATCGAGCGCATACCCCACACGCAGCGACATGCTTCTTAATATCTGAAGCCATCAAAGGCCACCAAAAAACTCTAGCCACTGCCTCTCGTGTGGCAGTAATGCCTGGGTGAGCACTCAGTTTTGAATCATGGAACTCCCGCAGGAGCCTGGTGCGTAACTGCTGAGGAACAAACAATTTGTTTTCGGGTTTGGACCTTGGAGCTAAAGATTGAGCCCCCACAATCTCCCGCTCCAATTCCGACGATACTTCAGCTATAACGACATTGGGTTGAAGAATGGGGGATGGCGGGTCAGGGGTGGAAAGCGGCTCAAAACTACGTGATAAAGCATCAGTTTTCACGTTTCTAGACCCTGGGCGAAAAGTTATAGAAAATTGAAATCTGGAAAAAAAAAGTGACCAACCGGCTTGCCTAGGAGTCAGTCTTTTAGCAGATTTGATATACTCTAGGTTTTTGTGGTCGGTGATGACTGTGATGGGGTGAGCCGCCCCCTCCAAAAAATGCCTCCATTCCTCGAACGCCAATTTGATTGCTAAGAGTTCTCTATTACCAACGTCATAATTTCTCTCAGCCTGAGAAAATTTTTTCGAGAAATAGGCACAAGGTTTGAGGTTAGTCAGAGAAGTAGGTCCCTGTGACAACACTGCCCCCACCCCAACCTCCGAAGCATCAACTTCAACCACAAACGGCTTGGCTGAGTCAGGTTGAACCAGAACAGGAGCGGATGTGAAACAATTTTTCAAAGTTAAAAAAGATTGTTTGGCCGACGGGGACCAGTTCCTAACATCTGCCCCTTTACGTGTGAGATCCGTGAGGGGTTTCACAATCTGAGAAAAACCCTTGATAAACCTGCGATAGTAATTCGCGAATCCCAAGAAGCGCTGGAGTCCTCTAAGGTCCCGAGGCTGGACCCACTCCATAATGGCTTGCACCTTCTTGGGATCCATACGAAACCCCTGTGAAGAGATTATAAGACCCAAAAATGATAGCTCCTGAACAAAGAAAGAACATTTCTCCAGCTTAACAAATAAATGATTTTCCCTGAGTCTTTGAAACACAGTTTTAACATGTGATAAATGTGAATGTCTGTCAGAGGAATATATCAGTATATCATCCAAATAGATCACAACAAAACGGCCAATGAGGTCCGAAAAAAACTACATTAATGAAATTTTGAAACAAGCTGGAGCATTGGTGAGACCAAAAGGCATGACGAGATTCTCAAATAACCCCTCAGTAGTAAGAAAAGCAGTTTTCCACTCATCCCCTTCCCGTACTCTTATCAAATTATAAGCCCCCCTGAGGTCCAATTTTGAAAACCACTTGGCCCCAGAGAGCTGGTTACAGAGATCAGGAATCAGAGGCAGGGGGTATGTATTCCTGACTGTGATTTTATTAAGTTCTCGAAAGTCGAGGCAGGGACGTAGACCACCATCCTTCTTTTTAACAAAGAAGAACCCCGCAGCTACTGGGGACACTGAGGGCCTTATATGCCCTTTGCGAAGACTTTCAGCGATGTATTGCTTCATAGCCAGGCGCTCCGGGCCTGACAAATTAAACAGACAGGCCTTGGGCAATTTGGCTCCCGGGACAAGATCAATAGCACAGTCAAATGATCTATGCGGGGGCAGAGCCTCAGCCTCACTTTCAGAGAACACGTCCTCAAAGTCTTTCAGGTACTCCGGAATACCCTCCAGACCAACAGAAGACACTGAGACAGGTTTTGCAAGTTTCATACAATAAACAGGTTTATGGCAACAGTCGACACATTGGGATCCCCATTTAATAATCTCCCCTGATTCCCAGTCAATCACCGGGTTGTGGCGTTGAAGCCATGGCATACCCAGCACTAGCCCTGTGGGCAATTTGTCCATGACAAAACATTCCATGTCTTCCTTGTGGGAAGAACCGACCTGCAAAGAAAACCTTTTGGAAACATAAAGAATCCCTGTTCGGGTAAGAGGGGAAGAGTCGATAGCAACAATTTTAAGGGGTGTCTCCAGCCTGACTGTCCCTATCTTATGTTGGGAGACGACACAGGAACTGATCAGATTGAGAGATGAACCACTGTCCACCAATGCTGTCGAGAAAAAACGATAGTTGTCTACCAACAGTTCCACCTTTAACACGACTTTAGAACATGAGGAAAATAGTACCTGAAGGTCTGGGCAGCCTCCTCGACCGCTACCCAGACCTAGTAGTTTTCCGCCGTCTTAGATGATGGACAGGTGGGGCAATCTTTTCTCCAATGTCCGGACTCTCCACAATAGAAACAGAGTTGTTTCTCCCGGCGATGTCTTCTCTCCTTCTCTTTTAGCGAGGTGGTGCCAATGTCCATGACCTCAGTAGTGAATAGAAAACTTGGCACTCAACTTATAGTATTAAGTATATCCAATTTTATTGCAGTCAAGGTACACGTGGGTACAAGATGGAGAGACGTTTCGGTCCAGTATGGACCTTCATCAATCTGACGGCAATATAGAACAAAGGAGCAAAAACAAAAAAATAAAGTAAAATAAAATAAATAACATAACTTAACAAAAGGATAAGAGAGTAAAAAGACAAAATAAATATACGGTAGAGACCATATACATTATAATTAATGTTACCAAATGATGAATATACAATTAGAATGAAAGATAACGTAAAGGAAGCTCGGATACCTACCCGACTGCTTATAGGTGAGTATTTATTTCAATATGATTAATGCAGGCTATGTGCCTAAAATAGGAGGATGAAATGGGAAAAGTATAAAGGAGGACCAAGTCATGTTGTTATGAATCATCCATACAAGGGCTTATGGGGTGTATTTACCTTAGAGGAGAGGGTCATATAGGAAAATTCGTTCATGCGGCAAAAGAACAAGGAAAAGGACCTAAGGTGAGAGTACCACGTGAAAATTGTGTATATATATATATGTATATACATAGAGAGCTAGGGTGGCAAAATAGATATAACATATTTTATATGTAGGTCTGCTATACCTGTAGGTCCAAGGTGCACGGTTTTGTGTTCTAATAGGATTATCACGTTTTGTGCAGTATCTGTGAATATATAGAGATATTCTTGTAAGTACGAGTCAGTTAATCCAAACCATGATGCCATGACATGCTGCACCTGTTTAGGGTACCCGCTGAGTACAATGGCGTTCATTTAAGGCAATAGGTATAAGTTAAGCCCCCTCGCCAATGGTAAAAAATGAAGGTGACATTGCATGATGTTAGTGGTAAGTATCGATTATGTCAGATGGGAATTAGGTGGGGTTGCCTTTAATACTTACATGAGGGTAGCGCCGCTCTCTCCCACACCGACGCGGTATCCGCCGCTTGTCAGCTGGGGAAGGAGCGCTCCCTCACGTTTAAGTAGGGAAGAGGCGGGACAATGTGGCGTGTCCATTAGGATAGCGTCACCGGAAGTGGCGCATGATATGATACGTCACCGGATGTGACGTGTGCGGTTCACCCTCGTCGGCGCTTGCGTTCCACAAGAGGCGAGACAAGGTGGTGTGTCCATTAGGATCGCGTAACCGGAAGTGGCGCATGGTGTAACACGTCACCGGAGGTGATGTGTGCGGTTCACCCTCGTCAGCGCTTGCGTTCCACATGATTTAAAGTGTGCCTCAAAGTTATAGGAATAACTTAAGGATGCGTTTTGATGGAATAAAGTATATGGCGCAAGGGTGTGAGTCTAACATGATTATATGCCAGCATCCGGTAAAAAGGGGAACAGGGGAAAGAAAACCTTTTAGTGGGACTGATGGCATATATATACACTGATTAATAAAAGGAGGGAATGAAAAATAAGGAAAAAGAGAAAAGTATTGGGTATCACCAAATGCGTTTATTAAAGTATATATTTAGTGTGGGGTGGTAGCCCATGGTAAAGAGAAAAATTTAAGGGCAAGTTGCAGTCGGGTAGGGGGAGTCCAAGGGTGGGGGTCAGGGTCAAGACATTCAGTATAACCGACTCTGTAATAAAGAGAAAACAGAGTTAGAATAATTTCTCATAAAATATACATTAGGCATTAAGTCATACAGTATAGGGTTAAAAGGGTTAATCAGTGTATATATATGCCATCAGTCCCACTAAAAGGTTTTCTTTCCCCTGTTCCCCTTTTTACCGGATGCTGGCATATAATCATGTTAGACTCACACCCTTGCGCCATATACTTTATTCCATCAAAACGCATCCTTAAGTTATTCCTATAACTTTGAGGCACACTTTAAATCATGTGGAACGCAAGCACCGACGAGGGTGAACCGCACACGTCACCTCCGGTGACGTGTTACACCATGCGCCACTTCCGGTTACGCGATCCTAATGGACACACCACCTTGTCTCGCCTCTTGTGGAACGCAAGCGCCGACGAGGGTGAACCGCACACGTCACATCCGGTGACGTATCATATCATGCGCCACTTCCGGTGACGCTATCCTAATGGACACGCCACATTGTCCCGCCTCTTCCCTACTTAAACGTGAGGGAGCGCTCCTTCCCAGCTGACAAGCGGCGGATACCGCGTCGGTGTGGGAGAGAGCGGCGCTACCCTCATGTAAGTATTAAAGGCAACCCCACCTAATTCCCATCTGACATAATCGATACTTACCACTAACATCATGCAATGTCACCTTCATTTTTTACCATTGGCGAGGGGGCTTAACTTATACCTATTGCCTTAAATGAACGCCATTGTACTCAGCGGGTACCCTAAACAGGTGCAGCATGTCATGGCATCATGGTTTGGATTAACTGACTCGTACTTACAAGAATATCTCTATATATTCACAGATACTGCACAAAATGTGATAATCCTATTAGAACACAAAACCGTGCACCTTGGACCTACAGGTATAGCAGACCTACATATAAAATATGTTATATCTATTTTGCCACCCTAGCTCTCTATGTATATACATATATATATATACACAATTTTCACGTGGTACTCTCACCTTAGGTCCTTTTCCTTGTTCTTTTGCCGCATGAACGAATTTTCCTATATGACCCTCTCCTCTAAGGTAAATACACCCCATAAGCCCTTGTATGGATGATTCATAACAACATGACTTGGTCCTCCTTTATACTTTTCCCATTTCATCCTCCTATTTTAGGCACATAGCCTGCATTAATCATATTGAAATAAATACTCACCTATAAGCAGTCGGGTAGGTATCCGAGCTTCCTTTACGTTATCTTTCATTCTAATTGTATATTCATCATTTGGTAACATTAATTATAATGTATATGGTCTCTACCGTATATTTATTTTGTCTTTTTACTCTCTTATCCTTTTGTTAAGTTATGTTATTTATTTTATTTTACTTTATTTTTTTGTTTTTGCTCCTTTGTTCTATATTGCCGTCAGATTGATGAAGGTCCATACTGGACTGAAACGTCTCTCCATCTTGTACCCACGTGTACCTTGACTGCAATAAAATTGGATATACTTAATACTATAAGTTGAGTGCCAAGTTTTCTATTCACTATATCTGGTTGGGAACCTACTTGTGCACCACCACAATAGTGCTACGTTATATTCTTTCTGCACATATCTTTCCGTATGCACACTGTGAACTATGTCCACTGGCACATTTTCCTATAACATTGAAGAGACCTCTAACATCTTATCTAAACTGAATCTTTCGAGTGACTTCTTGAAAGTTCCTCCTAGGGAGACAAGGGGAAGGGACCTTGAAAGGGAACTCCGCCACCAGATCAATTACGAGCTTCACTATGCTACTCTATCTGAGTATTTACGTCTGAAGAGGATTCCAAGAGGGCTTAGAGTACCATTGCAACCGACCCTCTTCCGAGACTCCACAGACTTTGCTATCGACAATCTAATAAATGCTCATTGACTAAAAATATTAACTGAGAGTCCTAGTATACCTTAATGGTATGAAATGTACAATTGCAAGTTTCGAACTCTAGTCCTCACAGAAGACTTACAATTAGATACATTTATAGCTATGCCTAAAGAGACCTGAGTTCCAAGCTTGAAATTTTCCCATTTTCAGTTAGCATTAAAAGGTTACAGAGGACTCTCAAGTTAAATTTTCTATCATGCTAACACGTACAGATACAATTGACTTAGACTTACGATTGAACACCTCAAGTGCCATCACAAGACAAGGAGGAATCACAATTCGAGACCAACTACTCGAGACCTGAGATTAGCCACCCTAAAGGCCAAAATTAAGTCAGTGACCGATCAACATAGAAAAGACACCGAACATAGAAAGAGAATTAAATTTCAAAGAGACGCGGACGACTACGAACAGGGCCGTGTGTATCGCTGGCAATTTACTAACAATTTCCGTCCATCCTACACTAGGTCCAACTATAGATCCTCCACGGATCTATCCACATCAGGTTCTGAATCAGAACGGAGAGATCATCGTCCAGGACCAAGTGTTTTTTAGGCCAACGCACCAGACGCCAAAGAGGAAGAGGATACGGAGAGGACAACGCAAGAAGGGACACAGACCAGAGGGTAACCCGTTCCCAGGTACCTGCCCACTGGTCACCAACATATCTTCACGGACACTGAGTATAGCAGAATACCATTTACTGCAAAGGGGTTTGTCATTCTGTCCAGCTTACCGATTGAACACATCCAATCTGGACATGGAACTACAAAGATTTTTCCGTAGTCTGCGACTTAAGGTCCATTTTGCTAACAACCCTTACAGTACGGTAGATCCACCACGAGATCACCGATCCCTCTCGATCACGACACTAGGTCTCCGCACAAAGAGCACCTATGTCCCTCCACGGGGATCACATGCCCTAGAAGCATTTATTGAGTTTGTGGATTCTGCTTCCAAACAACTTAGACACGATATGGAGAATGGGAAATTACACTATAACCCAAATCTTAGTCCCCTAGACCAACAGGCCTTGCGATCCCTTCGTGAGGATAAAACGATCATACTAAAGCCCGCTGAAAAAGGGGCTCTATAGTGATCATGAACAAACCGACTATCAAAGGGAGATTCAACGCCAACTCAATGATGACTCAGTCTATATGAAACTAACTAGCGATCCCACTCGTGAAATCAGGGATCTAATTGAGGATACTTTAACTACCTACACCAACTTGGGGGTCATAGATTCTAAAACCAGGGAATATCTGGTTAAAAAGAATCCAATCACGCCGGTATTCTACACATTACCAAAGATACACAAGAACCTTGAAAATCCCCCAGGTAGACCAATAGTTGCCTCTACCGAGTCTATTCTCTCCCCACTATCAATATTTCTGGAGAAAATCCTCACCCCACTGGTTCGGGAGATACCCTCATTCATTCTTGACACGGGTGACTTCCTAGAAAGAATTAATTCTCTGGGCCCTTTACCGGAATCCACAATTCTTGTCACCTTAGACGTAAAGGACTTGTACACGTCAATACCACACTTACAGGGAATCTCATGCACTAGACAATTATTGGAATCTTCCCAGATGCACAGCGACTCTATACAACTCTGCCTAGAACTATTGACTATAGTTCTCACTAAAAACTTTTTCTTATTTGAAGAATCCTTTTACATGCAAATCAAGGGGACAGCCACGGGGTCCAATGTGGCCCCCCCTACGCAATTTGTTATATGGCTAAATTCGAGGAAGAGATAGTCTATAATGACCCCCTTTTTCGTGCACATGGTCACCTATGGAAAAGGTTCATAGATGACATTTTTTGCATCTGGGAGGGACCAAAATCTACGCTACAACAGTTCTTTGAAAAATTGAATAGGGCATGGCCGGGCCTTTCATTTACCATGACGGAGGATCAGGAAAGAGTCAACTTCCTTGATACCACAGTCATCAAGGACCAACACGGCAACCTTAGCACGGACATTTTCACTAAACCCATGGACCGTAACAGCCTTCTGCACTTCAATAGCCTACATCCACCGGCTGTAAAAAAGTCCATACCACGATCCCAATTCCAACGGGTACAAAGAATAGTATCCGATCAATGCAATCGCACGCAACGCCACAATGAAATGCATAACAAATTCCTGGAGCGAGGTTACCCTCCCGATCTCCTCACAGAGGCAGTTACACCAGTGGTAAGACCAAGATCCCCTATTGGCAATAGAATCCCCTTTGTCCACACTTATCATCCTTATGTTCAAATTCTACATAAAACTATCAGACGACATTGGGGATTACTAAGTAGAGCACATCCCGAGGTACCGGAGTTTAGAAATCCCTTCCTACCCTGTTACAAAAGGGCACCCAACCTCGGGATGACTTAGTCAGAGCGGACATCGGTGGAAATACTCAACCACATACTCAGAGATTCCTGTCAAATCCAAAAATGGGAACTTTCCCATGCCTACAATGCAACCAATGCCATAATGTACTGAAGGGTAATCTTATACATCACCCCCAGTCCGGTAAGAAATACAACATCAAGTGCTATTCCACTTGCAATTCCTCCTACGTCATTTATCTCATCAAATGCCCGTGTGGCCTCCTATATGTGGGGGAGACCACACAAGCCATAAAAGATAGGATTTCTAAACATAAGTCCACGATCAGATGCAAGAATCTATTACTCCCCATTCCGTACCACTTCATTACAAAAGGTCATCAAATATCACAATTGAAGTTCCAGGTTATTGAACACGTCTCCAAACCCAGACGGGGTGGTGACCGAATACGCCTCCTCAAAAAACGGGAGGCGTACTGGATACACGAACTCCAGACTCTATCACCCAAGGGACTTAATAGGGACTATGACCTCTTGTCATTTATCTAGTGCTATGAAACAGGCCCCCTGTAAGACATTTAGTCCATCTGATTGCCTTACCAATCTTGGAATTTATTGCCCCCTTATGGGGTAAGATTCGTACATTTCCTATACCACAATGAATGTTTTGCTGATTGTTGTATTGACGCTACTCTAAATACTCATATGTCCTATAATACTTTTCTCGTGTACTAGGTCGGACTCCCTTTTAACCCTATACTGTATGCCTTAATGCCTAATGTATATTTTATGAGAAATTATTCTAACTCTGTTTTCTCTTTATTACAGAGTCGGTTATACTGAATGTCTTCACCCTGACCCCCACCCTTGGACTCCCCCTACCCGACTGCAACTTGCCCCTTAAATTTTTCTCTTTACCATGGGCTACCACCCCACACTAAATATATACTTTAATAAACGCATTTGGTGATACCCAATACTTTTCTCTTTTTCCTTATTTTTCATTCCCTCCTTTTATTAATCAGTGTATAAATATGCCATCAGTCCCACTAAAAGGTTTTCTTTCCCCTGTTCCCCTTTTTACCGGATGCTGGCATATAATCATGTTAGACTCACACCCTTGCGCCATATACTTTATTCCATCAAAACGCATCCTTAAGTTATTCCTATAACTTTGAGGCACACTTTAAATCATGTGGAACGCAAGCGCCGACGAGGGTGAACCGCACACGTCACCTCCGGTGACGTGTTACACCATGCGCCACTTCCGGTTACGCGATCCTAATGGACACACCACCTTGTCTCGCCTCTTGTGGAACGCAAGCGCCGACGAGGGTGAACCGCACACGTCACATCCGTGACGTATCATATCATGCGCCACTTCCGGTGACGCTATCCTAATGGACACGCCACATTGTCCCGCCTCTTCCCTACTTAAACGTGAGGGAGCGCTCCTTCCCCAGCTGACAAGCGGCGGATACCGCATCGGTGTGGGAGAGAGCGGCGCTACCCTCATGTAAGTATTAAAGGCAACCCCACCTAATTCCCATCTGACATAATCGATACTTACCACTAACATCATGCAATGTCACCTTCATTTTTTACCATTGGCGAGGGGGCTTAACTTATACCTATTGCCTTAAATGAACGCCATTGTACTCAGCGGGTACCCTAAACAGGTGCAGCATGTCATGGCATCATGGTTTGGATTAACTGACTCGTACTTACAAGAATATCTCTATATATTCACAGATACTGCACAAAACGTGATAATCCTATTAAAACACAAAACCGTGCACCTTGGACCTACAGGTATAGCAGACCTACATATAAAATATGTTATATCTATTTTGCCACCCTAGCTCTCTATGTATATACATATATATATATACACAATTTTCACGTGGTACTCTCACCTTAGGTCCTTTTCCTTGTTCTTTTGCCGCATGAACGAATTTTCCTATATGACCCTCTCCTCTAAGGTAAATACACCCCATAAGCCCTTGTATGGATGATTCATAACAACATGACTTGGTCCTCCTTTATACTTTTCCCATTTCATCCTCCTATTTTAGGCACATAGCCTGCATTATCATATTGAAATAAATACTCACCTATAAGCAGTCGGGTAGGTATCCGAGCTTCCTTTACGTTATCTTTCATTCTAATTGTATATTCATCATTTGGTAACATTAATTATAATGTATATGGTCTCTACCGTATATTTATTTTGTCTTTTTACTCTCTTATCCTTTTGTTAAGTTATGTTATTTATTTTATTTTATTTTACTTTATTTTTTTGTTTTTGCTCCTTTGTTCTATATTGCAGTCAGATTGATGAAGGTCCATACTGGACCGAAACGTCTCTCCATCTTGTACCCACGTGTACCTTGACTGCAATAAAATTGGATATACTTAATACTATAAGTTGAGTGCCAAGTTTTCTATTCACTATATCTGGTTGGGAACCTACTTGTGCACCACCACAGTAGTGCTACGTTATATTCTTTCATGACCTCAGTAGTGGCTCCAGTCTCTTTGCTGCCAGCAAACAGTGAGGTTTCACATTGCATGATACCCCTGGCGCGTAGCCTGCGGTCCATTCGTACGGCCTGGGTTATGGCGTCCTCCAAATTATCAGGTGGAGGATGAAGGGCCAGGGCATCCTGGAGACGTTCAGACAGGCCTCTGCAGAACAGCCCTCGAAGGGCGGCATCACTCCAGGAGACCTCCGCTGCCCAACGTCGGAACTCCGAACAGAACCACTCGGCTGAATGTTTACCCTGACGAACACTCATAACCATGTCCTCAGCCATACGGACCCTGTCAGGCTCATCATAGATGCGGCCCAGGGCATGAAAAAACTTATCAACAGTCATCCTCTCAGGAGCAGAAGGAGAGAGAGAAAAAGCCCAGGCTTGTGGGCCCCCCGAAGTAGGGAAATAATGACCCCCACCCTCTGGAACTCATCCCCAGAAGAGCGAGGCCTCAGGGAGAAAAAAAGTTTACACCCCTCCCTGAAGGCTCTGAACTCATTTTTATCCCCTGAGAAGTAGTCGGGCAGTTTAACTGGAGATTCAGGAGACACCAATGACACATCCTTACCACCAGAACCCAGAGACCCCGCAGCGACAGCCCCCAGTATGGTATCTACCAGCTGCTGCTGGGTCTGAGCCATCATGCGCTGCTCAACATTCAACTCCTGGAACCTTTGCGTCAGATGTTTCACCTGACCTGCTAATACCTGCATGGGATCCATGGGGATAACACTCCTAAATCTCCCCCTCAGAAAAAAAAATGTAACGGTCGTTTATAATGTCAGGCACACCGCACTGCACTTGCTCACTGAGCCAGTGCGTGTGTCCTAAGTGAACAAACTGTGCACAACGATACCTGTATAGTAGAACCGCAGCAGAGAAGATGTGTGCTTCTGAGGACACAGGACCTTCCGCACCATGTGACTGCCAAGGGGCGGAGCCAGCAACACGTCTCTCAGAGGCAGCAGTATCAGGTAGAGAATGTTTCAGGCCGAAGGACCTGCAGGCACGTGACTGCCTAGGGGCGTGGCCTAAGCTCCAGAGATCTAGGAGGTAAAGGAAAACTCCTAGAAGGGTAACTACGAAATAAAGTTACCAAGGGGCATAGACAGAATGGATAGTCAGAATAGCCAGGTAATACACATAGAGGGCGACGAAGTACAAAAGGAGCAGGCAGAGAATAATCAGAACACAGCCAAGGGGTCATACACAGACAGAGCAACGCAGTACAAAAGGGACAGGCAAAACTCGTAACAGGGACACAGCCAAATCAGAACCAAGCAAGCATAAAATGTAGCACAGGCACAAAGCACTGGCACAAGCACAGGGTCAGACACACTCAGCCAAAGGTCAGAGTATAAACGACAAAGGCTGGCTTCACAGTGAGGCTATAAAAAGACTCCCAGGACCCAGAAAGAGGCCAACCAAGTTAACCCCGCGACTACCTGATCCAAGAACCCAGTAAACCATGACACCGCCTTAGGGAGTCCCTCTACCCATTCACTAAGGGGACCTCGACAAATATACAGAGACCAACTCAATCTAAGCATTTCCTAGGTCCCCAGAGTGATTAAAAACAATATGAAAACACACGATGTGGTGGGTGGTGTCTCGATAGGTTGCACTAACTGCTGTGCACCTTATATGTACACACAAGTCTCCTTTATGACATAAGGAGTCGGAGTGGATATTAGCACCTGAAGGTGCCAAGGGCTAATTTCAAAGGATATATGAGTAGAGTAAATAATAGATACCAGATACTACTCAAGCCCTATAGCGTGCATATATCTGATACTCTAATATACACGTCCCTGAAATCACATAAAGGGATGATCTCTCTTAGGTATATGAGCATAGATTATAATCGATAACAAATGCTAGCCCTATACCGTGCACACATCTAGTGCTTGATATACACGTCCCTAAAATATCACAAAGGAAATTCTCTCTAGCACGTCTGTAGAGCAATGTATTAGCTCTCTAATCATATATATATATACCGATTATGGTTGATATTAAATACTGTAGGAGCCTTCTAACGTGCATAAATCAGATATCATACATTTTAGCAATAGTGCCAATACTGTATAGAAGCCTCAATAATGTTCAAAAAATGAAGCTGTGTGCCCCATGAACAAGGGGCAAATACGTGGGGGTTATCTCTAATCGCAATCAATGTGTCAAAGATGTGTGCCACTACTATAATGAAGATCTTCAAATATATATATCCCCTTTATACGGGAGGGACACATATCAAAAATAACCTCCTATGTATAATACCCGATTTAATATAGACGTTTGCATAATATACCATTGCCCCAATGCTATTGGAAACATGCAACTAGTATGTGTGTACATACGAGACTTGATAACCAAGGGGAGATAAGTCAAAGATATATAACGATACTCATCTCTCCTCGTCGTCACCCAACCAAGTCTATGTACTAGTCTATGCACCACATCTAGGACACCTGATATCGGATCATCTGGCCTCCTGATGAGCTCACAGGGCGAAACGCGTTGAGGCGCTATATTAGGTCTTGGTTGGGTCACGACGAGGAGAGATGAGTATCTTATATATCTTTGACTTATCTCTCCTTGGTTATCAAGTCTCGTATGTACACACATACTATTTGCATGTTTCCAATAGCATTGGGGCAATGGTATATTATGCAAACGTCTATATTAAATCAGGTATTATATATATTAGGTTATTTTTGATATGTGTCCCTCCCGTATAAAGGGGATATATATATTTGAAGATCTTCATTATAGTAGTGGCACACATCTTTGACACATTGATTGCGATTAGAGATAACCCCCACGTATTTGTCCCTTGTTCATGGGGCACACAGCTTCATTTTTTGAACATTATTGAGGCTACTATACAGTATTGGCACTATTGCTAAAATGTATGATATCTGATTTATGCACGTTAGAAGGCTCCTACAGTATTTAATATCAACCATAATCGGTATACATATATATGATTAGAGAGCTGATACATTGCTCTACAGACGTGCTAGAGAGAATTTCCCTTTGTGATATTTTAGGGACATGTATACCAAGCACTAGATATGTGCACGGTATAGGGCTAGCATTTGTTATCGATTATAATCTATGCTCATATACCTGAGAGAGATCATCCCTTTATGTGATTTCAGGGACGTGTATATTAGAGTATCAGATATATGCACGCTATAGGGCTTGAGTAGTATCTGGTATCTATTATTTACTCTACTCATATATCCTTTGAAATTAGCCCTTGGCACCTTCAGGTGCTAATATCCACTCCGACTCCTTATGTCATAAAGGAGACTTGTGTGTACATATAATGTGCACAGCAGTTAGTGCAACCTATTGAGACACCATCTACCACATTGTGTGTTTTCATATTGTTTTTAATCACTCTGGGGACCTAGGACAATCCTTAGGTTGAGTTGGTCTCTGTATATTTGTAGGGGTCCCCTTAGTGAATGGGTAGAGGGACTCCCTAAGGCGGTAGGGTTTAACAGGGACACCAGGGATAGCCATCGTGGAGCAGGGGCGCCACAACGCTCCCCCCTAGGTGCCAACCTCCGCAGGTAGGCAGGCGACAGCCTAGACCACTACTAGGGACTCTAGGACATCCCCTGAGTTTTTAGGGTAGGAATACACGTTTTATTGTTTTTTGTATGTCACTTTTCTTGGTGCTACTGATTGTGGTATTTTATTAATAAAGTATTGCCTATAGGGCATGTTATATGATTTAGAGAAATCCATACTGAGCCTCAGAGCGTCAGTGTCTGCCTCCTGAAATATATACAGAGATTTACAATATTTTCACTATACTATTATAACCTGGTATCTGCTGATAAAGTACCCCTTTTTCTTCTTATTATATTCTTTTGTAATCCATACTGAGCCTGAGAGCATCAGTGTCTGCCTCCTGAAATATATGGAGATTTAGAATATTTTCACTATACTATATATACCTGGTGTCTGCTGATACAGTACCCCTTTTCTTCCTATTATATTCTTGTGTAATCCATACTGAGCCTGTGAGCGTCATTGTGTGCCTCATGAAATATATATGGAGATTTCAAATATTTTCACCATACTAGATATACCTGATATCAGGTGAAATAGTACCCCTTTTTCATCTTTTATATTATTGTGTAATCCATACTGAGTCGGTGAACGTCTGTGTGTTACTCCTGAAATCTATACGGAGATTTAAAAATTACCACAACACTGTATACAGCTCTACACTTGTAATACATTACCCTTTTTCAACTTTTTATATTCTGGTGTAATCCATACAGAGCCTGTGAGAGTCTGTCTGTTACTCCGTAAATAAATACGGAGATTTACAATTACCCCCAGACTGTATACAACTGTACGTTTGGTATACAGTACCCTATTTTGCAGAAAGTCGTCCTCCCCCAACTGTTTTTGCATCATTGACACCTGGAACATTGGCCCACATGTGTGATTATTTCTTGCGGATCTTTTTATATGTTGTGTAATCCATACTGAGTCTTTGAGCGTCAGAGTCTGCCTCCTTGAATATATACGAAGATTTAGAATATGTTCACTATAACTATATATATCTTGTATCTGCTGATACAGTCCCCTTTTTCACCTTTTCAAATTGTGGTGTAATCCATACTGAGCCTGTGAGCGTCTGTCTGGTACTCCGTAAATATATACGGAGATTTACAATGACCCCTAGACTCTATCCAGCTGTACGCTTCTGATACAGTACTCTTTGTGCCATAAAGTCCTCCTCCACCCACCACTCTAAGTGCATCATTGACACGTTGATAAATGGCCCACATGTGTGATTATTTCTTGCGGATCTTTTGATATTCTTGCCTAATCCATACTGAGCCTTTGAGCGTCTGTCTGCCTCCTGAAATATATACGGAGCTTTATAATATTTTCAATATACTATATATACCTTGCATCTGGTGAAACATTACCTTTTTCAGCTTTTTATATTATTCTGTAATACATACTGAGCCTGAGAGCGTCAGTGGCTGCCTCCCGAAATATATACTGAGATTTATAATATTTTCTCTATACTATATATACCTTGTATCTGGTGAAACAGTACCCTTTTTATATTATTGTGTAATACATACTGAGCCTGAAAGCGTCAGTGGCTGCCTCCTGAAATATATCCGGAGATTTAGAATGTTTTGACTATACTATATATACCTGGTATCTGCTGATACAATACCCCTTTTTATTATTATTATATTCTTGTGTAATCCAGACTGAGCCTGCCTCCTGAAATATATACGAAGATTTATAATATTTTCACTATACTATATATATCTTTTATCTTGTGATACAGTACCCTTTTTTTGGCCTCCTCTTCCTCGGACTTCTCCGATTAATCCATTTGCAGCTGCTTTACGTCCATTATACACCTCAACACATGGCATTTTTGCCACCTCCCTATCTGGGCTGCCCCACCCCCCTCCTCCACCCACAAACTTTTTATATTCTTGTGTAATCCATACTGAGCCTTTGAGCGTCCTTGTCTGCCTCCTGATTTATATACGGAGATTTATAATATTTTCACTATACTTTATATACCTTGTATCTGGCGAAACAGTACCCTTTTTATATTATTGTGTAATACATACTGAGCCTGAGAGCGTCAGTGGCTACCTCCTGAAATATATCCGGAGGTGTAGAATATTTTGACTATACTATATATACCTTGTATATGCTGATACAGTACCCCTATTCTTCTTATTATATTCTTGTGTAATCCACACTGAGCCTGTGAGCGTCAGAGTCTACCTCCTGAAATATCTGCGGAGATTTCGAATATTTTCACTATACTATATATACCTTGTATCTGGTGAAACAGTACCCTTTTTCAGCTTTTTATATTATTCTGTAATGCATACTGAGCCTGAGAGCGTCAGTGGCTGCCTTCTGAAATATATCTGGAGTTTTAGAATGTTTTGACTATACTACATATACATGGTATCTAGTGATACAGTACCCCTTTTTATTATTATTATATTCTTGTGTAATCCATACTGAGCCTGAGAGCGCCAGTGTCTGCCTCCTGAAATATGTACGGAGATTTAGTTTATTTTAAATATACTATATATGCCTGGTATCTGGTGATACAGTACCCCTTTTTCTTCTTATTATATTCTGGCGTGATCCATACTGAGCCTGTGAGAGTCTGTCTGTTACTCCTGAAATATATACGGAGATTTACAATGACCCCAAGACTGTATACAGCTGGACGCTTGTGATACAGTACCCTTTTTGCCAGAAAGTCCTGCTCCTCCCACCACTATAAGTGCATCATTGACACCTTGAACATTGGCCCACATGTGTGAGTAATTCTTGCGGATCTGCTTTTTATGTTCTTGTCTAATCCATACTGAGCTTGTGAGCGTCTTTGTCTGCCTCCTGAATTACAGTGGTGGCCAAAAGTATTGACACCCCTGCAATTCTGTCAGATAATACTCAGTTTCTTCCTGCAAATGATTGCAGTCACAAGTTATTTGCTATTTTTATCTTCATTTAATTTGCTTGCAAGGAAAAAACACAAAAGAGAATGAAGCAAAAATCAAATCCTTGATCATTTCACACAAAACTCCAAAAATGGCCCAGACAAAAGTATTGGTAACCATCAATGAGTTTCTTACAGTGCTCTGCTGGAATTGTAGACCATTCTTCTTTGGCAAACTGCTCCAGGTCCCTGATATTTGAAGGGTGCCTCCTCCAAACTGCCATTTTGAGATCTCTCCACAGATGTTCTGTGGGATTCAGGTCTGGACTCATTGCTGGCCACCTTAGAAGTCTCCAGAGCTTTCTCTCAAACCATTTTATAGTGCTTTTGGAAGTGTGTTTTGGGTCATTGTCCTGCTGGAAGACCCATGACCTCTGAGGGAGACCCAGCTTTCTCACACTGGGCCCTACATTATGCTGGAAAATTTGTTGGTAGTCTTCAGACTTCATAATGCCATGAACACGGTCAAGCAGTCCAGTGCCAGAGGCAGCAAAGCAACCCCAAAACATCAGGGAACCTCCGCCATGTTTGACTGTAGGGACCGTGTTCTTTTCTTTGAATGCCTCTTTTTTTTTCCTGTACACTCTATGTTGATGGTTTTTCCCAAAAAGCTCGACTTTTGTCTCATCTGACCAGAGAACATTCTTCCAAAACATTTTAGGCTTTCTCAGGTAAGTTTTGGCAAACTCCAGCCTGGCTTTTTTATGTCTCGGGGTAAGAAGTGGGGTCTTCCTGGGTATGCTACCATACAGTCCCTTTTCATTCAGACGCCGACGGATAGTACGGGTTGACACTGTTGTACCCTCGGACTGCAGGGCAGCTTAAACTTGTTTGGATGTTAGTCGAGGTTCTTTATCCACCATCCGCACAATCTTGATTGAAATCTCTCATCAATTTTTCTTTTCCTTCCACATCTAGGGAGGTTAGCCACAGTGCCATGGGCTTTAAATTTCTTGATGACACTGCGCACGGTAGACACAGGAACATTCAGGTGTTTGGAGATGGACTTATAGCCTTGAGATTGCTCATGCTTCCTCACAATTTGGTTTCTCAAGTCCTCAGACAGTTCTTTGGTCTTATTTCTTTTCTCCATGCTCAATGTGGTACACACAAGGACACAAGACAGAGGTTGAGTCAACTTTAATCCATGTTAACTGGCTGTAAGTGTGATTTAGTTATTGCCAACACCTGTTAGGTGACACAGGTAAGTTACAGGTGCTGGTGATTACACGAATTAGAGAAGCATCACATGATTTTTCAAACAGTGCCAATACTTTTGTCCACCCCCTTTTTTAGGTTTGGTGTGGAATTATATCCAATTTGGCTTTAGGTCAATTCTTTTTGTGTTTTTTCATCGAAGACAAATTAAATGAAGATAATAATACCAAACAATTTGTGTTTGCAATCATTTTCAGGAAGAAACTGAGTATTATCTGACAGAATTGCAGGGGTGCCAATACTTTTGGCCACCACTGTATATGCGGAGATTGGCAATATTTTAACCATATTATATATATACATGGTATCTGGTCATACAGTACCCATTTTTTCATCTTGTAATATTATTGGGTAATCCATACTAAGCCTGAGAGCGTCAGTGTCTGTCTCATGAAATATGTACGGAGATTTTTAATATTTTCAATATACTATATATACCTGGTATCTGGTGATACAATAACACTTTTTATTCTTATTATCTTCTTGTGTAATCCATACTGAGCCTGTGAGCATCAGTGTCTGCCTTCTGAAATAAATACATAGATTTAGAATATTTTCACTATACTATATATACATGGTATCTGCTGATACAGTACCCCTTTTACTTCTTATTATATTCTTGTGTAATCCAGACTGAGCCTGTGAGCGTCAGAGTCTGCCTCCTGAAATATAAACAGAGATTTATTATATTTTCACTATACTATATATACCTTGTATCTGGTGATACAGTACCCCTTTTTATTATTATATTCTGGTGTGATGCATACTGAGCCTTTGAGCGTCAGTGTCTTCCTCCTGAATATATACGGAGATTTAGAATATTTTCACTATACTTCCTTGCATGTGGTGATACAGTACCCCTTTTTCATCTTTTTAGATTATTGTGTAGTCCATACTGAGCCTCAGAGCGTCAGTGTCTTCCTTCTTAAATATATACAGAAATTTAGAATATTTTCCCCATACTATGTATACATGGTATCTGCTGATACAGTACCCCTTTTTCATCTTTTTATATTATTGTGTAATCCATACTGAGCCTGTGAGCGTCATTGTCTGACTCCTAAAATATATATGGAGATTTAGAATATTTTCACTATACTATATATACATTGTATCTGGTGAAACAGTACCCTTTTCCATCTTTTTATTCTTTTTATATTATTGTGTAATCCATACTGAGCCTGAGAGCGTGCGAGTCTGCCTCTGGAAATATATACGGAGATTTATTATATTTTCACTATACTATATATACCTTGTATCTGGTGATACAGTACCTCTTTTTCTACTTTTTATATTATTGTGTAATCCATACTGAGCCTGTGAGCATCAGTGTCTGCTTCCTGAAATATATAAGGAGATTTAGAATATTTTCACTAAACAGGAGCTCGCTTGCCCTGAAAATAGTGTGCTATCATAAAGAGTCTTCTGGCTCAAGAAGGCCTGGAAGGCTCCCTTTACTGGGAGTAGGTAAACTGCTTCTATGGAGATTAAGAAGATTTTCATTATACTATATATACCTGCTATCTGGTGATTAAGTAACCCTTTTTCTTCTCATTATATTCTTGTGTAATACATACTGAGCCTGAGAGCGTCAGTGGCTGCCTCCTGAAATATATCCGGAAATTTACAATATTTTGAGCAGACTATATATACATGCTATCTGGTGATACAGTACCCCTTTTGATTATTACTATATTCTGGTGTGATCCATACTGAGCCTGTGAGAGTCTGTCTGTTACTCCGGAAATATAGACGGAGATTTACAATGACCCTAGACTGCTTACAGCTGGACGCTTGTGATACAGTACCCTTTTTGCCATAAAGTCCTCCTCCACCCACCACTCTAATTGCATCATTGACACCGGGAACATTGGCCCACATGTGTGATTATTTCTTGTGGATCTGCTTTTTATATTCTTGTGTAATCCATACTGAGCTTGAGAGCGTCAGTGTCTGCCTCCTGAAATATATACTGAGATTTCGAATATTTGGACTATACTATATATACCTGGCATCTGCTGATACAGTACCCCTTTTACTTCTTATTATATTCTTGTGTAATCCAGACTGAGCCTGTGAGCGTCAGAGTCTGCCTCCTGAAATATATACTGATTTTTATTATATTTTCACTATACAATATATACCTTGTATCTGGTGATACAGTACCCCTTTTTTATCTTGTTATAATATTGTGTAATCCAGACTGAGCCTGAGAGCATCAGGGTCTGCCTCTTGAAATATATACGGACATTTAGAATATTTTCACTATACAGGAGGTCACTTGCCCTAAAAATAGTGTGCTATCATAAAGAGTCTTCTGGCTGAAGGAAGGCTCCCTTTACTGGGAGTAGGTAAACTGCTTTTAAAGCCGAAGCATCAGTAACAGATTTTGGCTTACATTGCCGAAACAGCCTCCATCTACAGAGGTTGGACAAAATAATGTAAACACATGGAAACATCAACAAAAATTAGTTTATTATGGTGTAGGTCCACCTTTTGCGACGATTACAGCCTCAATTCTCCGAGGTATGGATTCATACAAGCTGTGAATTGTTTCCAAAGGAATTTTAGCCCATTCTTCAGTTAAAACACCCTCCAGTTCTTTGAGCGACGATGACGGCGGAAATCGACGTCTAACTAGAATCTGTAAAATCAAACATAAATGCTCTTTAATGTTGAGGTCTGGGGATTGTGGGGGCCAAATGAGATGCTCAACTTCATTAGAATGTTCCTCGTGGCATGATTTAACGATTGTAGCTGTATGAATTGGTGCATTATCATCCTGAAAGATGGCGTTCCCCTCCGGGAACAGTGCTTGAACCATAGGATGCACTCGGTCGGCCAAAATGCCTAAATAATTGCGGCTGTTAATTCTTCCATGATGGGATATCATTGGCCCGGCGGATCTCCATGAAATAGCACCCCAGATCATCACAGAACCTCCGCCATGTTTTATGTTTGGGAGAAGGCAGTCTGGATGGAATGCTTCTTTCGGCTGTCTCCAAACGCACACTCAGCCGGACGTCGGAAATAGGGTAAACGATGATTCTTCTGAGAATATCACATGCTTCCACTGGTCGAGGGAACAATTCTGGAGGTTTCTACACCACTCTAAACGCTTGGAAACATTTGTCATTGAGTGCAGCTGTTTTCGAATTGCAGCTCTTCCGTGGAATCCAGATTTGTTCAGCTCTCGATAAAGCGTTTTCGTGGAAACTGGGTACTGTAGGTGTTCATTGAGCTCAGCAGTGATTTTCGGAGCCGTGGTCTTGCGATCCTCTCTCACAATTAGCTTTACAGTCCGACGGTCTCTCTCAGTCAACTTCGGCTTTCGGCCGGACCTGTGCTTTACTGTGGATGTTTTTCCTTCTCTTTCTTTTCCAAAATTTTTATTAAGTATTTATGAAACAATAAGGGGGGGGGGAGAAGGGGAAAAGGGAAGGGGTTAAATACAACAAGGAAAGAAGGGAACAAGTGGACCTTACGTCCCAATTTACAGGAAAATAACATTAATTTATACAGGCATTACACATTATATGACTACAAAGGCAATATTATAAATAGTAACCATTAATCAAGAAAGACGAAATAATATGGCTTATCTGAATATACTTTTAAGGGAATAAAGTTATCCAGCTGGACCATTTTCGAGAAAATTTGTCTAGGTTGTTATGTATCAGAGCTAGTTTGTGCTTGAAGGCTTTATGGAGGGTCATTCTGTCAATTACATCTTGGATAACGGGAAGGTCAGGCCTCTTCTAATGGAAGGCAATTAGTTGCCTAACTACTAGATGAACATGTACCACTAAGGGAAAAGAGGAATGAGCAATGCCCTCCGAGTCAATGGATAAAAGAGCTAGTTGCGGAGATAGAGTAATGGATTTTGTGAGTAATGAATTAATTAGAGACGCACTATTTTTCCAAAGAGGCCTAATATGGGGACAGTACCAGAGTATACGAAGCAAACTGCCATATTGGCCACAACCTATCCAGCAGGACGAGGAGTGTTCTGAATTAATCCGAGAGAGTCGTAATACCAACGCGTTAGTATTTAATAGTGAGTTTCTTGGAGCGACAAAGAGATAAAAGCGGAGTAGGAAATAAAACAAGCCTGTTCCCATTCTTGCGGACTTGGGGATATATGTAACTCTTGTTCCCATTTCCGAAAGTTATAGGCCTTGATGAATATATGACTTTTATTGAGCCATATAAATGTAAGAGGTGCTCCAAACAATTTTATGATTCATGTTGGTAATAAGGTTGGAGGCAGGCTCAGATAGGCTTGGTTTAGAGGCAAGAAATAGCACAATGAAATCCTTCAACATGAGATACTAGAGGAATGAAGAAGAGGAGACTTTAAATTTATCTTTGATCTGGGAGAAAGGGATAAGACTAGATTCACTGACCAAATCCTTGATTTTTTTTAACGTCATGTTCAGCCAAAATGAGATCGATGGCTGTATGGTATAGGGAGCAGATTAAGTGGAGAGGGAGATTTTTAAGGAAGGTTAATTTATTAGTACCTCTTTTCTGTTTAGCAAATGTTTTCCAGGCAGCCAGAGTAGCGTCAAATATGGGATGAGATGAAGGGGGGCTTTTCACTTTCCAGTGGTGACTGTTCATTATCCTCCCGCTGAGAATCCTTAGAATCTTCCTCTCCTGCGGATTCATATGCCTGTAGTATACTCTTATGTATATTTTCCTCTTCTATGAAATGTACCTTTGTTTTCTTTTTCAGTAGCTTTTTTTCCTTCTCTTTCAAATGCAGTCATTACTTTGGAGACATTACCTCTTGACACGTCAAGCATTCGGACACTTTTGGTTACACTAGCGCCGGCCATCCGAGCACCAACAATTTGGCCTCTTTGAAAATCAAAGAGGTCTGCCATTGGTATCAGTTTCTCGTCAATGTTCTTACAATTATGCAAAACAAACAGTTAATTTACATACACATATGACATAACACAAATAATCTACTACAAAACATTACCATATGTCACGGTTTGCATGTTTATAACATGTTTGAAGATGATGATGCCAAAACGTTAGGTGTTTTGTTATGTTTCGGTAGCTGAGGAGTGCAGGTAAAAAAGGCAATACACCAGAGAAGTTGGAATCTATGAGATTGCAGTACCCTGACTAACCACCACAACTAGAGGCATCCGTGGAGCAGTTCCTACGTTGGTCCTAGACGCCTCGTCACAGCCTGAGAAACTAACTACACCTAAAGATAGAAAGAGGAAAGCTATCTGCCCCGGAGCAGATCCCCAAAGAACATAGAAAGCCCCCAAACATGTAATGGCGGTTAGACAAGAAGAAATACTGACAAAGACAGAAAATAGTATGAGCAAACGTTGGGGCCCAAACTACCTAAATAGAAAAGGATAGGAAGGGCACTTATTGCAATCCCAAAAAACCCTGAAAAGCACCAACTCTACTAATTTCAAAAACACCTGAGATCACACGACCTCTACCACCTAAATTAGTTCTCTGGTGTAACAAAATCAAAACAGCAGCCACTGAAAAATCTGGAAAAAGCAAATGTACAAACATCAGTGGCTGAACTAAACTGAGAGGGCAAAAGCCCCCAGAGGGGACCCTGAAGGCCCTCACAGAAGTGCAGGACAAAATGCAAAAATCAAGCACAAAAACAAAAAGAAGAAAATGTCTTATCTGTTAGCAGGAGATGCAGACACGACACAGCAGGCTACAAAGGAAACAGGAATCAAGGATTGAGACCAGAACAATTGATCACCGGCAACCCTGATGGGAAGGCGACTCCCTTATATAAGACCAGTCAGTAACACCTGATTCCCAATCCTCACAATCTTCACTGGACAGTCCAGTACCGCTTGTAACCACCAGAGGGAGCCTCTGCTCAGAACTCATTTCAAGTCCATTCACAACAGTACACCCCCTTGAGGAGGGGTCACCGAACCCTCACTTGAGCAACCAGGTCGGTCAGGATGAGTTCTATGATACGCACGGATGAGTCTCCTAGCATGGATGTCCGAAGAAAACACCCAAGAATTGTCTTCCTGACCATAACCTCTCCACTTAACCAAATACTGGAGTTTCCGTCTAGAAAAAACGAGAATTCAATATTTTCTCAACCACAAACTCCATATTGCCCTCAACCAGAACAGGGTCAGGAGGCAAAGCAGTAGAAACCACTGGCTCAACAAACCTCTTCAACAAGGACTTGTGGAACACGTTATGGATCTTAAATGTCCCTGGAAGAAGCAAACGAAAAGAAACAGGATTAAGAATCTCCATGATCTTATAAGGTCCAATGAACCTAGGCTTAAATTTAGGAGATGCCACTCTCATAGGAATATTTTTTGAGGACAACCAGACCAAGTCCCCCACTTTAAACCGAGGACCATCAGTCCTATGCCGGTTAGCAAACCGCTGGGCCCTCTCCTGAGAGAGGGACAACCTCTCCACTACCTGGTCCCAAATCTGTTGCATACGCTCCACAACAGAGTCAACACCCGGACAGACAGAAGCCTCCGTCTGTCCCGAAGAAAATCGAGGGTGAAACCCAGAATTACAGAAAAATGGAGACATCAAAGTGGCAGAGCTAGCCCTATTATTAAGAGCAAACTCAGCCAAAGGCAAAAAAGAGACCCAGTCATCCTGATCAGCAGACACAAAGCATCTTAGATAAGTCTCCAATGTCTGGTTTGTTTTCTCAGTTTGACCATTGGTCTGAGGATGAAACGCCGAGGAGAAAGACAATTGAACACCAAGTTTAGAACAAAAGGTCCTCCAAAATCTGGAAACAAACTGGACTCCTCTGTCAGACACAATGTTCTCAGGAATGCCGTGTAAACGAACCACGTGCTGAAGGAACAAAGGCACCAATTCAGAGGAGGAAGGCAACTTAGGTAATGGCACAAGATGTATCATCTTGGAAAACCTATCACAAATCACCCAGATGACGGTCATTCTCTGAGAAACAGGGAGGTCGGAAATGAAATCCATAGAGATATGGGTCCATGGTCTCTTGGGCACAGGCAATGGCATCAACAAACCACTAGAGTGAGAGCAAGGCTTGGAGCGAGAGCAAGTCCCGCAGGACTGCACAAATTCCCTGACATCACGAGACAAGGTAGGCCCACCAAAAGGACCGACTAACCAAGTCTCTGGTACCAAAAATTCCGGGATGACCGGCCAACGCGGAACAATGAATCTCAGACATCACACTCTTTTTCCACTGGTCCGGACAAACAATTTCCCAACAGGGCAGCGCTCGGGCCTATCCTCCTGACACCCCTCCAGAGCCAGTCTCAAATTGGGCGAGATGGCGGAAAGAACTACACCTTCTTTCAAAATAACAGAAGGATCAGATAACTCAGGAGAGTCCGCAAGGAAACTCCTCGGAGGGCATCCGCCTTAACATTCTTAGTGCCAGGAAGAAAGGAAACCACAAAATTAAAACGTGTGAAAAACAAGGCCCACCTGGCCTGTCTAGGATTAAGTCGCTTGGCAGATTCCAGATAAACCAGATTCTTATGGTCTGTAAGGACCACCACCTGATGTTTGGCTCCCTCCAGCCAATGTCTCCACTCTTCAAAAGCCCACTTCATGGCCAATAACTCCCGATTACCCACGTCATAATTATGTTCAGTAGGAGAAAATTTTCGAGAGAAAAAGGCACAAGGGTTACTTTTAGAGGTCTCTGGATCTCTTTGGGACAAAACGGCACCTGCCCCAATTTCAGAGGCATCAACCTCCACCTGAAATGGCAGAGAAACATCAGGCTGCCGTAGAACAGGAGCAGAAGTGAATCTCTGCTTAAGTTCCTGAAATGCAGAGACTGCCTCAGGAGGCCAATTCACCACATCAGAACCCTTTTTGGTCAAATCAGTTAATGGTTTAACAATAACCGAAAAATTACCAATAAATTTACGATAAAAATTGGCAAAACCCAAAAATCTTTGAAGAGCCTTTAATGAAGTAGGTTGGACCCAATCACAGATGGCCTGAACCTTGACTGGGTCCATTTCAATAACAGATGGGGACAAAATGAATCCCAGAAATGAGATCCTCTGTACGCCAAAAAGACACTTTGATCCCTTCACATACAGTGCATTCTCTCTCAAAATCTGGAATACAGTTCGAACATGTTTCACATGAGAGTCCCAGTCATTGGAAAAAATCAAGATATCATCCAAATAAACAATCAGAAATTTATCCACAAAATCCCTGAAAATGTCATTCATGAAGGACTGGAAGACAGAAGGAGCATTAGTGAGCCCAAAGGGCATCACAAGGTACTCAAAATGCCCCTCAGGGGTATTAAATGCCGTCTTCCATTCATCCCCGTGCTTAATGCGAATAAGGTTATATGCCCCCCTGAGGTCAAGCTTGGTAAACCAAGTAGCGTTTTTCACCCTGGAAAACAGGTCAGAAATCAAGGGTAACGGATATTGATATTTCACAGTAATATTGTTCAAAAGACGATAATCAATACACGGCCTTAATGAACCATCCTTTTTGGCCACAAAGAAAAAACCGGCACCTAAGGGTGAAGAGGATGGTCTGATATGACCCTTCTCCAATGACTCCTTGATATAAGACCGCATAGCGTCATGTTCAGGTACAGACAAGTTAAAAAGGCGACCTTTAGGGAATTTACTACCAGGCACTAATTCAATAGCGCAGTCATAGCTCCTATGGGAGGCAAGGATGCAGATTTACTTTCGCTAAACACATCAGAAAAATCAATAAAAAAGTCAGGAACATCCTGAGCCTGGGGGGAGGCAGAAAAAACAGGAGTGTTGGTATTAACACATTGGCAGCCCCAACTGGTTACAGACACAGATTTCCAATCCAAAACAGGATTATGAGACTGTAACCAAGGGAAACCCAGTACGATAATGTCATGCAGATTATACAGAACCAAAAATTTGCAGCTCTCCTGATGATCAGGTTCAACCCTCATTATCACCTGAGTAGAGGACTGAGGTTTATTCTCAGCCAAAGGGGTAGAATCGATCCCCAGTAGGGGAATAGACTTCCATAGGGGTATCAAGGGAAACCCACAACGTTTAGCAAAATCAAAATCCATCAGGTTAATAGCTGCTCCAGAATCAACAAAAGCCTGAGCAGAAAATGAGGACAGAGAGCATATCAGAGTAACAGTTAATAAAAACTTAGTCTGAACACTACCCAAGACAACTGAGCGTGCAAAACGTCTTCCCCGCCTAGGGCAGACTGAAACAGCATGAGAGGCATCACCACAGTAGAAACATAACCCATTGCGCTTTCGAAACTCATGACGCTGTGCCCCAGAAACCACTCTATCACACTGCATGGATTCAGAAGCAGGTTCACAAGGCAACACTATTCCACGCATACTTCTCCGCTCACGCAAACGTCTGTCAATTTGAATCGGCAATGACATAGAATCATTGAGACCAGAGGGGACAGGGAATCCCACCATAACATCCTTTACATTATCTGACAGACCCTTCCGAAAAAGGGCTGCCAAAGCGTCGTCATTCCATTTGGTCAGGACTGCCCACCTACGGAATCTCTGACAGTATAACTCAGCATCATCAAGCCCCTGATTTAATGCCAACAAGGCTTTTTCAGCTTGATCAGTGACATTAGGCTCATCGTACAATAACCCCAAGGCCTGAAAAAATGCATCAACATCACTCAAAACAGGATCCCCAGGTGTCAGGGAAAAAGCCCAATCCTGAGGATCGCCGCGCAGGAGAGAGATGACAATTTCAACCTGCTGCGCTGCGTTCCCTGAGGACTTAGATTTTAAGGCAAAAAACAATTTACAATTATTTTTGAAATTCAGAAACTTGGCTCGATCCCCCAAAAACAAATCTGGCATGGGAATCCTAGGTTCCACAACAGGCAACCTAGCAAGATAGGTAGCAATACTCCGAACCTCAGTGGCAAGCTGATCCACACGGCCAGACAACTGTGCAAACTCCATTGAGAGAAAAAATCCTCCCCAGCACCCAGAGATACAGAGGGAAAAAAAAATGCAACAAACAGAAAAATATCTCTGACAACTCTGACAATCTTTTTTCTTTCACAATATTTTTCCCTTCTGTGAGTACCATACAATTTTCAATTTTTAGGCCGGTGACACTGTTATGTTTCGGTAGCTGAGGAGTGCAGGTAAAAAAGGCAATACACCAGAGAAGTTGGAATCTATGAGATTGCAGTACCCTGACTAACCACCACAACTAGAGGCAGCCGTGGAGCGTTCCTACGTTGGTCCTAGACGCCTCGTCACAGCCTGAGAAACTAACTACACCTAAAGATAGAAAGAGGAAAGCTATCTGCCCCGGAGCAGATCCCCAAAGAACATAGAAAGCCCCCAAACATGTAATGGCGGTTAGACAAGAAGAAATACTGACAAAGACAGAAAATAGTATGAGCAATCGTTGGGGCCCAAACTACCTAAATAGAAAAGGATAGGAAGGGCACTTACTGCAATCCCAAAAAACCCTGAAAAGCACCAACTCTACTAATTTCAAAAACACCTGAGATCACACGACCTCTACCACCTAAATTAGTTCTCTGGTGTAACAAAATCAAAACAGCAGCCACTGAAAAAACTGGAAAAAGCAAATGTACAAACATCAGTGGCTGAACTAAACTGAGAGGGCAAAAGCCCCTGGAGGGGACCCTGAAGGCCCCCACAGAAGTGCAGGACAAAATGCAAAAATCAAGCACAAAAACAAAAAGAAGAAAATGTCTTATCTGTTAGCAGGAGATGCAGACACGACACAGCAGGCTACAAAGGAAACAGGAATCAAGGATTGAGACCAGAACAATTGATCACCGGCAACCCTGATGGGAAGGCGACTCCCTTATATAAGACCAGTCAGTAACACCTGATTCCCAATCCTCACAATCTTCACTGGACAGTCCAGTACCGCTTGTAACCACCAGAGGGAGCCTCTGCTCAGAACTAATTTCAAGTCCTTTCACAACAGTGTTTCCATTATTTTGTATATCGCCTCCTCTTCTGAAGTTTCAAAAAATGCAAGGACGGAGTCGTCCGTGCATGCTCCTGGTCAGGAACAACACCTTTCCTTGTGTGCTTCACCCCCACCAAAAGTGAAGGATGTGGCAGCCGACACTTCAGATTACTCCATGGAGCTCTTTTCACATACCATGCCTGTGTTATCAAGTCAAATCCCCAATTCCCCAGTCCAACATGAATCAGAGATGGAGTGCACATCATGGTGCACAGCCACTGCTAGATGATTCTGCTGGTACATTCACCCAGAGCACTACATTTCCCTCACAGTCTACTGAGCCAGAATCTGACCCTGATGAAACCCAGGTGCCCCAGATTACATTGAAGAGGAGGTGATGGATGACCCAGTTGTTGACCCGATTGCCATCCATTTGGGGAAGAGGGGGCTGCTGGCAATAGCTCAGAAGAGGAGAAGGCATCGACATTGCAGCAGCAGTTATCTGGCAGGCCCGTAGCAGTCCAAAAAGGTGTTAAAAAACAAAAAGAGAGTTGCAGGACAGCTTAGCCAGACGTTCAAATGTGCACAGCGCGCAAGCCCTGGAAATTGATACCATATTAGGAAGAGTCCAGTGTGGCACTTTTTGACCGAAATCCTATTGATGAGGCAAAGGTTATCTGTAAACAGTGAGGAAGGACCTTTAGCCGAGTGAAAACTCTCAGAAATTTCAATACCAGTTGCATGCTTAGACATTTCATGAACATGCACTTGGATCACTGCCAGGGCAGTGGGATACTCGGTACCGGGCCAGTATCTTAAAGGAGATGTGTTGTTATGGAAATTTAATTAGGATAAATTTATCCTTCAGTGTTTGCTGCTTGCTGTTCCCAAATCTCTATTTAATGTCTTTTTGAGCGCTCAGAACGAAATGAAACTGTCCACAACGGAAGTGTCAGTATAGCAGTTCGTCAAGACCACACATTTATTATTCATTCAAGGTTTTATACGTTTACAAAAAGGCGCTGGTTAGTCAATTAACATACAATTAAAATCTGCTAGATTATTGGCTGTTCTAGTGTAAGTATGATAATTATGATAAAAAGCTGAAGTTGCAGATTTATTGTTTACTGCTCTTTGCCCCAGCATTCCTGTATGACTAATAAAGAAAACAATAGATATCTATTAAAACTTTCTGTACTTGTTCCTTATGAAGGCCAGATTCGTTTAAGACGACTGATTATAGCTGGCATAGAAATGTGTGAGCACAGGATTTTTAGCAAGTGAGATCTATCTAACTGTGAATGCATATATATGAATATACTTTGAATATATGGAATACATATATATATTTCCATGACAGTCCCCCCTTAGATACCACTTGCCCTAAAAACCTGCTCCTGGCCCAAAGCCTGCAACTCTTTTGTGCTGCCGGCGGGTTGAGACATGCCTAATACATGCCTCCCCCACCGAATACAGACTTTTCGCAAATGGGCGGTCAGGAGGACTGTCCCTGTCGGTGGTTTATCAAAATCATAGTCTCATAGTTGATAGGATGTTCCATCAAGGATGTGTATTCTCAGTCTGGAGGTAGTTCGGAGATCTGGTCAAGCCAGGCAGTTCCATCCGGACTGGTGCGAGGTCCAAGATGGTGAGTGGCATCAAATTGGTTGTTTCTTGAACAGTTTTTTCCATTATCCTGCGGATACAAGGAATTACACAGCAACCAGTAATTAATGCAAAAATGAGAACCCCCATAATGGCTGTCCCAACCTGTGCCAACATTTTCTGCCACCCACTCATCCACCCAAAGTATCGATCCCATGGGTCAGTGACACCTGAGTTCTGTTTCAGTTCCTCTGATAACTCAGTAAGTTTCTGTATTGCCATTGTGACTTTACCATTTGGGCCAGTGTTGTCTGGGATGTAGGTGCAACAGGTGTCTTTGATCATTTTGCAAACACCTCCTTTCTCAGCTAGAATCATATCCAAAGCCATTCTATTCTGGAATGCCATAATGTAAGTGGGGCCTAACTGTGCTGCCAAACCTTTTACAGCATCTATGGTGAAGTTAACAAATCTCTGCTGGTTATAATAGATGTAATTTATCCAATCAACATTTTTGTTTATAGTTACTAAGTGGCAATAGTGACTCAAATCCTGCTTTAACTTGGTCTCATCAGGTACCCCCCTTGGTACACCTATGGCATCTATATAGACATGCGGGTCAAAACTGCCTTTTGGAGCACTTTCTCTTTTGGATCTTTTGGGTGAAAGGTCATGGGTGTAGGGAAGAAGATGGAATGGCATTATGACTTTTGCCAGGGCACATTGGCCTACCCAAACACCTTGTAGTCTACTACGTATTTTCATATCTCCACAGATCCAATATATATCACCTAGGGAAACCACATGATTGATCAAATTAGCAGTGGTGGTACTGTACTCTGAGCAAAACCCCTGAGGGAAATTCTTTACATTCCTGCCTGTCCCAGTGCGTGTGTAACAGGTGTAATTACCAGGGTAGATTGTTATTCCTCTCCCCGGGGGCGTACCTTTTGTCATGAGTGGGTATTTGGCCTTCCAATTTTCACAGGATGATGAGTCGGATGAGTTGGTGTATATACTCAGGAAACAGGCCTGTTGGGATTCTGGGATGTCGAGTGGCACTGTGCCTAAATGGGATCTGGCACTAGCACATGCATAACAGTCACTCATATTATGTTGTTGGGCTGTGTATTTTACCCATTCCAGCCAGTAATTGGTTTCGGCATACCGTTTCTGCTGCAAGGGTTTCCTCATAGATTGGGTCTGTCAGCACTGTCATGTTGCGGGGGATGTGTGTGGGCTTTTTTGGTCTGTTGGCTATGTCTGCCAGCTTGAATTTTCCCCTATACTGTACAGCAGGGTGGTGTCTATCTGTTGACAAGGTGCTACTTAAAATGTATGTACCTGCGTCGCCTGGGGATGGGTTATCGATGGTAAGTATGAGTCGGTTACATTTATCCTTAGTGGTGCATCCTCCCACAAATGTTTGCTTTGTAAGGGTCATACGGTCAATCAGTGACTTGCCATTGCGGTCTTTTTTGTCTGCGGCTGTCTTAGGTTTGTATCCCCAACTTTCTCCTGTGTTCCATGCTGCAGCTCCCCATTGATCACATTGGTCTCCCCATTAGTGTTGAGCATTCCGATACCGCAAGTATCGGGTATCGGCCGATATTCGCTGTATCGGAATTCCGATACTTAGTTCCGATATTTTTCATATATCGTATACCGGAATCAGAAGTTCTCATAATTCTTTGAGAGGCACTGTGATTTTAGTCAGCCAATGAGGAATCTAGAAGTGTGGGCACATCCTGTAATGCTGCGGTCATCTTAACTAATGGCATGGCTGTGATTGGCTGCTGAAATGATGTCAGAATGCACTATAAAAGGCGCCACCGCCATTTTAGCGTCACTGTGCTGTGAACTCAGAGGACAGAACGCTGCTCTGCTGACTCTGAGGGACAGTTAGAGATTGCGATTTTGTGTACTGTGTTTTGAGGCAGGCTAGTTTACCAACCGCTGTGTAAAGCTTCCTTTTGCCTTGCAGTGTTGTTTTAACAGCTCTGTGCAAGGTGTGTGTGTGAGAGTGCAGGTGACGCTGCAGTTTTCTCTGCATCCACCGCTGTTTGTAGGCATCTGCACGTGTCACTCACTGACTCTTTTTTTTATTTTATTTTGTGGAATTGGTGCAGCTCCATTCAATTGAAATTAACAGTGATCTATTAGTGTGACGCGCTTCCATCCGTATACAATACATTGGTTGCAAACACTATAGAAGTACAGAAAGGAGCCTTTCACAGCTAGTGAACAGTTGTGTGCAGTGTTCACTGTAGTCTGTGAGGTTTTCATTTTTTGAGTGCAGATCACGCTCCAGTAAGTTCTTCAACCACTGCTGGTTGTAGTCTGCTGAGCGTGTGTCACTGCCTCCTCCTTGACATTTTTCTCTAATTGGTGCTGCTCCATTCTATTTTAAAAAATCTAATCTATTAGTGTGACGCGCTTCCATCCGTATACAATACATTGGTTGCAAACACTATAGAAGTACAGAAAGGAGCCTTTCACAGCTAGTGAACAGTTGTGTGCAGTGTTCAATGTAGTCTGTGAGGTTTTCATTTTTTGAGTGCAGATCACGCTCCAGTTAGTTCTTCAACCACTGCTGGTTGTAGTCTGCTGAGCGTGTGTCACTGCCTACTCCTTGACATTTTTCTCTAATTGGTGCTGCTCCATTCTATTTAAAAAAATCTAATCTATTAGTGTGACGCGCTTCCATCCGTATACAATACATTGGTTGCAAACACTATAGAAGTACACAAAGGGGCCTTTTACAGCTAGTGAACAGTTGTGTGCAGTGTTCACTGTAGTCTGTGAGGTTTTCATTTTTTGAGTGCAGATCATGCTCCAGTTAGTTCTTCAACCACTGCTGGTTGTAGTCTGCTGAGCGTGTGTCACTGCCTCCTCCTTGACATTTTTCTCTAATTGGTGCTGCTCCATTCTATTTTAAAAAAATCTAATCTATTAGTGTGACGCGCTTCCATCCGTATACAATACATTGGTTGCAAACACTATAGAAGTACACAAATGGGCCTTTTACAGCTAGTGAACAGTTGTGTGCAGTGTTCACTGTAGTCTGTGAGGTTTTCATTTTTTGAGTGCAGATCACGCTCCAGTTAGTTCTTCAACCACTGCTGGTTGTAGTCTGCTGAGCGTGTGTCACTGCCTCCTCCTTGACATTTTTCTCTAATTGGTGCTGCTCCATTCTATTTTAAAAAAAATCTAATCTATTAGTGTGACGCGCTTCCATCCGTATACAATACATTGGTTGCAAACACTATAGAAGTACACAAAGGGGCCTTTCACAGCTACTGAACAGTTGTCTTCAGTGTTCACTGTAGTCTGTGAGCTTTTCATTTTTTGAGTGCAGATTACGCTCCAGTTAGTTCTTCAACCACTGCTGGTTGTAGTCTGCTGAGCGTGTGTCACTACCTCATCCTTGACATTTTTCTCTAATTGGTGCTGCTCCATTCTATTTTAAAAAAATCTAATCTATTAGTGTGACGCGCTTCCATCCGTATACAATACATTGGTTGCAAACACTATAGAAGTACACAAATGGGCCTTTTACAGCTAGTGAACAGTTGTGTGCAGTGTTCACTGTAGTCTGTGAGGTTTTCATTTTTTGAGTGCAGATCACGCTCCAGTTAGTTCTTCAACCACTGCTGGTTGTAGTCTGCTGAGCGTGTGTCACTGCCTCCTCCTTGACATTTTTCTCTAATTGGTGCTGCTCCATTCTATTTTAAAAAAAATCTAATCTATTAGTGTGACGGCTTCCATCCGTATACAATACATTGGTTGCAAACACTATAGAAGTACACAAAGGGGCCTTTCACAGCTACTGAACAGTTGTCTTCAGTGTTCACTGTAGTCTGTGAGCTTTTCATTTTTTGAGTGCAGATTACGCTCCAGTTAGTTCTTCAACCACTGCTGTTGTAGTCTGCTGAGCGTGTGTCACTGCCTCATCCTTTGACATTTTTCTCTAATTGGTGCTGCTCCATTCTATTTAAAAAAAATCTAATCTATTAGTGTGACGCGCTTCCATCCGTATACAATACATTGGTTGCAAACACTATAGAAGTACACAAAGGGGCCTTTCACAGCTACTGAACAGTTGTCTGCAGTGTTCACTGTAGTCTGTGAGCTTTTCATTTTTTGAGTGCAGATTACGCTCCAGTTAGTTCTTCAACCACTGCTGGTTGTAGTCTGCTGAGCGTGTGTCACTGCCTCATCCTTGACATTTTTCTCTAATTGGTGCTGCTCCATTCTATTTTAAAAAAATCTAATCTATTAGTGTGACGCGCTTCCATCCGTATACAATACATTGGTTGCAAACACTATAGAAGTACACAAAGGGGCCTTTCACAGCTACTGAACAGTTGTCTGCAGTGTTCACTGCAGTCTCTGAGGAATAACCACACTTAGGCCTTATAACGTTTCTGACTTTCTTTATCAATCTACCAAGATGAAGAAGGCAGGGAGTAAGGCACGTGGTCGTGGCCGTGGAGTTTCAGCAGGGAGAGGACGTGGGGATTCTGTGGCTGCTGCCGCACCCAGTGACACAGCATCCACCAGTTTTCCCCGTGAGCGTTCCTTTATGCGCACTTTTGTAGGAGCTCGGCGTACCCCCCTGCTGCGGGAAGAACAAACTGAAGCCGTTGTTGGTTGGATGGCAGCCAATGCATCGACTTCAATTGCTTCCACCTCCTCTCAGGACCACATCACTGTTGAACAACCATCTGTCTCTTCACAGCCTGCCAAATTGCCCAGGCAGTCAGAGAGCTCTGTAAAGGAGCCAGCTGAGTCTCTGCTTCTGTTCTCAGAATCTGTTGGCTTGCAAACAGGGGCCCAGCCAAGCAGCATTCTGAATGTGAAGAAGAGGGAGTATGCAGTGATGCGCAACAGCTGTGTCTCTCTGAATCTGAAGAGGCGGGTGACCAGTGCTGATGGTCAGCACACCGCAGAACGCATCTGATGATGATGAGACTCAGGTGCCAGTTTCTGTTGAGCATGGTGCTGGCCAGACCACCCAACAGCAGCAGGTGTTAGTAGAGGGTAGTGGAGATGATGAGGTCCAAGACCCAACATGGCGTGAGGAACAGGAAGGTGGTGGGAGCAGCTCTGAGGAAGAGATTGCCCCAACGGTCCAAACAGTAGGGAGAGGTAGGCTGCAGACTCGGTTGCCTGTAGCCTCCAGTTTGGCACCCGTTCATAGCAGTTCTCTTACAACAGCCAAAACGGGCGCTCCCAGACTTGCACTGCGTGGTCCTTTTTTGACACACTTGCAGATGATATTTGCTATGTCAAATGCAAGCTGTGTAATCAAAAAGTAAAAAGAGTAGTGTTGAGCGATAGTGCTCGATATCTAAAAATATCGTATCGAAATTCTATCGCCGATAGCACTAAATATCGTCGATATCCGATTTCGATACCGGAAGTCCAATGTAAGTCTATGGGAACAAAATATCGCAACTAAAAAAAACCTTTATTTCCTTGTAAACACTAAATATACACACATAGAATACATATATATATATATATATATACATGTCATTGTGACATATATATATACATATATGTATAGTTTATACACTTCTACATAGTAAAATATCCTCTGATTCAATTGCCGGGTAAAGCCGGCTTCTGTGAAAAGACAGAAGCACCCGACATGAAATGACACTTGGTGTACATAGGGTTAACCATGTCTTTTCATGTCGTTTGCAATCTGATTTGCACAAACAATTACATCAGTCTATGTGTGCAAAATTTCACACCTGTAGGGGTTAATTAAAGGTGTAAATTCGTTGTAAAAAAAACAGGACTTTTTTGCTACGAATTTACACCTTTAATTAACCCCTACAGGTGTGAAATTTTGCACACTTACACTCATGTAATTGTTTGTGCAAATCAGATATCAAACTACATGAAAAGACATGGTTAACTCTATGTAAACCAAGTGTCATTTCATGTCGGGTTCTGCATTTTCACAAAAGCCGGCAATTGAATTAGCGGCTATTATACTATGTAGAAGTGTATGAACTATAAATATAAATATATATATATGTGTCACAAATTCAATGACATGTATATATATATATGAGGTGTAAAATTGCTGAAAAAAAATGCGTGGGCTCCCGCCCTATTTTCGCAACCAGACAGACAAAGCCAGTGAGTGGGGGCAGATAATAATAGCCCAGAGAGGGACCATTATTTTTGGCCCCCCCCGGCTACTAACATCTGCCCCCAGACACCCCAGAAAGGGCAAATCTCTAATTAGATTTGCCCTTTCTGGCACTTTGCCCGTCTATTCCCATTGCCCTGTAGCGGTGGCGAATGGGTTAATAAGGGGTTAAAATGACCTTGCAATTGAAAGGTCACTTTAAGCCAGGTTAATAATTGAGAGCTGTCAATCAGACAACTATCAATTATTAATCCTATTGTATGAAAGAAAAATCAAACACACACACTTTAATAAAAAAGAAGTTTAATGAAATAATCACATAGTTTTTGACCATATTTTATTTACCTACTAAAACCATTTCCTGTAATAAAAATAAAATAATAAAGCAAAATTATTCTTACCAATCCGATGTACAGTCAGGTCCCATGGTGTAATCCATCAGAAAGGGTTAATGTTTACTGCAGGGACCGCAGCTAATGCTGCAGCCTCACAGTAAACCCCCAAATGAATGAGTTCCTCTCCTGGCTGACAGGAGAGGAAGTGGAAAGCTTAATTGATTGCTTTCCACTTTCACTTCAGGTCAGCCAGGGACACAATCAGTGACATCAGAGGGAACTGGTTAACAAAAATAGGGGATCCCCTCGAAAAAAAATGGCGTGGGGTCCCCCCTATTTTTGTTAACCAGCCAGATGAAGCAGACCGCTGAGGCCTGGATTTTCAGGCTGTTAAGGAGCTAAGATCCATGGACCTTGCCAGCCTGATAATACCAGGCCACAGCAGTCTGCATATCTTGGCTGATTAACAAAAATAGGGGATCCCCTCGAAAAAAATTGGCGTGGGGTCCCCCCTATTTTTGTTAACCAGCCAGATGAAGCAGACCGCTGAGGCCTGGTTTTTCAGGCTGGTAAGGATCCAATATCCATGGACCTTGCAAGCCTGATAATACCAGGCCACAGCAGTCTGCATATCTTGGCTGATTAACAAAAATAGGGGATCCCCTCGAAAAAAAAAACGGCGTAGGGGTCCCCCTATTTTTGTTAACCAGCCAAGTAAAATGCAGACTGCTGCGGCCTGGTATTAAAAGACTGTCAAGGCCCATGGATTTTGGCCCTCAACAGCCTGATAATACCAGGCTACAGCAGCCCCACATTTGGCGCATCAAAAGATGTGCCAATTGTGGCACTTTACCCGGCTCTTCCCACTTGCCCTGTAGCGGTGGCAAGCGGGGTAATAAGGGGTTAATGTCACTGTTGATTGCACGGTGACAATAAGCCCGGTTAATAATGGAGAGGCGTCAATAAGACACCGATCCATTATTAATCCCAAAGTTATTAAATGCATAAAAAAAAGACAAAGCAAGAAAAAAGTCTTTTAATGAAATAAAAGAGACAACACAGTTTTCATTTCTTTTATTGTACTCTCATTCCTGCGACGCCATCGATCTCCTGTAAAAAAAGAAAAAAAACAAACCAACAGTATACCACCTGTCCGACGCAGTCCATAGTAACGACAGTCCCACGACGATCCAGCTCTGCTACATCGCAATGACAGGCAGAGCCTGTCATCGCGACGCAGCACAGCTGATTACCTGCTTCCCCGGCGGTGACGTCATCGGACTGACTGCTTTACGGCCGGGATTACCCAGCAGTCACTGCAGTTATCGCGAGAAACTGCATGTGACCGCCGGGGAGAAGAGGATGGCGGCCATGAAGCAGTCCAGGACGTGACCGCCGGAGATCTTCTGCCAGGTAAGTGCCGCTGACTCCTGACAGACCCGACCGACGGACACTGACAGTGACAGACCCGACCGACGGACACAGACAGTGACAGTGACAAATCCGATTCCGGTATTCGATAAGACGAAAATATCGAAACGAATTATCGAAAGGCCTATAGCCGATATTTGCATTATCGTATCGCTCAACACTAAAAAAGAGGTAAAAGTGTCAGTAACCTTAATACCACAAATATGTGCAAACATGTGCGGACAAAGCACGTGGTTGAGTTACAAAGACACACTGGAGATGTAGGCCAACCTACAGCAGCACCTACATCTTCAGCTCGTGTTGGAGCCTCTTCCTCCAGCTCACACACAGCTGGTTCGGCTTCCTCACAGGATCGCCATGGAAGAACCTCTGTCACTGTTGTCCAGAGACCCAGTGTTATTCCACCCACAGCTGCAAGTTCCCTGTCATCCTCACACTCCCAGGCCACAAAACAGCCATCGGTAGCACAGGCATGGGATAAAAGACGGCCATACTCGGCAAACCATCCACGAGCACAGGCTCTGAATGCTGGCATTGCAAAACTCCTGTCCCTTGAAATGCTTTCATTCAGACTGGTGGAGACTGACAGTTTCCGTAACTTAATGGCATTGGCAGTCCCACAATACAATGTGCCCAGCCGATTTTATTTCAGCAGGCAAGCCGTCCCTGGTCTGCAAAAGCATGTTGAGGGAAAAATTAAACATGCGCTACTAAACGCCGTCAGTAGCAAGGTCCACCTGACCACCGATGCGTGGACCAGTACCCATGGCCAGGGACGATACCTTTCCCTCACTGCCCATTGGGTCAATGTTGTGGAGCCGGGTACAGATCTTGCGAGTGGCGCTGTACGTGTTCTGCCAACTCCAAGGATTGCAGGAATCCAGTCTGTCCACATTGACTCCTCCTCCTACTCCAGTTCCTCAGAATCATCGCTGCAGGAGCCGTCACGGTCTACCTCCACATGGACCCGTGAACGCTTACCTGTTGCGACCGATATGAGCATAGCCGTGGCCAAACGTCAACAGGCCGTCCTGAAATTAATTTCCATGGGGAATCGAAGCCACACAGCGCAGGAGGTCTGGAATGCCATCAAGCAGGAGAGCGACGTGTGGTTTTTGCCAGCGAATCTCCAGCCAGGCTTGGTAGTGTGTGACAATGGCCGAAATCTGGTGGCAGCTCTGGGCCTTGGCAACCTCACTCACATACCATGTCTGGCACATGTGCTCAACTTGGTCGTGCAGAGTTTTTTGAGGGACTATCCGGATCTTGATGCACTGCTGCACAAGGTCCGCCTAGAGTGCGCTCACTTGCGACGTTCCAGCATGGCCAGATCGCGCATTGCAGCTCTGCAACGCAGATTTCGCCTTCCTGAACATCGCATCATATGTGACGTACCCACCAGGTGGAATTCCACGCTACATATGTTGGAGCGGTTGTGTGAGCAGCAGCCAGCAGTAATGGAGTATCAGCTGCATCAGGCGCAATAAACTCGCAATTTGCGCCGTTCACACTTCACCACTACTGAGTGGGCCTCTATGAAGGACATCTGCCACTTTTTGCGTGCGTTTGATGAGTCAACGCGGATGGCGAGTGCAGATGATGCACTAGTCAGCCTGACTGTCCCCCTTATCTGCCTGCTTCAAAAAACACTGCAAGCACTAAGGGATGAGGTTTTGGAAGAGGTGGAGGATGAGGAGTCACAAATTCCATCACCTTCTGGACAGTCAGCGCAACGTGGTTCCTCACAAAGGGCTGGGCAGGGCTCACTTTGTGAGGAGGATGAGGAGGAGTCAATGGAGGAGGAAGACATCGCTCCAGAGGGAGGTACACAACGCTCTAGTCAGTAAGTAGAGCGAGGGTGGGGTGATGCAGAGCAGGCAGAGATGACGCCTCTTGCAGGGGACAGCGTTTCTTGGCCAGTTGGGAGTCTGCAGCACATGGTTGATTTCATGCTGCAGTGCCTGAGAAACGACCGCCGCATCGCCCACATTCTCACCACGTCTGATTATTGGGTGTACACCCTCCTAGACCCTCGCTACCGGGACAACTTACAAAGCCTCATCACACCGTTGAACCGGGAGCGTAAAATGCGGGAGTACCAAGACACACTGGTGCAATCCATAATGTTCTCCATTCCAGCCGAGAGCACTGCTGCTGCTACTGCTTTACAAAGCAGCTCTGTGCGTCGAGGCAGTGGAGACAGCTCTGCAACAAGAGGGAGCACAAGCAGCGCCTCTGCACAGGGCAAGACCAGTATGTTCCAAATGTGGCGAAGTTTTGTGGCAGCGCCACAAATGTCTACACCATCCGAGACGGCTCCAGTCAGCAGGAGGCAACGTTTCCGTAAGATGGTGACAGACTACATGTCTTTCCCTCTCAGTGTACTCCCAGATGGCTCTTCCCCATTCAAGTTTTGGATCTCTCAGCTGGATACATGGCCAGAGCTTAGCCAGTATGCATTGGAGGTGCTGGCTTGCCCTGCTGCCAGTGTATTATCGGAGCGCGTCTTTAGTGCTGCAGGTGGTGTACTAACAGACCGTCGCATGCGACTATCCTCCGATAATGTAGACCGACTTACTTTTCTGAAAATGAACAAGGCATGGATCTCGCCTGAATTTGTCTGTCCGTTTTCAGATTAAATAACTGGTTCGCAACGTTATCCATGTCTCCTGTTATGTTCATCTTTCTACCACCTGAACTCTACTCCCTGGGCTACAACACTGCCAGTTGCTGCTCAGAAGTGTCGTGTCCACAGACCAATACACAAGCTATAGTGTTAGTGGGGTTCAGTAACGCCAGCTGTTCCCCTGCTGTGTGTCCGGCAAGAAGTCTCCTGTTCCCTACACATGCACAGAAAAACCCATGTCGAATATGCTCCAAATAGGGAAGAGCCGTCACCCTGATTGTTATGCTTAAAACAGGAAATTGTGAAGTTTTCCAGGCCTAGAATGATAAATTTTTATAACAAATATGGACAAATAATAATTTGTCATCACAGCGCATATCTGCACATGTCTATTAGAAATGGTAACAAAAACTAAAACATAGTGTTCACTTTTTTAAATTAATGCATAAAAGTACATTTCATACTTATCAATTAATGCTTTTTAAGGAACTTTATCTGTACCTGTAAGATAATGCAGTCAATGGATGTACGAATCATAAACATCCTCATCATCATCATCACGAGTTATATTTATGACAGACATTATAAAATACACATACTGATGCCAACTGTAACTTCACACACCATATATGAAATGGCCACCATCTAAACCTGGTAATAATGTGCAATAATAAATTATTACATCTACAAAGTGTATCATGCTGTCACGCTGTATAGCAGATATATATATATGTGATGACAGTAATCTATATCAAAAGGGCAACATACAATATAACATGCGCATAGATATATGATAACATAGAATTACCTGACAGAAAGTCCAGTGGGTCAATACGGAATCCGTTATACGCTGTCTCCGGCTAGAGGGTGACCGGGGTCTATGCTGACCCTAAACTGGGGTCCTAACTAATCCCTCTACCTGGAGGTACTGTTAAAGGTACAGAGGTCCAGGCCACCAGCGTAAACCCTGTCTCCTATCAATCCCTGCCAACTGTAATCTAGTCCTAAGAAGGACCCTGATTACCACCAAAGGGAATGAACAGGTAACGGTTAATGAACAGAAAGACATACAAGAAAGACAAGAAATAAAGTAAATAAAGTCTTACATACAACACTCACACACAGTAGGAACACCTAAGGTCTCAGAGATAAACTATAAGCTATAAGAGTAAAAACAACTAAGGAGCTCTTAGCTTAAGTATTCTCAGAACCGATCCAGTCTGCTAGACTACATAAAGGCTTTCACCGGCATCTAACAAGCAGACTGGCAGGTATATGAAGGAATCTAATTAGAACATAATCAAAAGCAGCCGGGCGAGGCTGGACCTAGTCTTAGCAAAGAGCTAGGTAAAATTAACTCCCTCATTACCAAACACAAAGAAACAGCAACTCAGCTGTGAGAAGTCAGAGTGTGTAATCGCGACGATCCTTGTGGCGATACACCCATGACAGTACCCCCCCCTCTACGAGGGGACTCCGGACCCTCAGGGCCAGGTCTGCCCGGGTGAGTTGTGTGAAAGGTCCAAACCAATCGATCTGCGTTAACATCAGACGCAGGGACCCACGTCCTCTCCACAGGACCATACCCCCTCCAATGAACCAAGTACTGAAGGGATCGGCGACTGAGACGTGAGTCAATGATTTTCGACCAATGAAATTCCACGTTATCATTGACCACCACTGAAGGCGGAGGTAGAGGTGACGGTATGACTGGTGCCACATACTTTTTAAGTAATGACTTGTGAAACACATTATGAATTTTAAACGTAGGAGGGAGGTCCAGACGAAATGCCACAGGATTAATTATGGAACTGATCCTGTACGGCCCGATGAATCTGGGACCCAACCTCCAGGAGGAAACTTTAAGTTTTATATTCCTGGTAGACAATCCAAACTAGATCGTTCACCTTCAGATCTAGACCAGAAACTCTCCCCCTATCAGCCATCCGTTTGTAACGGTTCCCCGTAACCTTCAGTCTTAACCGATCTGGAACTATCAGTCTCCCTGAAGTCCCACCGGGGCGTCCCCCTGAGCCCCCAATACCTCCCCCTCAAGCTCAGAGCATACAGCTGACACTACAACTCCCTCCTGAGGAATAGGAACCGGATCATCCGTCTTCCCGGCCCCTGGGAAAGTACGAGATAAGGCATCAGGAAGCAACTTTATTGAGCAGTCATATGCGCGATGAGGAGGTAACTCTTTACACCCCTCCTCTGAGAACATCTCCCCAAGTCCTCCAGAAAAGGAGACAAAGTCCTAGGCACAACCGCACCGATGACCGTGCTCATGCAGTTATTCCTGCAAAATTCACCCAACTGGCTTATCTTTCCGGATTGCCAATCAATCACTGGGTTATGTTTAGCCAACCAAGGAAGTCCCAACACAATAGGAGTAGGTAGACCCTCCAACACATAACAAGACAATTGCTCTTTATGTCTTGCCCCTACTCGAAGATCTATGTTATGAACAGCTTGTACCAAGCTACCTTGACCGAGAGGTCTAGAATCAATAGAGACTATAGGGACCGGTTTGGCCAATACACTCAATTGCATACCATGCACCTGGGCAAACGAGCGTCCACCAGATTAGCCCCGGACCCACTATCAAGAAAAACAGAAATCCTCTCAGTTCTAGTACCAATCACCACCTCCGCAGGCACGAGAAACTGAGAGGGATTTGGGGACGAAATACACACTTCCAGGTTAACTCCTTTGCTCAAAGAGGCCCGGGATGACACCCCCCAACAAAATGTCCCTCTCTCCCGCAAAAGAAACACCTTCTAGTCTTGCGGTGCACCGCCAATTCCCTCCTACAAAAAGATGTCCCTCCCAACTGCATGGGTTCCTCAGAACAGACCAGGGGAACCTCAGTATAAGGGACTTTAGTAGTAGGTGGAGTCATCACGGGAGGCGGAGTTACCTCGCGTCTTCCCCGAATTTGTCTATCCATGCGAATAGCGAGGGCCATAGCAGCCTCCAGTGATGGAGGAGAATCATACTGAGCCAACACATCTTTTAATTTGTCAGACAACCCTTGACAAAACTGGCTCCTAAGAGCTGGGTCATTCCACTGAGTATCTGTTGCCCATCTACGGAACTCAGAAGAATATTCCTCCGCTGGACGATTTCCTTGCCGTATTTTACGTAACTTTGTTTCAGCAAGGGAAACTCGATCCGGATCATCATATACCAGACCCAGGGCAGTAAAAAATCGATCCACTGACTGGAGATCTGGGGAGCCTGGAGGAATAGAGAACGCCCAAGATTGAGGGTCCCCTTGTAAGAGCGAGATAACAATTCCCACCCTCTGCTCTTCACTCCCAGATGACCGAGGCCGCAGCCGAAAGTACAATTTACATGCCTCCCGGAAAGTAAAAAATTTGTCCCGCCCACCAGTGAACCTGTCCGGGAGAGCAACCTTAGGTTCAGATCTGGTTTGCTCCGGGGGAACAAAACCTTGGACTTAATGTCTGCAAACTCCATGGACAACCCCTGCAACTGCCGGGCCAGCTGGGCTACTGGATCCATGACAGCTGGAGAGAATCTTTAGTATGGCCGGTGAAAATGTCACGCTGTATAGCAGATATATATATATGTGATGACAGTAATCTATATCAAAAGGGCAACATACAATATAACATGCGCATAGATATATGATAACATAGAATTACCTGACAGAAAGTCCAGTGGGTCAATACGGAATCCGTTATACGCTGTCTCCGGCTAGAGGGTGACCGGGGTCTATGCTGACCCTAAACTGGGGTCCTAACTAATCCCTCTACCTGGAGGTACTGTTAAAGGTACAGAGGTCCAGGCCACCAGCGTAAACCCTGTCTCCTATCAATCCCTGCCAACTGTAATCTAGTCCTAAGAAGGACCCTGATTACCACCAAAGGGAATGAACAGGTAACGGTTAATGAACAGAAAGACATACAAGAAAGACAAGAAATAAAGTAAATAAAGTCTTACATACAACACTCACACACAGTAGGAACACCTAAGGTCTCAGAGATAAACTATAAGCTATAAGAGTAAAAACAACTAAGGAGCTCTTAGCTTAAGTATTCTCAGAACCGATCCAGTCTGCTAGACTACATAAAGGCTTTCACCGGCATCTAACAAGCAGACTGGCAGGTATATGAAGTAATCTAATTAGAACATAATCAAAAGCAGCCGGGCGAGGCTGGACCTAGTCTTAGCAAAGAGCTAGGTAAAATTAACTCCCTCATTACCAAACACAAAGAAACAGCAACTCAGCTGTGAGAAGTCAGAGTGTGTAATCGCGACGATCCTTGTGGCGATACACCCATGACACATGCATACTGACATAGGTAGTTATACCTGCAAGTGCTGTTGAAACAACCACAACAGATATAAATTAATAATGGTATATAGGTATCACAGTGCATAGTTACTCATGGACAATGTCGATGTAATACCGTACCTCAATAAAGTCAGTGTCAACCTTATGCTTGTTAGTCTTGTAGATTGTTAAAGAGGGAACGTGCTTTTTTTGTTGGTCATAGGTGGAGTATTAGACAGTAAATGATTACTGCTGTCGTATTTTTGGCGTCCCTAGGGCAGAATAACGCTGCGTAAGGTCACATTTTATAGAGAGTCATCTAATAGACACACGCTACCCTACCCTACGCGTGACAGTAGGAAGGTAGTGTTGACGGATAAAGCCTTGCGTAACCAGACATGCTTTTACCCTCTTCAACACTGTACAAGCAAAAAATGCATGATTGCAGCCGCAGACTTTATTGACGTACAGTATAACATCGCCATTACCCATCAGAGGCTGTCCACTGACTGATACAGACATAGAATATACCTTTGCTATCCGTAGCCTTTGTTTCACCTACACTTGCAGGCACACACTTAAATTGTGACAATGCATAATGTTTTTTTAAATGGTTATTTTTTATCGTACATTATTGCGTCATCACATTGATGAGTCCATGCTGGACATGTCATACATGCTGTACAAAGTAACGATTTTATTAACTTAAATAATTGAAATGTCTGTGACTGTCACATATAAATTGCAATGATGATGATGAGTGACTATTACAAAATCCATTGTCTTCACTATGTTATGGTTTAACATAGCGTTCCTTAAGCATTATTCATAAATACAAAAATGGACTTTTATTCTTAAATTTACAACACTATATTTTGTAAACTAATTTTTGGGTGGTGTGTTGTTCCATTTCTTGTTGCCATGTGCATATATGCGTTTATATTTGCAGGGTCTTTATTTTTATTCTTGAAATTAGGAAAGATGTGTATCTTCGTACCGTGTTAGCCAGTAGATAGAAAAATATTTAGACTTGAGAGTCCTCAGTGGTTGATACCTTTTAATGGATAACTGAAAAGATGGTAACAAATTGCAAGCTTTCGAGGCTACTCACGTCTCTTCATCAGGCAAAGACTAAAACAAAAAATGAAGAATCACATATTTCTATACACAACAGGACACAGGAATAGTGCAATAGGTAAGACAAGTGACGTGCAGCTGAACTGTCATTATGCCAGAGGGATGAACATAAATATTGGAACAGTTCCTAGATAAGGATAGAAAGTTTTATTGCCCTCTGATTGTGGTCTGGTTTTGTGTTTACATGCCCCTGGAAGGGCAGAGACACAGATTCCTTAATTGATATAGAATGACATGAATCCGTGTGATCTATTCATTCCAGCACTAAGAGTGTCAAAGGTCATGATGAGCTTATATTCCAAAACCTTTCTATCTTTCTCAGATTTGAAGTTAGATTTTAATACCAGTAATTCCATATCCATCATGCTATGACCGGGCATACCAAAGTTTTTTGCCACAGGTAAATCCATTATTTTTTCTCTTATTGTGTGGCGATGATAATTCATCCTTGTTCTCAGTTTTTGGCCGGTCTCCCCCACATACAGACCCCCATTTGGACATTTAGTACATATAATTAGGTACACCACATTAGATGTGATGCAGCTGAAAGTAGCTGGGATCTTGTAGTCGTGATGGGAGTTGGGGATCTTTATCTTGTCCATGGTCATTATAGATGCACAGCTTTTACATTTCTTCTTGTTGCAAGGAAAGGTTCCTGCAGCTGTTGGGGAGGACAGGGAGCTTCTGACAATGATGCTTCTTAGATTTGGGGGCTGCCTAAAACACAGTAGTGGGGGGTCTGGAAATATGGATTGTAAAATCGGGCATCTTTTTGTAGTAAAGGTTGTAGTTTCCGTGTAGCTCCCCTTAGCACCTCCAGATTTGGATTGTAGGTGACCACTAGAGGCACCCGGTTATTTTCTTATTTACCTTTGTAATGTAGCAGGTGATTCCTTGATATTCTGTTGGCTCTTGAAATTTGGTTTTCAATTGTTCTTGGATGGTATCCCTGGTTCAAAAAAGTCTTTCTGAGGCGACCCCCCACTACTGTGTTTTAGGCAGCCCCCAAATCTAAGAAGCATCATTGTCAGAAGCTCCCTGTCCTCCCCAACAGCTGCAGGAACCTTTCCTTGCAACTAGAAGAAATGTAAAACCTGTGCATCTATAATGACCACGGACAAGATAAAGATCCCCTACTCCCATCAGGACTACAAGATCAAAGGTACTTTCAGCTGCATCACATCTAATGTGGTGTACCTAATTATATGTACAAAATGTCCAACTGGGGGTCTGTATGTGGGGGAGACCAGCCAAAAACTGAGAACAAGGATGAATTATCATCGCCACACAATAAGAGAAAAAAATAATGGATTTACCTGTGGCAAAACACTTTTGTATGCCCGGTCATAGCATGATGGATATGGAATTACTGGTATTAAAATATAACTTCAAATCTGAGAAAGATAGAAAGGTTTGGGAATATAATCTCATGATGACCTTTGACACTCTTAGTGCTGGAATGAATAGATCACTCGGATTCATGTCATTCTATATCAATTAAGGAATCTGCGTCTCTGACCTTCTAGGGCATCAAAACAGAACACCAGACCCAATCAGAGGGCAATAAAACTTTCTCTCCTTATTAGTGTTGAGCATTCCGATACCGCAAGTATCGGGTATCGGCCGATATTCGCGGTATCGGAATTCCGATACTTAATTCCGATACTTTTTCAATATCGTATACCGGAATCGGAAGTTCCCATAATTCTTTGAGAGGCAATGTGATGTTAGTCAGCCAATGATGAATCTTATGAAGTGTGGGCACATCCTGTAATGCTGCGGTCATCTTAACTAATGGCATGGCTGTGATTGGCTGCTGAAATGATGTCAGAATGCACTATAAAAGGCGCCGCAGCCATTTTAGCGTCACTGTGCTGTGAACTCAGTTAGGGACAGAACGCTACTCTGCTCACTCTGAGGGACAGTTAGATATTGCGATTTTGTGTACTACTGTGCTTGAGGCAGGCTAGTTTACCAACCGCTGTGTAAAGCTTCATTTTGCCAGTGTTGTTTTAACAGCTCTGTGCAAGGTGTGTGTGTGATAGTGCAGGTGACGCTGCAGTTTGCTCTGCATCCACCGCTGTTTGTAGGCATCTGCACGTGTCACTGACTCTTTTTTTTTTTTTATTTTATTTTGTGGAATTGGTGCAGCTCCATTATATTAGAAAAAAATCAAATCTATTAGTGTGACGTGCTTCCATCCGTATACAATACATTCGTTGCAAACACTATAGAAGTACAGAAAGGAGCCTTTCACAGCTACTGAACAGTTGTCTGCAGGGTTTACTGTAGTCTGTGAGCTTTTAATTTTGTGAGTGCAGATTACGCTCCAGTTAGTTCTTCAACCACTGCCGGTTGTAGTCTGCTGAGCGTGTGTCACTGCCTCATCCTTCACATTTTTCTCTAATTGGTGCTGCTCCATTTTAGTGGAAAAAAATCTAATCTATTAGTGTGACGCGCTTCCATCCGTATACAATACATTGGTTGCAAACACTATAGAAGTAGACAAAGGGGACTTTAACAGCTACTGAACAGTTGTGTTTCAGTGTTCACTGTAGTCTGTGAGCTTTTCATTTTTTGAGTGCAGATTACGCTCCAGTTTGTTCTTCAACCACTGCCGGTTGTAGTCTGCTGAGCGTGTGTCACTGCCTCATCCTTCACATTTTTCTCTAATTGGTGCTGCTCCATTTTAGTGGAAAAAAATCTAATCTATTAGTGTGACGCGCTTCCATCCGTATACAATACATTGGTTGCAAACACTATAGAAGTAGACAAAGGGGCCTTTAACAGCTACTGAACAGTTGTGTTTCAGTGTTCACTGTAGTCTGTGAGCTTTTCATTTTGTGAGTGCAGATTACGCTCCAGTTTGTTCTTCAACCACTGCCGGTTGTAGTCTGCTGAGCGTGTGTCACTGCCTCATCCTTCACATTTTTCTCTAATTGGTGCTGCTCCATTTTAGTGGAAAAAAAATCTAATCTATTAGTGTGACGCGCTTCCATCCGTATACAATACATTGGTTGCAAACACTATAGAAGTAGACAAAGGGGCCTTTAACAGCTACTGAACAGTTGTGTTTCAGTGTTCACTGTAGTCTGTGAGCTTTTCATTTTGTGAGTGCAGATTACGCTCCAGTTTGTTCTTCAACCACTGCCGGTTGTAGTCTGCTGAGCGTGTGTCACTGCCATCATCCTTCACATTTTTCTCTAATTGGTGCTGCTCCATTTTAGTGGAAAAAAATCTAATCTATTAGTGTGACGCGCTTCCATCCGTATACAATACATTGGTTGCAAACACTATAGAAGTACACAAAGGGGCCTTTAACAGCTACTGAACAGTTGTGTTTCAGTGTTCACTGTAGTCTGTGAGCTTTTCATTTTGTGAGTGCAGATTACGCTCCAGTTTGTTCTTCAACCACTGCCGGTTGTAGTCTGCTGAGCGTGTGTCACTGCCTCATCCTTCACATTTTTCTCTAATTGGTGCTGCTCCATTTTAGTGGAAAAAAATCTAATCTATTAGTGTGACGCGCTTCCATCTGTATACAATACATTGGTTGCAAACACTATAGAAGTAGACAAAGGGGCCTTTAACAGCTACTGAACAGTTGTGTTTCAGTGTTCACTGTAGTCTGTGAGCTTTTCATTTTTTGAGTGCAGATTACGCTCCAGTTTGTTCTTCAACCACTGCCGGTTGTAGTCTGCTGAGCGTGTGTCACTGCCTCATCCTTCACATTTTTCTCTAATTGGTGCTGCTCCATTTTAGTGAAAAAAAATCTAATCTATTAGTGTGACGCGCTTCCATCCGTATACAATACATTGGTTGCAAACACTATAGAAGTAGACAAAGGGGCCTTTAACAGCTACTGAACAGTTGTGTTTCAGTGTTCACTGTAGTCTGTGAGCTTTTCATTTTTTGAGTGCAGATTACGCTCCAGTTTGTTCTTCAACCACTGCCGGTTGTAGTCTGCTGAGCGTGTGTCACTGCCTCATCCTTCACATTTTTCTCTAATTGGTGCTGCTCCATTTTAGTGGAAAAAAATCTAATCTATTAGTGTGACGCGCTTCCATCCGTATACAATACATTGGTTGCAAACACTATAGAAGTACACAAAGGGGCCTTTCACAGATACTGAACAGTTGTCTGCAGGGTTCACTGTAGTCTGTGAGGAATAACCACACTTAGGCCTTATAACTTTTCTGACTTTCTTTATCAATCTACCAAGATGAAGAAGTCAGTGAGTAAGGCACGTGGTCGTGGTCGTGGCCGTGGATTTGCAGCAGGGAGAGGACGTGGGGATTCTGTGGCTGCTGCCGCACCCAGTGACACAGCATCCACCAGTTTTCCCCGTGAGCGTTCCTTTATGCGCACTTTTGTAGGAGCTCAGCGTACCCCCCTGCTGCATGAAGAACAAATTGAAGCCGTTGTTGGTTGGATGGCAGCCAATGCATCGACTTCAATAGCTTCCACCTCCTCTCAGGACCACAGCACTGTTGAACAACCATCAGTCTCTTCACCGCCTGCCAAATTGCCCAGGCAGTCAGAGAGCTCTGTACAGGAGCCAGCTGAGTCTCTGCTTCTGTTCTCAGAATCTGTTGGCTTGCAAACAGGGGCCCAGCCAAGCAGCATTCTGGAATGTGAAGAAGAGGCAGTATGCAGTGATGCGCAACAGCTGTGTCTCTCTGAATCTGAAGAGGCGGGTGAGCCAGTGCCGATGGTCAGCACACCGCAGAACGCATCTGATGATGATGAGACTCAGTTGCCAGTTTCTGTTGAGCATGGTGCTGGCCAGACCACCCAACAACAGCAGGTGTTGGAAGAGGGTAGTGGTGGAGATGATGAGGTCCAAGACCCAACATGGCGTGAGGAACAGGAAGGTGGTGGGAGCAGCTCTGAGGAAGAGATTGCCCCAACGGTCCAAACAGTAGGGAGAGGTAGGCTGCAGACTCGCTTGCCTGAAGCCTCCAGTTTGGCACCCGTTCGGAGCAGTTCTCTTCCAACAGCCAAACCGGGCGCTCTCAGGACTTGCTCTGCGTGGTCCTTTTTTGATACAGTTGCAGATGATATTTGCTATGTCAAATGCAAGCTGTGTAATCAAAAAATTAAAAGAGGTAAAAGTGTCAGTAACCTTAATACAACAAATATGTGGAAACATGTGAGGTCAAAGCACTTTGTTGAGTTACAAAGACACACTGGAGATGTAGGCCAACCTACAGCAGCACCTACATCTTCAGCTCGTGTTGGAGCCTCTTCCTCCAGTTCACACACAGCTGGTTCGGCTTCCTCACAGGATCGCAATGGAAGAACCTCTGTCACTGTTGTCCAGAGACACAGTGTTATTCCACCCACAGCTGCAAGTTCCCTGTCATCCTCACACACCCAGGCCACAAAACAGCCATCGGTAGCACAGGCATGGGATAAAAGACGGCCATACTCGGCAAACCATCCACGAGCACAGGCTCTGAATGCTGGCATTGCAAAACTCCTGTCCCTTGAAATGCTGTCATTCAGGCTGGTGGAGACTGACAGTTTCCGTGAATTAATGGCATTGGCAGTCCCACAATACAATGTGCCCAGCCGATTTTATTTCAGCAGGCAAGCCGTCCCTGGTCTGCAAAAGCATGTTGAGGCAAAAATTAAACATGCGCTACTAAACGCCGTCAGTAGCAAGGTCCACCTGACCACCGATGCGTGGACCAGTACCCATGGCCAGGGACGATACCTTTCACTCACTGCCCATTGGGTGAATGTTGTGGAGCCGGGTACAGATCTTGCGAGTGGCGCTGTACGTGTTCTGCCAACTCCAAGGATTGCCGGAATCAAGTCTGTCCACATTGACTCCTCCTCCTACCCCAGTTCCTCAGAATCATCGCTGCAGGAGCCGTCACGGTCTACCTCCACATGGACCCGTGGACGCTTACCTGATGCGACCGATATGAGCACAGCCGTGGTCAAACGGCAACAGGCCGTTCTGAAATTAATTCCCATGGGGAATCGAAGCCACACAGCGCAGGAGGTCTGGAATGCCATCAAGCAGGAGAGCGACGTGTGTGTAATGTATGTAGTACAGTTCATATAGCGTCTTGTGCTTGGGTGCGATGAAAACACAGGAGTCACAGGTTTGATATAGAAAAGTCCTGTATTACTTCATACAAGTTGGCAGAAATAGTCACACAGTTTGCAGACACAGAAACAGGAGACACAGCAGGCCAGAGTAATCCAAGCTCAGCAATCACTCTCCAATACAGATTCAGGATCTTCTTCTCTGTTACCGTAAGTCCATGCAAACGTGGGTCTTTCAAAGAGCAGGGTTCAGAGTCCACAAGTGCTTCAGAGTTCCTCAGTAGGAATAGCTGGAGTACAAGGTCCAAGGCTTACAGGAGTCAAGTCACAGGTTCACTGCAGGCTAGATTCTGAAGCACTGATTGCTCAGCTGTGGCTGCTTAAGAAGCAAAGGAGAGAATCAGGGCGGGAACATGCAAGCTGGAAACTCCATTTTGACTGAGGGCAAGATAGCTGCAGCAAGACAGAAAGTAAAATGGCTGACGAACAAACTGAGTTTCAGGAATATATACATAGAACCTTACATTACTCCCCCTTAAGGACAACCTCCGGATGACCTCAGACCAGGCTTGTGTGGGTACCTCTGATGAAACTGACGGAGCAAGCGAGGAGCATTAACGTTATTGACCGGTTCCCATGAGTTGTCCTCCACTGGGTAGCCCTGCCATTTAATCAGATATTGTAACTGATTTCTATACAACCTGGAATCTAAAATCCTTTCCACCACAAATTCTTCCTGACCATCGACTAGCACTGGGTCAGGGCAAGGAGAGGAACGTCCAGGAAACGTATTGGGTGTCGCAGCCTTTAGTAGGGATACATGAAAGACAGGGTGGATTCTCATAGTTCTGGGCAGTTGAAGACGACAAGCAACGGCACTTATAATTTTACTGATTTTATAGGGTCCAATGTACTTATGTCCCAACTTAGACGATGGAATCCTTAACTTAAGATTTCTGGTTGACAGCCAGACCAAGTCTCCTACCTTGAAAGCTGGTGCAGGTTTACGAAATTTATCTGCTGCTTTTTTGTACCTTTCTTGAGCCGATTCCAGATTTTCCTTTAGAAGATCCATATTCTTCTGTAAAGACGTGATTCTTTCAGCCACTGCTGGTAAAGGCGTTTCTATGGGAAATCGTGGTAGAATGTTAGGATGATAACCTAGATTAGAGTAAAAAGGAGACTGTTTAATGGAGGCACTCTGAGAGTTGTTATACGAGAACTCAGCTAATGGAAGTAGATCCACCCAATCATCCTGTAGGTGGCAGATAAAGCAGCGGAGATACTGCTCCAGGGTTTGATTGGTTCGTTCGGTCTGTCCATTAGTCTGGGGATGAAAAGCAGAAGAAAGGTTTACTTTAATGTCCAATGCTGCACAGAAATTTTGCCAAAACCTAGAAGTGAATTGCACCCCTCGATCCGAAATAACCTCATCCGGTACTCCATGTAAGCGAAACACATCTTTAATCATCAAATCTGATGTCTGTTTTGCAGTGGGTAAGCCGACACAAGGGATAAAATGAGCTGCCTTTGTTAGACGGTCAACCACCACTAGAATGGTGTTCTTCCCCTGAGAGGTTGGTAACTCCACAATGAAGTCCATAGAAATGGATCCCCACGGGCGGGACGGGGTGGGAAGAGGCTGTAACAGACCAGTTGGTGAGGAGCGAGGTGTTTTGCATCTTGCACAGACCTCACATGAAGTGACATAATTCAAAACATCCTTCCTGCAAGTGGGCCACCAAAAGAAACGAGAAAGAAATTCCTGTGTCTTTAGAATTCCTCTATGCCCAGCTATCTTGGAATCGTGAATGAGTTGCAATACTCTTAATCTGACTGTTTCAGGAATATACAGACGTTGTCCCTGAATCCACACACCATTCTTAAAGACAAGACTTACGTCCCTTGGGGGTTGTGCCAAAAAGGAATCCGCATGGTATGCTTCCTTGATGTCCTTAAGTAGGTCTTGATTATGAATTACTCCTAGGAATCTAGAGTCAGGAAGAATAGTCTTAGGAGGAGTAATTGGACGTGTCTCTGCTGAGTAAATCCTAGAGAGTGCATCAGCCTTTCCATTGCGCGATCCTGGTCTATAAGAGATGATAAAATTAAATTGGTTTAAGAAAAGATTCCAGCGAGCCTGGCGAGGAGTCAGGCACTTAGCCGACCTGATAAACTCAAGGTTACGATGGTCTGTCAGGACGACTATTTGCTGCGCAGCTCCCTGAAGAAGGTGTCTCCATTCTTTGAAGGCGGCAATAATGGCCAACAACTCTCTATTGCCCACATCGTAGTTCCTCTCAGCCGAAGACAACTGCTGGGAAAAGAAGGCACAGGGATGCAAGACATTATTC
>JARQOD010000006.1:115391373-115452694 GCA_033576555.1 Oophaga sylvatica
TAATCCTAATTTCCAATTCCAGGAATATTTTTCAAATCTTTACCAAAATCCCTTGAGAAGTAGTGCTCCATCAACCTTTTTTATTGCCTAGTTCCAAGTCCAGGGCAGAATTGGAGATAGTAGGAGTGTGATTAGGCAACTATAAAATCAGCTGTGTGCTTCATGTGCCGATCACCCATCTCCTGGTAAATGATTTTTAAAATTTAACAAGTATGATTACAATAATCTTAACGCTGTATTACTTTAAACATCTTGCACCATCACATTAAATAAGCACCACTGGAGTTCGCTCTCCAATATGGCTGGGTTTGTAGGCTAAAACAACAGCGACAATGCATCCTTAAAGCAATTCATGTATAGAAGATTACAGTTAAAGAGGTTGTCCAGTGAAAACAAATTATCTCTAGATAGGCAGAAAGGAGAATTTTTATCCTCAACGGGGCACTTACACCCCTATTAGAATGGAGTGTCAGTATACATGCCTGACTGACTCTCCAATCATCTTTTCGGGGATGTAAAAAAAAAAGCCAAGTGCAGAACTTGGCAGCCCATAGGGAATGAATGGAGCAGCATTCCAGCATTCCTGGTGCCCCATTCTGACAATAGGTGTGGACCCAGTGGTTGAATCTCCATCTGTCAATTGGTTATCACCTATCCCAATAGCTTGTTTTCACAAGAGACCGCTTTAAAGTATACTCCCATGAATAACATATTTTCAGAAAATGTTGCCACTGGGAATCTACCAGGAAATGCACCGTGGTCCGTACTTGGACCGTAAATGTTTGATGTGTGAAACCAGTCTAAGAAAGGTCCAAATGATCATTCGGTAAAATCACATAGGATTATGGGACTCGGCTATTGTCATCTATTCATGGAGTTTTGGTGTGCCATCCTTGGGGCAAACCTGATTTTTTTTTTATTTAGCTTACTACATAATATAAACTATCCACTTGAGAAAGTGGTATATTACACGTGAGTTCTGCCATCCGGCATTTCTGGCCAATCTGAGCTTTCTCCACCTGTGGTAAGGTGTGCCTTCCCCAAACTTGCATTTATGCCCACTTGGTCTGATTTATGCTTAGATTCATGGGCTTGTGTGTGCTGCTCTTGCCTCGAGTACAACTCACACACAATGTTTTTTTTCTCATATGCTTCAGACTGGCTATTGTTTGTTTGTTTTTTACACACTTTCTCATGTCAGTTGTGATTTTTTATGATATTTGTCTAATAAAAATTTACTATTTTAACCTTTTTACTTCGTATCCTCCTGTGTTCACATTATACAAACTAAGTGCTGGCTTCAATAATAAAAAAAAATCTGCTGTTTCCCTTTAACCATATTTAAAAACAACCCAACATGTACAATCTAAATCCAGACTGTAAAAGCTAAAGAACCCTTAAATTAGAGCATTGAAACCTGCTATTAGCAGTGATCCTACGCAATACACTTTCACATGAAGCAGGTTTCTTTTCTAAACCTCTTTGAATAATGCAATAAAATTCCACAGTAATAATACTAGCAATAGCTCTGTTCCTTAGTCACTGTTCCCCCCTGCTCTTTGCAGTGGAAGCAGAAAATTTGGCCAGCACAAGTTTGATAAGTGGCTGCAGCATAATCTTGAAATTAGACAGGGTAAGCTTTAATCAAACATAACTCCGTAACAAACAGCTCCATTATGTAGGTCTTAAAAGTAAAAGCCATTTTTACGGTGCCCACAGAAATATTGCGTTAAGGCGTTAAGCTGGAATAAGATAAGAAAATGCTGCAGTATTTTTCCCTTTGGTCATGCAAGCCATTACAATTGGGATAAAAAAGTGAAGCACTTTATCAGAAGTGAGTTTGCAGGCAAGTAGTTTATTACAAGAAGCACAGCCGTACGTTTGACAGCTCTGGAGGTGAGAAATCCTTCTCATCAGATGACAGCTGATCAAATTCGCACACAGTTTTGAACTCCTGTCAAGAATATGTATATTACATTATCGAGCTGTGGTTTCGGACCCTGACTTCATGTTTTCTCAAGCTTTCACCACATTTTCCACTCTTTTCAATGGTTTTTACTACAGCAGGGAATGTCAGATACATAAAACATTCCATCTACGGATTAAGTGATATGACAATCACAATCCATAGGGGACCAGCACTATTTTATTTTTTTTAATCTAAGTGTATTAGTAAGGGTCAGAGTTATCAATATCAATGCAAATATGTAAGGCTTGCTACTGATTTGTATAATATTTATAACTTGACGTGATACTGTCTCTATTGCTACATAAGCACAGGCTCCATTGTGGTAGGAAACATTTCTATCCATCAGCGTGTCTGTAGGGAAGACTTACTAATGTGAATTGATGCAAAATGTTTGGTGACATTGGTGCCAAAAACCTGTCTTACATAGCCTGCACATCAGTTATTATGGGTTTTTGAACACTTTTTCTGACTTTCTTTACAAGCTGTCCAGCATATCAGTAAATGGTGTGGCTTCACAAAAAAAGGGGACATAGCTATATGTGTGATATAGAACGTCAAAATATTGGTGAAAATTTCTTATGCAAAGTGTTCTGGCGTAAAAAACTTTGGAAAGTTGCAACATTTTGAAACTGTGCTAATATTTTGCAACTTTTGGAATTCTCACGTCATTTTTACCCACCTCCAACAAAGCAGGTGGAGCTGGGGTGGGACAGGGCATGATGACCGCCACTCGTCAAATTCATAAGACTGGAGCAGGATTTGAAGTGAGGCATGTAAGCAGATGGACATATTGCCCTGTTCCCCCTTGAAGACATCAATGTGAAGGAAATGTGTAATGTGAAAGGTAATGGTGATGTATTGTAATGTTTTGCACTGTACTGCGAGGAAGCTGAGTCTGCCCAGCAACAGTTAGCAGGGTAAAATAGAGTTAAGTGTTCGGATTAGCCAAGAGAGGGAGGTCCTAGGTAGCAGAATCAGAGAGGATTTCCTGGTAGTGAGAGCGAAAGGCCCAGCTTATAGCTAGTGCAGATGTTTGGTCCGAGTGCTCAGCAAAGTCGCATGCTGTCAGTGTTCTGTGGCAAGACATAAAGGAAATTGGGACAGAAATGCTGACTGACCAGCACATCCAAACATAGATTCAGTGTGAACAGGTGCTAAACCTAGAGTCACCAACTCATATACATACAAGAAAAAAAGGTAGCACACTGTAGCGCTATAGCTTGCAAACACGAAATAGAAAATATAAAATGAATTGCATCATTACCTTAGAAATATGAAAAATTGAGAAGTCTTAGCGCATAAGATGGCCAAATTATGTGAGCCTGATAGCCACGTCAAGGCTCTTCTCGTATATCAGGTCCTAACTAATGCCTATCCCGCTAGAAAAGTCTGTCTGCATGGGACATATGACCTCTTTAGACTAAAATCTACATCTCTGTGGAGGGTGATGAACCTGTTGTAATTAAAAAGCTGTGACCACAGGTGGAGTGCTCAGGTAGAAGTAAATGAATACATATCAAAAAACTGACGCACATCCAAACATAGATTCAGTGTGAACAGGTGCTAACCTAGAGTCACCACTCATATACATACAAGAAAAAATGTAGCACATTGTAGCGCTATAGCTTGCAAACACGAATATGAAAAATATGAAAAATGAATTGCATCATTACTTAGAAATATGAAAAATTGAGAAGTCTTAGCGCATAAGATGGCCAAATATGTGAGCCTGATAGCCACGTCAAGGCTCTCTCGTATATCAGGTCCTAACTAATGCCTATCCTCGCTTAGAAAAGTCTGTCTGCATGGGAACATATGAATCCTCTCTCAGACTAAATCTACATCTCTGTGGAGGGTGATGAACCTGTTGTAATTAAAAGCCTGTGACCATCAGGTGGTGCTCAGTAGAAGGTAAATGAACTACATATCAAAAACTGACCGGCACATCCAAACATAGATTCAGTGATGTAGATTTTAGTCTGAAGAGAGGATTCATATGTTCCCATGCAGACAGACTTTTCTAAGCAAGGATAGGCATTAGTTAGGACCTGATATACGAGAAGAGCCTTGACGTGGCTATCAGGCTCACATAATTTGGCCATCTTATGCGCTAAGACTTCTCAATTTTTCATATTTCTAAGGTAATGATGCAATTCATTTTTCATATTTTTCATATTTCGTGTTTGCAAGCTATAGCGCTACAGTGTGCTACCTTTTTTTCTTGTATGTATATGAGTTGGTGACTCTAGGTTTAGCACCTGTTCACACTGAATCTATGTTTGGATGTGCCGGTCAGTTTTTTGATATGTATTCATTTACCTTCTACCTGAGCACTCCACCTGGTGGTCACAGGCTTTTTAATTACAACAGGTTCATCACCCCTCCACAGAGATGTAGATTTTAGTCTGAAGAGAGGATTCATATGTTCCCATGCAGACAGACTTTTCTAAGCGAGGATAGGCATTAGTTAGGACCTGATATACGAGAAGAGCCTTGACGTGGCTATCAGGCTCACATAATTTGGCCATCTTATGCGCTAAGACTTCTCAATTTTTCATATTTCTAAGGTAATGATGCAATTCATTTTTCATATTTTTCATATTTCGTGTTTGCAAGCTATAGCGCTACAGTGTGCTACCTTTTTTTCTTGTATAGAAATGCTGACTGAGACCATGAATGTTGTTTGTATACATATTCAATGGCTATAAGAAACTATCAAGTGTGTGATGTAATCCTTAAAATTCATATTTATTAATATATATTAAAAGAACACATAGAAAAAAATCCTTAGTGCACGTCAGTACTAGAGAACACAAAGTTCTGGGATGAAGACCAATAGATCATAACTATGAACAATTCAATTAATCCAATAAACTGCCATTTAGTATGTCTCCTTCTTTATATAATATATGATAAATAAAATAGTGGTCAATTAGTCACAATATCAGGAAGGATGGGTGGACTCAGTTTATGGAGAAAAATCCCAGATACTACCACATATGGCCTAGGAATCCCTAAGATGTGAGCTAAATGATCCCTGCCTGGCAGCAGAGGTTGGCACCCTAGATTCTAGGTTTTGGCGGCCCAGCTCCATGGCGGCTCCCCCGAATGTTCCCTATATGCCCTAATGTAGCAAATTATATAAAGGAAACCTACACTAGACAGTCATCAACTATTTTCTAAGAGGGTTTGTATACAACAGGACAATACATAATATCTTAAAAGGCGTTAGTCACTTATCATTTAGATTCCTGTCGATCGAGATTGCTTCCATGCCTCTGCCTCAAACAAGGAACGTGGAACAATGATTACTCTAGAGACTGACCTTCTAACAGTGTGGCCCCAAAATGAAGGGTCTGGAGGACGGGATTTCAGCGGCAAGACTCCAAGGTAACTGGTCGAGACAGACTGGTACGTTAACTGAGCCAACTTTCCTGGGTGGATTCTCTCCAAGCGTCTAACAGCATAAGGCTATATACTCAGTCACTACTGACAAACCCCTACTCCACTCCTCTACGAGAAGAAGAGACGTGGATACTGACACACCTAGGAGCTCAAGCCTCTACTCTGGCCATAGTGACCAAATCCCTCACCCCCTTCTCTATGAGGAGAATAGACGTGGAGTCACAGAAATGGAAAGTGACTCCTATGGATTGGACTACTGAAATAGGTTGGGTTGTGCTGGAACTCGCAGGACCAGTTAGAACAGAAACAATCCAGATTGAACTGCAAATGTGTTTGAAAATGATATATGCCTGCATCGGATGCTATATGCTAGTGTGACTCTGGTCTAATCAGTGTAATGGCGCCAACCTAACAGTGTCTGTAGTTTACTTAGCAAAATCCTGAGGACAGGCTCACTTAAATATGTATAACCCTGATAACAGGTTCTCTTTAAACACCGTTATCAATCGCGTACGTAAGTGGTTAAACGGAATCCATCAGATCCACCATACCTTTCAACCCAGCAGCATTCGTATATTATATGTATTACTAAAACCCCTGCCTATCCAGCCCTTTATAATGTTAGTCACTTACAACCATGTTTTAAAAAAAGTATTTATAACCTCCACTTTTCATATGCTAATTAGGACTTTGACTAGCCGATGAAGCGTTAGTTTCCTCAGACTATTCGGCCATCTTTGCATGCTATTATGCCCCTGTGGGCACGATAACATGATTTTCAAGAACTGGCTTCATCATCAGCTCCCAGCAAATCTCCAGCATGCGTGCGGCTCTATTTGGCAGCGTCATTGAGCCTCTGAAGCCAGATATACACTTCTAGGCTTCAGAGGTGCACTGTGCATAACCGAAAGCGCAGAAGATGTACACAAGCTGTCTTCTGAACTTCCGGTCAAGTGCAGTGCGTCCCTATAGCTGGGAAGTGCACACCCGGCTTCAGAGGCTCAATGACGCTAGTGAACGCTACATAGACTAGTTAAAGGCCTAATTAGCATAGGAAAAAGTGAGTTTATACATACTTTTTTTAAACATGAATGTAAGTAAATAACATTATAAAGGGCTGGTTAGTCAGGGGTTTTAGTAAAACATATAAGAATGCTGCTGGGTTGGAGGGCATGGGAGACCTGATGGGTTCTCTTTGAGAGGATTAAAAGACTCCATAAGGCAGGATCAAGCCCATCCACCACCATCCTGAGATTGTTGCCATGGTGCCCTGAGGTCATCTGATGACCCTGGGTGCACGGTGGCCTGTGAGATCCAGCTATAAGCAAAGTTTCAAATGCTTTGTCAGTGACTCACTGACAGGTCTCCGCCACTGCAGTACATAAGTACTGCAATGCATGAGACCAGAGAACAAAGCAAAAACTATACATATCCCACAGTGGATAAAAAAAAGAAGTTGAAAACAAAGTTAAATAAAAAAGCGCACAATGATCGTTAAAAGCGGTTTTGCCACTAAAAACTCATAATTGATATCGGCACATCTACAAACACCTGATTTATAAAACTGGCATGTCATTTATTCCGTATGGTGAATACTGTATATATAAAAAAAAACACCAAAAAAATTTAATAAAAAGTGGTCAAAAAGTTACATGAAAACAATAATGGAATAAATAAAAGCGTTAAATCGTCCCCACAAAAAACAAACCCTAAAATGGCTCATTTGGGAAATATGGTGATGAAAAAACAAATTTTTGAAAATATTGTACATCTTTTAATATGAAGGTGAAATGCTTCAAACCAGTACAGAAGTAGGAAAAATCAGATGCTGTGGTCTTCTGTCCTCTGTCGGCGTTCACCCATGACAGACACAGTTGTGCTCAAAAGTTTACATACCCCAGCAAAATTTTTGCTTTCTTGACCTTTTTTCAGAAAATATGAATGATAACACCAAAACTTTTTCTCCACTCAAGGTTAGTGGTTGGGTGAAGCCGTTTAGTGTCAAACTACTGTGTTTTCTCTTTTTAAATCATAATGACAACCCAAAACATCCAAATGACCCTGATCAAAAGTTCACATACCCTGGTGATTTTGGCCTGATACAATGCACAGAAGTTGACACAAATAGGTTTGAATGACTACTAAAAGTAACATTCTCACCTGTGACCTGTTTCCTTGTAATCAGGGTGTGTGCATAAAAGCTGAGTGAGTTTCTGGGATCCAGACAGACTCTTGCATCTTTCGTCCAGCCACTGATGTTTCTGGATTGTGAGTCATGGGGAAAGCCAAAGAACTGTCAACGGATCTATAGGAAAAGGTAGTTGAACTGTATAAAACAAGTGAGGGATACAAAAAGATATCCAAGGAATTGATAATGGCAGTCAGCAGCGTTCAAACTGTGATTAACAAATGGAAAATAAGGGGCTTTGTAAAAACAAAACCACAGTCAGGTAGACCAACAAAAATTTTGTCCACAACTGCCAGGAAAATCGTTCGAGATGCAAAGAAAAACCCACAAATATCATCAGCTGATATACTGGACTCTCTGAAAACTAGCGGTGTGGCTGTTTCAAGATGCACAATAAGGAAGCTCTTGAAGAAAAATGGGCTGCATGGTCGGGTCGCCAGAAGAAAGCCATTACTGCACAAATGCCACAACGTATCTCGCATACAATATGCAAAACAGCACAGAAACAAGCCTCAAAACTTCTGGAACAAGGTAATTTGGGGTGATGAGACCAAAATTGAACTTTTTGGCCACAGCCACAAACGTTACATTTGGAGAGAGGTCAACAAGTCCTATGATTACAGTAACACCATTCCTACTGTAAAGCACGGAGGTGGATCACTGATATTTTGGGGATGTGTGAGCTACAAAGGCATAGGAAACTTGGTCAAAGTTGAAGGAAAGATGAATGCAGCACATTGTCAGCAAATACTGGAGGCAAAGTTGCAATCATCAGCCCGGAAGCTGCTCATGGGACGAACTTTGACGTTCCAACATGACAACGATCCAAAACACAAGGCCAAGTCGACATGTCATTGGCTACAGCAGAACAAAGTGTAGGTTCTGGAGGGGCCTTCTCAGTCTCCTGACCGCAGTATCATTGAGCCCCTCTGGGGAGATATTAAGCGCGTCGTTCATGCTAGACAGCCCAGGAATTCACAGGAACTGGAGAGTTTTTGCCAAGAAGAGTGGGCAGCTTTACCCTCTAAGAAAAAAAAGAACCTTATCCACAACTACCACAAAAGACTTCAAGCTGTCATTGATCTTAGAGGGGGGGGCAATACACGGTATTAAGAAATGGGGTATGCAAACTTTGGATCAGGGTCATTTGGATGTTTTGGGTTGTCATTATGATTTAAAAAGAGAAAACACAGTAGTTTGACAATAAATGGCTTCACCCAACCACTAACCATGAGTTATCATGGTTAAAATATGCAAGCTGGCAACCCACGTCACGGATCCTTACTCTTGCCAGTCCTACTCTAACACCCCCTACTCAAAGATCAAAAACACAAAAAGCGGATTAAAAAAAATCCAAAATTCAAGAAAACACCACCAAAAACAGGCAGAGATGCTTACCTGTCTGAAAAGGCCTCAATACTGATGCACTGACAGAGTGCAGCGGACCCAAGTAAAATGGCGACTACACAGGTGCATTAATACCAAATTAAACAGCCAGCCTTCAATCAGGGATTGGCTGTGTGAAACACCAGTGCACAAAAGTACAATCTGTATATGGCAATGTTCACACTAGGAATGCAGAGCATCTGGTTCACAGCCTATTAATGATGCCTAATGCGGGCTGCCCAGTGCTAACTATAATGCATCCAGTGTGAACAGACCCATGAGTAGGAGATGTTAGAGTAGGACTGGCAAGTGTAAGGATCCGTGACGTGGGTTGCCAGCTTACATATTTTGGTCAGAATATCAACCAATACCTTACATATATTTATGTCTTTTTGCACATTATACTTTTGCAGAGTGCATTTGGGCCCAAATGGTTCTGTACACTGTGGCCTCTGTTCACACTGGATGCATTATAGTTAGCACTCGGCAGCCCGCATTAGGCGTCATTAATAGGCTGTGAACCAGACGCTCTGCATTCCTAGTGTGAACATTGCCATATACAGATTGTACTTTTGTGCACTGGTGTACCACACGGCCAATCCCTAATTGAAGGCTGGCTGTTTAATTTGGTATTAATGCACCTGTGTAGTCGCCATTTTACTTGGGTCCGCTGCACTCTGTCAGTGCATCAGTATTGAGGCCTTTTCAGACAGGTAAGCATCTCTGCCTGTTTTTGGTGGTGTTTTCTTGAATTTTGGGCACTGCTCGCCCCTGGTGAGGGCAGAGCAGAGTACTACAGTGCGCAGGCGCCGGACCTCTCTGACCTTTCCCGGCGCCTGCGCACTGCAGTACTCTGCTCTGCCCTCACCAGGGTAGAGCAGTGCGCCTGCGCAGGAGCCGCGACGGGATGGAAAGAAGAGGCCGGCTTCGCTACAAGATGGGAGGCCCAGGATCGGACCGCGATGCCCATAGGACCGGACGGCGGAACGCCCCTGGGTGAGTATAATATAACTCGTTTTTCTTCACTTTCAGGTGACATTGGGCGCTTATCTACAGCATTACAGAATGCTGTAGATAAGCCCCTGATGGCGGTGGCCCTATCTCATAAGGCAAAAATGGGGTGACAGATTCCCTTTAAGGCATGCTGGACGGTTGATTGGCTTCTGAAACAGGGATGTCTCTATTTGACGGTCGATTGGCTTCTGATACAGGGATGTCTCTTGTCCTCATGTCCCATCAGGTCTGTGGCTTACTACCGTTACATTGATGATATTTTAAACATCTGTATAGAGTCTGAGACACAGATAAAGTCGTTCCATGAACAGTTTAATCAATTTCATCCCACCATCAACTTAACACTCAATTACTCATGTACTGAAATTTACTTTTTGGACACCATCAATAAGCTACAGAACATTGAAATAGAGACATCTAGTTATTTATCTAAGGAATTTGCTCCTCAGACCTTGTGGGAGCATCACAACACAGAACCAGACCCCAATCAGAGGACAATAAAACTTTCACTCCTTATCTATGAACTGGTCCAATATTTATGGCCATAACTGTCTATCACTCTCCCATAATAACAGCTTTGCTTCATGTCACTTGTCTTATCTATTGCATTATTTCTGTGCTGTGTTGTATACAAATATCTGATTCTTCAGATTTTGTATTAGTCTTGCCTGATGAAGAGACCTGAGTAATCACAAACTAAAATGTTTCTATACGAATGCACAAAGCATGGGCAATAAAGAAGGAGAATTGGAACTACTAACGCAGGAGAAGAAGTATGATGTCATTGGAATCACTGAGACTTGGTGGGACAATACACATGATTGGAATACAAGGCTAGAAGGATACAACTTATTTGCAAGAAACAGACTTGATAAACGAGGAGGAGGTGTCGCATTGTATGTTAGAAAAGCGTATATCTGCACAGAGATTGACGCTTCAGAGACTGGGAGTTCTGAGGAAACTGTTTGGGTAAGAATACAAGAACAGAACAATGGAAAGGACACCATTGTAGGCATTTACTACAGGCCACCTATGCAAGCTGAAGATATGGATGAACTCTTTATGCATCAAATGGCCAAGTTCTCCAAAAAATATGACATAGTGGTCATGGAGATTTCAACTATCCAGACATTTGTTGGGAATCTCTCTCAGGCAAAACTAACAGGTCAAGGAAATTCTTAACCTCTCTTGCTGACAACTTTATCTTCCAAAAGGTTGGGGAGAAAACAAGGGGATCTGCTACCTTGGATCTAATCCTTATAAACAGGGAAGAAATGGTTGAGGAGGTAAGAGTGGCTGGGACCCTAGGAGGTAGTGACCATGCTATTTTAGAATTTTGGATAACAAGAGGAGGAAGACCTGTGAAGACTCAGACGTCAAGGTTAGATTTCAGAAAGGCAGATTTTAAGGGACTCAGAAAGAGAATTGGAGGGATCCAATGGCTGGATATTCTTAATGACAAAAATGTCCAGGAAGGATGGAAAATCTTGAAAAATGAGATTCTCAAAGCACAACTGTTAACAATTCCGAAAAGAGTGAAGAATGGGAAGCATTTAAGGAAACCAGGATGGATAAACACAGAACTTAAACACATGCTAAAAAGGAAGAAAGAAATGTTTATCAAATGGAAAGAGGGAGGCATATCTAAAGAAGAATATAATGCCGTCTGCAGAACCTGCAGGGCACAAATCAGATTATCTAAAGCTGACAATGAATTAAGGCTTGCAAGTGACATCAAAAGCAACAAAAAAGGATTTTGGGGATACGTCAAAAGTAAAAGAAAAGTCAAAGATGCTATAGGATTTTTACAGGATGAAAATGATGAAATGGTAAGTCAGGATGTTGAGAAGGCTGAACTGTTAAATTCCTATTTTGCATCTGTTTTCTCTCAGAAAGGAAATGTAACATCAACTGATCTTCACTGTCCTATTAAAGGAATAGAAGAATCCAGGATATCTATAAACAGAAAGACAGTGAGGAAACACTTAGCTAACCTAAATGAATTCAAGTCTCCAGGTCCAGATGAATTACACCCCAGAGTACTGAAGGAGATAGCAGAAGAAATTCTTGAACCACTGTCCATAATCTTTGAAAATTCTTGGAGAACAGGAGAAGTCCCAGAAGACTGGAGAAGAGCAAATGTTGTTCCTATCTTCAAAAAGGGGAAGAAGGTGGACCCAGGGAACTACAGGCCGGTGAGTCTGAATTCTATACCAGGAAAGATCTTTGAACAAATTATTAAAGAACATCTATGCAAGTACCTGGATAAGAATGAAGTGATTAAACAGAGTCAGCATGGGTTTGTAACTAATAAGTCATGTCAGACTAACTTAATTTCCTTCTATGACAGAATCACTGACTGGGTGGATCAGGGAAATGTTGTAGATATAGTATATCTTGACTTCAGCAAAGCTTTTGACAAAGTATCTCACACAATCCTTATTGAAAAAATGACTAAGTATGGAATGAACAAGGCAACTGTTAGGTGGATTCATAACTGGCTTAGTGATCGGACACAAAGAGTGGTCGTAAATGGCTGCACATCCAGTTGGAAGAATGTAACAAGTGGGGTACCACAAGGCTCTGTTTTGGGCCATGTATTGTTCAACATCTTTATCAATGATTTAGATGAAGCAATTGAGGGTAAACTGATCAAATTTGCTGATGACACAAAGCTAGGAGGGGTAGCTAATACTAGAGAAGAGAGAGAGGATTCAAAAAGATATAAATAAACTGGAGCAGTGGGCAGAAAACTAACAGAATGGATTTTAACAGGGAAAAATGCAAAGTACTACATCTGGGCAATAAAAATGAAAAAAAACATATACAAAATGGGAGGAATAGGGCTAAGTAACAGCACATGTGAAAAAGACTTGGGTATACTAATTGATCACAGACTGAACATGAGTCAACAGTGTAATGCAGCAGCAAAAAAGGCAAATGAAATTCTAGGATGTATCAACAGAAGCATACAGTCTAGATCACGTGAGGTCATTATTGCCCTCTACTCCTCTTTGGTCAGACCTCATCTGGAATACTGTGTCCAGTTTTGGGCACCACATTTTAAAAAAGACATCAACAAACTGGAGCAAGTTCAGAGAAGAGCCACCAGAATGGTGACCGGTCTGCAAACCATGTCCTATGAGGAACGGTTGCAGGATTTGGGAATGTTTAGCTTGCAAAAAAGAAGACTGAGAGGAGACTTAACAGTTGTCTACAAATATCTCAAGGGCTGTCACATTGTAGAAGGATCATCTTTATTCTCATTTGCACAAGGAAAGATTAGAAGCAATGGGATGAAACTGAATGGGAGGAGACACAGATTAGATATTAGAAAAAACTTTTTGACAGTTAGGGTGATCAATGAGTGGAACAGGCTGCCATGAGAGGTGGTGAGTTCTCCTTCAATGGAAGTCTTCAAACAGAGGCTGGACAGACATCTTTCTGGGATGATTTAGAGAATCCTGCTTTGAGCAGGGAGTTGGACCAGATGGCCCAGGAGGTCCCTTCCAACTCTACTATTCTATGATTCTATGAGTAGTCTCGAAAGCTTGCAATTTGTTACCATCTTGTCAGTTAGCCATTAAAAGGTGTCAACCACTGAGGACTCTCAATTCTAAATATTTTTCTATCTATTGGCTAACACGGTACAAAGATATATAGCTTTCTTGGTTGTATATGGAAAAATATTTAAAATTCTGTGAATATGCAGCAGCTGTCTATGGCATAATAGGGGTTGTGTCACATAAGACCTAAAGGTGACCACATCACACCTATCCCTTTATCTGTTTATGTGGATAAGACCCTATTGCACTTTGCACATTTTTTGCATGATTGCCTGGAGAAAGCTACTGCTCTCCAAAAAGAACATTGCTGCCCGTCTGCAGTTTGCTAAAGAATACCTGGACATGCCAAAAGGCAATTGGATAATGTTTTGTGGACAAATAAGACCAAAATAGTTTGTTTTATTTAACCCCTTCACCCCCAAGGGTGGTTTGCACGTTAATGACCGGGCCAATTTTTACAATTCTGACCACTGTCTCTTTATGAGGTTATAACTCTGGAACGCTTCAACGGATCTTCGCGATTCTGAGATTGTTTTCTCGTGACATATTGTACTTCACGTTAGAAGTAAAATTTCTTCGATATAACTTGCGTTTATTTTTGAAAAAAACGCAAATATGGCGAAAATTTTTAAAATTTTGCAATTTTCAAACTTTGAATTTTTATTCCCTTAAAACAGAGAAATATGTCGCATAAAATAGTTAATAAATAACATTTCCCACATGTCTACTTTACATCAGCACAATTTTGGAACCAAAATTTTTTTTTGTTAGGAAGTTATAAGGGTTAAAAGTTGACCAGCGATTTCTCATTTTTACAACAAAATTTACAAAGCCATTTTTTTTAGGGACCACCTCTCATTTGAAGTCACTTTGAGGGGTCTATATGGCAGAAAATACCCAAAAGTGACACCATTCTAAAAACTGCACCCTCAAGGTACTCAAAACCACATTCAAGAAGATTATTAACCCTTCAGGTGCTTCACAGGAACTAAAGCAACGTGGAAGGAAAAAATGAATATTTAACTTTTTAGCCACAAAAATGATCTTTTACAAACTTTTTTTTTATTTTCACAAGGGTAAAAGGAGAAAATGGGCAGATAAGGTTGTTATGCAATTTCTCATGAGTACGCCAATACCCAATATGTGGGGGAAAACCACTGTTTGGGCACACAGCAGAGCTCGTAAGGGAAGGAGCGCCGTTTGACTTTTTCAAACTAAAATTGGCTGGAATTGAGATTGGACGCCATGTCGTGTTTGGAGAGCCCCTGATGCGCCTAAACAGTGGAAACCCCCACAAGTGACACCATTTTGGAAACTAGACCCCTAAGGTACTTATCTAGATCTGTTGTGAGCACTTTGAACTCCCAAGTGTTTCACAAAAGCTTATAATGCCTGGGTGTGAAAAAAAAAAAAAAACAATTTTCCACAAAAATGATTTTTTAGTCCCAAATTTTTGAATTTTCCCAAGGAAATTGGACCCCAAAAGTTGTTGTCCAATTTGTCCTGAGTACGCTGATACCCCATATGTGGGGGGGGGAACTGTTTGGGCGCACGGCAGGGCTTGGAAAGGAAGTAGTAACGTTTTGGAATGCAGACGTTGATGGGGTCATGTTCCGTTTGCAGTGCCCCAGATGAGCCTAAACAGTGGAAACCCCCCACAAGTGACCCCATTTTGGAAACTATACCCCCTAAGGAACTTATCTAGATCTTTGGTGAGCACTTTGAACCCCCAAGTGCTTCACACAAGTTTATAATGCCCGGCATGAAAATAAAAAATCCTATTTTTTTCCCACAAAAATTATATTTTAGTCACTAATTTTTTATTTTCTCAAGGGTAACAGGAGAAATTTGACCACATAATTTGTTGTCCAATTTGTCCTGAGTACGCTGATACCCCATATGTGGGTGGGAACCACTGTTTGGGCGCACGGCAGAGCTCGGAATGGAAGGAGCACCATTTGACTTTTTCCAACCAAAATTGGCTGGAATTGAGATTGGATGCCATGTTGCATTTGGAGAGCCCCTGATGTGCCTAAACAGTGGAAACCCCCCACAAATGACCCCATTTGGGAAACTAGACCCCCTAAGGAACTTTCTAGATCTTTGGTGAGCAATTTGAACCCCCAAGTGCTTCACACAAGTTTATAACGTAGAGCCGTAAGATTTAAAAATCATATTTTTTCCACAAAAATGATCTTTTCACCCCAATTTTTATTTTTCCAAGGGTAACAAGACTCCAAAAGTTATTGTGCAATTTGTCCTGAGTGCGCTGATACCCCATATGTGGGGGTAAACCACTGTTTGGGTGCATGGCAGAGTTTGGAAGGGAAGGAGCGCCGTCTGACTTTTTCAACGCAGAATTGGCTGGACGCCATGTCGTGTTTGGAGAGCTCCTGATCTGCCTAAACAGTGGAAACCCCCATAAATGACGCCATTTTGGAAACTAGACCCCTCAAGGAACTTATCTAGATGTGTGTGAGAACTTTTAACCCCCAGGTGTTTCACTAAAGTTTATAACGTACAGCCGTAAAATAAAGAATCTTTTTTTTTTTTTACAAAAATGATTTTTCGTCCCCAATATTTTATTTTCACAAGGGTAACAGAAGAAATTGGAACCCAAAAGTTGTTGTCCAATTTGTCCTGAGTACGCTGATACCCAATATGTGGGAGAAAACTACTGTATGGGCGCACGTCAGGGCTCGGAAGGGAAGTAGTGACGTTTTGGATTGCAGACTTTGATGGAATGGTCTGGGGGCGTCATGTCACATTTGGAGAGCCCCTGATGCACCTATACAGTGGAAACCCCCCACAAGTGACCCCATTTTGGCAAATAGACCCCACAAGGAACTTATCTAGATGTGTGGTGAGCACTTTGAACCCCGAAGTGCTTCATAGAAGTTTATAACGTACAGCCGTAAAAATAAAAAATCTTTTTTTTTTTTACAAAAATGATTTTTTTCGCCCCCAATATTTTATTTTCACAAGGGTAACAGAAGAAATTGGAACCCAAAAGTTGTTGTCCAATTTGTCCTGAGTACGCTGATACCCAATATGTGGGAGAAAACTACTGTATGGGCGCACGTCAGGGCTCGGAAGGGAAGTAGTGACGTTTTGGATTGCAGACTTTGATGGAATGGTCTGGGGGCGTCATGTCGCATTTGGAGAGCCCCTGATGCGCCTAAACAGTGGAAACCCCCCACAAGTGACCCCATTTTGGAAAATAGACCCCACAAGGAACTTGTCTAGATGTGTGGTGAGCACTTTGAACCCCGAAGTGCTTCACAGAAGTTTATAACGCACAGCCGTAAAAATAAAAAATCCTTTTTTTTTTGCAAAAATGATTTTTTTGCCCCAATATTTTATTTTTACAAGGGTAACAGGAGAAATTGGACCCCAAAAGTTGTTGTCCAATTTGTCCTGAGTACGCTGATATCCAATATGTGGGAGAAAACTACTGTATGGGTACACGTCGGGGCTCGGAAGGGAAGTAGTGACGTTTTGGATTGCAGACTTTGATGGAATGGTCTGGGGCGTCATGTCGCATTTGGAGAGCCCCTGATGCGCCTAAACAGTGGAAATCCCCAACAAGTGACCCCATTTTGGAAAATAGACCCCACAAGGAACTTATCTAGATGTGTGGTGAGCGCTATGAAGCCCCAAGTGCTTCACAGAAGTTTATAATGTACAGCCGTAAAAACAAAAAAATATTTTTTGTACAAAAATGATATTTTCGCCCTCAGTTTTTTATTTTCCCAAGGGTAGCAGAAGAAATAGGACAAATTGCACAATAACTCTTGGGGTCCAGAGTACGCTGATACCCCATATGTGGGGATAAACTACTGTTTGGACGCATGGCAGAGCTCAGAAGTGAAGGAGCACCGTTTGACTTTTTCAACGCAGAATTGGCTGGAATTGAGATCAGACGCCATGTCACGTTTGGAGAGCCCCTGATGTGCCTAAACAGCGGAAACCCCCCAATTCTAACTCCAACCCTAACCCCAACACACCCCTAACCCTAGTCCCAACCCTAACCACAAACCTAACCCTATCACACCCCTAATCCCAACCCTAACCCTAATCCTAACTTTAGCGCCAACCCTAACCCTAACTTTAGCCACAACCCTAACCCTAACCCTAATGGGAAAATGGAAATAAATACTTTTTTTTAATTTATTATTTTTCCCTTACTAAGGGGGTGATAAAGGGGGTTTGATTTACTATTTATAGCGGGTTTTTATGATTGGCAGCTGTCACGCTAAAGACGCTTTTTATTGCAAAAATAGTTTTTGCATCATCACATTTTGAGAGCTATAATTTTTGCATATTTTGGCCCACAGAGTCATGTGAGGTCTTATTTTTTGCGGGACGAGTTGACGTTTTTATTGGTACCATTTTTGAGCACGTGACGTTTTTTGATCGCTTTTTATTTCGATTTTTGGGAGGTTAGAATGAACAAAAATCAGCAATTCATGAATTTCTTTTGGGGAGGCGTTTATACCGTTCCGCGTGTGGTAAAATTGATAAAGCAGTTTTATTCTTCGGGTCAGTACGATTATGGCGATACCTCATTTATATCATTTTTTCATGTTTTGGCGCTTTTATAGAATAAAAACAATTTTATATAAAAAATAATTATTTTTGCATCGCTTTATTCTGCGAGCTATAACTTTTTTATTTTTTCGCTGATGATGCTTTATGACGGCTCGTTTTTTGCGGGACAAGATGACGTTTTCAGCGGTACCATGTATTTTTATATCGGTCTTTTTGATCGCGCGTTATTCCACTTTTTGTTCGGCGGTATGATGATAAAGCATTGATTTTTTGCTTCGTTTTTTTTTTTTTTTTTTTAAGGGGTTCACTAAAGGGGTTAACTAGTGGGACAATTTTATAGGGGGGGTCGTTACGGACGCGGCGATACCAAATATGTGTACTTTTATTGTTTTGTTTTTCTTATTTACAGGAAGAAGTGAATTTATTGGGGAATATTTTTTTTTTTTATCTATTTTGGTTTTTTTTTTTATCTATTTTGGATTTTTTTTTTACACATGTTTATTTTTACTTTTTTAACTTTTTTACTTTGTCCCAGGGTGGGACATCACAGTATTTTATCAGATCGCTGGTGTGACAGTGTGCACAGCACTCTGTCACACCAGCGATCGCACAGGCATAGATGCAGGCTTCTCAGTGCCTGCTCTCGGCAGGCACTGAGGTAGCCGCCTCCCTCCAGGACCCCGGCGCCATCTTGGATCCGGGTCCTGGGAGGGAGGAAGCCCTCAGAACAGCGCGATCACATCGCGCTGCTCTGAGGGTCTCAGGGGGGCGCGCAGGGAGCCCCCACCCTGCGCGATCCTCCCCTGTGCCCCCAGTACACCGCGATCATGTTTGATCGCGGTGTGCAAGGGGTTAATGTGCCGGGAGCGGTCCGTGACCGCTCCTGACACACAGTCATGGGTGTCAGCTGTGATAATCAGCTGACACCCGGCGGCGATTAGCTGCGCTCCCCTCAGGAGCGCAGCTGATCGCCTATGACGTACTATCCCGTCCCCGGTCATACGGGCCCAGGTACCATGGACGGGATAGTACGTCCGATGGCAGTAAGGGGTTAAATGAGAAGAATTACGTTTGTAGACAGAACAACGCTGAATTACAACATAAAAGCCTCATACCATCTGAAAAACATGGTGGTCGTAGTATGATGGTTTAAGCCTATTTTGCTGTATCTGAGCCAGGATGAAACAATGAAAGTTGGATTATACCAGCAAATTCTAAAGAAAAATGTCAGGACATCTATATCCATGAGCTGAATCTCAAGAGAACTAGGGTCATGCAGCACGTCAACAGCCCGAAGCACACAAGTCTTGTTTTAATCAGTAGAGATGGGCTAAAATTCCTCCAAAATGATTCACAGGACTAAGAAATAATTATTTAGATACAATTACAGCTGCACAAGGTGGCAGGTACGGACTGGGGCTGAAATTCAGCCCTGGCATTTGAAATCACACAGGCCAATGTTGTCCGTGTCCCCAAGAACCAGATGGGATATATTACCCTGGATGGAGGAAAGCAAGATTTACTACAAGACCAATATTTGTAATGATACCCATAGCCTGCTGGGGTCAGTGACAGAGTCAGCGACTTTGTGCTCTATCACAACTCTTAACAGCATGGCTGTCTTGAGAACATGGATTCTGTTACCACCGTAGCAGACAAGGCAGCCCACGACCAGACAGGCCCTTCTGGCATTTGCCAGAATTGCCAGATGGCCAGTCCGGCCCTACCGGGTACCTATAATTGCCCATTTTGCTTATCTTCCCAGTTAATTCTTCTCTTTTCTCTGCTCTATAAAGTATCAGGAAGTTTGTTTTCTCTGCATGAAACATTCCCCTCTTCAACTCCTGATTCAGCTGCGCCCTTCTCCTCCCTGACAGGGAATTTGCAGTGACTTATGACTCATGCAGGCACAAGGGCAAAATCAGCAATTCTAAATACTTACTGCTGTATAATATGATGAATGCAATATAGTAAGAGAATAAAATCTTTCATGGAAGTGCTTCTTTAATTGGTAACCTATCACTTGGATAACCTACTAATGCAGCGATACACCAGCTCCTCCCATTCTCCGCTCCTCCACTTGTTATCACTTTCTCCTTATATTATGATTTTTATGATGTTCTAATCCTTAACATAGATTTTCATTTAAGTTCTGGCATCTTACTCAGACGCTTCTACTTCCTCTTCTTTTGGGGTATTCCATGAGCTAATCAAGTGTGGATTATATATATATATATATATATATATATATATAAATTGTAGAAAAGGAGCGGAGAATGGGAGGAGCTGGTGTATCACTGCATTAGTTGGTTATCCAAGTGATAGGTTACCAATTAAAGAAGCACTCCCATGAAAGATTTTATTCTCTTACTATATTGCATTCATTATGTTATACAGCACTGAGTCTTCTAAAAAAAACAACTCACACCTTTAGGGATTATTGCATTAATCTATGGAGTACTGAATAGACACTTAGAAGCCAATTGATGGATAGAGGGATACACTGACAATCTGTAGGTAATATTAGAGGGGTAGGAGTACTGTAGTGCCATAACTTGGAAATTGTTAGTGGGGACCGTCATTAATGCAATAGTAATCACCTCACCACTCACCTGTCCCACCACCCACACATCCCACCGTCCAGTCCTCTGTGTCTGATGTGATGACTACGCCTCAGGCAATGCATGGCTTAACTTAACAATGCAGTGTGACAGTACGGCGCGCAATGACATCAGAGACCTACATGGCGCCAGAAGATCCAGCGTACAGTGAAGCAGGCAGAAGCTGATGCGCATTTTTCCACATTTTACATTTTTTATGCTCAGGAGGTTACCAGTTCTCTGAATGCTGAGCCCTCTGTAACTCCACCCACACCACTGGTTGGCAGCTTTCTGTGTATACTGTGCATAGGTAGAAAGCTGCAAATCAGTGTTGGGGATGAGGTTATATGGAGCTTATGAATATGGAGGACTACATGGTAGAAGGTTTACTAGTCCTCCAATGATAATCTCCAGCTGATAACACAATGATTTTATCAAACCTACAGCAAGCAGCCCAGTAAGTGACACATCACTGGAATCAGGGTTTCGATCTCCACATTACCCTGCACTCAGATTAGGTGGCAAGAACCTGGTGGCAGATTCCCTTCTATTTTGAAAGCAGCATAATGTAGGGGCAGGGAGCCTGATTCCAAGAAGTGTTATTTGTTCAGCAGCTTGCTGGAGTTTCAATGTATTCAGTGTTTTATCAGCAGGAGATTATCACAACAGGACGAGGTGTTGCCTGCCAGGCCATCTAGCTAATCTGTTTAACCCCACCACAGTGTGCACGAGAATCTGCCAATCAGTGTTGCAGCATTCATAGCACCGCTGCATCTACAGCAAAGAAAAAATGGATTTTATTAAAACTGCACCAAGCTGCAGGCAGTAAATGATACTTTGTTGCAATCAGGTTCTCTTTCCCTACATCAGATTATACAGCAAAAACCTGCTGACAGATTCCCTTTAAATACAGATAATCTGGACATTAAAATTGAGTATATAAACACGTCACTCCTTGTAAAGTAAAGAAGGTGCTCGGATTTGGGATGCCAGTCCCATTGCAACAATTACAAAAATGAATCCGGCACTCAATTGAAGGTGAAAGAGGGTATATTTAATTCAAATCTGCAATCCACAACATGTAACGTTTCGGTCAAGCATCTGACCTTCTTCAGACTAATTGCAAAGAACTGTGAAGTGAGTTCATGTGTAGTCCACTTAGATTATGTAGGTGAGGTGAAGCACTAAAGTAGTAAAGCAGATTGGCTATAAAGTAAGGCGCCTTACTTTTGTAATTCTTGACATTAAAATGACCTAAATTAAGCAAAATAAATACGGTAATCATAATCAAAACCTGTGATCTCCTCATATACAATTCTGCCTGTGTTTTGCAGCTGTTCTCAGGCTAATGGACAAGTAACACATCCTCCTAATGGCACCATTTACCTAATGTCACATTTCCATAGAGGTCTATTATAAATTGATTATATCTGCGCTATTTGTTTTCCAGGACCCTTTAACCCCTTGACCCCCAAGGGTGGTTTGCACGTTAATGACCGGGCCAATTTTTACAATTCTGACCACTGTCTCTTTATGAGGTTATAACTCTGGAACGCTTCAACGGATCTTCGCGATTCTGAGACTGTTTTCTCGTGACATATTGTACTTCATGTTAGTGGTAAAATTTCTTCGATATAACTTGCATTTATTTTTTAAAAAAACGCAAATATGGCGAAAATTTTTACAATTTTGCAATTTTCAAACTTTGAATTTTTATTCCCTTAAAACAGAGAAATATATCACACAAAATAGTTAAGAAATAACATTTCCCACATGTCTACTTTACATCAGCACAATTTTGGAACCAAAATTTTTTTTTTGTTAGGAAGTTATAAGGGTTAAAAGTTGACCAGCGATTTCTCATTTTTACAGCAAAGCCATTTTTTTTTAGGGACCACCTCACATTTGAAGTCACTTTGAGGGGTCTATATGGCAGAAAATACCCAAAAGTGACACCATTCTAAAAACTGCACCCCTCAAGGTACTCAAAACCACATTCAAGAAGTTTATTAACCCTTCAGGTGCTTCACAGTAACTAAAGCAACGTGGAAGGAAAAAAATGAATATTTAACTTTTTAGCCACAAAAATGATCTTTTACAAACTTTTTTTTTATTTTCACAAGGGTAAAAGGAGAAAATGGACAGATAAGGTTGTTATGCAATTTCTCCTGAGTACGCCAATACCCCATATGTGGGGGAAAACCACTGTTTGGGCACACGGCAGAGCTCGTAAGGGAAGGAGCGACGTTTGACTTTTTCAAACTAAAATTGGCTGGAATTTAGATTGGATGCCATGTCGCGTTTGGAGAGCCCCTGATGCGCCTAAACAGTGGAAACCCCCCACAAGTGACACCATTTTGGAAACTAGACCCCCTAAGGTACTTATCTAGATCTGTTGTGAGAACTTTGAACCCTCAAGTGTTTCACAAAAGTTTATAAAGCCTGGGTGTGAAAAAAAAAATCAATTTTCCACAAAAATGATTTTTTAGTCCCAAATTTTTGAATTTTCCCAAGGAAATTGGACCCCAAAAGTTGTTGTCCAATTTGTCCTGATTACGCTGATACTCCATATGTGGGGGGGAAACTGTTTGGGCGCACGGCAGGGCTTGGAAAGGAAGTAGTAACGTTTTGGAATGCAGACGTTAATGGGGGTCATGTTCCGTTTGCAGTGCCCCAGATGAGCCTAAACAGTGGAAACCCCCCACAAGTGACCCCAGTTTGGAAACTAGACCCCCTAAGGAACTTATCTAGATCTTTGGTGAGCACTTTGAACCCCCAAGTGCTTCACACAAGTTTAAAATACCCGGGCATGAAAATAAAAAATCCTATTTTTTTCCCACAAAAATTATCTTTTAGTCACTAATTTTTTATTTTCCCAAGGGTAACAGGAGAAATTGGACCACATAATTTGTTGTACAATTTGTCCTGAGTACGCTGATACCCCATATGTGGGGGGGAACCACTGTTTGGGCGCACGGCAGAGCTCGGAATGGAAGGAGCACCATTTGACTTTTTCCAACCAAAATTGGCTGGAATTGAGTTTGGATGCCATGTTGCATTTGGAGAGCCCCTGATGTGCCTAAACAGTGGAAACCCCCCACAAATGACCCCATTTGGGAAACTAGACCCCCTAAGGAACTTATCTAGATTTTTGATGAGCAATTTGAACCCCCAAGTGCTTCACACAAGTTTATAACGTAGAGCCGTAAAATTTAAAAATCATATTTTTTCCACAAAAATGATCTTTTCACCCCAATTTTTATTTTTCCAAGGGTAACAAGACTCCAAAAGTTATTGTGCAATTTGTCCTGAGTGCGCTGATACCCCATATGTGGGGGTAAACCACTGTTTGGGTGCATGGCAGAGTTTGGAAGGGAAGGAGCGCCGTCTGACTTTTTCAACGCAGAATTGGCTGGACGCCATGTCGTGTTTGGAGAGCTCCTGATCTGCCTAAACAGTGGAAACCCCCATAAATGACAACATTTTGGAAAATAGACCCCTCAAGGAACTTATCTAGATGTGTTGTGAGAACTTTGAACCCCCAGGTGTTTCACTAAAGTTTATAACGTACAGCCGTAAAATAAAAAATCTTTTTTTTTTTACAAAAATGATTTTTTCGCCCCCAATATTTTATTTTCACAAGGGTAACAGGAGAAATTGGACCCCAAAAGTTGTTGTCCAATTTGTCCTGAGTACACTGATACCCAATATGTGGGAGAAAACTACTGTATGGGCGCACGTCAGGGCTCGGAAGGGAAGTAGTGACATTTTGGATTGCAGACTTTGATGGAATGGTCTGGGTGCGTCATGTCGCATTTGGAGAGCCCCTGATGCGCCTAAACAGTGGAAACCCCCCACAAGTGACCCCATTTTGGAAAATAGACCCACAAGGAACTTATCTAGATGTGTGGTGAGCACTTTGAACCCGAAGTGCTTCACAGAAGTTTATAACGCACAGCCGTAAAAATAAAAAAATCTTTTTTTTTTTTTGCAAAAATGATTTTTTTGACCCAATATTTTATTTTTACAAGGGTAACAGGAGGAATTGGATCCCAAAAGTTGTTGCCCAATTTGTCCTGAGTACGCTGATACCCAATATGTGGGAGAAAACTACTGTATGGGTACACGTTGGGGCTTGGAAGGGAAGTAGTGACGTTTTGGATTGCAGACTTTGATGGAATGGTCTGGGGGCGTCATGTCGCATTTGGAGAGCCCCTGATGCGCCTAAACAGTGGAAATCCCCAACAAGTGACCCCATTTTGGAAAATAGACCCCACAAGGAACTTATCTAGGTGTGTGGTGAGCGCTATGAAGCCCCAAGTGCTTCACAGAAGTTTATAATGTACAGCCGTAAAAACAAAAAAATATTTTTTTTTGTACAAAAATGATATTTTCGCCCTCAGTTTTTTATTTTCCCAAGGGTAACAGAAGAAATAGGACAAATTGCACAATAACTCTTGGGGTCCAGAGTACGCTGATACCCCATATGTGGGGATAAACTACTGTTTGGACACATGGCAGAGCTCAGAAGTGAAGGAGCACCGTTTGACTTTTTCAACGCAGAATTGGCTGGAATTGAGATCAGACGCCATGTCACATTTGGAGAGCCCCTGATGTGCCTAAACAGCGGTAACCCCCAATTCTAACTCCAACCCTAACCCCAACACAATGCTAACCCTGGTCCCAACCCTAACCACAAACCTAACCCTAACACACCCCTAATCCCAACCCTAACCCTAATCCTAACTTTAGCGCCAACCCTAACCCTAACTTTAGCCGCAACCCTAACCCTAACCCTAATGGGAAAATGGAAATAAATACATTTTTTTAATTTTATTATTTTTCCCTAACTAAGGGGGTGATAAAGGGGGGTTTGATTTACTATTTATAGCGGGTTTTTATGATTGGCAGCTGTCACGCTAAAAGACGCTTTTTATTGCAAAAATAGTTTTTTGCATCGCCACATTTTGAGAGCTATAATTTTTGCATATTTTGGCCCATAGAGTCATGTGAGGTCTTATTTTTGCGGGACGAGGTGACGTTTTTATTTGTACCATTTTTGAGCAGGTGACATTTTTTGATCGCTTTTTATTTCGATTTTTGGGAGGTTAGAATGAACAAAAATCAGCAATTCATGAATTTCTTTTGGGGGAGGCATTTTTATTGTTGCGTGTGTGGTAAAATTGATAAAGCAGTTTTATTCTTCGGGTCAGTACGATTATGGCGATACCTCATTTATATCATTTTTTTATGTTTTGGCGCTTTTATAGAATAAAAACAATTTTATATAAAAAATAATTATTTTTGCATCGCTTTATTCTGCGAGCTATAACTTTTTTATTTTTTCGCTGATGATGCTGTATGGCGGCTCGTTTTTTGCGGGACAAGATGACGTTTTCAGCGGTACCATGTTTTTTTATATCGGTCTTTTTGATCGCGCGTTATTCCACTTTTTGTTCGGCGGTATGATGATAAAGCATTGATTTTTTGCTTCGTTTTTTTTTTTTTTTTAAGGGGTTCACTAAAGGGGTTAACTAGTGGGACAGTTTTATAGGGGGGGTCGCTACGGACGCGGCAATACCAAATATGTGTACTTTTATTGTTTTGGTTTTTTTTATTTACAGGAAGAAATGAATTTATTGGGGAATATATATTATTTTTTTATTTATTTTGGATTTTTTTTTATAACATGTTTATTTTTATTTTTTTAACTTTTTTACTTTGTCCCAGGGTGGGACATCACTGTATTTTATCAAATCGTTGGTGTGACAGTGTGCACAGCACACTGTCACACCAGCGATCGCTCAGGCAGTGCAGCAGGCTTCTCAGTGCCTGCTCTCAGCAGGCACTGAGGAAGCCGCCTCCCTCCAGGACCCCGGCGCCATCTTGGATCCGGGTCCTGGGAGGGAGGAAGCCCTCAGAACAGCGCGATCACATCGCGCTGGTCTGAGGGTCTCAGGGGGGCGCACAGGGAGCCCCCACCCTGCGCGATCCTCCCCTGTGCCCCAGTACACCGCGATCATGTTTGATCGCGGTGTGCTAGGGGTTAATGTGCCGGGAGCGGTCCGTGACCGCTCCTGACACACAGTCACGGGTGTCAGCCGTGATAATCAGCTGACACCCGGCGGCGATTAGCTGCGCTCCCCTCAGGAGCGCAGCTGATCGCCTATGACGTACTATCCCGTCCATGGGCAGAATGGCACGGGTTTTATGGACGGGATAGTACGTCTAATGTCAGAGAGGGGTTAATAACAGGAATTGCCTCTATGGAAGAAGGAATGGACACTCAAGTACAACATTTCCACCCAGTTTTGTACATAGGTCCAGTTTCCAGAACTTCAGAGTGATGATCTATAATGATTACTATGTTGGGAATGAATGGGACAGCCAATCAGACAGGAGGACTGAGCCGGCCCGCTGTGAGACCCCAGTATTCGCACCCTTGAATACCAGCAGTGGAAATGAGACTGAAAATTGCCCAATATGATTAGATGTCCTACAAGGAGACATCATTTCTCTATTGTGCAGACATCCACACTATGTGTCTGGACACATGGCTCATCTACCATCAGACGTGCCCCTGTGCCGTGCAGTTATCACCAGCAAACATTAGGTATGTATACTTATAGGTATAAATATATATCCTTTTATCTAACGTGTATTGGCTTCCTTATCCAAACAGTATGAAATAAATTCCCCTGGTGTGAATAGCGCCCTGTACAGAATTGGCCTCTGCTCACCTCCTTTCCTTTCTCTGCTGTGTCGCCAGCACTTTCATTCCCTCTCTCCGGAAAGACGCAGGTTCTGTTAGGAAGCATTGATGGGGGCTGTTAGTAATAGTACTTGGTGCCCCTGATGCCACCTGCCGCCCTAGATGGAACTGGGATATAAAATAAATATAGTCCAATTATTAGAGTTTTGCCGTCTCTCGCTCATAGTCAGGACAAGTAAGACATGCCGTCTAATGGTGCTACTCACCTAATAATAATTCCAGAGAGATCTAATTGGGGTATATTTATACTACTTGTTTTTTAGGAGCCCATGCTGCCAGGAGATGTAATGGAGGCTCATGGACACCAACATCTTGGCACAGTTTTCCACATGTCCGTATATCAGGACATTAGAGTGGGGATCTACAATGATTACTCTGCTGACAATGAATGGGACAACCAGTCAGACAGGACCGCTATGCCACCCTGAATGGGACAACCAGTCAGACAGGACGGCTATGCCACCCTGAATGGGACAACCAGTCAGACAGGACCGCTATGCCACCCTGAATGGGACAACCAGTCAGACAGGACCGCTATGCCACCCTGAATGGGACAACCAGTCAGACAGGATGGCTATGCCACCCTGAATGGGACAACCAGTCAGACAGGACCGCTATGCCACCCTGAATGGGACAACCAGTCAGACAGGATGGCTATGCCACCCTGAATGGGACAACCAGTCAGACAGGATGGCTATGCCACCCTGAATGGGACAACCAGTCAGACAGGACTGCTATGCCACCCTGAATGGGACAACCAGTCAGACAGGACAGCTATGCCACCCCAGTAGCCGCACAATCAACTGCTACTCCACAGAAGAAGGGTGAAAACGGACCATTCTGTTACATATTCTGTGCAGAGACATTAACTATCTATAAATAAACTGTGCATTTTTTACCACATTACACAAAAATAAACGTTAAATATGTCTTCATTATACAAAGTATATATATTTAGATATTCTTGCCCAATCGAGGAAACTTCAAAAACATTTTGTATATTATCCTTATAATAGATGAGAGCTAAAAGCACCATTACATTACAAAGTAAAAACAAAAGGAATAGAAGAGTTATCCAGGTAGAAAGGGATAGGTAATAGAAGGAGAGAAGGAGCAGAGAATGGGAGGAGCTGGTGTACCTCTGCATTAGGTGGTTATCCAAGTGAGAGGTAAACCCCTTTATCTCATCTGACGTACTATTCCGTCCATGTGCCCTGGACCTAATTCCCAAGGACGGAATAGTACGTCATATGCGATCAGCTGCGCTCCCGGGGGGAGCGCAGCTGATCGCGGCCGGGTGTCAGCTGATTATCACAGATGACACCCGGCACTATGTGCCAGGAGCGGTCACGGAGCGTTCCCGGCACATTAACCCCTGGCACACTGCGATCAAAGATGATCACAGTGTTTCGGCGGTACAGGGAAGCATTGCGCAGGGAAGGGGCTCCCTGCGTGCTTCCCTGAGACCCTCAGAACAGCGCGATGTGTAGCACTGTTCTGAGTGACCCTCCTCCCTGCAGGACCCCGGATCCAAGATGGCCGCGGGGTCCTTTGGGTCCTACAGGGATGTGGCTTCCTCAGTGCCTGCTGAGAGCAAGCGCTGAGAAAGGCCGCAGCAGTGCCAGAGAGATCGCTGGTCTGACAGACCAGCGATCTGATATAATACAGTGAAGTCCCACCCTGGGACAAAGTAAAAAAGTCAAAGAAATAAAAATAACACGTGTAAAAAAAAATTCATATAAAAAGAAAAAAAAATATTCTCCAATAAATTCCTTTCTTCATGTAAATAAAAAAAAATAAAAGTACGCATATTCAGTATCACCGCGTCCGAAACGACCTGCCCTATAAAACTGTCCCATTAGTTTACCCCTTTAGTGAACTCCTTAAAAAAAAAACAAAAAAACAAGGCTAAAAAACAATGATTTATCATCATACCGCCGAACAAAAAGTGGAATAGCAAGCGATCAAAAAGACGGATATAAATAAACATGGTACCGCTGAAAACGACATCTTGTCCCGCAAAAAACGAGCTTTCATACAGCATCATCAGCGAAACAATAAAAAAGTTATAGCTCGCAGAATAAAGCGATTCAAAAATAATTATTTTTTATATAGAATTGTTTTTATTGTATAAAAGCGCAAAAACATACAAAAATGAAATGAAGGGCACAAAACTCCCAACATACCCAAAAGTAAATGCATGACAGCAAATAAAGTGTGCAATAAATAATTACCAAATAAAGCAGAGGGCAGCGGTCTCCAAGCCCATCCCGACATGCGTTTTGGAGTGAAAGAACACTCCTTCCTCAGGGAAGTTATTGCACACTTTATTTGCTGTCATGCATTAACTTTTGGGTATGTTGGGAGTTTTGTGCCCTTCATTTCATGTGGCAACTATGCGCCCTAGATTATCTGTGATTGCTGTGTAATTAGTGGTAATCTTTTTAATATTCATATGTTATTGCCCACCTCATTTATAACATACCATATGGTCTATTGGTGAAGGTAAGCTGTGGCTTTGACATTATTATCCTGGCTAGATTCTAGCTTGATGTTATCACCACTATTGCGCAGTATTTATGATCTATTTAGTCATTACTTGACTTTTTCCAAATATTCAGAGGTCAATTGGTTCTCTTTGCCCCTTGTTTATGTTATGTGTACTTGTGGTTATAATTTGCCTCCTTGCTATTGTACTGGTCATATTCTATTTTAAACTTTAATAAAATTTGCATACTAATTTTTGGACTTAATGATGGTTTCTCTGCGTTTGTTGCTATGCTATTTGCAGTTTGTCCTGTATAAATCCAGAGGCATCCATGTGTGGGGGTACTTTTCGTCTGTTTTTCAGACATTATTTATGGGTCACACATATGTGTTGCTTTCTTCACTGTATTTATCATGCACCCAAACAGTGATTTACCCCCACATATGGGGTATCAGCGTAGTCAGGACAAATTAGACAACAACTTTTGGGGTACAATTTCCTTGGGAAAAATAAAAAATTGGGGACTAAAAAATCATTTTTGTGGAAAAATTTTTTTTCACACCCAGGCATTATAAACTTTAGTGAAACTCTTGGGGGTTCAAAGTGCTCACAACATATCTAGATAAGTTCCTTAGGGGGTCTAGTCTCCAAAATGTTGTCACTTGTGGGGGGGTTTCCACTATTTAGGCACATCAGGGGCCCTCCAAACGTGACATGGCATCCAATCTCAATTCCCGCCAATTTTGGTTTGAAAAAGTCAAACGGCGCTCCTTCCCTTCCGAGCCCGGCCGTGCGCCCAGACAGTGGTTTTCCCCCACATATGGGGTATAGGCGTACTGAGGAGTAATTGCACAACAACTTTATCTGTCCATTTTCTCCTTTTACCCTTGTGAAAATAAAAAAATTGTTTGTAAATTATCATTTTTGTGACTAAAAAGTTAAATGTTCATTTTTTCCTTCCAAGTAACTTCAGCTCCTGTGAAGCAACTGAAGGGTTAATAAACTTCTTGAATGTGATTTTGAGTACCTTGAGGGGTGCAGTTTTTAGAATGGTGTCACTTTTGGGTATCTTCTATCATATAGACCCCTCAAAGTGACTTCAAATATGAGGTGGTCCCTAAAAAAAAATGGTTTTGTACAATTTGTTGTAAAAATGAGAAATCACTGGTCAACTTTTAACCCTTATAACCTCGTAACAAAAAAAAAATTGGTTTCAAAATTGTGCTGATGTAAAGTAGACATGTGGGAAATGTTATTTAGTAACTATTTTGTGTGACATATTTCTCTTTTTTAAGGGAATAAAAATTCAAAGTTTGAAAATTGCAAAATTTTCAAAATTTTTGCCATATTCCATTTTTTTCATAAATAAACACAAGTTATATTGAAGAAATTTTACCACTATCATGAAGTACAATATGTCACAAGAAAACCATCTCAGAATAGTGAAGATCCGTTGAAGCGTTCCAGAGTTATAACCTCATAAAGAGACAGTGGTCAGAATTGTAAAAATTAGCCCGGTCATTAACGTGCAAACAACCCTCGGGCGTAAAGGGGTTAAAGTTCACATTTATCCTGTCCTCTATACTAAGCACTTATGCTGGGATTTCCATCTTAATCCCCCAAAAATTAGATTCTCCAACAAAACATTCACTATGAGGCCACATTCACACGTTCAGTATTTGTTCAGTATTTTACATCAGTATTTGTAAGCCGAAATCAGGAGTGAAATATTCAGAGGAAAAATGTAATAGAAACACGAGCACCAATTTGGCATTTCTCATCCACTCCTGATTTTGGCTTACAAATACTTATGTAAAATACTGATCAAATACTGACAGTGTGAATGTGGACTAATGTATTCTGTCTGGCCTCTGATCTAGCACTGTGCCCTATTTTTTGGCATGCACACAACTGTGGTCAACCACACTTTTGCGCGCTAAAAAGAAGGAAACCATAGAGACAGAGGTTAAACAGAGTCCAAAGTGACTCCATCTACATCATTATAGTGAATAGTTCTGTTGGGACTTTCATCTAAACTGTGATTTTGAGGATTTGGATAAAAATTCAGCGGTACTCAGTGTAGAGCACAGAATGAGGCTGGGGTCACATGAGCATATAAAAAAATCAGTCCATTCTCATCCAGGAGAGTGGAACGAATGGAATCCATATGGTATTCCATGTGTATTGCGAGTGCAAGCCAAGAATGCAATTATTTTTTGCCATAATATTAGTATGGCATCCGTATGTTATTTATATGCTATCCATATGCAATGCCATTTTGAACATGTGTTTTCAATCAAAAGCACTAAATTAAGGTTCTAATTGCTTATAAAAGTATAAAAACTTCCCAAACTCTCACATTGGAGCACATCCATAATTTTGGATATCCCTTACAGTACTTTCCTTAGGTCTGATTTCCTTGCCACGTTCTCTAATTATGTCATTCCATTTGATGTTGAACCAAACTGAACATGCTCTATTGCACTGGGTGCTGTCTAAACAGTTTGGTAAATACAGAGTGAAAGTGGATCCAAAGAGGCAAAAAGGAATGTAGGTTTATCCATTAATCTCCCAGTGGATCAGAAGGGGGCACTTCCAGCTCCTGTATGGTAAGCTACACTGCCATCATGACAAGTTCTTTGCTTTTTGTCGCATGACAAACACATTTGACAGTCTGTTGGAAGCAGGAACGGACTGGGGCTGAAATTCAACCCTGGCATTTGAAATCACACAGGCCCATGCTGTCCCCGTCCCCAAGCACCAGATGGGATATATTACTAATATTACCCTGGATGGAGGAAAGGAAGATTTACTACAAGACCAATATTTGTAATGATTCCCGTGGCCTGCTGGGGTAAGTGACGGAGTCAGCGACTTTGTGCTCTGTCAAAACTCTATGGCTGTGTGCACACGTTGCGGATTTGTTGCGGATCTGCAGCGGATTTTCCATGGAGAATCGCTGCAGATTGGCAAGTGTTTAATACAATGTTAAGCAATGAAAAAAAAATAGCTGTGCAAATGCTGCGGAAAATTCTGCATGGAATCCGCAGCAGTTTATTTTCTGCAGCATGTCAATTCTTTGTGCAGATTCCACAGCGTTTATACACACATTTCATTACAGAAAACCGCAGGCAAAAATCCACATAAAAAACGAGCGGATTTTTACCTGCGGATTCTGCCAAGAGAGGCAGAATCCACTCAGGAAATTCCTGAGCCCAATCCGCAACGTGTGCACATACCTTTGACGGTATGGATGTCTTGAGAACACTGATTTTGTTAACAATGTAGCAGACAAGGCAGCCCATGACCAGACAGGCCCTTCTGGCATTTGCCAGAAATGCCAGATGGCCAGTCTCTTGTCACAGTCCATACTAAAAGCAAAGAAGGAGCAGTATAAAAAATTGTTAATTTTATTAAAACAAAAAATAATGAATTTAATAAAACCAATATATAATATGTAAAGATGAAATTACAAGGGAATCGGCTACACCTAGAAACTGTCATGATCCCAGTGCAGGTTTGACCTGCATGCCAGGGGTTAAGGTCTTAAGGCCAGTGCAGGTTTGACCTGCACACCAGGGGTTAATGTCTTGATCCCAGTGCAGGCTCTGACCTGCACACCTGGGGTTCATTATTGTGGACTCTTTCGTTCAGGGAGAGCTTCTTATAGCCCTAGGAAGCTCCAATCCCCGTCAGTTATACTTTTGCCCTTGGCTGAGTGTGTTGACCCCTGATTGCCTGTGCCTTGTGCCTGTGTTCTAGCTTGTTTGTATGGTTCTGACCCGGCTCTGTTTCCCAATGTGATTTTGCCTCTTGATTCTGTACTGCGTATATGCTTCTCTGCTTTTTTGACTCCTGCCACGTCCCCGACTATTCTTTATTAGCCTGCTCCTTGTGTATTGCATTGTCTCTCACGTTTACTGACCTTGGCTTGTCTTGGATTCCGTCTCCCTCTGGTGCCCCGTCCTTTCCCTGGTGTCCGGGGACCCCCTTTCCCATCTCCAGGGTCCCAGTAGCTTCCTACACTTACCCTCAGCTGCAGGACGCTAAGCTCCGCCCCCTGGGGTCACATGACCACAGGTCCAGGCAGTACACTCACCACCTGGTGTTCTGCTCACTCCAGCTCTGCTGTATTGCTATCATCTTGCCCAGCTCTCGGGCACTGTGAGTACCGCTGTCACAGGCCGTCTGATGCTCCGGGCTCCCACTGTCAGGGCTGCTGAACCCGCTGGTAAGTGCCCACCTAGCGGTTTCTCGTGATATTATAACTGACATTGAACTTTTTTTTTCTGCAGAATGGACCCAATGCATGCTTTATCTGAGCTGCGGAAACACTTGACTCAGTTGCTGCAGAAGCTAAATTTGGAGAACCAAACTCTGGCCCAGTCCCAACGACAGGTTGCGGACTTGGTTCAGGGTTTCACCAGGAGTGGGCTAGAGATGTCTTTTTAGTCTCACCCGAACCCCCAGTTAAGTTACCGGATACTTTTGCTGGTAACAAAAGTGATTTTAGAGTATTTAAGGAAGGCTGTGCATGCATTTTTTTGAGGCCTTAGGGCATATTTACGATGAGCCGGATAGAGTGCGTTTGGCTGAGGACAAGGTGATGAGTGTCTGTCAGGGGAAGCACTCGGCCGAGCGGTTCTGTTCTGAATTTAGACGTTGGGCAGCCGAGGTTTCGTGGAGTGATGCCGCCTTTCGGGGGTTGTTCCGTAGAGGCCTGTGTGAACGTCTGAAGGATGCCCTGGCACTTCATCCTTCACCTGACTCCCTGGAGGACGCCATGACCCAAGCGGTTCGCATGGATCGCAGACTGTGGGCTAGAGGCGTTATGCAACTCGAAACATCGTTATTCTCCAGTGGAGGTGAGACCCGGACTCCTCCTGTGGCTATGGAGGTGAGTGCTATCACCTGTGAGAAGGAAAAACGCCGCCGTGAGAAGCAGTTGTGCTTCTATTGTGGGGAATCTGAACATTGGAAGGACAGCCGCTCCTGTCAGTCATCTTCCAAGGTGGCGGGAAACGATTAGGTCTGGGTAGTAGTCAAGGAGGCTACCCAGACCTTCAGGTACATTTTTCCTCACTTGCTAAAATTGTGCTTCAAGTGGAACTGGAACTTGGTGATGGTCCTGTTCAGACTACCGCCTTTATTGACTGTGTTTCTGCTGTTAATCTGATTGACACCCAGATTATGACTCTTAATAAGATAGGGACAGTCAGGCTTCAGGATTCTGTTAAACTTGTGGCTATTGACTCGTCCCCTCTTACACGGGACGGTATCTATTTCAGGTCTGAACTTTTTTCTCTGAAAGTGGGTCCCACTCATGTGGAAAAACTAAGTTGTCTTGTGTTAGATAACTTGCCTGCTGGACTGGTACTGGGGATGCCTTGGCTTCAATGCCATAATCCTACCATTGATTGGGTGACGGGGGAGATCACTCAATGGGGATGCAAAGATAAATGTTGTAACCTGGGACCTTTTGTCAACTCTGTTAAATATGTATCTGTGTCGTCTGTCGGTCTGGAGGGTATTCCGGAATACCTGAAGGATTTCGAAGACGTGTTTTCCGGAAGCGAGGCTGAGGCGCTGCCACCACATAGACCCTATGATTGTGCCATTGATTTAGTACCCGAAGCAAAGTTGCCTAAGGCTCGGTTGTTCAATTTGTCCGGGCAAGAGCGTCAAGCCATGAAGGAGTACATAGCTGAGAGCCTCCGCAAAGGGCATATTAGGCCTTCTGTTTCACCCGTGGCAGCAGGATTCTTCTTTGTGAAGAAGAAAGATGGTGGTTGAAATGTTCGTTTTTCGTACAGGAACTGTCTTTTTTGGGGCTGATTATGTCCAGTGTGGGGTTTCGTATGGATCCTAAGAAGGTGCTGGCTATTGTAGACTGGGTTCAGCCTCGTGATCTCAAGGGGCTCCAGCGCTTTTTAGGATTTGCAAACTATTACCGGAGATTCATTAAAGGTTTCTCACAAGTAGTTAAACCACTCACGGATCTTACCCGGAAGGGTGCTGATGTAAAAAATTGGTTGGGACTTGCTAAGGAATCCTCAGCGCTTAAATGTTTCATGTCCGCCCCGGTGTTGGTTCAGCCAGACCCATCCAAACCTTTTATTGTGGAGGTGGATGCTTCTGAAGTAGGGGTGGGGGCAGTGTTGTCCCAGGGTCCGGCCACCCTTACTAATCTCAAACCCTGTGCCTTCTCCAAGAAGTTCTCTTCCACCGAGAGAAACTATGATGTAGGCAATAGAGAACTTCTTGCAGTCAAGCTGGCATTCGAAGAATGGAGCACTTTTTGAAAGGGGCGGCTCACCCTATCACTGTTATCACGGATCACAAAAATTAGGCATACCTTGAATCTGCTAAGAGGCTTACGCCTAGACAAGCCTGTTGGTCACTTTTTTTTTCACAATTTCAATTCTCCATTACTTTTCGACCTGGGTCCAAAAATGTTAAAGCGGATGCCCTGTCCAGAAGTTTTGACCCGATGTCTCCCCTCGAGCCACCGTCCTCCATTCTTCATCGGGGGTGGTAGTGGCGGGATCTCGTCAGAGTTGGAACAAGAAATTTTGAAGGCTCAGTTCCTAGCTCCGGCGGCCAGGCCAGGGGATAAATTATTTGTTCCAGAATTATTGCGGCCTAGACTTCTGCAGGAGTTTCATGAGTCTAGGCTTAGTGCTCATCCTGGTATCACGGCCACTAGAGAGGCAGTAGCCAGGGTATTTTGGTGGCCTTCAATTGGGTCCGATGTTAAGAAATTCATTTCTGCTTGTGGAGTTTGTGCCCGTTCCAAAAGCTCGCATAGCCGGCCGGCTGGGGAACTCATACCTTTACCGGTTCCTGATAGGCCATGGACTCATCTCTCCATGGACTTTATTACCGGTCTTCCACCTTCCAGAGGCAATACCGTGATCTGGGTGGTGGTGGACAGGTTTTCTAAACAGGCCCATTTTGTTCCCTTGGCAGCATTACCCTCAACAGAAACATTGTCAAGATTGTTTGTGCTGCATGTGGTCCGTTTGCATGGGGTACCCCTGAATGTTGTGTCTGACAGAGGTGTGCAGCTTGTGGCAAAATTTTGGAGGGCATTCTGTAAGAAATTGGGCATCTCACTCTCCTTCTCGTCGGCATATCACCCGGAGAGTAATGGTCAGACGGAACGCACCAATCAATCCCTGGAACAGTCTCTCAGGTGTCTGACCTCCGCCAGACAGGAGGATTGGTGTGATGCGTTACCGGAATTCGCTTTTAACAACCGAGTCAATCCACCAACATGTCCCCATTCCTGATCAATTATGGGTTTAAAACCCATTTTGAGGAGTTTTCACGGTTGGATTCCGGTTGTCCAGGGGCAGAGGGATCCGTTCAACGGTTAAAAAATATCTGGGCTGAAGTCCAGCACAATATCTCTCGGGCCCAGGGGAGGTATAAATATTTTGCGGACAAAAAGAGAGTCCCGGGACACATGTTTCAGGTGGGGAGAAGGTTTGTCTTTCCACATGTAGCATCAATTTGAAGGTACCATCAGCTAAATTGGGACCGAAGTTCATCGGTTCGTACGAGATTGTGGAGATAGTCAATCCTGTGGCATATAGGTTGCATCTCCCCCCGTCCTTAAAAATAACCAATGTGTTCCATAAATCTCTGTTGAAACCTGTGGGTCTGTCACGGAGGACTCGGAGTCTGTTGTTCCTCCAGTGTTAGTGGAGGGTCACTTGGAATATGAGGTCGGACATATTGTGGACTCTCGGCGGGTGCGCCGCTCCTTGCAGTACCTGGTCCACTGGAAGGGATATGGACCGAAGGATCGCTCATGCGTCTCTGCTCACTCGGTACATGTGGATCGGGCTTTCCATGCTAGGTACCCGGGCAAGCCTGGGGGTCCAGAGGCCCCCCGTTGAGAGGGGGGCACTGTCATGATCCCAGTGCAGGTTTGACCTGCACGCCAGGGGTTAAGGTCTTAAGGCCAGTGCAGGTTTGACCTGCACACCAGGGGTTAATGTCTTGATCCCAGTGCAGGCTCTGACCTGCACACCTGGGGTTTATTATTGTGGCCTCTCTTTGGTTCGGGGAGAGCTTCTTATAGCCCTAGGAAGCTCCAATCCCCGTCAGTTATACTTTTGCCCTTGGCTGAGTGTGTTGACCCCTGATTGCCTGTGCCTTGTGCCTGTGTTCTAGCTTGTTTGTATGGTTCTGAACCGGCTCTGTTTCCCGTTGTGATTTTGCCTCTTGATTCTGTACTGTGTATATCCTTCTCTGGTTTTCTGACTCCTGCCACATTCCCGACTATTCTTTATTAGCCTGCTCCTTGTGTACTGCATTGTCTCTCACGTTTACTGACCTCGGCTTGTCTTGGATTCCGTCTCCCTCTAGTGCCCCGTCCTTTCCCTGGTGTCCGGGGACCCCCTTTCCCTTCTCCAGGGTCCTTGTAGCTTCCTGCACTCATCCCCAGCTGCAGGATACTAAGTTCCGCCCCCTGGGGGTCACATGACCACAGGTCCTGGCAGTACACTCACCACCTGGTGTTCTGCTCACTCCAGCTCTGCTGTATTGCTATCATCTTGCCCAGCTCTCGGGCGCTGTGAGTACCGCTGTCACAGGCTGTCTGAGGCTCCAGGCTCCCACTGTCAGGGCTGCTGAAACCGCTGGTAAGTGCCCACCTAGTGGTTTCTCGTGATAGAAACCACATATAGCTAGGAAGGTATATAAAATAAATCAAAGTCCCGTATATATCAAAATATACCCATGAAGATATCAGCAAAGACACTTAAGGTTGGCCATGCATGTAAATAGAACCACAAATAATTGCTGTTAGATATAAAATACACAAGATATGATCTATATGGTCACAGAGGGACCTATAAAAAGAAAGCATAAATATCCCTTAAGCAAGAATAAAGTGCACAGTGCAATATAATGTGGTCCAAAAATTGGACCTACCAAAAATGTATTAAGAGGGAAATGTTTTGAAGGGTATAGTAAATATAATAAATATAAGTTAGCTGCTTAAATCTAACAAAATAACATCCAGTGGTTCACAAATCTATAAATGTCGGCCATGATGGTAAATCAAGAGGGGTATATATGAAAGTTTAGAACAGTATATATGTCAAGACCAATCTTGCTATAATGCGGGCAGGAAGACCCCCAAAGCGCGTTTCGCTATCGTGCTTCTTCTTCTAAACTTTCATATACCCCTCTTGATTTACCATCATGGGCGACATTTATGGATTTGTGTAGAAAATGAACTCGGCACTCAACTTTAGTATAGTGAGAATAAAGATTTTTATTCACAGTAGTAACACGAAACGTTTCGGTCCTATATCATGGACCTTCATCAGTCACAGATACTACTGGGAAGGGGGTTGATCCACATAGTGCCACTCAGACTAGCGGTGGACACCGCGTCCAATGCAGAGACCTATCCTCACTGCCGGACTCCTTCACAACAGGTTACTAGTGCAATAGAGGCATTGTCCTCTTCCTCATCTCACCCCACCAATACAGGCTATATCCAGCCCTTTCTTTCTTCCCTATGTGGATCAACCCCCTTCCCAGTAGTATCTGTGACTGATGAAGGTCCATGATATAGGACCGAAACGTTTCGTGTTACTACTGTGAATAAAAATCTTTATTCTCACTATACTAAAGTTGAGTGCCGAGTTCATTTTCTATTAGATACGGTGTGGGAACCTACTCTGGCACCTTCTTGGTTGTGCACACGGTTATTTTTTCATTTATGGATTTGTGAACCACTGGATGTTATTTTGTTAGGTTAAAGCTGCTAACTTATATTTATATTTACTATACCCTTCAAAACATTTCCCTCTTAGGGCCTGTGCAAACGTTGCGTTTTTAGATGTGTTTCCGCTGAGTTTTTCAACATGCGGAAACGCATCCAACCCGCAGCGCAGTGCACATCCAAGGTAATCCTATGGGAACCGCAGGTCTGCTGTGCACATGCTGCGAAAAAAAACGCGTGGATTCACCGCATTTTTTTCCGCAGCATGTCAATTCTTTTTGCGGTTCTGTAGCGTTTCCGCACCCATTGACTTCAATTATGTCTGTCAAACCCACAGCAAAACTGCAGATGGAAAAAAGATCTGCGGTTTTGCTGCAGACTGGGGTGTCAAAGGGGGAAGTGATGTCATGGCAGGAGGAAGTGTGTGGGCGGAGATTTGTGTGTGTGTGTGAAGAAGACGTCGCCATACTGCAAGCAGCATGGAGGACTATCGTCACATGGGGATGGATGTAGGCCGTCTGATTGATTTGGTACGTATGTGTGTGTCTTTCTGTGTGAAGTCTGTCTGTGTCTATGTGCATCTGTCTGTGCAAGTCTGTCGGTCCCCAAACGACGATAGTGTGAGAATTGTGCTCAGTCGCCGTATGGGACGCTACTCCCATCCGGCTATAGGATGGGAGTAGTAGTCCCTGTGTCCGGTGACTGAGCACAATCGTGAGTAATAAAAACAGAAAACACATAACATACACTAAACATACATGTAACATACATGACAGACAGTACATACAACATGCAACACAAAGTACATACTCACCATACAGCACACCTTCCCCGAAGCTCTCGTCCCCTAGGAAAAATCCAAAAAAATAAAGCAATAAATACTCCCTGGTCCGCAGAAATCCGAATCGAGTGTCCCACGGCGATCTGTTTCGTCCTCCGGCGATATACTGCCCGGAGCTATGCTCCGGTCAGTGTATTGCGGATTTTCCCGGAGTTCGGCAGCTCTGTGCTGTCTCTTTACGGCACTAGAGCTGCGTGAGAATTTTCCCACGCGGCTGTGCCATAAAGCGAGAGTACCGGAGTCAATGAACTCCGGTAAACTCTCGCGCATGCGCAGTAACACACTGCAGGAGCTTAGCTCCTGTCAATGTGTTGCCGAAGCCGTGGAGAGCACTGACATCTCCTGATGTGACTGTTCTCCATGGCAGATCGTCGAGGGACACTCGATAGTAATGGACTGCGTCGGACCAGGGAGTATACAATTGCTTTGTTATTTTTTTTTTTCCTAGAAGAACGAGGGCTTCGGTCAGATACCAGCTAAATAAAATTTGGTCAAAAACTTTGTTTATTTATTTCATTAAAGTAATTTTATCTAATGTCTGTGTGTTTTATTTTACCTTTTATTACTTTCGGATTAATAATGGATCGGCGTCTTATTGACGTCTCTCCATTATTAACCTGGGTTAATGTCACCTAACAATCAAAGGTGACGTTAACTCCTTATTACCCCACATCCCACCGCTACAGGGAAGTGGGAAAAGAGAGGCTAAGTGCCAGAATTGGCGCATCTTAGAGATGTGCCATTTCTGGGGCGGCTGAGGTCTGGTATTTGTAGCCAGGGGGGCGCCAATATCCATGGCCCCTTACTAGGCTATGAATATCAGCCCACAGCTGTCTGCATAGTCTTTCTGACTATAAAAATATAGGGGGACCCCACGTCCTTTTTTTTTGGGGTCCCCCTATTTTTATAGCCAGTAAAGGCTAAGCAGACAGCTGCTGGCTGATATTCATGGCGTAGGAAGGGCCATGAATATTGGCGCCCCCCCTGGCTACAAATACCAGACCGCAGCCGTCAGCATTCCCACTCTGGCGCAGAAAATTGCGCGGGAGCCTACGCAAAAATTTTTACCATGTCCCTTTGGTTAAACCCCCCAAAAAATGGTCTAAAACAAAAAAACTTTATTTTTTTTTCGGTTTTGCGTTTTCATTTTTCGCTCCCCTTCTTTCCAGAGCCATAACTTTTTTATTTTTCTGTCAATATGGCCGTTTGAGGGCATATTTTTTGCGGGACGAGTTGTACTTTGGAACGACACCATTGGTGTACTCGAAAACGGGAAAAAAATTCCAAGTGCTGTGAAATTGCAAAAAAAAGTGCAATCACACAATTGTTTTTTGTTTGGCTTTTTTGCTAGGGTCACTAAATGCTAAACCTGACCTGCCATTATGATTCTCCAGGTCATCATGAGTTCATAGACACCAAACATGTCTAGGTTCTCTTATATCTAAGTGGTGAAAAAAAATTCCAAAGTTTGTTAAAAATTTTAAAAAATGGCGCCATTTCACGAGACCCATAGCGGCTCATTTTTTGCGTGCCTAGCTGACGTTTTTAATGACACCACTTTTGTGCAGAGATGTTCTTTTGATCGCCCGTTATTGCATTTTAATGCAATGTCATGGTGACCAAAAAACGTAATTCTGGCGTTTTGATTTTTTTTTTCTCGCGACGAAGTTTAGCAATCGGGTTAATCCTTTTTTTTTTTGATAGATCGGGCGATTCTGAAAGCGGCGATACCTAATATGTGTATGTGTGATTTATTTTTTATTGCTTTATTTTGATTGGGGCGAAAGGGGGGTGATTTGAACTTTTTATTTTTTTAAAAATTAACTCTTTTTTCTTTTACTTTTGGCATGCTTCAACTATGGAGGCTAGAAGCATGCACAACTCGATCGCATCTGCTACACATGGGCGATGAGCAGATCACCCATATGTAGCAGATTTACTGCATTGCTGTGAGTGCCGTCTACCGGGCGGCGCTCACAGCAATGTGCCGACAACAACAATAGAGGTCTCTATGAGACCTCTGGCTGTCAAGGCAACATGTCGCCGACCCCCGTTCACGTGACGGGGTCGGCTATGCGCTCATTTGTGGCCCGGCGGCCAGAAGCGCTAGTTAAATGTCCGCTGTCAGCTTTGACAGCGGGATTTAACTAGTTAATAGGTGCGGGAAGATGGGGATTCCGCTCACGCCTATTGCGGGCACATGTCAGCTGTTTATAATGGAGAATGGAAGAGAAGGGGTTGGACAAGGAAATGACATCACATTTTTTTTTTCCTCAGTCAAGTTTGTCAAAGTTTATATATCTTTATTGCTGTAAAAAACGCAGATAATTCAAAGGCAAAACCGCACTGGAAAACCGCGTCAAACCGCGCCAAAACCACACCTGCGTTTTCTGCCAAGAGGTGCAGAGTCTGTGCAGAAAAATCTGCAGGCCAATTCGCAACGTGTGCACAGGCCCTTAATACATTTTTGGTAGGTCCAATTTTTAGACCACATTATATTGCATTGTGAACTTTATTCTTGCTTAAGGGATTTTTATGTTTTCTTTTTATAGGTCCCTCTGTGACCATATAGATAATATCTTGTGTATTTTATATCTAACAGCAATTATTTTTTGTTCTATTTACATGTATGGCTAACCTTAAGTGTCTTTGCTGATATCTTCATGGGTATATTTTGATATATACGGAACTTTGATTTATTTTATATACCTTACTAGCTATATGTGGTTTCTAGGTGTAGCCAATTCCCTTGTCATTTCATCTTTACATATTATATATTGGTTTTATTAAATTCATTATTTTTTGTATTAATAACATTTTCAATTTTTTATACTGCTCCTTGGTCCAATTTCTTTTTGGTTTCTGTTATAATAGTATGGACGAGCATTTGTTGAGTCAGCCTTTTTTGGGATAAATACTAAAAGCAAAGGTTCACATACTTTTGCCACACACAGACATGTTATATTTCATCTTTTATAATGGACTAAGTCCATTATATTTTACTCTTTTGATTACTTTGTTTCACATTATCTGCTTTGAGAACATGTTTAAAAAAATAGGCAGCATTCCAATCTGAAAAAAGTGAGGGTTCCTTTGTATACAAATATCTGAGAAATTTTTCAGCTCTAAATACATGGGTTTTTCTGGAGCAGTTTTACAGACGCTCGTGTGCTTGGAGGCGAAACATTGCTCAGATATGGGTCAATAATAGTGTTGATCGAGCAGTGAAATGCTCGAGGGCTCGGTACTCGAATCGAGCATGTCAAATACTCGTACGTGCTCCACTCGAGTAGCGAGCATAATGGAAGTGAACGGAAATTTGAGCATTTTTCCAGAGGACGGAAATATTCTCTCTCTTAGGTCAGTTTCACACATCCAGATATTTCCGGTACCTGTAAACACGGTACCGGAGATATCCGTGTCCATGTAAATACGTGGTATATCCGTGTGCCGCATCAGGACCACACGGACGACCGCAGGGAAGAAGCGCTACAGTAAGCGCTATTCCCCTGCTTGTGGTGCTGAAGTCAGCTGTCATTATTCTCCCTGCTCTGCCGGCAACAGCGAGCAGGGAGAATTAACGAAAGAAAACCAGACGTGGGGTCCTCCTTAGTTTTTGAACCAACCAGGCAAAACTAACAGGTGCGGGCTGCTATTCTCAGGCTGGAAAGGGGCCATGAATATGGGCCCCCCAGCCTAAAAACAGCAGCCCGAAGCTGCCCAGGAAAGGCGTATCTATTGGAGCTTTGTCGAGTTCTTCCCACTTGCCCTGTAGTGGTGGCAAGTGGGGTTAATGTCACCTTTCTATTGTAAGGTGACATTAAGCCAGGCTTAGTAATGAAGAGGTGTCAATAAGACACCTCTTCATTACTAAACCTAGAGTTATTCAAGGGTTAAATAAACTCACACACAATAAGAATAAAGTATTTTAATGAAATAATACACTACACAGTTTTAAAATATTTATTGTACTCACATTCCATTATCGAAGCCATCGATCGCCTGGAAAAATACAAAATAACAAAGCAACAATATACTCATACCTGTCCGCCATACAGTCAAGTCCCACACCGCAATCCATCTCAGGGGTTTAATCAGTTAACAGCCGGAGCACTGCTAATGCAGCCGCTCTGACTGTAAACTACTGGGGAATGAATGGAAGCAGCGCGCACAGGCTCAGTCTGGGAGTGACATCACTGAGCCTGTGCTCGCTGACAGCTGAAATCTTGTGACCTCAGCACCTTCATTTTCCCACGGTGCTGAGGTTACAGGAGTCAGCGAGCACAGGCGCACAGGCTCAGTGACGTCACTGCTTGTCACTGAGCCTGTGCGCGCTGCTTCCATTCATTCCATTTTCTACTGTATTTTTCAAGGACTCTAACTTGGAGCACAGAGGCCTGCAACCAACACAGTGCTTCTTTTCTCTCTCTATATATATGGTATGTGTGTAACACACAGGCCAGGTATATTAGCTGATACGCAAATATTCCCATAACATACATTTATACATTGACAAGAGTGAAATATTTGTAGAACTCTCTTCTTATGTTTCCAGGCTTGCTCAGCGAGATCCGCTTCTTATTGTATGCGTAATTACATTGCTAAGAATTACTTACATCCCACCATTGTCTTTGAAATTTCAAATGTAGCATGAGGTGTGCTGCTGACAGCACAAAGGAGAAGTGAAATGCTTCTCAAAGAGCCAAATATGGAGAAATAGAAGTGACACAATTGAAACGGTGTTTCTTCCCCCCAGCAGAATCAACCTGTCACTAAAACCTAAATCAATTACACACCACTCACAATCCCCACTACAGTCACAGCTCTGCTACATATGGTATGCACAAGAAGCAGAGCTGTGAGTGCACAGAAGATGCCTGAGGCTTTATTGTATTGATAAAACATTAGTACGGGATGAAATCTACTTTAGGAGTCTCTAATGAGCTTTCTTCAAAGACAATATAGTGGAAATATGAAAACCTTTGACTTATCGTAAAAGTTCCTACAGCAACAATTCAGATTTTGGCACTGTACATTTTTGTGAACATTTATTTTTTTCATGTGGGGCTAGGTAAAGAAGCGATGTAATAACCACACCCTAAAACAGAACTCCAGTCCCAACTCAATACTACATATAGAACTAAATAAAAATAGAGGCTCACTTTAACTGCATTTTGAATATGGTAAAATGAGGGCCAAACACCAAACTGAAAACCTGCTGCAATCAAACCAGAAGTTAATAGAAAGGAAAAGGGAAGACCAGAAGGAGTGCTCGTGGCTGCATGCAGTCCCTGATAGTTATTTTTTAATTCATTGTTAAGCGGGCATATGAAAAATGGCAAGTTGTTATAGTCATGTGGTTCTGCAGGTTAAATATCTGATCTTCAGCAAAATCATGTGCCCGTTTAACAATTAACTAAAAAAGTGCAGTAGCCACTCCATATTGCTTTACACAAAATACACTTCACATAGGGTCTAAATAACTAGCTACGGTAACATCGAGTGGATACAGGTACTAACATGACAATCTGCACTTGTCAGAACTAGGCTCTGTTACACCCGGTCCCAGCGCTGCCTCTGCACTCCGTTCTGCTCACTCACCTGTTCCTCGGGCTGTCCCTCTGCGGCGGTCTGTGCGTGGGCTGGGGTCTCCTGTCCCATCTGCTCTCCGGCGTCCTGAGTCCTTCTCCACTTCCTGGCACGCTGCTGGCAGGCCTCCAGACAGTCGGCTTAGGACGCGAGGCCGCACCCACCGCCTCTCTTAAAGGGGCAGCGTGCATCTTTTGAAATAGCTAATTATCCAATGGCTGCGCACTCAGTACTATATCTGGTCACTCCACCATTAGGGGAGTGCCGGAGCAACGTGTTCTATCATTGCTACATCCGGTTTTGTGCCTGTTCTGTCTGCGCTGCGTCTGCAGTCTCTGTGCTTTGCTGATACTGTTTGTCTCCTCAGATCATTGCTAACCCGTATCTGGCTAATCTGGACAATCTCGGATATTACTGGCGCAAGTGTCATCCCGTTCCGCCATCAGCCATCCGTACCCGTGGACCGTGACAAGGTCACTGAAGCCAGCCTTCTACCATCCCTTCTGGACCAGGACCTTACCCTTCTCCGTCAAGAACTTTCCACGGACTCTGTAAATACTTGTTACCCTTTTGGTCCCTCTGGGACAGCTGCCATGTGTCCGGGGTCTAACTGGAGGTAGCACCTGTGTCCTCCGGGTATTCCATTCTGGTCCTGTTCGAGGGGCCTTACTACGGGTACCCGGGGCTCACTAGTTATGCCCCCTTCGGAGCCCCCCGGACCGCGGTCTCGAGGTTCCACATTAAAAAATAAATACGAATGTGAACTTCACCACCTCTGCCTCCGCTTCCATTCGTTACAGATTGCTCCGGCCATGGAACCCGCTGGATCCCAGAGACCTCCGACCACGGATCTGTGCCAGTAGGTGGCCCGTTTGGGAGTTCAACAGGACAAGATCACGACTTATCTACGCAGCTTGTCTACCCGCATGGATTCCCTAGGGTCCTCGTCTGCACCTGACTCTTCTATCAATAATCAGGTACCAGTTCCCATGGCAAATCAAGGTCCCCGTCTGGCGGCTCCTACCCGTTTCCAGGGTGATCCTACTCTGTGTCGGGGTTTCCTCAATCAGTGCACTCTACACTTCGAAATCTTGGGGCATATGTTTGCTTCTGACCGAGCCAAGGTGGGCTTCATCATGTCACACCTGGGAGGAGAAGCCCTCGCCTGGCTAAACCCGCTATGGGAGAGAGGGGATCCGGTGGTTAACGATCTTCAATCTTTCCTAGAGGTTTTTCGCAGGACTTTCGATGAACCTGGTCGTACCACTTCGACTGCATCAGCTCTGCTCCGCCTGCGCCAAGGTACTCTCACGGTAGCTCAGTATGCTGTTAAATTCCCCCACCCTCTCGTCTGAATTATCGTGGAACAATGAGGCCCTGGTTGCTAACTTCTGGGAAGGCCTATCCGGAAGAATCAAGGATGAGCTGGCGGGACGGGACAGACCTACTCTCTTGGAAGAGCTAATATCCTTGGCAACCCGAATTGACCTGCGTTTTCAGGAGTGCTCCATGGAGATCAAGCGGGACAAAAGGTCCTATCACCTGGACTCTAGTTTGTACAAAACAGGTACTTCACCCTCCGCCTCCGAGGCCATGGAGGTGGACCATGTAAGTTTGGCCACCCGCCGCCGGGAGGCACGTCGCAAGGAGGAAAGTTGTTACTACTGCGGTAGTTCGGAACATTTGATTCATTTCTGTCCTAAAAAGTCGGGAAACTCCAGTGCCTAGGTCCGGTAGGAGGGGCCAACCTAGGTAAAGAGCAGTCCTCTCCCTCTTTACACATCTCTGTCACCGTGTCCTATGGAGCAATAAAATTCTCCGAACACTGTCTACTGGATTCTGGAGCTGCAGGGAACTTCATCCAGCAGGCGGTTGTGGATCATTACCGCTTACCAGTCCAGCGTCTTCCTGATCCGTTACAGGTGTCCGCCGTGGATGGCAAACCGCTGACCGAGCCCGTCCAGTTTCAAACCGAGTTGGTGGAACTCTGGGTAGGTCTAATGCATACTGAACGAATGCGATTTTATGTATATCCTGGTTTATCCCATCCCATGCTTCTAGGTTTACCTTGGCTTCAGATGCATGAACCAGTCCTTAATTGGAAAACTGGAGAAGTTCTGCGTTGGGGAGATACCTGCATGAATCGTTGCTTAACCCGGATTCAACCTGTTTCGCCTCCAGTCCAGCCTGATACCCTGCCAGGGTTGCCTTCCGCCTATTGGTCCTTCTCTGACGTCTTTGGGAAAAAAGAGGCTGAGAGACTACCTCCACACAGGTCGTATGACTGTCAGATAGAGCTTCTTCCAGGAGCATCACCCCCTCGCGGGAGAGTTTATCCTCTTTCACAGGCAGAGACTCAGGCCATGTCGGACTACATTCAAGAGAATTTGGCTAGAGGATTTATCCGAAAGTCATCGTCACAGGCAGGAGCTGGATTCTTCTTTGTGAAGAAAAAGGACGGATCCTTGCGGCCCTGCATTGACTATCGGGGTCTAAATCAAATCACGGTAAAAAACAGGGAACCATTGCCTCTTATTTCAGAGCTGTTTGATCGTCTCCGAGGGGCCAAGATCTTCACCAAATTGAACCTCAGAGGGGCCTACAACCTGATCCGAATCAGAGAGGGAGACGAATGGAAAACAGCCTTCAACACCCGTGACGGCCACTATGAATACCTGGTAATTCCATTCGGCCTAAGCAATGCACCTGCGGTTTTTCAGGAATTTGTTAATGACATTTTCAGGGACTTGCTCTATACTTGTGTCGTGGTTTACCTGGACGATATTTTGATTTTTTTCTGCTGACTTGACGTCACACCGGAGGCAAGTACGCCTGGTCTTACAAAGACTGAGAGAGAACAGGCTCTATGCCAAATATGAGAAATGCCTCTTTGAGCAGTCCTCTTTGCCTTTCCTTGGGTACATTGTATCTTCCACAGGATTAAAGATGGATCCGGAGAAGTTGTCTGCAGTTCTCAACTGGCCTCGTCCGTCTGGGCTAAAAGCCATACAAAGGTTCCTCGGATTCGCCAATTACTACCGGCAATTCGTTCCACACTTTTCCACCCGAGTGGCTCCAATCACAGCCTTAACCCGGAAAGGTGTAAACTCTAAGGAATGGTCCTCCGAGGCAGAAGAGGCCTTTGTTTCTCTCAAAAAAGCCTTCGCTTCCGCACCCGTTCTCCATCGTCCTAATTCAAGTGAGCAATTTTTTCTTGAAGTTGACGCTTCTTCCATAGGTGCAGGAGCAGTTCTGACCCAGAAGTCGTCTACCGGGCGGGTGATCTCGTGTGGTTTTTTTTCCAAGGTTTTTTCTCCTGCAGAAAGGAACTACTCTGTCGGTGATCGCGAACTGTTGGCCATCAAATTGGCTCTGGAGGAATGGAGACATCTTCTTGAAGGAGCTCATCACAGGTAATCATATTCACCGACCATAAAAACCTTGCCTATCTCCAATCTGCTTTAAGACTGAATCCCCGTCAGGCCCGTTGGGCATTATTTTTTGACCGTTTCAATTTTGTACTTCATTTCCGTCCAGCTGACAAGAACATCAAGGCAGACGCACTCTCTAGGGCCTTCTTGCCTCCTGAACTGGAGGAGGAACCTCAGCACATTATTAAACCTTCTAGGTTAGTCTCTGTTGCCTCCACTGATCTGGCCCGGCTTCCTCCTGGAAGACTTTCGTGTCTGCTTCTGACCGTGCTCGTGCTCTGCGCTGGGGTCATTCTTCTAAGTTGGCTGGCCATGCTGGTCTGAAAAAGACGCAGCAACTCATCTCCCGGTATTACTGGTGGCCTACCATGGTCAAGGATATCCAGGAGTTCGTCGCAGCATGTCCTTCATGTGCTCGTAACAAAACTGTTAAACATCTACCAGCCGGCAGGCTTCTGCCTCTTCCAATTCCGTCCGCTCCCTGGCAGCACATCGCGATGGATTTCATCACGGATCTTCCCATCTCTTCTGGCTGCTCAGTGGTCTGGGTTTTGGTGGATCGCTTCTCTAAAATGGCTCACTTCGTTCCGCTATCTGGCCTCCCGTCTGCTCCAGAACTGGCCACTCACTTCATCCAGCACATCTTTCGTCTACATGGATTTCCTCTCCACATCGTGTCCGACAGGGGCGTCCAGTTCACCTCTAAGTTCTGGAGAGGACTCTGTAAAATGGTAAAAATTGAACTAGATTTTTCTTCTGCATATCATCCCCAGTCTAATGGGCAAGTGGAGAGGATCAATCAAATCCTGGCTGGATACCTGCGTCACTTCGTCAACGCTCATCATAATGACTGGGTAGAATTACTGCCCTGGGCGGAATTCTCCTACAACAATCAAGTAAGTGAATCTTCTGGAAAGTCTCCCTTTCAGATTGTGTTTGGACTGCAACCCGGAATTCCTCTTCCTGTCTCGGGATTGTCTGATGTTCCGGCAGTCGATACCTTGTCAAAGAATTTCTCGGACATTTGGAGAGAGACCAGGTCGGCTTTGGAGAAAGCTTCTCAACGTATGAAAACGCATGCGGACAAAAGACGTTTGGAGGCTCCCATCTTTCGTCCAGGAGACAAGGTATGGCTCTCCTCCAAGTACATCCGTCTGAAGTTACCATCGTACAAATTGGGTCCTCGTTTCATTGGTCCCTTTGAAGTTTTGAGACAGATCAACCCGGTCTCTTATAAACTGAAATTGCCTAATTCTCCAAGAGTACCTAACTCCTTTCATGTTTCCCTCCTCAAACCAGTAGTGTTGAGCTCCTTTTTTAAGGACCCGGGTACCACTCCTGATCCGGTCTCTGAGGATGATGTTTTTGAGGTAAAACATATCTTGGCCTCTAAGCGAGTAAGAGGTAGGATCTATTACCTGGTGGACTGGAGGGTTTTGGTCCTGAGGAGAGGTCTTGGGAGCCTAAAGAGAACATCCAGGCCCTTCTTCTTCTTAAAAGATTTCACGCAGGCTTGAAAAAGAGGGGGAGTAAAGAGGGGGATACTGTTACACCCGGTCCCAGCGCTGCCTCTGCACTCCGTTCTGCTCACTCACCTGTTCCTCGGGCTGTCCCTCTGCGGCGGTCTGTGCGTGGGCTGGGGTCTCCTGTCCCATCTGCTCTCCGGCGTCCTGAGTCCTTCTCCACTTCCTGGCACGCTGCTGGCAGGCCTCCAGACAGTCGGCTTAGGACGCGAGGCCGCGCCCACCGCCTCTCTTAAAGGGGCAGCGTGCATCTTTTGAAATAGCTAATTATCCAATGGCTGCGCACTCAGTACTATATCTGGTCACTCCACCATTAGGGGAGTGCCGGAGCAACGTGTTCTATCATTGCTACATCCGGTTCTGTGCCTGTTCTGTCTGCGCTGCGTCTGCAGTCTCTGTGCTTTGCTGATACTGTTTGTCTCCTCAGATCATTGCTAACCCGTATCTGGCTAATCTGGACAATCTCGGATATTACTGGCGCAAGTGTCATCCCGTTCCGCCATCAGCCATCCGTACCCGTGGACCGTGACAAGGTCACTGAAGCCAGCCTTCTACCATCCCTTCTGGACCAGGACCTTACCCTTCTCCGTCAAGAACTTTCCACGGACTCTGTAAATACTTGTTACCCTTTTGGTCCCTCTGGGACAGCTGCCATGTGTCCGGGGTCTAACTGGAGGTAGCACCTGTGTCCTCCGGGTATTCCATTCTGGTCCTGTTCGAGGGGCCTTACTACGGGTACCCGGGGCTCACTAGTTACGCCCCCTTCGGAGCCCCCCGGACCGCGGTCTCGAGGTTCCACATTAAAAAATAAATACGAATGTGAACTTCACCACCTCTGCCTCCGCTTCCATTCGTTACAGGCTCAAGAGATTCACTAATAGGGTTCGTGCACACTAACAATTTTCTTGTACAAGTGCTATCTGTGGTATTTCTGGATATCATTTGTACCTATAATAGTCTATGGGACTGTGCACAGATATTTTCCTCAGACCAAGAAAAAACAGAGATGTGCTTGTTTATATTCTGGGGACATAACTTTGGAAAGGAGGGGCACAGAATAATAAAGAAAAAAACAAACAAACAAACAAGCAGTAGAGCAGCACTAATTGGAGGAGGTACAAACCATCAATTAAAATATTCAGTGAAAGTTCTTCTTTAACCCCTTAACCCCAAGGGTGGTTTGCACGTTAATGACTGGGACAATTTTTACAATTCTGACCACTGTCCATTTATGAGGTTATAACTCTGGAACGCTTCAACGGATCTTGGCGATTCTGAGAATGTTTTCTCGTGACATATTGTATTTGATGGTAGTGGTAAAATTTCTTCAATATAACGTGCATTTATTTATGAAAAAAACGGAAATATGGCGGAAATTTAGCAATTTTCAAAATTTTAATTTTTATGCCCTTAAAACAGAGAAATATGTCACACAAAATAGTTGCTAAATAACACTTCCCACATGTCTACTTTACATCAGCACAATTTTGGAAACAAATTTTTTTTGTTAGGAAGTTATAAGGGTTAAAAGTTGACCAGCGATTTCTGATTTTTACAACACCATTTTTTTTTTAGGGACCACATCACATTTGAAGTCACTTTCAGTGATAGAAAATACCCAAAAGTGACACCATTCTAAAAACTGCACCCCTCAAGGTGCTCAAAACCACATTCAAGAAGTTTATTAACCCTTCAGGTGCTTCACAGGAATTTTTGGAATGTTTAAAAAAAATGAATATTTAACTTTTTTTCACAAAATATTTACTTCAGATCCAATTTTTTTTATTTTACCAAGGGTAACAGGAGAAATTGGACCACAAAAGTTGTTGTGCAATTTGTCCTGAGAACGCTGATACCCCATATGTGGGGGGAACCATTGTTTGGGCGCATGGCAGAGCTCGGAAGGGAAGGAGCGCCATTTGAATTTTCAATGCAAAATTGTCTGGAATTGAGATCGGACACCATTTGCGTTTGAAGAGCCCCTGATGCACCTAAACAGTGGAAACCGCCCACAAGTGACACCATTTTGGAAATTAGATCCCCTAAGGAACTTATCTAGATATGTGGTGAGCACTTTGAACCCCCAAGTGCTTCATAGAAGTTTATAACGTAGAGCTGTAAAAATAAAAAATCATAATATTTCTACAAAAATGATCTCGCCCCCCAAGTTTTTATTTTCTCAAAGGTAACAGGAGAAATTGGACCTCAAAAGTTGTTGTGCAATTTGTCCTGAGTATGCTGATACCCTATATGTGGGGGTAAACCACTATTTCGGTGCATGGCAGAGCTTTGTAGGGAAGGAGCGCTGTTTGACTTTTTTAACGTAGAATTGGCTGGACACCATGTCGCGTTTGGAGAGCCCCTGATGTGCCTAAACAGTGGAAACCCCCCACAAGTGACACCATTTTGGAAACTAGACCCCCTAAGGAACTTATCTAGATGTGTGGTGAGCACTTTGAACCCCTAAGGGCTTCACAGAAGTTTATAACATAGAGCCATAAAATTCAAAAATCATATTTTTTCCACAAAAATGATCTTTACACCCCTAATTTTTATTTTCCCAAGGATTACAAGACCACAAAAGTTATTGTGCAATTTGTCCTGAGTACACTGATACCCCATATGTGGGGGTAAACCACTGTTTAGGCGCATGGCAGAGCACGGAGGGGTAAGAGCGCCATTTGACTTTTTCAACGCAAAATTGGCTGGAATTGATATTGGACGCCATGTCGCACTTAGAGAGCCCCTGATGTGCCTGAACATTTGAAACCCCCCACAAGTGACCCCATTTTGGAAACTAGACCCCCCCCAAGGAACTTGTCTAGATGTGTGGTGAGAACTTTGAACCCCCAGGTGTTTCACTAAAGTTTATAACGCCCAAGCGTGAAAATAAAAAAATCATATTTTTTCCACAAGCATTATCTTTTAGGTCCCAATTTTTTATTTTCCCAAGAGTAACAGGAGAAATTGAACCCCAAGAGTTATTGCGCAATTTTTCCTTACTACACTGATACCCCCATATGTGGGGGTAAACCACTGTTTGGACGCATGGCAGAGCTCTGAAGGGAAGAAGCACCGTTTGACTTTTTCAACGCAGAATTGGCTGGAATTGAGATCAGACACCATGTCATGTTTGGAGAGCTATGCGGCGATACGCGTGAGGTGGGTACCTATTCTTTCGGCTACATAGCCCCTTTTTCTGCTGCATGCCACACTTTACATCTTCTAGGTGCATTGATCTGGAGAGCTCTTTCTCTACAGGTATACAACCCCTGGCAAAAATTATGGAATCACCAGCCTTGGAGGATTTTCATTCAGTTGTTTTATTTTGTTGAAAAAAAACAAATCACAGACATGGCACAAAATTGAAGTAATTTCAAATGACAACTTTCTGGCTTTAAGAAACACTAAAAGAAATCAAGAACAAATAATGTGGTAGTCAGTAATGGTTATTTTTTTAACCAAGCATAGTGCAAAAATTATAGAATCACTCAATTCTGAGGGAAAAAATTATGGAATCATGAAAAACAAACAAACAAAAAAACACTTCAACACACCACTAGTATTTTGTTGCACAACCTCTGGCTTTTACAACAGCTTGCAGTCTCTGTGGCATGGACTTAATGAGTGTCAAACAGTACTCTTCATCAATCTGGCTCCAACTTTCTCTGATTGCTGTTGCCAGATCAGCTTTGCAGGTTGGAGCCTTGTCATGGACCATTTTCTTCAACTTCCACCAAAGATATTATCAATGACTGTCGAAATTTGCATGTTCTCTTTAGGCAGTCATCTTTATAAATCTCATTGGAACGGCACCAAACAAAACTTCCAGCATCATCACCTTGCCCAATGCCGATTCATCACTGAATATGACTTTCAACCAGTCATCCACAGTCCACGATTGCTTTTCCTTAGCTCATTGTAACCTTGTTTTTTTTCTGTTTAGGTGTTAATGATGGCTTTTGTTTAGCTTTTCTCTATGTAAATCCCATTTCCTTTAGGCGGTTTTTTACAGTTCGGTCACAGACGTTGAATCCAGTTTCCACCCATTCGTTCCTCATTTGTTTTGTTGTGCATTTCCTGTTTTGGAGACTTATTGCTTTAAGTTTCCGGTCTTGACGCTTTGATGTCTTCCTTGGCCTACCAGTATGTTTGCCTTTAACAACCTTCCCATGTTGTTTGTATTTGGTCCAGATTTTAGACACAGCTGACTGTGAACAAACAACATCTTTAGGCCGGGATCACACATGCAAGTAAATCGGCCGACACTCGCATGTGAAATCCCAGCTCTGGCGCTGGCACTTAGGAGTGGAGCGAGCGGCTGCATGTATTTATATGCAGCTGCGCGCTCCACTCCTAAGTGCCGGCGCCAGAGCTGGGATTTCACATGCGAGTGTCGGCCGATTTACTCGCATGTGTGATCCCGGCCTTAGCAACATTGTATGATGATTTACCCACTTTTAAGAGTTTGATAATCCTCTCCTTTGCTTCAATTGACATCTCTCATGTGGGAGCCATGATTCATGTCAGTCCACTTGGTGCAACAGCTCTCCAAGGTGTGATCACTCCTTTTTAGATGCAGACTAATGAGCAGATCTAATTTGATGCAGGTGTTAGTTTTGGGAATGAAAATTTACAGGGTGATTCCATAATTTTTCCTTCAGTATTGAGTGATTCCATAATTTTTGCCCTATACTTGGTTAAAAAAAATAACCATTACTGACTACCACATTACAGTTACATGAAAAAGTTTGGGCACTCCTGTTAATCTTAAGCTTAATGTTTGATAAAAATTGGTGTTTTTGCAACAGCTATTTCAGTTTGATATATCTAATAACTATTGGACACAGTAATGTTTCTGCCTTGAAATGAGGTTTATTGTACTAGCAGAACATGTGCAATCTGTATTCAAACAAAATTTGACAGGTGCATAAGTATGGCCACCCTTATCATTTTCTTGTTTTAAATACTCCTACCTACTTTTTACTGACTTACTAAAACACTTTTTTTGGTTTTGTAACCTCATTGAGCTTTGAACTTCATAGCCAGGTGTATGCAATTATGAGAAAAGCTACTTAAAGTGGCCACTTGCAAGTTGTTCTCCTGTTTGAATCTCCTCTGAAGAGTGGCATCATGGGCTCCTCAAAACAACTGTCAAATGATCTGAAAACAAAGATTATTCAACATAGTTGTTCAGGGTAAGGATACAAAAAGCTGTCTCAGAGATTTAACCTGTCAGTTTCCACTGTGAGGAACATAGTAATGGAAGAACACAGGGACAGTTCTTGTTAAGGCCAGAAGTGACAGGCCAAGAAAAACATCAGAAAGGCAGAGAAGAAGAATGGGGAGATCAGTCAAGGACAATCCTCAGACCACCTCCAGAGAGCTGCAGCATCAACTTGCTGCAGATGGTGTCACTGTGCATCGGTCAACTATACAACGCACTTTGCACAAGGAGAAGCTGTATAAGAGAGTGATGCGAAAGAAGCCGTTTCTGCAAGCACGCCACAAACAGAGTCGGCTAAGGTATGCAAAAGCACATTTGGAGAAGCCAATTTCTTTTTGGAAGGAAGGTCCTGTGGACTGATGAAACCAAGGTTGAGTTGTTTGGTCATACAAAAAGGCGTTATGCATGGCGTCAAAAAAACAGGATTCCAAGAAAAACACTTGCTACCCACAGTAAAATTTGGTGGAGGTTCCATCATGCTTTGGGGCTGTGTGGCCAATGCCGGCCCTGGGAATCTTGTTAAAGTTGAGGGACGCATGGATTCCACTCAGTATCAGCAGATTCTTGACAATAATGTTCAAGAATCAGTGACAAAGTTGAAGTTACGCAGGGGATGGATCTTTCAGCAAGACAATGATCCAAAGCACCACTCCAAATCTACTCAGGCATTCATGCAGAGGAACAATTACAATGTTCTGGAATGGCCATCCCAGTCCCAGACCTGAATATCATTGAACATCTGTGGGATCATTTGAAGAGGGCTGTCCATGTTCGGCGACCATCAAACTTAACTGAACTGGAATTGTTTTGTAAAGAGGAATGGTCAAAAATACCTTCATCCAGGATCCAAAAACTCATTAAAAGCTACAGGAAGCGACTAGAGGCTTTTATTTTTGCAAAAGGAGGATCTAATAAATATTAATGTCACTTTTCTGGTGAGGTGCCCATACTTATGCACCTGTCAAATTTTGTTTGGATGCAGATTGCACATTTTCTGTTAGTACAATAAACCTCATTTCAAGGCAGAAATATTACTGTGTCCAATAGTTATTAGATAAATCAAACTGAAATTGCTGTTGCAAAAACACCAATTTTTATAAAACATTAAGCTTAAGATTAATAGGGGTGCCCAAACTTTTCCATATAACTGTATTTGTTCTTGATTTCTTTTAGTGTTTCTTAAAGCCAGAAAGTTGCTATTTGAAATGACTTCAGTTTTGTGCCATGTCTGTGATCTGTTTTTTTTCAACAAAAGTAAACAACTGAATGAACATCCTCCAAGGCCGCTGATTCCATAATTTTTGCCAGGGGTTCTATATATCCTGGGGATTTTGTGCAGACTTAGGGTCACGTTTCACTTAGCGACGCACCAGCGATCCCGACAACGATACGACCTGGTAAGGATCGCTGGTGCATCGCTAAATGGTCGCTAGTAAGCTGCCAAACAGGCAGATCTCTTTAGTGATGCAGAAACGATCCGGCGATTTCACTGCGGATCCGCAGCGGATTTCGCTGCTGATCCGCGGCTGATTTCGCTGCTGATCCGCGGCGGATTTCGCTGCGGATCCGCGGCGGATTTCGCTGCTGATCCGCGGCGGATGTCGCTGCTGATCCGCAGCGGATCCGCGGCTGATTTCGCTGCTGATTCGCGGCGGATTTCGCTGCTGATTCGCGGCGGATTTCGCTGCTGATCCGCTGCGGATTTCGCTGCGGATCGCGGTGGATTTCGCTGCTGATCCGCGGCTGATTTCACTGCTGATCCGCGACTGATTTCGCTGCTGATCCGCGGCTGAATTCGCTGCTGATCCGCGGCGGATATCGCTGCTGATTCGCTGCAGATCCGCGGCTGATTTCGCTGCTGATCCGCGGCGGATTTCGCTGCTGATCCGAGACTGATTTCGCTGCGGATCCGTGACTGATTTCGCTGCGGATCCACGACTGATTTTGCTGCGGATCCGCGACTGATTTTGCTGCGGATCCGCGGCGGATTTCGCTGCTGATCCGCGGCGGATTTTGCTGCGGATCCGCGGCTGATTATCTGCTGATTCATCTGCGCTAGCGGGTATAGCATAACGCGATCGCGATATGCTATACCGTTACCAGCCGGTCAACGCTACGTGTTGAACGGGCTGGTAAAACGCAATATGAACCCAGCCTTAGGGTTAGAACTAGGGTTAGGGTTAGCATTAGGGTTAAGGTTAGAATTACGGTTAGGGTTGGAATTTGGGCTAGGGTTGGAATTAGGGTTAGGGTTGGAATTAGGGTTAGGCTTGTAGTTTGGTTTATGGTTAGAGTTGGGATTAGGGTTAGGGGTGTGTTGGGGTTAGGGTTATGATTAGGGTTTGTATTAGGGTTAGGTGTGTGTAGGGGTTAGAGTTGGGGTTAGGGGTGTGTTGGGGTTAGGGTTGGAGTTAGAATTGAGGGGTTTCCACTATTTAGGCACATCAGGGACTCTGCAAACGTAACATGACGCCCGAAGACCATTCCATCAAGTGGGCATTTCAAAACGTCACTACTTCCATCCGGCCCCGACGTGTGCCCATACAGTAGTTTTCTCCCACATAAGGGATATCAGCATACTCAGGACAAATTGGACAACAACTTTTGGGGTCTAATTTCTCATGTTACCCTTGGGAAAATAAAAAAATTGGGGACTAAAAGATCCTGATTGTGGAAAAAATATGATTTTTTTATTTTCATGCCCGGGCGTTATAAACTTCTGTGTAGCCCTTGGGGTTCAAAGTGCTCACCACACATCTAGATAAGTTCTTTGCCGGGTCTAGTTTCCAAAATGGGGTCACTTGTGGGGAGTTTCTACTGTTTAGGCACATCAAGGGCTCTGCAAACGTAACAAGATGCTCGCAGACCATTCCATCAAGTCGGCATTTCAAAGCGTCACACATCCCTTCCGAGCTCTGACGTGTGCCCAAACAGTGGTTCCCCCCACATATGGGGTACTAGCGTATCAGGAGAAACTGGACAATAACTTTTGGGGTCCAATTTCTCCTGTAACCTTTGTGAAAATAAAAAACAGTGGGCTAAAAAAATCATTTTTTGAGAAAAAAAATGATTTTTTATTTTCACGGCTCTGCGTTATAAACTTCTGTGAAGCACCTGGGGGTTCAAAGTGCTCACTATGCATCTAGATAAGTTCCTTAGGGCGTCTAGTTTCCAAAAGGGGGTCACTTGTGGGGGAGCTCCAATGTTTAGGCACACAGGAACTCTCCAAATGCGACATGGCAACCGCTAAATATTCCAGCATATTTTCCATTCAAAAAGTCAAATGGCGCTCCTTCCCTTCTGAGCCCTGCAGTGCGCCCAAAACAGTGGTTTATGACCACATATGAGGTATCTGTGTACTCAGGAGAAATTGCCCAACAAATTTTAGGATCCAATTTATACTGTTGCCCATGTGAAAATGAAAATAATGAGGCTAAAAGAAAATTTTTGTGAAAAAAAAGTACTTTCTTTTATTTACGGATCAATTTGTGAAGCACCTGGGGGTTCAAAGTGCTCACTATGCATCTAGATAAGTTCCTTAGGGGGTCTATTTCCAAAATGGGGTCACTTGTGGGGGAGCTCCAATGTTTAGGCACACAGGGACTCTCCAAATGCGACATGGCAACCGCTAAATATTCCAGCATATTTTCCATTCAAAAAGTCAAATGGCGCTCCTTCCCTTCTGAGCCCTGCCGTGCGCCCATACAGTGGTTTATGACCACATATGAGGTATCTGTGTACTCAGGAGAAATTGCCCAACAAATTTTAGGATCCATTTTATCCTGATGCATATGTAAAAATGAAAAAATTGATGCTAAAAGAAAATTTTTGTTGGAAAAATTAAAATGTCCATTTTTTTCCTTCCACGTTGCTTTAGTTCCTGTGAAGCACCTGAAGGGTTAATAATCTTCTTGAATGTAGTTTTGAGTAGCTTTAGGGGTGCAGTTTTTATAAAGGTGTCACTTTTGGGTTATTTTCTGCCATATAGACCCCTCAAAGTGACTTCAAATGTGATGGTGGTCCCTAAAAAAAATGGTTTTGTAAATTTTGCTGTAAAATGAGAAATCGCTGGTCAACTTTTAACCCTTATAACTTCCTAACAAAAAAAAATGTTGTTCCCAAAATTGTGCTGATGTAAAGTAGACATGTGGAAATGTTATTTATTAACTATTTTGTGCCACATAAACTCTCTGGTTTAACAGAATAAAAATTAAAAATTTGAAAAATTACAAAATTTTCAGAATTTTCGCCAAATTTCCATTTTTTCACAAATAAACGCAAAAATTATCGACCTAAATTTACCACTAACATGAAGCCCAATTGTCACGAAAAAAACAATCTCAGAATCGCTAGGATCCGTTGAAGCGTTCCTGAGTTATTACCTCATAAAGGGACACTGGTCAGAATTGCAAAAAATTGGCAAGGTCTTTAAGGTCAAAATAGGCTGGGTCTTGAAGGGGTTAAACAATAAAAACAATTTTATAAAAAAAATTATTATTTTTTGCAACGCTTTATTCTGCGAGTTATAACATTTTTATTTTTTCGCTGATGATGCTGTATGGCGGCTCATTTTTTGTGGGACAAGATGACGTTTTCGCGGTACCATGTTTATTTATATTCGTCTTATTCATCGCGTGTTATTCCACTTTTTGGTCGGCAGTATGATGAATAAAGTATTGTTTTTTGCCTTTTTTAAGGGCTTCACAAAGAGTTAACTAGTGGGACAGTTATATAGGGCGGGTTGTTACGGACACGGCGATACTAAATATGTGTACTTTTATTGTTTTTTTTTACTTACATAATAACTATGTGTTTATTGGGGAAATATATATATATATATTTTTTTTTTAATTTAGTTTTAAATATTTTCTATATAGTGTCAGATCGCTGATCTGACAGTTTGCAGACAACTGTGTCAGATCAGCGATCTGACAGGCAGTGCAGGTGGCTTGCCGGCGCCTGCTCTTAGCAGGCACTGACAAGCCACCTCCCTGCAGGACCCGCAAGGACCCCGCGGCCATCTTGG
>JARQOD010000006.1:115452794-115520766 GCA_033576555.1 Oophaga sylvatica
CCCTATTTAGGAAACAGTAGACTTTAGTAATACTTTTGGGAAGTTGTGGAAAGCCATACTTATGAAATATTTGTGTCATTTTTATATCTCCGTCAATTTTGAAAAAAAAAAACAATATAGTAAAAGCATAACAAAACCGAAATTAAAACAAATTTTAAAAAAAATGAAAAAAAACAAGTATTTCTTAAAAGAACCCAAAATGAACCAAAAAAATCCATAAAACAAACCCATAGTATATCTGCCTTTTCCCCGATTAAATACTAGTGCAATGCCTATGACAAATAGTATTTTAAACAAGGAGAGTGCAAATATACACGAAAAAAAAAAAAGGGGAAAACTAAAATAACACACCAGTATCACTGAATTAAAATATCCATTGAATTTTTTAGTACATAGTGAAATGTTTAGAAAAAAAAAAAAATAAAAAGATCAAGTAAATCAAAATTAATACCCCCATAGGTCTGGATCGCAGTGATATCTAGGATGTGGAATTTTTAGTCTTCCTTTTTTTTTTTTTACATTTTTAATAGTTTTATATCACGAGTGCAAAATGGAAAAAATTTCCAAAAAAAAAAAGGTTTAAACCCATTGAACATTACAGTCACAGGTGTGAGAGTAAATTTTGGGTTTTCTAAAAAAGGGTTTTTGGGGGAAAGTAACCCCTATCCAAATTTCACTGGCCCAGCGAAAAGTTCCTAAGCTTTTTTTTTAAAATCCCCCCCTAATAAGGGAAACCCAAAAATCCCATTATGGGGGACCAAGTATCTTCCATCCCCCTTTTGGTGATTTGTTTTTTTTAGGGAAAATTTTTAATCCAGAGTACTGAGGATAAACCCCCAACCGATTGGTGGGGTAAAGGTTGGGAAATATAATGTCAGGGTTCGAGGCTCAATGTCATGTAAACGAAGGGCCACCAAAAAAATTTGACGAAACACGACAAAAGGTACAAAAAGTACCAAAGGGCCTCTACTAACAGGGGAAAATTTTGGGTTACTGCCCTTGTCTGGATGGGGCTATAACTTGGGACACTTATTGACATTGTAAATATGGAAATATGAACTAAGAATAGATCGTTACCTTCCTCACCTTGTCCAGGTGGAACACCCGCTCCTGATGACCGTAATGTTTGGGAGGTTGAACATTTTTTTATTGAGCATTGTTTTTATTCTATTCCCTCTCACATCTTCATACAGTATTCAGGAAATACTTGGTCATAATGCATTGTGAATAGACTAATATAGTGACATTAAACTGGAGGATAACCAGAGTTTAACAAGCAAAAAAAGTTACTATATTAATAATATTTAAAGATTACAAATATATCCCAGACAAAAAGTGTTAAGTGGCCCAAAGGGTCACAATCAATGTCCACTACTTAATATAGGGCAAAAGTTAAGAGGATAAGGGGAAACAATACATCCTATAGATAACCCTCCCTGACCAAGGAGGATGGCACCCTATAAAAGCAGGCAAAAATGGCGTTTAGCTCAACATCATCTATTCCTAGGAGACCCAAGGGATCCCTACACATGGAAAAATCAACCCCTTAAACAAAAACACCTTATGTAAAGAGGACAGAAGCAATATCCATAAAAAATCAATTCACCAAAGCTAACACAGATAAAGCACTATAAACAGCTTGTCAGTAAAAAACTGACTACCTGTTGTTAGGGTTTATTTTGGGGGTGAGACTGGTGTAATAAGGGGACCAGATTAAAATGTGACTATTATTGTGGCTCCGAAAAGACTGTCAGCCACCTTGCGTTATAATAATCAATTCTATAGGTCTCCGTTTTATTTACCAAGTTTTGTAACAAAATAAAAAACATAAAAGGACACAAAAAGACATGCAAATGTAATCTCACATAAAGTAACATCGGCTGTTTGATTACATTTCCTTTTAGGTGACAGACTTAATAAAAAAAACACCATTGTGTTACAAAATCGTTTTCTGCTGTATTTTCTTTATTTCCTGTTTTTCAACTTAATAAGATTTGTGAGCGTGTCTTTGAAGCCGTCAGAATGAACATGTTTTAACCTACGCCTTATGAAGACATAAATCCAAGTCATTAATTGCGCTCAATGCATTTGACATATTTTTTCATACTGTTAATTGATCTACAGTTGGGTTTTGGAATATAATGCCAGTGTGAATTAGACAGTTCCCTTTCATTGTCTTACAAAATGGCTTTAATCTTAGTCAAAGGTATTCAAGCTTTCAAGACTTTTCTCACTACGTCAAGCTAAAAACTTGATAGCTCAATTACTTGGAAAAACATTACTTTACTAAGAAAAAAAAAGAAATGAAAGGGATTGTATTGGATAATATAATGTAATCTGGATGTGATTCTTCAACGTTTGATCTAATATCAGATATGCGTTCATCTTAGAAAAGGCAAGACGTTTTTATTGAGCAACTAGTTTTTGTGAGGGAAAGATGAATTAAAACTATCCTCAGCAGAAAGTCAAATCATATGAAATGATTTTTTTTTTTACATTGTACCTTGGCATATTGTGTGCTATCGAAAAGCCAAAATACAGCAATACCACATATTAATAAATGTACAAAGGTATGGGTATAAACCCGTGCTGCATGTCTGTTACATCTGACCTTGCAGGAAATTACTGTATATCTGCGCCTTTTGTAATATATACGGCAGTTTATTGTGATACTGGTACAATGCTTAAAAGGGGTTTTCAAACATACAAACTACATCTAATCAATAGATCTAAGAAAAAATAAGTTCCACAATAGGATGTTAAATAAAATGTTCCTGTGCTGAGATAATTGTATAAATGTGCCCCTGCTGTGTACTGTGTAATGGCTGTGTCTGACTGTGCAGGAACATGGTCTGATCATGCCACAGCTCCTGGGCAGGGAGGAAGCAAAAGAGTATACAGACAGGACAGAAGGGGATCACAGCTGATACTTTCTTGTAGGAAAACATTTCTCTGCCCCTTTGAAACCATATTTTACTAAAAAAATCAGCTGTGACCCAATGCTGTTTCTGTCTGCATACTCTTTTGCTTTCTCCCCTGTCCAGGCCCAGGAGATGTAGATGATCAGACCATGTCCCTGAATGGTCAGACACAGCCATTAAAATTTGGTATTGGGTTGCATGCATGCCAAAATGGCAACACTGACAAAGCCCATCTCATCCTACAAAAAAAAAACAAGTCTTCATACAGCTACATTGACAAAAAAAAAAGATGGCTCTGGAATGTGACAATAAAAAAAAACAAACAAAAACAAATTAGGCTTTATGTTTAAGTGGTTAAAATGGCTGATGGAAGAGAACTTGACCAGACCTGTCAGTCTCCATGAAAATACAGGGTGGGCCATTTATATTGGATACACCTAAATAAAATGGGAATGGTTGGTGATATCAATTTCCTTTTGTGGCACATTATGGGAGGGGGAAAAATTTTCAAGATGATTGGTGACCGTGGAGGCCATTTTGAAGTCGGCCATTTTGGATCCAACTTTATTTTTTTCCAATGGGAAGAGGGTCATGTGACACATCCAACTTATGAGAATTTCACAATAAAAACAATGATGTGCTTGGTTTTAATGTAGCTTTATTCTTTCATGAGTTATTTACAGTTTATGACCACTTATAAAATGTGTTCAAAGTGCTGCCCATTGTGTTGGATTGTCAATGCAACCCTCTTTCTCCCACTCTTGACACACTGATAGCAACACCGCAGAGGAAATGCTAGCACAGGCTTCCAGTATCCGTTGTTTCAGATGCTGCACATCTCGTATCTGAAGGCAGTTGTCTATGCTGTGAAGATACGAGATGTGCAGCATCTGAAACAATGGATACTGAAGCCTGTGCCAGCATTTCTTCTGCGGTGTTGCTATCAGTGTGTCAAGAGTGGAGAGGAGGTTGCATGACAATCCAACACAATGGGCAGCACTTTGAACACATTTTATAAGTGGTCATAAAACTTGTAAATAACTCATGAAAGAATAAAGCTACATTAAAACAAAGCACACCATTGCTTTTCTTGTGAAAAGTCTCAATAAATTTGATGTGTGTGACCTCTTCCAAAAGGAAAAAATAAAGTTGATCCAAAATGGCCAACTTCAAAATGGCCGCCATGATCACCACCCATCTTGAAAAGTTTTCCCCCTCCCATATACTAATGTGTCACAAACAGGAAGTTGATATCACCAACCATCCCATTTTATTTAGGTGTATCCATTATAAATGGCCCACCCTGTAGATGTCTTTTCAACAGCCATTTTGATGAGTCTGTGAGGAAGGCTGCATTAACAGGCACATAGCATTTTACAAAGGAGGAGATTGGCACTGAATCTGTAAAGGTATGTAAACATAATGTGTATTCCGCCTGGAACATACTTGAAAAAGCGTTAATAAATGTAAAGAAGATTGAACAAATGCACTGCAATGTGAAGTCAACCTGCAGTACACATGGTCCAACTCATTTTAGCTTCTTTTAATCTATTTAGGTTTTCAAAGACATGAAGTGATTAAAAGTCGACAGCAGTTCCCTCTTGTTGCATCTTATGCTTGGAACACACTCACACAATAGTAAAAAAACACCGGAGTCAAAGACACCACCAAAGATATTTGAAAAGATGTCTAAGGGAATGTCGCTTTTTTGCAGTGTCTTTTTTTAGCTGTGTTTTTGCATATATGTAGAGGATCTGTACATGTGGCAGAGATGTGTAGCTGAGCTGTGTATGAGTATACAGCAGAGCTGTGTGTGTACTGTAGATAGAGCCATGTTGTGTATGCGATGTAGCAAAGCCAGGTAGGCTAGGGATAATTCCTAGTACTACAGGTTCTGATTAGGTGCACCTGGCTGGCTCTGCATATAACCCAGTTAAGTGTTCACCATAGTCAGTCAGCTGGTGGTTACTGATCAGAGTGGATTGTATTGGAGCTAGAGATACAGACAAGCCAGAATCTCTCTCTGAGAAGAGACTGCACAGGCCGTGTGCACCAAGCTGAAAGTTTCCGTGGTTGAACAATAGCTGGTTTTTTTTGACCGAACTGGGACTAGCTCAGCTGTGTATGAGTAACCAGGGTCTATTTTGTTTAGCTAGCGCCTGAACAAGGCTAGGGATTTTGTGTTTATGGTTTTGTTTTTCAGTGCTGTGAAACCTGTGGAACTAAACATCATATTATTTTGTCACAAGAATCTCAGTGCCTGTGTGAATGCTGCTTACTGCTGACAATGAATCCCTGCAATTGGTGGAGAATATGTCCACAGTCCCAAAGAGCACAAGTGATTACCGTGTAAAGATTGAATGTCCTTGGTAAAGGCAGCTACAGCATTGCAAACAGTCTGAAAGCATGGAGGAGTTTGTTAAGGCCAACCTTGTCCAGGCCAATATGCAGTTGCAGCAGCAGCAGCTGCAGACTCAACAGGAAACTAATAAACTCCTGATCCAGCAAATTCAACAGCAGCTGCCTCAACAGTAGCAACAGTTTCAGCAACAGTTGCAACAGCAGCAGCAGATGGCTATCTTGACAGTAGCTGTCCGGGAGACGGAGGCAGCAATTTCTGACAGCCAAATTGATGGCATCGGTGTGAGACAAACAGTACTGGAGGCCTTGTGGAAAATGACTCTGGAGGAAGACATCAATGGTTTTGTGACTCTCTTTGAAAGAGTGGCAAGCTGGGAGAAACTGCCCCCAGAGCAATGGGCAGAGGTCTTAGCTCTATACCTTACTGGGGAACCGCAGAAAGCATGCTACGACCTTGCCCTACAAGACGATAAAGAGCATGTCAAGCTGAAGGTGGAGATTATAGCCCAATTGGGCACAACCGTGGCAGTCTGGACACAATGGATGTACCTCTGGCATTGCCAAATGGACAAACCTTCTCGGTCCAAGATGTTTGACCTGTTACACCTGGTGGAAAATGGCTGCAGCATGAAACCTGCTCTCTGGTGCAGATGGTGGACACGAGTGGTAGCAGACCAATTTATTCACTCACTATCTAAGTCCAGGCAAATGTGAGTTGCCCAAGGAGATCACCAGAATGTAGATGACCTTGTGAGCCTCGTGGAAAGATAATTTGCTGTGGAGAACTGCCTGAGCAGTCTAGGGAGCCTGAGGTCATCTTTCTGGAATACTCAAAAGAAGGGGTCCATCTCCATTGTCTGTTAGAGATAGGGCATATATCAGCCTATTATCCACTGGTATCAGAACTGTAGTGACCAGAAAAACCATTATTAATGTATGTTATACAGGGGTTGGACAAAATAATGGAAACACCTAACGTTTTGGCATCATAATCTTCGAACATGTTATAAACATGCAAAACGCCACATATGGTAATGTTTTGTAGTTGATTATTTGTGTTATGTGATATGTGTATGTAAATTAACTGTTTGTTTTGCAGAATTGTAAGAACATTGATGAGAATCTGATACCAATGGCAGACCTCTCGGATTTTCAAAGAGGCCAAATTGTTGGTGCTCGTATGGCAGGCGCTAGGGTAAGCGAAAGTGCCCGAATGATTGGCGTGTCAAGAGGTACTGTTTCCAAAGTAATGACTGTGTTTGAAAGAGAAGGAAAAACGTCCGCAGCAAAGCACAGGTCCGGCCGAAAGTCGAAGTTGACTGAGAGAGATCGTCGGACTCTAAAGAGAATTGTGAGAGAGGAGCTCAAGACCACGGCTCCAAAAATCACTGCTGAGCTCAATGAACACCTACAGAACCCAGTTTCCATGAAAACTGTTCGTCAGGAGCTGAACAAATCTGGATTCCACGGAAGAGCTGCAATTCGAAAACCGCTGCTCTCAATGACAAATGTTTCCAAGCGTTTAGAGTGGTGTTGAACCCTCCAGAATTGGTCCCTCGAGCAGTGGAAACGTGATATTCTCAGACGAATCATCGTTTACCCTATTTCCGACCTCCGGCCGCGTGTACGTTTGGAGACAGCCGAAAGAAGCATTCCATCCAGACTGCCTTCTCCCATCAGTAAAACATGGCGGAGGTTCTGTGATGATCTGGGGTGCTATTTCGTGGAGATCCGCTGGGCCAATGATATCCCTTCATGGAAGAATTACCAGCCGCGATTATTTAGGCATTTTGGGTGACCAAGTGCATCCTATGGTTCAAACACTGTTCCCTTAGGGGAATGCCATCTTTCAGGATGATAATGCACCAATTCATACAGATAGAATCGTTAAAGCATGGCACGAGGAACATTCTAATGAAGTTGAGCATCTCATCTGGCCCCCACAATCCCCAGACCATTATTATTGAGCATTTATGGTCGATTTTAGAGACTCAAGTTAGACGTCGATTTCAGCCGCCATCGTCGCTCAAAGAACTGGAGGGTGTTTTAACTGAAGAATGGGCTAAAATTCCTTTGGAAACAATTCACACCTTGTATAAATCCATACCTCGGAGAATTGAGGCTGTAATAGCTGCAAAAGGTGGACCTACACCATACAAAACTAACTTATGTTGATGTTTCCAGGTGTTTCCATTATTTTGTCCAACCCCTGTATGTTATATGGTAATTGTGCTCTATTTCTTACATGATTATAATTGTGATACCGGCTCTTTGTTTTGCCTTGGAAGCAGGTAAATTATTTAATTCTATGCTGCCCTCTCCTGCCTTGTTTTGGTATTACCACTAGTAGTACTATGCTGCCCTCTGCTGCCTTAGTTTGGCACTGCAACTTGTTTTTCTGATTTGAAACAAGTGGCAGTTGGAGGTGGCGTGAGACTGAAAAGGGGAGTTATGAGCGGTTCCCGTGGTGAGAGGAGGTAGGAAATTGGGACTCCTCATTTGGGACCATCAGGGAATACAAATAGCACCCGATTCAGAGTGCCCTGCGTTTTCCAGCGACAGAGTGCTGAGACTGCAGAACTGCATAGCAGATTTCTGATACTCTGATCAAATTAAGGTCGGTTGATCTTTCCCCTACCCGCAGCACCGTTAGTCTAATGAACTTTACTGCCATCCTCCCAAGGCCGGGACCGAGAAAAGGTTTTGATTGTCGCAGTGAGTAAGTAAAAGTATATGTGCTACCCATGACTGTTATGTTGGAAAATATAAGAAATGTTACCAAACTTCAGTAAAGTTCAGCTTTCAAGTTTGCACAGGACCCTCGGTGTATGATTCTTTTGTCCGCGGCCTCACACCTTGCGGGCATCAACATCACACATAGTCTCATATATCAGTCATCTCCCCCTTTCTAATTGCAACCTAACCTAGGGATTGTTTGAGCCATCGGTGCCACCGTGACGGAACCATCCTCCGAGATACTAGGCTCTGCATCTTACAAGGCGGTGCGACAGAACCAATAGTCTCCTTCATAGGTAAGCTATACTCCTACTTTGCCTACCCTGCCAGCAGTGCTGTTTCTCATCTTGACTGTAGCGCTTCCCACGGCTGTGGGGCGTCGGGACATGGCATAGCTTGCCTAGCTAGCCAATGCTCCCACGCCGCCAGTCCACGACGACGTGAGGCATGGGTCCCAGATGGTAAGAGAATGTGGACCCACTGGACCACGGAGGGAGACCCGGGCCTGCCCGGACTAGGGAAGGGCAGCGACCGGGATCCGTGGCAGCTGAGCATGTGGGCAAGGTGGCGACCTGCAGGACTAGACAACACCGCACAACTTCAGGTAAGAAGAAACATAAAGTTTACTTAAATAAACAAAGTACATAAACAGAACATAAGACCGGGCTCCCGATTCCGCACATCAGAGAAGGGTACACAACTCAGGATCACAGATGAGTGCTGGAGGACATCACGGGTAGATGCAGTCCAGGGTTATCTGGCACAGGCATACTTGGACGGCCTCTCTCTCAGGCCTTAGGCGTAGCACAGGCTCAGCAGGAGAACATCAGACACCGACCTCAGACAGACTTCAGACGATGGCGGGGTCATCACGGGTTGATGAAGTCCAGGATCATCTGGCACGGGCATACTAGTATGGCCTCACTCTCAGGCCTCGGGCGTAGCACAGGCTCAGCAGGAGAACATCAGACACCGGCCCAGGACGAACGTCAGACGATGGCGGGGTCATCACGGGTTGATGAAGTCCAGGGTCATCTGGCACGGGCATACTAGGACGGCCTCTCTCTCAGGCCTCAGGCGTAGCACAGGCTCAGCAGGAGAACATCAAACACCGACCCAGGACAGACGCATCACAGGGTAGACCAAGGAGGAACCGGCAGGACAGGCAGGTTGTCACGGCAAGTGACCAAGGCAGTCTCTGGGACAGGCAGGTTGTCACGGCTAGTGACCAGGGCAGTCTCTGGGACAGGCAGGTTGTCACGGCTAGTGACCAGGGCAGGCAGATTGTCACGGCAAGTGACCAGGCAGTCTCTGGGACAGGCAGGTTGTCACGGTTAGTGACCAGGGCAGGCAGGTTGTCACGGCAAGTGACCAGGCAGTCTCTGGGACAGGCAGGTTGTCACGGCTAGTGACCAGGGCAGGCAGGTTGTCACGGCAAGTGACCAGGGCAGTCTCTGGGACAGGCAGGTTGTCACGGCAAGTGACCAGGCAGTCTCTGGGACAGGCAGGTTGTCACGGCTAGTGACCAGGCAGTCTCTAGACAGGCAGGTATATACGACCTGATATGGTGGAGCCTCCAGGTAGGCTGCAGTCGGATGGCAGATGATCGCTCCAGGTGAGCAGGCAAGAGCCGGGGATCTCTGCAGATGATGTCCGAACTTCCGGATGGAGCTGCAGTCGGATGGCAGATGATCGCTCCCAGGTGAGCAGGCAAGAGCCGGGGATCTCTGCAGATGATGTCCGAACTTCCGGATGGAGCTGCAGTCGGATGGCAGATAGGCAAGCCGACAGGTAACAGGCAGGAAACTGGAATCAGGAGCTGATGGCTGAAACAGAGTTAGACTGCACAGGAACAACAGGGACACGGATTGGATCTCAGGGAGTCAGGAACACGGACAGGAACAGGATTGGATCTCAGGGAGTCAGGAACACGGATTGGGTCTCAGGGAGTCAGGAACACGGACAGGAACATGGATTGGATCACAGGAACACGGACTGGAACACAGGTCTCGGACTCCGGACATCTGGCAATGATCGGCAGGATCCGGACATCAGGCAGGCAGGATAGGATCCGGACATCTGATACCGATCAGCAGGCTCCAGACATCAGGTAGAGATGGATAGGATCCGGACATCTGGAAGTGGTCATCGGACATCGGATATCAGGCAATGGTCATCAGGGATAGGATCCGGACATCTGGCAGCGACCTGAAAAGGAACCCCAGCGGTCTGGTGCAAGCCCCGCCAGGCTCAACGGGAGCTGGCCGGGATTGCACAGAGGCTGAGCACAGAGTAACAGAAACTCAGCACACACCGGACTCCTCCTTCCAAGATGAACTCAGGTTATATAGCAAGGATTCACAGTCACTGGCACAGGGTTCTGGACACAGCAGGATTTCAGGAACATAACACAGAGGACACAGTTCAGACAGTCAGGTGCAGGATGCGATCCAAGATCAGGGGTTCAGGTAATTAGACACAGCAGGAACAGGCCTGGATATACAGCCTCCAGGAACGGCGATCTGGGTAATCAGCCCCCAGCATAGGCGGAAACACAAGACACAGTTCAGACATTCAGGTACAGGATGAGATCCAAGATCAGGGGTTCAGGTAATTAGACACAGCAGGAACAGGCCTGGATATACAGCCTCCAGGAACGGCGATCTGGGTAATCAGCCCCCAGCATAGGCGGAAACACAAGACATAATTCAGACATTCAGGTACCGGGTTTGATCCAGGATCAGGGAACAAGACACAACAGGAACAGGGAATCAGCTCTCCAGAGCTGATCAAATTCAGAGCAGGAGCTGAACACACAACCACATACGGCTAGGTTCAGGGATTCAGTGTGGATTCAATGTGAAGCTCTGGCAACGCCCACTAGGGCTGGGGAACTTTATATATGAGCTGCTTCACAGCGATAGGCTGGAGCAGTAATTCTAGTAAACACCCAATCCACATAAAAGCAGGACAGGTGTGGGCCGCGCCCCCTATGCAGAGCCAGACAGCACAACACAGAGGGAACCCAACAATGGCTGCTGCCAACCACGCAGTAAGTCATGCACCACTGCAGAGGACTTCGCAAGCTACGGATGGCTTTCACAGCAAGTCAGGAACCGCACATGCGGGCGGTCATGCAAAGCAGCGGAGCCACTCACGCAAGTACAGGTACGCAGCAGAGCCGGGAACTGAGCAGCATCCATAGGTAACAGACAACAGTATCCCAGCTGGTTAGGGGGAAAGGAGCAAAAGGGTTAATGCAAAAAAAACATGCAAAGTAACGCTGGAAAACAAAGTACAGACAATACCAGCGTTACAGTATCCCCCTCCTCAGGCCCCCTCTTCTGAAGACCCAAGTAAAAAAAAATTCCCCAGAAAAATTCACTTGGGTTTGGCGGTAAGTCCCATAGTTCACAATATGGCAGCAGAGTTAATAGCTCGAAAAGTCCGAACCGCTGACCAAGCGGGGAATCGAGCCATCTAGTCCACTTACCCTGTGGGGACCAAGTAGTCTAGTTCGCACATCAGGTGGAGCTTGGAGAAAGTCCTGCAGACCGCACATGCTCAGCGGAGTCCATGGCCAGAGCTTACTGTAGCGCTTCCCACGGCTGTGGGGCGTCGGGACATGGCATAGCTTGCCTAGCTAGCCAATGCTCCCACGCCGCCAGTCCACGACGACGTGAGGCATGGGTCCCAGATGGTAAGAGAATGTGGACCCACTGGACCACGGAGGGAGACCCGGGCCTGCCCGGACTAGGGAAGGGCAGCGACCGGGATCCGTGGCAGCTGAGCATGTGGGCAAGGTGGCGACCTGCAGGACTAGACAACACCGCACAACTTCAGGTAAGAAGAAACATAAAGTTTACTTAAATAAACAAAGTACATAAACAGAACATAAGACCGGGCTCCCGATTCCGCACATCAGAGAAGGGTACACAACTCAGGATCACAGATGAGTGCTGGAGGACATCACGGGTAGATGCAGTCCAGGGTTATCTGGCACAGGTATACTTGGACGGCCTCTCTCTCAGGCCTTAGGCGTAGCACAGGCTCAGCAGGAGAACATCAGACACCGACCTCAGACAGACTTCAGACGATGGCGGGGTCATCACGGGTTGATGAAGTCCAGGATCATCTGGCACGGGCATACTAGTATGGCCTCACTCTCAGGCCTCGGGCGTAGCACAGGCTCAGCAGGAGAACATCAGACACCGGCCCAGGACGAACGTCAGACGATGGCGGGGTCATCACGGGTTGATGAAGTCCAGGGTCATCTGGCACGGGCATACTAGGACGGCCTCTCTCTCAGGCCTCAGGCGTAACACAGGCTCAGCAGGAGAACATCAAACACCGACCCAGGACAGACGTCATCACAGGGTAGACCAAGGAGGAACCGGCAGGACAGGCAGGTTGTCACGGCAAGTGACCAAGGCAGTCTCTGGGACAGGCAGGTTGTCACGGCTAGTGACCAGGGCAGTCTCTGGGACAGGCAGGTTGTCACGGCTAGTGACCAGGGCAGGCAGGTTGTCACGGCAAGTGACCAGGCAGTCTCTGGGACAGGCAGGTTGTCACGGCTAGTGACCAGGGCAGGCAGGTTGTCACGGCAAGTGACCAGGCAGTCTCTGGGACAGGCAGGTTGTCACGGCTAGTGACCAGGGCAGGCAGGTTGTCACGGCAAGTGACCAGGGCAGTCTCTGGGACAGGCAGGTTGTCACGGCAAGTGACCAGGCAGTCTCTGGGACAGGCAGGTTGTCACGCCTAGTGACCAGGCAGTCTCTAGACAGGCAGGTATATACGACCTGATATGGTGGAGCCTCCAGGTAGGCTGCAGTCGGATGGCAGATGATCGCTCCAGGTGAGCAGGCAAGAGCCGGGGATCTCTGCAGATGATGTCCGAACTTCCGGATGGAGCTGCAGTCGGATGGCAGATGATCGCTCCCAGGTGAGCAGGCAAGAGCCGGGGATCTCTGCAGATGATGTCCGAACTTCCGGATGGAGCTGCAGTCGGATGGCAGATAGGCAAGCCGACAGGTAACAGGCAGGAAACTGGAATCAGGAGCTGATGGCTGAAACAGAGTTAGACTGCACAGGAACAACAGGGACACGGATTGGATCTCAGGGAGTCAGGAACACGGACAGGAACATGGATTGGATCTCAGGGAGTCAGGAACACGGATTGGGTCTCAGGGAGTCAGGAACACGGACAGGAACATGGATTGGATCACAGGAACACGGACTGGAACACAGGTCTCGGACTCCGGACATCTGGCAATGATCGGCAGGATCCGGACATCAGGCAGGCAGGATAGGATCCGGACATCTGATACCGATCAGCAGGCTCCAGACATCAGGTAGAGATGGATAGGATCCGGACATCTGGAAGTGGTCATCGGACATCGGATATCAGGCAATGGTCATCAGGGATAGGATCCGGACATCTGGCAGCGACCTGAAAAGGAACCCCAGCGGTCTGGTGCAAGCCCCGCCAGGCTCAACGGGAGCTGGCCGGGGATTGCACAGAGGCTGAGCACAGAGTAACAGAAACTCAGCACACACCGGACTCCTCCTTCCAAGATGAACTCAGGTTATATAGCAAGGATTCACAGTCACTGGCACAGGGTTCTGGACACAGCAGGATTTCAGGAACATAACACAGAGGACACAGTTCAGACAGTCAGGTACAGGATGCGATCCAAGATCAGGGGTTCAGGTAATTAGACACAGCAGGAACAGGCCTGGATATACAGCCTCCAGGAACGGCGATCTGGGTAATCAGCCCCCAGCATAGGCGGAAACACAAGACACAGTTCAGACATTCAGGTACAGGATGAGACCCAAGATCAGGGGTTCAGGTAATTAGACACAGCAGGAACAGGCCTGGATATACAGCCTCCAGGAACGGCGATCTGGGTAATCAGCCCCCAGCATAGGCGGAAACACAAGACATAATTCAGACATTCAGGTACCGGGTTTGATCCAGGATCAGGGAACAAGACACAACAGGAACAGGGAATCAGCTCTCCAGAGCTGATCAAATTCAGAGCAGGAGCTGAACACACAACCACATACGGCTAGGTTCAGGGATTCAGTGTGGATTCAATGTGAAGCTCTGGCAACGCCCACTAGGGCTGGGGAACTTTATATATGAGCTGCTTCACAGCGATAGGCTGGAGCAGTAATTCTAGTAAACACCCAATCCACATAAAAGCAGGACAGGTGTGGGCCGCGCCCCCTATGCAGAGCCAGACAGCACAACACAGAGGGAACCCAACAATGGCTGCTGCCAACCACGCAGTAAGTCATGCACCACTGCAGAGGACTTCGCAAGCTACGGATGGCTTTCACAGCAAGTCAGGAACCGCACATGCGGGCGGTCATGCAAAGCAGCGGAGCCACTCACGCAAGTACAGGTACGCAGCAGAGCCGGGAACTGAGCAGCATCCATAGGTAACAGACAACAGTATCCCAGCTGGTTAGGGGGAAAGGAGCAAAAGGGTTAATGCAAAAAAACATGCAAAGTAACGCTGGAAAACAAAGTACAGACAATACCAGCGTTACATTGACGAGGAACCTCAGGAATGTCAGATGACGTAACAGTGTCCAAGTGATGGGACTCCTGGACTCACGGAGTTTGGTGACTTTGGAAAGGGCCATACTTCTAAATGTGCTAGTCCATGGGAAGAGGGTACGGCTAAAGTGTATCCATGTAGACACCAAGAACAATTCCATGGCCCAGGTCGCTATACACAAAGAATGTGGTTCCATGTCCATCAAAGTGGAGTAGTCAAGGACTTGTTGCATGCTATTGGTATCGGTGTAGATTTTCCTTTGTTCTGGGACTTATGGGATAAAGATGTAGTACACAGTAGTCCAGTATGCCACCAGGGGTTGGCTATGGTAACAAGTTCACATGATGTAAACAGTGAATTTTCTTTCACTGTACTGGTTAAAAGAATGAGGAAGCACCTCCTGAAGCCAATATCCCTGACCTGGAGGAGTCTCAGGACGATTTTGGTACTGCCCATCTCAGGGACTTGACAGTAAAAGGTACTCTGGAAAATGTAAGTGGGTTAGATGGTGTTTCCCAGGAATCGGGGAGCCAATAATAGTTTTCCAAAATTGGTCACACCTAATCATCTGTTGTGTCGGGGGACCAAAGTGAAGGGACATGTAAAACAGCATCTCCTCAAAGCCCAATAGGAAAAATCCAGGGATATAATCAGATGGCTTGAGTGAGTGAGACAATTTAATCCTGGGGATAGGGTACTTGTATTGCCCACAGTAACGTTCCTTACCTAGTGGCAGGGATCCTATAGGGTGGTGAAAAATGTGGATAGATCAAATATAAAGTACACCGACCTGGGTAAAGGAAGCTCTCTATGGCACTACTAAAACTCTGGAAGGGTAGGGATCCCCTCGAAACCACCCCTTGTTTATTGGCCCCGTCAGAAGCCAACATTGCTGGTGTCAAAGTAGCAGAAACTTTGCAGTCTTCCAAATATCATATATACATTAATCACCCAAAAATAGGTGCAATGTACTTGGAGTTACTTTGTTACCCTTGTGTCATCAAGCATTAGCCTCATATTCGGGTTAATTTTAAGCCCTATAGGCTCTGTGTGTTGGCAGATGGTGCCTAGTACCTGGATTTGGGAAGAGAGGGGAATATGTAGCAAAGCCAAGCAGGCAAAGGATAAATTTTAGGACTACATGTTCTGATTAGGTGTACTTGGTTAGCTCTTTATATAACCAGGCTAAGTGTTCACCTTAGTCAGTTAGCTGGGTGAAGCTGACCAAAGTGGATTATATTGGAGAGAAAGAGACAAGTCACAATCTCTCTCTGAGAAGAGACTGCATAGGCCATGTGCACCAAACTGCAAGTATCAGTGGTTACTGTGGACAATGGCGGCTTTGTTTGACTGACCTGGAACTAGCTCAGCCATGTAGGAGTAGCTAGTATCTAATTTCCTTAGTGCCTGGACAAGGCTAGGGATTTTGTGTCTATGGTTTTGTTTTTCAGTGTTGTGCAAATAAAGAATCCAGTGCCCGTGTGAACGTTGCCTACTCATGAGTGTGAATCCCTACAGTTTGAGCTGAAGAAAGCACATTTAGTGTGTGTGTTGTGAAGCCACATGTGCATATTGCACATGCTGTAATTAACCACTAACAACAGTGTAACATCTGTGGTAGTGCCAAGGAGCGAGAAGAGCCTGAGGGGCGTGACTAGGTGAACAACTGACTCTTTGCTAGTGCCCCTGATGGTGAGGTTAGATTTGGCTCCTGATGGACGCCAGGTGCTACTCCAGGGGAGACCTCAGACACACGGCAGCTGACCACCCAAAAGGCAGGAAGATGAAGCGGCCAAGAATGGATGGACTTGGTAAGTACAAGCAGGCACAGCAGGAATACTGGAACACAAGACAGGTGTGGGCAGGTACGGTTTGTACACAGACTGGCATGGCAGGTGTGGGCATCATAGGGGCAGACTGTTTGTGCTTTTGGGCGGCCTGTGGGCAGGTGTTTCCTTGGAATCTCGGGCATAGAGCAGGAAGATAAGACTCTGCCTACAGTCCCGCCCTGAAGCACGGGCCTATCATTAACAGAAAAATTCTAACACTGATTACACAACAACCACAAAACAGTTTTCTTCACCCCACGTATCATTCTAATCAGTTTACCAGCGGCAACCTGTGTCTGTAGTTTAGATAGCAAAATCCTGCTGACAGGTTCACTTTAAAGATCTGTCATACTGCTGTATTATGTATAGGATGTACCTGCTAAAACGGCTTAGCATGTTAAAAAAAGTAAAAATACTGGCTTTACCTACTGCTTCTGTTCTGTCACTTTTCAGTCCCTGACAGTCTCAGTATTTTTGCTCCAACGATGACATCCCAAGGCAGATGCAATCACTGCCTGCATCAGATTACCTAATAATATTCTAATGTCTATGAGTGCAGCCGCACATCTGTATTTTTTCATTCTCAGATTCCAATACTCATGATGAATGCAACCTAATTAAAGAAGCAATATTTTCCACTATATGTCCTATGCATGCTGAAAATAACTGGTAAAACAGCACCCAGAATGTGCAACCATTCTTCCCTTGCAGTACTAAAAGTGATGTAGTTTACATTTATATCACTAGGTGGCGATCAAGTAGTAGCGAAAGCTAATAAACTTATCCCAGGACTTGGCAAATGTCTTGTAATGTAGAAGAAGAAAATACATAATCAAAAATCATATTATGCAGCGACAATAGGACTGTAATTGTGATTATTATATGATTCATAAAAGATTATCCTCTCTTGTACTCGGTCTGATAAGGTCACTCGGTAAGGCACTGAAAGCTTGAAACAACCTTCGCACCCTTCTCATGTGCTTTTCTTTTGCTGATACCGTCAACGCCTGACATAACGTTATCCAAAACAATACGGCATATCCACTTTACAGAATACGTTTCTCCACATTTAGTAGGGCATCGATTTGTGACCTCTCCATTTCTTTAGCTACAATAGAAATATACATTTCTACTTTTTTATAGGCAAAACTTAGTATACAGTATATAATGATTCAGCGGGGTAATGAATCTTGAATGGATTTTTTTTTTGTAAAATGAAAAGATATCATATTCCGCCAAGAACACAGCTTCAAGACAAAAAGATTGCCAAGACTAATTGACATCTCTTTTAAGATAAACTGAAAGATGGAGTGGAAAGCGTCTCTAGTCATTACTGGAGAAGACATCTCACACAAAACAGAGAGAGATGAGAAGCTTCTTTCAACACTGGTACATTAAAAATTCTTGAAATGGAAATGTTGGACTGTGCAATAGAGAGATGTTAGGAGGGATTTCGGTTTTATTTGACTTGGAGACCGGCCATCTGTCATTTTGAATAATATTAAAGGTCTTGTGGGTATTAATATTGACCAGGGATGAAAGGATGGCTGACTTCAGTGCAGGTGGGACAGTCAAGTGCCAACATTTCAACACTGGCGTCATTTTAATTTTTCAGATATTCTATCAAAGGATTTTCAACTAACAGTAATTTTAAAAGTATATACTGTATGGATATCATTCATGTTTATTTTCACATAATTAAAAAAAGAATATTTTAGAAGAGATTGGAGGGACAGGAAATGGTCCTGCTTAGGTCTCATGGGAAAATAAAGCCAGCACAATCAAGCAGAATTTATGGACTTTTAATATTACTGTAATAATACACTGACAGTTCACAATTAGTTTCTGTGAAGATCATTCAGATGGACAAATATTATAGCTGCTCTTCCTGGTCTCTATTTTGTAATGTCAAAGCAATATACAAAAACTTCAACAAATCATTTTTAAACACTGCAAGTTCTGATTAAAATTTGACCATTTTTTACAATCTGGTGAAATCAAAATAGAACTAGAATAATTATTGGGGGAAAAATGAGAACTTCGCTCTAAGAAAAGCTTGTAGATGTATAGATCCTAAACACGCATATTGGAATTGTAAGGAAACAACACTATTATAAGTCAAATATACCATATAGGACCACTGACATTTCTTAAACCCCTCAAGATAAAAGAAATCTGTTCTGTAATTGGTTGCTTTGTGCAATAAGAGCAGATTTTTTGTCCGACAGTTTTGATAAATGAAGACTTTAGAGTTAAAGAGGCTGTCCACTACTATAATCCTTAACAGCTGCATAATCTGTCATAAAATAGAAAAAAAATACAGTTTGATAAATGAATTGTTAATAAGGCGCACACTGTATCTGTACACCTAGCCTACAGTACACTACAGAAACTTTTCCCAACATATACTGCAAAGTCACCATAGCTGACCTGAGAGTCAAAGGCTCAGGTGCGAGGTACAGAAGTGCGAGACAGAGGCATAGCAAGACGGTCTGAGGTCGGGGCTGGTAGCACAGAATCAGTAAATGTAACCAAGATCAGATCAGAGAGGTATGACAGGATGATTAAACAAGCCGAGTCGTTAACAGGATACAGATTATGGAGGAATGCATGAACAGGTCTATCAGGAGAGGAACCAACGGTTGGGCGGGGAGTGGTAGGAGGAGCTGCCTAATAAAGGCCCTGCTGACAAGTGATAGGCTGGGGAACTTAATCTCTGCAAGACACGGCAGGGTTAAATTCCTGCAGAGACTGGCCATGACCCATAAGGTTAAATGAATGCCATAAGCAGATGTAACAGTGCTGCAAAAACCAGACATAGAGGCACGGCTTCATGCAAGGAGAAACTACATAGTGAGTAGAGGGGTGCTGAGGAGGCATGAAAGTTACTGCGTGACATTGTGCACACTGTCTGGCACATACCTCTTAAACGTATGTGCCAGACAATGGCCACAAGTGTAGTGTGGACGTAGCCTAACTTAACCAAGAATGGCAATTGGGTAGAATATGCCATTACTTGCTAATCAGTGAAGGGCATTAAAATCACTAGCTCTGTTTAGGCACTGTGCAGAGAACTATTACTCAAGCAAAAATGGTCAAGTTAGACCACCTAGCCAGGAGCTGGGAGTACCAGCGGCCATAGTACTAATGCTCAGCAAGTGGCATCATATCCTTTTAATATAGTGTCACTTAATAGGAAAAACACATCACCACCTTTAGGGTGTGTGTGTGCACATGGTTGTATTTTAGATGCTGGCATACCAACATCTTTTTTTTGAAGCAGAAGACACTTCAAGAAAATACCGGCGATGTTTTTCCTGAAAAGCCTTTTTTGATGACTATTGCATCATCTTTGCGGCTGCTTTACGCTGGATATTTTTGTTTTATCTTCACATATAAGAAAGTGGCAGCTTCCAAGCAGGAGTCTCCTGTAGAATTCTCAGATCAATTCTTTTAGACACATCAATGCTTTCAAAGCCTTAAGTAATTAAAAGAAGTGAAAAATATGGAACATATGCACAGCAAGCTGTTTTGACATTGCTGTCTAATGTTCATTCCTTTTGGTGTTTTTTTTACCATTTAAAAAATGACATTGTGTGCATATACCCTTAGTTTCTATCATTATTGGCGTTAAAGTTGTATTCAGACCGAAAAGTTTATTACCCATCTGCTGCATAGTTGATAACTGATAGATCGGTGTAAGTCCCATTAATAGGACTCAGAACCCCCATAGATTGCTGGACAGGGGAACTTGTGTCTCCCCTGGCCATAAGACTAGAGCTAAGAGAGGATGAATGATGCAGCAGGTCTGATATTCAAACTACTGCACTATTCAAGTTAATAGCACTAAAGATACTGGAAAATAGGTAAGCACTAGTAATGAGTGAACGTACTTGGATAACGTCTTACCTGAGAACACTCTGGTGTTATCTGAGCACCTGGGAGTGCCCGTATATTATGTTCGAGTCTTTGCAGCTGCATGATTTGCGGCTGTTTGACCGTCAACAGATGTGGGGATTGTGTAACAAACAGGCAATCCCCACGTGTTGAGGCTGTCTAACAGGTATACACAGAGACTCGAACATAATATACAAGCACTCCCAGGTGCTCAGATAACACCCACGTTCGCTCATCACTAGTAAGCACTGTACTTGGCTACCTTTAGCACTGTCATGAAATTCAATAGTGTGGCTGTTGAATATGTATGGCCTTTTCTCCTGACCAAAGGAGAATGGGACACACAAGTTTCTCATTATGGCAATCCATAGTGGTTCCAGTAAAGGGAATCAATGATCTAATATTTATTACCTATTGAGAAGATTTTATTTTCAGCATGTTAAGACTGGAATATCCCTTGATCCCACACTATACCTAAAAAAACATTTGGTAGGTGCATACAATGTGCAAGCTAATTAGCTGCTTTCCTTATTGCAAATATGCAGCTATTGCAAACCGAAAAAAATAAACTTTGTTCTCAAATCTGAGAAAGAGCAGAGGTCTAAATTAAGCCTGCTAAGGAACGATAAGCAACCAGGAGACTATTAACAATAATAATTAGAAAATAACTTTTCCTAAAGCTAATTTGAGCAATATTTTCTGATTCAGAAAATGAAAAGTCGTTTTACTTCCGATCGCGCACATTCTATTTTGTTCTTTTCTTTCCATGCCAGAGGGGTCTGTGTTAATTCACAAAATTAATGACATGGAAAAGCAAATCTGAGATGATTCATCACATTAATAAAAAGCTATTGAAGGTAATATATCAAGCAAAAAGGCAGGTTTCCTCAAACAGTTGGGGACATTCATGAAAACTAGGGCAAGTGCAAAAAAAATGGAGTTTCTTACAACAACCAGTCAGGTGTTTGTTTTGGTTTACTACATTGCACTGGAAAACTGTAGGAAAATTTGTAACATTGATCTATGAGATATCACAATACATTTTTTTTTTATTTTCAGATGCAATCATCGAAACCCTGAAGAGTTAAAGGGGTTACCCCACTGTTTAATATTACATTTCTTTGTCAAACCAACATTAATTTGCAAGAAGAAAAAAATTAACCCCAAATTAACAACCAAAGTGTTTTGGTCCTAAATGACCAAATACTTTTTTTTTGAAGGACCGAAAATATGGACATACACACACCCATTGTATTCAATGGTTGTGCGTACGTCAGGTTTTTCACACGGACCGAGAGAACATGCACCTAATGTGTCCAGTGATGGTGGTCATACATGCTCAGTAGCTCTTTCCCTCCAACCAGATTTTTTGTTATTGCGCATGAAAGCCAGTAAGTAACAGCGCACTAGATGAACTTACTTCTCAACAGTACTAGACACAATAGATGGACTAGCTCACAATCAAAAGAACACCAGTGACTGACAAGACAAGTAAGTATATTAGAAAATATATCATTTTGGTAATTCGTAGATTAAAGCCTACGCAGAAGACTGCTTTAAAACTCATGGTAATCATAGAATAACAAGCTAACACTCTGGATTGCATGCCAAACTCACGAAGATCATTCATTACGACTGACTGACATTTTGTCTGTCAGTCATCATGAAGTGAGTGCTGGAATAATATGTGCCAAATTCATTACGAGTAGTGAACGTCTTTAATGAATTTAGCACAAATTTCAACTAACTTGCTCCACAGACAGAACAATACACCAAGCAGAGGCTGGTGAAGATTTCTGTCTTATTTTAAGGTACTGCCACACTAAACGTTCCCGCTAACGATCACGATAACGACGCTATCGTTGGTGTGATCGTTTTAAGGTCGCTAGTAGCGGCCAAACTGGACGATCTCATTAACGTCGCATCAGCGGTTAGCAACCTTTTTAACGACTTTGGCGGTCGTTGGGATGTGCCACACTGCATGTACTGTGAAAGATCACGACCTCGATAGGCGTGACTGAGCGCGACCTTTTGCACGCCCCTCGTCACAGATTGGTGGTCACTATGTATGTCATATTTATCACAGCTCTCCCGCTTTGTGATTGGATGACCGCGTCATAAAAGACGACGTATCATCACTCCTCTCCATTGCTCTCGAGCAGAAGCGGTTCTTTCAAATCACCCAGTGTGTCCTGCTAGTCTTGGTAGCTACTGCGATCCGGTTTACGCCACTATTTCAGTTGCTACGTTCTACGTTGGAGTTTTTGCGATCCAGTCTGTGGCGTATCCTCTGTGATCCAGTTTGTGACGCTAGTTTCCCTATTTTTTTTTTCAGAATCACACAAGTTTTGTAAGGTAGGTAATTTTTTTTGTCACATTTAATTTTTCTTTTGTCTTTAATTGTACCGATCCATTTTAGATCTCTGCTGTTGTTAACCATTGTCGTCCATCATGTTTTTTCATTGTTTTGTTCAGGCACGCCCACCATTTTATGATCCCAGCTCTGTCTATGTTTACTCCTGCGTCGCCCACAACCACCATTTTGTGATCCCTGCTGTTTTTTGCGTAATTGTTTATCTAGGTTTTTTTATCCCATTGTTTTGTTCGGCCCCCGCCCACGGCCACCATTTTATGATCCCAGCTCTATCTATGTTTACTCCTGCGTCGCCCACAACCACCATTTTATGATCCCAGCTCTATCTATGTTTACTCCTGTGTCGCCCACAACCACCATTTTGTGATCCCTGCTGTTTTTTGCGTAATTGTTTATCTAGGTTTTTTTATCCCATTGTTTTGTACGGCCCCGCCCACGGCCACCATTTTATGATCCCAGCTCTATCTATGTTTACTCCTGCGTCGCCACAACCACCATTTTATGATCCCAGCTCTATCTATGTTTACTCCTGCGTCGCCCACAACCACCATTTTGTGATCCCTGCTGTTTTTTGCGTAATTGTTTATCTAGGTTTTTTTATCCCATTGTTTTGTTCGGCCCCCGCCCACGGCCACCATTTTATGATCCCAGCTCTATCTATGTTTACTCCTGCGTCGCCCACAACCACCATTTTATGATCCCAGCTCTATCTATGTTTACTCCTGCGTCGCCCACAACCACCATTTTGTGATCCCTGCTGTTTTTTGCGTAATTGTTTATCTAGGTTTTTTTATCCCATTGTTTTGTTCGGCCCCCGCCCACGGCCACCATTTTATGATCCCAGCTCTATCTATGTTTACTCCTGCGTCGCCCACAACCACCATTTTATGATCCCAGCTCTATCTATGTTTACTCCTGCGTCGCCCACAACCACCATTTTGTGATCCCTGCTGTTTTTTGCGTAATTGTTTATCTAGGTTTTTTATCCCATTGTTTTGTTCGGCCCCCGCCCACGGCCACCATTTTATGATCCCAGCTCTATCTATGTTTACTCCTGCGTCGCCCACAACCACCATTTTATGATCCCAGCTCTATCTATGTTTACTCCTGCGTCGCCACAACCACCATTTTGTGATCCCTGATGTTTTTTGCGTAATTGTTTATCTAGGTTTTTTATCCCATTGTTTTGTTCGGCCCCCGCCCACGGCCACCATTTTATGATCCCAGCTCTATCTATGTTTACTCCTGCGTCGCCCACAACCACCATTTTATGATCCCAGCTCTATCTATGTTTACTCCTGCGTCGCCCACAACCACCATTTTGTGATCCCTGCTGTGTTCTATGTTGTAGACTATGTAAGCATTTTATTTAACCATTCTGCTGTTCTCACATAATCATTTTTTTTTATTACAGATGGCTGATAAGCAGGAGTTTTTGCGTGATTTTATCGAGCTGTACAGCTCAATGCCGTGCCTCTGGAAAATTAAGTCTGCAGATTACTGTAACCGGTTGAAAAAGAAGGACGCCTACCAAAAACTGGTGGAGCTCTGCAGGAGCCATTACCCTGATGAACCGGCGGATGAGTCAACGGTTAAAAAACGGATTCAGGCCCTCCGCACGGTTTACAAAAAAGAGCTCAATAAAGTTATCAATTCAACCAAATCTGGAGCGGGGGCCGAAGAAGTTTATGTCCCCCAACTGTGGTACTCTGATCTGTTCGCTTTTACAAGGGACCAAGAAGTACCCAGACAAGGGACATCCATTTCGGATCTAGACCCAGTGATCCAGCCGGACACCCCTGTCGTACATGTAAGTACCTTTGTATTACAACACATTTTAATGTACATGCCAAAGTGGACTTAAATTTAAAAAATATTATTGTGAAATGTAGATAAAATGGCAGAATATATCCCTTCATGTACTGATAATTTATGTAGCTCAACGGTTGAGGCCTTTCCATTAAAAAGTGTCGTTTTCACAATTTTGCTGTATTTGGGTGTTATAGTGTGAAGATTAATTTCTTTGTCTTTGTGATTTACCATTTGTTTTTTGTTCATGCAGGACACAGAAGAGGCGGTCTCCACACCTCCAACTGAACAAGACAGCATGCCGAATCACATAGACGAAGTAGTCGAGCCACCATCATCTGTGCGGAGGCGGCTTTCACTTTCAGGAACGAAAAGGAAGGCTCCCACCTCGGCTACTCCTGAATTGGTGGAAATTGCAAAAAAACTTCTTACGGCAGAAAAAGAAACAAAAATAACTGGCTTTGCATATTTTGCGAATGAGAGGCTGCCTACTCTGGATCCTGTTCAGCGGCTTCATGCTGAGAGACTGATGTTAGAGGTACTGAATCAAGCGTCTTTTGGAAACCTGGACAACAGATATGTCGTGCATGCCAAGACCGCAGTACCCGGACTACTCATGGCCGCACAATCCTGTGCCAAACCCAGTTGGGATAAACCCAAACACTGGTGCTCCCCCTTATTTTTATTCACCGCAGAGGCAGCGTGGTAATGGCAATGATCCATCTTACCAGCAGTTGTAGTTTTTAAAATGTTTTACTAAAGTTTTTTTTGGTTGTTTTTATATTTTTACATTGATACCTTTTTTAATAAAAAACTTATTTATCTAATGAATTGTGGTCTTTTCTTATGTGATGTCAACTATTAAAATGTTGTATTTTTATTACATCTACTTGTCACACACGGGGTCATGGGAGTACTAGCTATCATAGGTGTTCCATCATCGGGAAAAAATTAAATGAAAAAAATATCAAAAATTAACATTTTTTTTTAAGGCCCCTGGTCACACTACGCTAAAACCTTATACTAAAAATAATACACCACACCTGCGTAGATTAACGTAAAATATAAAATATATATTAATGTCATATATATATATATATTTTTTTTTTTAAATAAAAATATAAAATTTAAATAAAAACAAAAAACAGTAACATAACAAAATAACAAAATATAAAAAAATAATAACAAACTACAAAATAATTAACAAAGAAAATAAATTACTGAGGGCCCCGGAGACCAGAAGATACCCTCTCCAGCATCACCCCGTGGTGATGCAGAGCTCCCATCGTTCTTTGCAGCGCTGCGACCGCAGTATTAATAGCTGCCACAGCGCTGCTCAATTCCGCCATCAGCCGGCGGTGGGACACCAACAGGTCCTGGGCAGTCGGGATTTCTGTGGAGGTAAAGGTAACAGTTAATAGTGAATTCTGTTGCAACATCAACATGTACATGTTATGTTAATTAACACTTACGGCTTTCCTCAGAGGAACCACTGACCGCCCACCCAGAACCTGATGGTCCGCCGCTAGGGAAACACAGAAAAAAAAATAATATCACAACAGCCATTACACACATAAGACCTTACAAAGTTCTCAAACATGTCTGAAGCTTATATAATGTGCGTTAATTACCTGATGGGGAGCCTGCATCCGTGTCATGGGATGATGCTGGAGAGAAGGCAACGTCGGGGGAAGGGCTGGAACCCACAGAGTCATGAGGGGGGGTTGCTGGCGGTGAAGGGGTGGAGAGATGAGGTGATGCTGGTGGTGGAGGGGTAGCCGGGGAAGGAGAAGATGGAGGTGGAGGGAGCTGGGTGGTGGAGCAGGGTGCGGTGAGGTGGTGCTGTAAATGAAAAACATTCAGAATCTTAACTGGCGGTCGCTGCTCAACATGAACATCCTCGACGACATGCTCATGAATCCCATGTAATCACTGGCGGTACTCCCATCGCTGCCTGCAACATGCAACATCACTGGCGGTACTCCCATCGCTGCCTGCAACATGTCAACATCACTGGCGGTACTCCCATCGCTGCCTGCAACATGCAACATCACTGGCGGTACTCCCATCGCTGCCTGCAACATGCAACATCACTGGCGGTACTCCCATCGCTGCCTGCAACATGCAACATCACTGGCGGTACTCCCATCGCTGCCTGCAACATGCAACATCACTGGCGGTACTCCCATGCTGCCTGCAACATGCAACATCACTGGCGGTACTCCCATCGCTGCCTGCAACATGCAACATCACTGGCGGTACTCCCATCGCTGCCTGCAACATGCAACATCACTGGCGGTACTCCCATCGCTGCTGCAACATGCAACATCACTGGCGGTACTCCCATCGCTGCCTGCAACATGCAACATCACTGGCGGTACTCCCATCGCTGCCTGCAACATGCAACATCACTGGCGGTACTCCCATCGCTGCCTGCAACATCACTGGCGGTACTCCCATCGCTGCCTGCAACATGCAACATCACTGGCGGTACTCCCATCGCTGCCTGCAACATGCAACATCACTGGCGGTACTCCCATCGCTGCCTGCAACATCACTGGCGGTACTCCCATCGCTGCCTGCAACATGCAACATCACTGGCGGTACTCCCATCGCTGCCTGCAACATCACAACATCACTGGCGGTACTCCCATGCTGCCTGCAACATGCAACATCACTGGCGGTACTCCCATCGCTGCCTGCAACATCAACATCACTGGCGGTACTCCCATCGCTGCCTGCAACATCACATGGCGGTACTCCCATGCGCTGCCATGCAACATCACTGGCGGTACTCCCATCGCTGCCTGCAACATCACTCACTGGCGGTACTCCCATCGCTGCCTGCACATGCAACATCACTGGCGGTACTCCCATCGCTGCCTGCAACATGCAACATCACTGGCGGTACTCCCATCGCTGCCTGCAACATGCAACATCACTGGCGGTACTCCCATCGCTGCCTGCAACATGCAACATCACTGGCGGTACTCCCATCGCTGCCTGCAACATCCATCACTGGCGGTACTCCCATCGCTGCCTGCAACATGCAACATCACTGGCGGTACTCCCATCGCTGCCTGCAACATCACTGGCGGTACTCCCATCGCTGCCTGCAACATGCAACATCACTGGCGGTACTCCCATCGCTGCCTGCAACATGCAACATCACTGGCGGTACTCCCATCGCTGCCTGCAACATGCAACATCACTGGCGGTACTCCCATCGCTGCCTGCAACATCACTGGCGGTACTCCCATCGCTGCCTGCAACATTGGGCGTACCATCGCTGCTGCACATCACTGGCGGTACTCCCATCGCTGCCTGCAACATGCAACATCACTGGCGGTACTCCCATCGCTGCCTGCAACATGCAACATCACTGGCGGTACTCCCATCGCTGCCTGCAACATGCAACATCACTGGCGGTACTCCCATCGCTGCCTGCAACATGCAACATCACTGGCGGTACTCCCATCGCTGCCTGCAACATGCAACATCACTGGCGGTACTCCCATCGCTGCCTGCAACATGCAACATCACTGGCGGTACTCCCATCGCTGCCTGCAACATGCAACATCACTGGCGGTACTCCCATCGCTGCTGCAACATGCAACATCACTGGCGGTACTCCCATCGCTGCCTGCATCAACATCACTGGCGGTACTCCCATCGCTGCCTGCAACATCAACATCACTGGCGGTACTCCCATCGCTGCCTGCAACATGCAACATCACTGGCGGTACTCCCATCGCTGCCTGCAACATGCAACATCACTGGCGGTACTCCCATCGCTGCCTGCAACATCACTGGCGGTACTCCCATCGCTGCCTGCAACATGCAACATCACTGGCGTACTCCCATCGCTGCCTGCAACATGCAACATCACTGGCGGTACTCCATCGCTGCCTGCAACATGCAACATCACTGGCGGTACTCCCATCGCTGCCTGCAACATCACTGGCGTACTCCCATCGCTGCCTGCACATCACTGGCGGTACTCCCATCGCTGCCTGCAACATCACTGGTGGTACTCCCATCGCTGCCTGCAACATGCAACATCACTGGCGGTACTCCCATCGCTGCCTGCAACATGCAACATCACTGGCGGTACTCCCATCGCTGCCTGCAACATCACTGGCGGTACTCCCATCGCTGCCTGCAACATGCAACATCACTGGCGGTAACCCATCGCTGCCTGAACATGCAACATCACTGGCGGTACTCCCATCGCTGCCTGCAACATGCAACATCACTGGCGGTACTCCCATTGCTGCCTGCAACATCACTGGCGGTACTCCCATCGCTGCCTGCAACATGCAACATCACTGGCGGTACTCCCACGGCGGGCGCGCTTGCACGCGTTCATGTGCGTTTGTCGTGCGCTGCGCTGCGCTCTCCAGATACCCTCATGAATACTCACTCAGAGGCCTGCGGAGCTGGGCCCGGATGCTGGCGACCCTATCGCGTGAGCGGTATCGCAGGTCCGCCAGCTTCTTCCTGATTTGCGCTTTTGTGCGCAGCACATTAAACCTCCTCTGCAGGCCCCGCTGGATCCTCTGCAGGCATACCCTTTTGTGGCGCATTGAATGCGCCACAGGTAGCCTGCAGTGGTAGTCCCAGAGGTCCGTCTTCTTAATGAGAAAACGGACCTCCTCATCGAACCATTTAGGCCCGCGCTGTCTCGTCGCCGCCATTGCCGCCATTACAAACAACAGCGTATTGGGCGACGCCAGCGCCATGACGTCACAGCGTGCGCACGTTACGTGCGGCCGCACCGCGACGCAAAACGGTTTTGCGATTGAAAAGTGACCGCAGCAGCCATGCGGCAGCCAAGCACAGATATGAGATGCTGTTGCAATCGCAATACCACTGTTCCAAGGTAGGCGATCACAATGGCGTGTCATGTCTTTATGGCTGGGGCTCGTGACAATCTTCACCTTGCAAATCACAAATGGCTTTTTGCATATCTGTTTGCATATCTGTGTAGCTGCAGTGTGTGAGTAGTCACATTGCGATCATAATGATGTTGCATATCTTTTGGCTGGGGCTCGCTAATCCCCTTGCAAGTCACAATGGCTTTTTGCATAGCATGAGTAGTCACATTGCGATCACAATAACGTCGCATATCTTGATGGCTGGGGCTCGCTAATCCCCTTTGCAAGTCACAATGGCTTTTTGCATAGCGTGAGTAGTCACATTGCGATCACAATAACGTCGCATATCTTGATGGCTGGGGCTCGCTAATCCCCTTGCAAATCACAATGGCTTTTTGCATATCTGTATGCATATCTGTGTAGCTGTGTGTGAGTAGTCACATTGTGATCACAATGACGTCACATATCTGTGAATAGCTGATTCCCTGGTGAATGTTGACCTTTACCTCCCAAGAATTTTCAAATATATGTATAACAATTTTTTAATCTTTCATATTATGACTAAAATATATATATTATATATTTAAACTTTATATATGCAGCTGTGGTGTATTATCTGTTATATTTAATTATAATGTTTGAACGCTAGTGAGACCATAGGCCCTTAAAATAATTGAAAATATTTGAAACTTTTTTCTTTATTTTTTTAACAATTAACTCCTATGACTGATGGTACTCCCATGAGCACGTGTGTGACAAGTAGATACAATGTAAAACAAAAAATAGACAACAAAAAAGCCTTTGAAAAGATTTTAAAAACTACAGCAGCTGGTAACATGTCTCGTTGCCATCCCCATTACTCCCTCCCCACATCTCACCCATCATTAGCCCTTCTCCCATATTGGTAAAATAATTGAAAAAAACACGAATGCATTTTTAAAATAAAAATATTTTATTATCAAAACATTGTTAAAAAAAGGGTGAAGTCAAACATTCTCAAAATCAAACTAGACCTGATGCTGCCAACTCACTGCACCAGGCCCATTAAAGTATTGGCAGTACTTGTCTCGGCCGGCCTTCGCATTGTCCTTGCTCCTGCCTTGATTGACAGGTTGAAGGCCTGCAATAGCGGGATCATTGTCACGCCATTCTTCGAGCACCACGTCACCATTGTCGTCCGAGTCCATGAATCCTGGCGGACTGTAAGTACCAGCATCGCGTTTTCTTAGAAAATTGTGCAGCACACAACAGGCCAACACCACAGAGTCTATAGATTCCAGCTTCATGTTGATTGGAGTGTGGAAAACCCTGAAGCGATTGGCTATTATGCCGAAGGCATTCTTCACAACGCGCCGTGCCCTAGACAGTCTGTAGTTAAAAATCCGCCTTTCCCCTGTCAAAGTCTTTTGTGGGTATGGTTTCACAAGATGCTCATGAAGGGGGAAGGCTTCATCGCCCACAAACACAAAGTTTAGGTTGGCGGTGGTGTCCATGTTGGTTGGCAAGTTAAGTTTATTATTAAACAACCGTTCACCAAAAGTTGTGTGCTCCAAAACGCCACCGTCAGAAACCCTTCCATTAATGCCAACATTAACGTCAATAAATTCATAATTGGCATTAACAAGGGCCATGAGGATCACGCTGAAGTAGCCCTTGTAATTATGAAAAAAGGATCCGCTGTTGGCTGGTTGCGTGATCCGCACATGTTTGCCATCCAAGGCACCACCACAGTTTGGGAACTGCCAAATCCTTTCAAAATCAGAGGCAATAATTTGCCATTCCGCCACTGATTTGGGAAAAGGCATGTAGCTCCGTAAACTGCGGACGATGGCGTTGGATGTCTCCGGAATTAGTTCTCCAAGCAGCGACCGAGAAATTGCAGCAGAATATTGCAAATCCTTCATTGAACGTCCGGTTGCCAGAAATCGAAGCGTTACTGCCAAACGTTCCTCTGCTGAAACAGCTGCACGCATCCGGGTATCCTGCCGTTCAATGAGTGGCCTCACAGCTTCCAGTAGGAGCTTGAATGAATCCTCCGACATCCGTAGATAATTCCGGAAATCCTGCGGATTCTTCTCCTGCAACTCCCTCACTAGATGCATGTGTGAGAATTTGGACCTCTGCTCCAGCCATTCCCTGGTCCACATGCGACGCTTTCGCTTGGAGCGCCTCTCTTCCACCCGCGCCTCTTCCTGACGATCTGCCTCCATTGACAGTGCAACTGCCACAATCACACGCTCCGCGGTGGACAGGTTCATTATGTGCAACCTGTACGGTAAAGAAGAGAAAAGTTAATTACTAATTAATTACTATTAATAAAGTGTTTAAACAAAATAAAATAAAGAATCGAATAAAAAATATATAAAAAAAAAATAAACTTTTCTGTTAACATTTAATATACAGTTTACAAGTGTCTACAATGGTGGGGGGTGTAAAATAAATAAAGCAGACGAAAAAAAAAAAATAAGGTCAGGGGTGTTAAATATATAAAGCAGACGAAAAAAAAAAAATAAGGTCAGGATGTAAAATAAATAAAGCAGACAAAAAAAAAAATAAGGTTAAAAAACATTATCAAACAACATCACAAATAATATGTACCTTGAATCAAAATATCCCAAAGATCCAAATGAGGATGGATGGTGCTCTAGCGACTCAGACAGGATCGCAAAAACCCACCACTGCGCCACAAACAGGATCGCAAAACTCCGACACGCGATACTATCCTCGCAACAACGCAAAAAGAGACCCATAAAGTGCTCTGGAAACAATGGATGGGGGCGCAGTTATTATAGCTGAGGCGATGTTGTGGTCACCAATCAGAGCTGTAGGGAATTAACAAAAGAAAACAAAGTCCCGCCTGCGCCGCTGACTAATACGTCGTTAACGAGGTCGCACATCGTTCACAAAAGGTGCCAGACACAGCGATATAGCGTCACCAGCGGGACGCCAACGATCAAAATACGGTCCAGAACTCTAGTGAATGATCAGCGAGATCACAGCAGGGGCCACGTCGTTACTACATGCCACACACAACTACGTCGCTAACGAGATCGCTAAATAGTGACGTATTTTAGCGATCTCGTTAACAACCTTGTTTAGTGTGACATACCCTTTACACCATTCTTGTGGTGTAAACTACGATGAATATTTCAGGCGCGCTTGGCCATGCCCCATGCCGCCCGAGCACTCCTCACTTTTCAAATAGCTGGCTGAGCTAGTGGGGTCTGGAATATAAACGTCATAATTTGCTAATTTTTTTTTTAGTTTTACAACATTTTAAGCAGTTTTTTTGAAAATTCTTGCACAAACTGCTTGATGAATCAGCACCATTGACTCGAATTCCCATCACTCCAGTGCAAGTTTTGGGATGGCTGCCACTAGGACAGGGAGAAATGGTGTCCTGAACTTGTCCTGGTCACATGATGTGTTCCATTTTCGTCACCTGACAGCAATGGCTTATCCCAGGCCTTAGCAGTTTGCGATTACCTTGGACCCTGGAACCTCCTGCAATTAGCTATATTAACGACAGACCATGTAAGATGTGGAACATGAAAAAAAAGGTGTGATTAAGCACCATAAACTGTTAAAATTAAAAGCTTACTTAATTAAAAAGTGAGTAAAGATAAAAAAAAGGGAAAAATATTGCATGTGAAATGCATTTTGGTCTACAGAGAATCCTTAGTCATAGATCTTATATGAATAAAAACTCACTGTAGTCTGAAACACGTAAACTTCATAAGCAATATCTTTCCCTCCTTTTAACTTCACTCATTTTATAATTAACTAAGCTTCTCGAATAAAATGGAATTTTAACCTTTTATGGTGCTGGATTACACCTTTTTATTTTCATGTCCTACTACTTACTCTTGAGGATATCAGCCTCGAAGAATCCAAAAAATTAAAGGAACATGTAAACAACAGAATATAACTCCAAGTAAATCAAACTTCTGTGAAATCAAACTGTCCACTTAAGGTACTGCCACACTAAACAATCCCGCTAGCGATAGCGATAAAGACGCATACTAATGCGATCGCTAGCGGGATTGTTTCTATATCGCTAAGTGCGGCCACATTTAGCGATATAGTTAACGGCGCTATCGCCGTTAGCGATCTTCTTAACGACTTTAGCGGTACAAAAGTACCGCTAAATCGCTAAGAAAAGGTGCCACACTAGCGATATATACTTACCCAGCGGGAGCGCCGACGAGAAAATAGGGTCCGGAGCGATTCCAGCGACGAGCGAGATCACAGCAGGAAGCTCGTCGCTGGCAGCTGCCGCACTGAACAACATCGCTAACGGGATCGCTAAATAGTGACGTTTTTTAGCGATCCCGTTAGCGATATTGTTCAGTGTGGCATACCCTTTAGGAAGCAACACTGATTGACAATCAATTTCACATGCTGTTGTGCAAATGGAATAGACAACAGATGGAAATTAATGGTAATTATCAAGACACACACAATAAAGGAGTGGTTCTGCAGGTGGGGACCACAGACCACATCTCAGTACCAATGTTTTCTGGCTGATGATTTGGTCACTTTTGAAAGTTGGCTGTGCTTTCACACTCGTGGTAGCATGAGACGGACTCTACAACCCACACAAGTGGCTCAGGTAGTGCAGTTCATCCAGGATGGCACATCAATGCGAGCTGTGGCAAGAAGGTTTGCTGTGTCTGTAAGCGTAGTGCCCAGAGGCTGGAGGCGCTACCCGGAGACAGGCCAGTACACCAGGAGACGTGGAGGGGTCGTAGGTGGGTAATAACCCAGCAGCAGTACCTCTACCTCCGTCTTTGTGCAAGGAGGAACAGGAGGAGCACAGCCAGAGCCCTGTAAAATGACACCAGCAGGCCACAAATGTGCATGTGTCTGCACAAATGGTTAGAAACAGACTCCATGAGGATGGTCTGAAGGCCTGATGTCCATAGATGGGGGTTGTGCTCACAGCCCAACACCATGCATGATGCTTGGCATTTGCCACAGAACACCAGGATTGGCAAATTCGCCACTGGCACCCTGTGGTCTTCACAGATGAAAGCAGGTTCAGACTGAGCACATGTGACAGACGTGACAGAGTCTGGAGACGCCGTGGAGAGCGATCTGCTGCCTGCAACATCCTTCAGCATGACCGGTTTGGCAGTGGGTCAGTAATGGTGTGGGGTGGCATTTCTTTAGAGGGCCGCAAAGCCCTCCATGTGCTTGCCAGAGGTAGCCTGGCTGCCATTAGGTATCGAGTTGAGATTCTCAGACCCCTTGTGAGACCATATGCTGATGCGGTTGGCCCTGGGTTCCTCCTTATGCAGGACAATGCCAGACCTCAAGTGGCCGGAGTGTGTCAGCAGTTCTGCAAGATGAAGGCATTGAAGCTATGGTCTGACCCACCCATTTTCCAGACCTGAATCCGATTGAGCACATCTGGGACATCATGTCTCACTCCATCCACCAACGTCACGTTGCACCACAGACTGTCCAGGAGTTGGTGGATGCTTTAGTCCAGGTCTGGGAGGAGATCCCTCAGGAGACCATTCGTTGCCTCATCAGGAGCATGCCCAGGCGTTGTACGGAGGTCATACAGGCACAGGGACGTCATACAGGCACGTGGAGGCCACAGACACTACTGAGCATCATTTTTACTTGTTTTAAGGACATTACATTCCACTTTAATTTTGTGTGTTATGTTTTGGTAGCTGAGGAGGGCAGGAGCAAAAAACTGCAAAGGCAGCCAAACACCAGAGAAGTTGGAAACTAATAGGTTGCAGACCCCTAAACTAACCGCACAACTAGAAGCAGCCGTAGAATGTTCCTACGGTGCCCTAGACGCCTTGTCACAGCCGGAGAGATTAGCTATCCCTGAAGATGGAAAGAGGAAAGCTAACTGCCCCGGAGTAGAGCCCCAAAAGAATAGGAACCCCAAACATATAATAGCGGTTGGACAAGATGAAAACACGAACACAGACAAAAAATAGAATGAGCAAGCGCTGGGGCCCGAAACTGTCTAGATAGGACAGCACAGGAGAGAATACTGTCTGCAACCCAGAAAAACCCTAGGAAAAACACCAACACTTCTGAATCCAAAAATGCTGAGACCACCTATATCAGATCTCTGGTGTGAACACGCAGCTACCCAGCAGTAAAAAAATCACAAGAACTGAGCAAATGAACAAATACAAAAAGAGAACAGAGACCAGCACAAGCCCCCAAAGGGGACCCGGCTGAACTCAAAAAGCAAGGCAGCAAAAAGAAGGAAAATCAAACCACAGAAAAAAAACAGAAAGTAACTTATTTGAATGATAGCAGGAGACAGCAGAAAGCAAGCTGAATTCAAACCAAGACCAGGAAGTAACAATTGATCACTGGCGAGGATCATGGGAGGTCAGCTCACTTAAAACAGGCCAGTCCATCCCACCTGATAACCATTCATCAATAGCAGGTGGTGGACTTTTGCTGTTCAACATAGGTTCAATACCCTCAGCAACCACCAGAGAGAGCCTCAGCTCCGAAGTCGTCTCCAACACGTTCACAACATTTGTGTGTCTCCAAATTCAGGCCTCCATTGGTTAATAAATTTGATTTTCATTGATGATTTGTGTGATTTTGTTGTCAGCACATTCAACTGTGTACAGAACAAAGTATTCAATGAGAATATTTCATTCATTCAGATCTAGGATGTGTTATTTGAGTGTTCCCTTTATTTTTTGAGCAGTGTATATATGTATATATATATATATATATATATATATATATATATATATACAGTACAGACCAAAAGTTTGGACACACCTTCTCATTCAAAGATTTTTCTGTATTTTCATGACTGTGAAAATTGTAGATTCACACTGAAGTCATCAAAACTATGAATTAACACATGTGGAATTATACATTACACTTTACAAAAAAGTGTGAAACAACTGAAAATATGTCTTATATTCTAGGTTCTTCAAAGTAGCCACCTTTTGCTTTGATTACTGCTTTGCACGCAGAAAAGGTGAACGGATGGACTCTACATGCCTGGTTCCCACCATGAAGCATTGAGGAGGTGGTGTGATGGTGTGGGGGTGCTTTGCTGGTGACACTGTTGGGGATTATTCAAAATTGAAGCGGTGAGCGGTCCAGCTCACCCCAAACCATCTCGATTGGGTTCAGGTCTGGTGACTGTGGAGGCCAGGTCATCTGGCATAGCACCCCAACACTCTCCTTCTTGGTCAAATATCCCTTACACAGCCTGGAGGTGTGTTTGGGGTCATTGCCCTGTTGAAAAATAAATGATGGTCCAACTAAACGCAAACCGGATGGAATAGCATGCCACTGTAAGATGCTGTGGTAGTCATGCTGGTTCAGTATGCCTTCAATTTTGAATAAATCCCCAACAGTGTCACCAGCAAAGCACCCCCACACCATCAGACCTCCTCCTCCATGCTTCACGGTGGGAACTAGGCATGTAGAGTCCATCCGTTCACCTTTTCTGTATGCAAAGCAGTAATCAAAGCAAAAGGTGGCTACTTTGAAGAACCTAGATTATAATACAGATTTTCAGTTGTTTCACACTTTTTTGTAAAATGTAATGTATAATTCCACATGTGTTAATTCATAGTTTTGATGACTTCAGTGTGATTCTACAATTTTCACAGTCATGAAAATACAGAAAAATCGTTGAATGAGAAGGTGTGTCCAAACTTTTGGTCTGTACTGTATGTAATAAGTACACTGGCGGATGTGCCGAAGCAGCGGGCACTCTCATTTATCAGTCCTATAGCCTGGGCAGAGCTCTGTGCTCATTGCTCTAATATAGACAGTGGTGGTCTTAATAAGACTATAACATACATTAAACATTGTGGAGGCCCCTTTAATCACTCAGACATTTTATTTTATAAGAAAAGCCAGATGATTTGGGTTTATGCTGCAACATATTTCCTGAATGTGCATTTTCTTTTTTAGCTATATTAAGAAAACTTGTTCCATGCCATAAATTGTTCAATTATGTATTTTTCGGGTAAAATATCCAATTTTATAACTGAGTGGCAATTTATTATTCTTTTCAAAGATCTCCCAACGTCTTTTTTTTATATGCTGAGAAAATAGCATGGCAAAAATACATTTATTTACGGGTATAGCCGCTGTAAAATAAATCCATTAATTTCCAGACTGAAAAAGTTTGCAAAGCTACCAACTACATTTAACTGTATTCATAGCCAGGATAAATCAGACATCCATCCATACTACATGCACAAACCTATTCTGGGAGTTTTGAAAGACAGCAATATGACAGATCAGATTGGATATGAATGGACTTGATAAGGACAACAGTCAGGCTTTTATATAGGAAAGAATAGCTGGGGAAACGCTAGGCAATAGACAACGCGCAGCAATTAAGGATTTTAGTTCTATCCTTATTTGTAAAATCCGGGTTTTGTATGAAATGGGAAATACAATATTGAAAATGTCAAAACAGATTGTTGTAAAAGATCATGAGATAGACGAAACACTGAGTAGAGATGAAACACTGAAGTATTGTATTCCCCTGGGCTGCGGAATCTATGCAACACATGGTTATTGCTGGGCATCACAGCAAGCCAAAATATGAAATGCCAATAAGTGTCAGGAAAAATAAAACTTAAGGACAAACTTTTACCTGAAATATGTACAACGTACAACACAATGCGGAGAAAAGTACATAAAGACATCAGAAAGGCAACAACTTCCGATACCAATCACAAAAAACTCTGACACTGCTGGCAAGCACTTAAAACTAAATTACTATCTAAACTTTTTGAACTTAACTCCAGTGAAAAAAATAAGAAAATCTATTTTCTTTTCAGTTAACTCTTTCAAATTATAGGGCAGCAATCACGAAGCTGAGTTATGAGGAGTAGTCTGCAGGGTCCTCACACTGAAGAGCAACTATTGGGGTCCCTTGTGATATGCAAGGAACGCTATATCAATGGAGACCAACAACATAGTAACTCCTCTGTAGGCTAATAAGAATAATATTTTTTTACCCTGATTACCTACTATTGTAAAATCTCTGATGATATGTTTTCCCTCCATCTCAAAGACAGACACAGAGATGGGTAAAAACTGTACATTAACACCAAAAACACCCCACAACTCAACTTACTTAAAGGGAACCTGTCACCAGGTTTGGCCAATAAGAGTTACGGTCATCATCTTACAGGGCTTATGTACAGCATTCGATAATGCTGTAGATAAGCCCACGATCCGACCTGCAAGAGAAGAAAAATAAGTTTTATTATACTCACCTGCAGGGAGGTCCAGTCCGATGGGTGTAGCTGGTCTTGGTCCGGTGCCTCCCATCATCTTGCTCCTGCGCAGGCGTACTTATCTGCCCTGTTGAGGGCAGACCAAGTATTGCAGTGCGCAGGTGCTGGGCCTCTGACCTTTCTCTTGTGACAGGTTCGCTTTAAACTATGTGTCGTGTATTAATAGTTTGTAACAAACCCATATTTAAGTATTTCATAGCATTTTTCCTGCTGGTTTTTTGAGTGGCTCAGCTTCTAAAAATACCAGAAAAATTGCTCACAAAACACTAAAAAGAATTGTAATATTCATTTAGATGGAAAAAAAAACTATTTGCTTTTTATATGTTCAGGCTATTGTGTTTCCTTTAAATCAGGGGTCTCAAACTCAATTTACCCAGGGGCCGCTGGAGGTAGAATCTGGGTGAGGCTGGACCGCATCAGGTTTTCCACAAGAAAAGCTCTTACAAAAACATTCCAATGTTATCAAATGTCCCGATAGGGACAGTGTTGATGATGCATGTATAGTGCTGTGGAGTTAATAGCGCAATATCAATGAATAAATATTATCCTTAAAATTATGTTACAATACCAGGATCTGAGGATTTTCTGTTTCGAGGTAAAGAGCTCTCTGATGTGATGTTGCTGCCTGTCTCGCTGTCTTCCTCTTTTGACACTGCAGTGTGGTGGACAAGTAAACATTAACTGGTTAACAGCAAGAAGTCATTCCCACAGCGCTCATTCTCCCCCAGGGCTCATTTTCCCCAGCGATCATCCTCCCCCAGCGCTCATTCTCCCCCAGAGCTCATTCTCCCCAGCGCTCATCCCCCCATTGCTTTTTCCCCCATCACTCCCATCATTGCTTTTCCCTCATCACCTGTCCACACACACACAAACACCACCTCTCACCTGTCCACACACACACACACATACCTCTCACCTGTCCACAGCATCACCGATGCCCGCGCTTCCTCGCTCTGACAGAGCAGGCCGCTGAATGATGACGTCATGCAGCGGCGCTGCTCTCTGTGTCAGAGACAGGAAGCGCGGGGGTGGCAACAGCAGGAGATGAGGTGAGTATGCCCGGCGCCACCATCTTTCTGTGGTACCGCTCATTAAGCTTATGAATATGGGCGGCACGCCTATGAGAGGAGTGGCGTCCATATTCATGACCTTAATGACCGGTACTACCAGTGACTGGGATTTCACATGCGGTGTTTCTCGCATGTGAGATCCCAGCCGAGGGCGCAAAGTATATACCGAGGGCCCATGAGGTGGGGGCCGCAAACTCGTGTCCCGAGGGCCTCAGTTGGCCCACGGGCTGCGAGTTTGAGACCCCTGCTTTAAATGCTTTTGGCTCTGAAAAATGCCTAGTAGGAGAAAAGAAAATACCCGTCACTTCTCTGAAGCATTTCCTGATGGAAAGGCTTCAAACTAGGCACTGTCCAGTTAAAAGCCTTCCAAAAATGCTTACGAAAAAACAACTCTACAAAAATGCTTGAAAAATTCTTCCAAATGGACTTGTTTTCACTGGAAAACTCGTCGTGCTGACTGACGGGGAAAAAAATTCCGCTTTGCTACAAACTTCCGGCAGTCATCATCTCACTGTGAATATGCAATTTGCATACATGAGGTTATGTGCCGACTGCTTTGTCTCCTGCTTCTCTCAATGTATCACTTAGAATAGTATTACTGCTTATGGGCACTATTAGGGCACATGCATACAGTCTTTTCCAGGTGGGTCAATCTGCAGAGTTTTTCTGGAGGAAGACATCACATTTTTTTCCCTGAAATGTCTTGAGTTTTTTTAGTCTTTTTCCTGTGTTTTGGTGGCAACATTTTTATTGACGTTTTCCAGTTTATTTTTTTAACACCATTCATCAATGAAGAAACCATTAGCGTTTTTCAAGCAAAAATGCTTATAAAACACTCAGCAAAAAAAAATTAAAAAAAACCTTTTGGATGTCTTGTGTGTTTCATCATTGACTTCTCTTATACCTGTCAGGGTCCCCATCCCTACGCTGTGGTGCCCATACCTCTGCGTTGTCGGGGACCCCGCTCTCAGTCTGCTTCCTGCCGCCCTGTCTCGGCTCTCTCCCCTGCTTGCTGGCACGCGACCAGCACATCCTCGGGGTATGAGGCTTAGTATTGTGAATACTCTGGAGGCGACTTCTAAGCTGGGGCTCCCTCCGGTGGTTGCTGAGGGTAATGAACTAATTGCTGAATGGCCTTCAGCTGGCTCTGTATGGTCTGGTATAAGTGACCTGAACTCCCTTCAGCCTTGCCAGTAATCAATTGTTCTTCCTGGTCTTGCTTGGAGCTCAGCTTGCATTCCTGCTCTCATTCAGATAAGTGATTTGCTGGTTTTTTTCCTCTGGTTGGATTTTCCTTCCTGGTTTTCTGCTTTGCAGTATACTTCAGACTAGTCCCCTTTTGGGGCCTGGCACTGCAATTGTGCTCAGTTTGTGTTTGCACTTTTACTCTGTTCCTATGTCACTCTTTGTTTGCTGAATTGCTGTGTGTTACACCAGAGATCTGATTTAGGTGGTAGAGATCGTGTGATCTCAGGTTTTTTGTTAATCAGAAGTGTTGGTATTTTTGTCAGGGGTTTTTTTGGGTTGCAGTCAGAATTCTTTCCTATACTTTTCTATCTAGACAGATTGGGCCCCAGGGTTTGCTCATTCTATTTTCTGTCTCTGTTCGTATTTTCTTCTGGTCTAACCGCCATTACATGTTTGGGGGCTTCCTATTTCTTTGGGGATTCTGCTACGGGGCAGATAGCATTCATCTTTCTGCCTGGACCAAATCCTGACTGATAGCAGTCCATTCTTGCACAATCAATGCTTTCATTTTGTCAGAATTTTTAGGTTTTTGTTTGTCCACCCGTCTCTTGATGATTGACCACAAGTTCTCAATGGGATTAAGATCTGGGGAGTTTCCAGGCCAAGGACCCAAAATCTCTATGTTTTGTTCCCTGAGCCATTTAGTTATCACCTTTGCTTTATGGCAAGGTGCTCCATCATGCTGGAAAAGGCATTGTTGATCGCCAAACTGCTCTTGGAGGGTTGGGAGAAGTTGCTCTTGGAGGACATTCTGGTACCATTCTTTATTCATGGCTGTGTTTTTAGGCAAGACTGTGAGAGAGCCAATTCCCTTGGCTGAGAAGCAACCCCACACATGAATGGTTTCAGGATGCTTAACAGTTGGCATGAGACAAGACTGGTGGTAGCGCTCACCTTGTCTTCTCCGAATGAGGCGTTTTCCTGATGTCCCAAAGAATCGAAAAGGGGATTCATCGGAGAAAATAACTTTACCCCAGTCCTCAACAGTCCACTGCCTGTACCTTTTGCAGAATATCAGTCTGTCCATGATATTTTTTCTGGAGAGAAGTGGCTTCTTTGCTGCCCTCCTTGAGACCAGGCCTTGCTCCAAGAGTCTCCGCCTCACAGTGCGTGCAGATGCACTCACACCTGCCTGCTGCCATTCCTGAGCAAGCTCTGCACTGCTGGTACCCCGATCCCGCAGCTGAAACACTTTTAAGAGACGGTCCTGGCGCTTGCTGGTCTTTCTTGGGCGCCCTGGAGCCTTTTTGGCAACAATGGAACCTCTCTCCTTGAAGTTCTTGATGATGCGATAGATTGTTGACTGAGGTGCAATTTTTATAGCTGCGATACTCTTCCCTGTTAGGCCATTTTTGTGCATTGCAATGATGACTGCACGTGTTTCTTTAGAGAAAACCATGGTTAACAGAAGAGAAACAATGATGCCATGCACCAGCCTCCTTTTAAAGTGTCCAGTGGTGTCATTCTTACTTAATCATGACAGATTGATCTCCAGCCATGTCCTCATCAACACCCACACCTGTGTTAATGGAGCAATCACTGAAAAGAGGTTAGCTGGTCCTTTTAAGGCACGGCTGCAATGATGTTGAAATGTGTTTTGGGGGATAAAGTTCATTTTCTAGCCAAATATTGACTTTGCAAGTAATTGCTGTTAAGTTGATCACTCTTTATAACATTCTGGAGTATATGCAAATTGCCATTAGAAAAAATGAAGCAGTAGACTTTGTAAAAATTAATATTTGTTCCATTCTCAAAACTTTTGGCCATGACTGTACCCAAGAGGCCATGGACCCATATGTAATGTATGTGGTACAGTTCATATAGCGTCTTGTGCTTGGGTGCGATGAAAATACTTGAGACACAGGTTGATAAAGAAAGTCTTGTATTGCTTCATACAAATTGGCAAAAAAAAACACACAGGTTGCAAACACAGAAGCAGGAGACACAGCAGGCCAGAGTAATCTAAGCTCAGCAATAACTCTCCACAACAGATTCAGATCTTCTTTTCTGTTACCGCAAGTCCATGCAAACATGAGGCTCTCAAGAGCAGAGTTCAGAGTCCACAAGTGCTTCAGAGTTCCTCAGTAGGAATGGCTGGAGTACAAGGTCCAAGGCTTCAGGAGTCAGAACACAGGTTCACTGCAGGCTAGATTCTGAAGCACTGATTGCTCAGCTGTGGCTGTTTAAGAAGCAAACGGAGAGAATCAGGGCGGGAACATGCAAGCTGGAAAACTCCATTTGACTGAGGGCAAGATAGCTGCAGCAAAACAGAAAGCAAAATGGCCGACGAACAAACTGAGTTTCAGAAACAGATACACAGAACCTTACATTACTCCCCCTTAGGGACAACCTCCGGATGACCTCAGACCAGGCTTGTGTGGGTACCTCTGATGAAACTGACGGAGCAAGCGAGGAGCATTAACGTTATTGACTGGCTCCCATGAGTTGTCCTCCACTGGGTAGCCCTGCCATTTAATCAGATATTGTAACTGATTTCTATACAACCTGGAATCTAAAATCCTTTCCACCACAAATTCCTCCTGACCATCGACTAGCACTGGGTCAGGGCAAGGAGAAGAACGTCCAGGAAACGTATTGGGTGTCGCAGCCTTTAGTAGGGATACATGAAAGACAGGGTGGATTCTCATAGTTCTGGCAATTGAAGACGACAAGCAACGGCACTTATAATTTTACTGATTCTATAGGGTCCAATGTACTTATGTCCCAACTTAGACGATGGAATCCTTAACTTAAGATTTCTGGTTGACAGCCAGACCAGGTCTCCTACCTTAAAAGCTGGTGCAGGTTTACGAAATTTATCTGCTTCCTTCTTGTACCTTTCCTGAGCCGATTCCAGATTCTCCTTTAGAAGATCCATATTCTTCTGTAAAGTCGTGACTCTTTCAGCCACTGCTGGCAAAGGCGTCTCTATGGGAAATCGTGGTAGAATGTTAGGATGATAACCTAGATTAGAGTAAAAAGGAGACTGTTTAGTGGAGGCACTCTGAGAGTTGTTGTAAGAGAACTCAGCCAATGGAAGTAGATCCACCCAATCATCCTGTAGGTGGCAGATAAAGCAGCGGAGATACTGCTCCAGGGTTTGATTGGTTCGTTCGGTTTGTCCATTAGTCTGGGGATGAAAAGCAGAAGAAAGGTTTACTTTAATGTCCAATGCTGCACAGAAATTTTGCCAAAACCTAGAAGTGAATTGCACCCCTCGATCCGAAATAACCTCATCCGGTACTCCATGTAAGCGAAACACATCTTTAATCATCAAATCTGATGTCTGTTTTGCAGTGGGTAAGCCGACACAAGGGATAAAATGAGCTGCCTTTGTTAGACGGTCAACCACCACTAGAATAGTGTTCTTCCTTGAGAGGTTGGTAATTCCACAATGAAGTCCATAGAAATGGATCCCCACGGGCGGGACGGGGTGGGAAGAGGCTGTAACAGACCAGTTGGTGAAGAGCGAGGTGTTTTGCATCTTGCACAAACCTCACACGAAGTGACATAGTCCAAAACATCCTTCCTACAAGTGGGCCACCAAAAGAAACGAGAAAGAAATTCCTGTGTCTTTAGAATTCCTCTATGCCCGGCTATTTTGGAATCGTGAATGAGTTGCAATACTCTCAATCTGACTGTTTCAGGTATATACAGACGTTGTCCCAGAATCCACACACCATTCTTAAAGACAAGACTTACGTCCCTTGGGGTTGAGCCAAAAAAGAATCCGCATGGTATGCTTCCTTGATGTCTTTAATTAGGTCTTGATGATGAATCACTCCTAGGAATCTAGAGTCAGGAAGAATAGTCTTAGGAGGAGTAATTGGACGTGTCTCTGCTGAGTAAATCCTAGAGAGTGCATCAGCCTTTCCATTGCGCGATCCTGGTCTATAAGAAATAATAAAATTAAATTGGTTTAAGAAAAGATTCCAGCGAGCCTGGCGAGGAGTCAGGCACTTAGCCGACCTGATAAACTCAAGATTACGATGGTCTGTCAGAACGACTATTTGCTGTGCAGCTCCTTGAAGAAGGTGTCTCCATTCTTTGAAGGCGGCAATAATGGCCAACAACTCTCTATTGCCCACATCGTAGTTCTTCTCAGCCGAAGACAACTGCTGGGAAAAGAAAGCACAGGGATGCAAGACATTCTTCTCACCTGTTCTCTGAGAGAGTATAGCTCCCACGGCACAGTCTGAAGCATCCACCTCTATTATGAAGGCAAGCTCTGGGTTGGGATGTACTAGGATAGGTGCAGTGGTAAATTTATCTTTTAGACGGGAAAATGCTTCCTGGGCTTGGGGAGTCCAGGAGAACTTAGACTCTTTCCGGGTAAGTTGGGTGATAGGTGACACTACCTCAGAGAAATTTCTAATGAAACGTCTATAGAAGTTTGCAAACCCGATGAAGCGCTGTACCTCCTTCACATTTCTAGGACTTGGCCAATCATTGATGGCTTGGGTTTTACTTCCATCCATACTAATTCCTTGTGTAGACAGTACATACCCCAGAAATTGAATTTCGGTCTTATGGAATTCACACTTTTCAAGCTTGATGTAAAGATGATTTTGTCTTAGACGTTCCAAGACCATTCTCACATGTCCATGATGTTCCTCTGTGGAGTTAGAAAAAATTAAAATATCATCCAAATAAATTACCACGAATGTATCCAGGAGATCCCTGAAGATGTCATTCACCAAGTGTTGGAAAGTGGCTGGGGCGGTACTCAGACCAAAAGGCATAACTAGATATTCAAAGTGTCCATAGCGTGACCTGAATGCAGTCTTCCATTCATCCCCAGGTCTAATACGGACTAAGTTATAGGCCCCACGAAGATCTAGTTTAGAAAAAATTTTGGCATGTCGCACTCTCTCCAATAACTCAGGGATTAAAGGCAATGGATAACGGTTTCTAATAGTAACCTTATTGAGTTCCCTATAGTCTACGCATGGTCTCAGGGATCCATCTTTCTTCTTTACAAAGAATATGGGTGCCCCTGCAGGAGATGAAGAGGGGCGTATGAAGCCCTTGGCTAGATTTTCGTCTATGTACTCTTTTAAAGCCTTCAGCTCGGGCCCCGCCAGGGGGGTAGATCTTACCAAAAGGTATCTCTGCTCCAGGCAATAATTCAATTGGACAATCATATGGACGGTGAGGAGGAAGCTGGTCAGCGTTCTTCTTGTCACATAAATCCACATAGTCCTGGTATACAGCTGTAGTTCAGGGACTGACATGGTTCCTTTAGGAACAGAGCAAGCTGAAATTTTTGGACTCATCTGTTTCTCTGGAAAGTGTAATTCCTTGGTCTCCCAGTTAATGGTAGGATTCTGAGCCTGCAGCCATGGTAGCCCTAGAATAATGGGAAAGTGAGGAGAAGAGATAAGCATAAAGGACAGTTTCTCTTGATGATCTTTACCCATAAGAACCTTTAAAGGCTCTGTTTCCTGATCCACTGGTCCAGAGGTCAGCAGGGAGCCATCCACAGTTTCCATCTGTACTGGAGTAGCCTTCTTCACTGAACGTATTCCCTGTTTCAGAGCAAAGGAGACATCCATAAAATTTCCACTTGCACCTGAGTCGATCATAGCAGAGCTAGACACCCAGGCTGAGTCAACCCAGAGTTTGATGGAAAGAAAACAGTGAGAATTGTTTTTTTTACAACTCAGCTGGGACACCGCTGAGGAAACTTGAAAGATGGCAGCATTTACACAGTCAACGTCCTCAGAGGTAACGGAGTTTAAGTCCGAGAAATCAAGATCTGTTGCTGCAGATCTCTCTGGAGCCTGAGGCTCGGACCTGACAGATCCCCTCTCGCAACACTCACAATGAATGAGTGCTGCAGTAGTCTTGCGAGAACGGCTGGGGCAGTTAATAATAAAGTGCCCTGACTTACCACAATAAAAACATAGATTCTCCTTAAAACGATGTTCCTTGCGTGCATCACTAACCCGTCGTAGTAAAGAGTCTACCTGCATGGGTTCAGGTTCAGGTTCCCGTGTAATCCTATTCAAAGGTTCCTTAGCTGGAGAGGAAGGTAGGAAAAGGTTAGTACGATTGCTTTCGAACCATCTCTCTTGCCTGCGTTCAGTTAAACGAGTATCAATACGGATGCAGTAGTTAATAAAGTCACCTAACGCAGTGGGAGGGTCGGCACGAGCAAGTTCATCCTTAATCAGTGGGGATAACCCCTTTCGAAAAATAGATTTTTTGGCGGAATTGTCCCAGGTGGTATCAAGGGCCCATCTCCTGAAATCCAAGGCATATTCAGCTACCGAGTGCTTACCTTGGCGCAAAGCTAACATGGCTGCTTCAGCTGTTGCACCTCGATTGGGGTCATCAAACACCTGCCCCATGGCTGAAATAAAATCATCAAGGTGATTCAAACAATCATCCTCAGTCTCAATCAGAGGGTTTGCCCACATCAAAGCCTTGTTGGTAAGCAACATAATTATAGTAAGCACCTTAGATCGTTCAGTAGGAAATTGTGAAGCATGTGCAGAAAAAAAAAGATTGCATTGATTAACAAATCCCCTGAATTTTTCACGTTCACCACCAAAACGAAAAGGGGGCAACTTGGGAATCCCAGAACTCGGGGCCACGGCAGGAGCCTGGACTCGCCCCTCCAGAACCTCAATCCTGGCTCGCAAATCCTGGGTAGTCTGTCCAACCACTTGCAAATTGTGATTATTTAGGTCCTGAAGATTTGTAAAACGGGTCTTTATATTCTGCAAATCTGCAAGGATATTATCAGTCACTCCGCAAAGTTCCTTTATGCGGGCCTCCATTTTCCAGATCTTTTAAGACAGGATTACTGGAAAAAGAGGAGAGAAAAAAAAAAACAATAGTGTTCACCTGTGGCAACACTGAAGAAAGAAAAAACTTTAAGGGAACTGCTCACCTGGAATGGTTGTGAGAAGTCACAACCACTATCATCACAGAAAGCTTTCAACCAGACATCTGATATCCAGAGTTTCAGCAGACAAAAGAGAAGAGAAAAAAAAAAAAAAAAACAATAGTGTTTACCTGTGATAACACTGCAGAAAAAAAAAACTTAAGGGAATTGCTCACCTGGAATGGTTGTGAGAAGTCACAACCACTGTCATCACAGAAAGTACAACCGGACATCCGATATCCACAGTACAGCAGACAAGCCTTTCCAGACCCAGCAGACACTAACGTTTGGCTTCAGAATCTTGTAATGTATGTGGTACAGTTCATATAGCGTCTTGTGCTTGGGTGCGATGAAAATACTTGAGACACAGGTTGATAAAGAAAGTCTTGTATTGCTTCATACAAATTGGCAAAAATAAACACACAGGTTGCAAACACAGAAGCAGGAGACACAGCAGGCCAGAGTAATCTAAGCTCAGCAATAACTCTCCACAACAGATTCAGATCTTCTTTTCTGTTACCGCAAGTCCATGCAAACATGAGGCTCTCAAGAGCAGAGTTCAGAGTCCACAAGTGCTTCAGAGTTCCTCAGTAGGAATGGCTGGAGTACAAGGTCCAAGGCTTCAGGAGTCAGAACACAGGTTCACTGCAGGCTAGATTCTGAAGCACTGATTGCTCAGCTGTGGCTGTTTAAGAAGCAAACGGAGAGAATCAGGGCGGGAACATGCAAGCTGGAAAACTCCATTTTGACTGAGGGCAAGATAGCTGCAGCAAAACAGAAAGCAAAATGGCCGACGAACAAACTGAGTTTCAGAAACAGATACACAGAACCTTACACCATATTTCTATGGATTTTATTTCCAACCTCCCTGTCTCTCAGAGAATGACCTTTATCTGGGTAATCTGTGATAGGTTTTCCAAGATGATACATCTTGTGCCATTACCTAAATTGCCTTCCTCCTCCGAATTGGTGCCTTAGTTCTTTCAGGATGTGGTTCGGTTACATGGCATTCCGGAGAACATTGTGTCTGACAGAGGAGTTCAGTTTGTTTCCAGATTTTGGAGGACATTTTGTTCTAAACTTGGTGTTCAGTTATCTTTCTCCTCTGCATTTCACCCTCAGACCAATGGACAAACCGAGAGAACAAACCAGACCTTGGAGACTTATTTGAGATGCTTTGTGTCTGCTGATCAAGATGACTGGGTCTCTTTTTTGCCTTTGGCTGCGTTTGCTCTTAATAATAGGGCTAGCTCTGCCACCTTGATGTCTCCATTTTTCTGCAATTCTGGGTTTCACCCTCGATTTTCTTCAGGACAGGCGGAGGCTTCTGTCTGTTCGGGGGTTGACTCTATTGTGGAGCATATGCAGCAGATTTGGGACCAGGTAGTGGAGAGGTTGTCTCTCTCTCTCAAGAGAAGGCCCAGCGGTTTGCCAACCGGCATAGGACTGATGGTCCTCGTTTTAAAGTGGGGGACTTGGTTTGGTTGTCCTCAAGAAATATCCCTATGAAGGTTGCATCTCCAAAATTTAAGCCAAGGTTCATTGGACCTTATAAGATCATGGAAATGATTAATCCGGTTTCCTTCCATTTGCTTCTTCCAGGGACATTTAAGATCCATAGAGTGTTCCACAAGTCCTTATTGAAGAGGTTTGTTGAGCTAGTGGTTCCTATGGCTGTGCCTCCCGACCCTGTTTTGGTGTAGGGCAATTTGGAGTATGTGGTTGAGAAAATATTGGATTCTCGTTTTGCTAGACGGAAACTCCAGTATTTGGTTAAGTGGAGAGGTTATGGCCAGGAAGACAATTCTTGGGTGTTTGCTTCGGACATCCATGCTGGGAGACTGATCCGTGCCTATCATCGAGCTCATCCTGATCGGCCTGGTTGCGCAGGTGAGGGTTCGGTGACCCCTCCTCAAGGGGGGGTACTGTTGTGAATACTCTGGAGGTGACTTCTGAGCAGGGGCTCCCTCCGATGGTTGCTGAGGGTAATGAACTAATTGCTGAATGGCCTTCAGCTGGCTCTGAATGGTCTGATATAAGTGACCTGAACTCCCTTCAGCCTTGCCGGTAATCAATTGTTCTTCCTGGTCTTGCTTGGAGCTCAGCTTGCATTCCTGCTCTCATTCAGATAAGTGATTTGCTGTTTTTTTTTCCTCTGGTTGGATTTTCCTTGCTGGTTTTCTGCTTTGCAGTAGACTTCAGACTGGTCCCCTTTTGGGGCCTGGCGCTGCAATTGTGCTCAGTTTGTGTTTGCACGTTTGCTCTGTTCCTATGTCACTTTTTGTTTGCTGAATTGCTGTGTGTTACACCAGAGATCTGATTTAGGTGGTAAAGATCGTGTGATCTCAGGTTTTTTGTTAATCAGAAGTGTTGGTATTTTTGTCAGGGTTTTTTTTGGGTTGCAGTCAGAATTCTTTCCTATACTTTTGCATTTGCTCATTCAATTTTCTGTCTCTGTACGTATTTTCTTCTGGTCTAACCACCATTACATGTTTGAGGGCTTCCTATTTCTTTGGGGATTCTGCTACGGGGCAGATAGCATTCATCTTTCTGCCTTTAGGTGTAGCTATCTCTCCGGCTGTGACGAGGCGTCTAGGATCACCGTAGATACGCTCCACGGCTACTTCTAGTGTTGCGGTTAGTTTAGAGTCCTGCAATCCAATAGTTTCCAGCCTCTCTGGTGTATTGCTTCTTTGGCTATTTTTGCATTCTCTCCTCAGCTACCGAAACATAACACTTATGTCACACACTTGCTCTCGGTCTCTTAAAGAGACAGTGCACATTTTTCAAAAATATGGTTAACCAATAGTATTCTTGTGTATGGTATTTCTGGCCCCTCTGCCATAGAGTAGGCGCCAGGACTACAAGTGTTCCCTGTTGCTAGTTTCCGGTTCTGTGTTCTGATGAGCCTGTGATGTGCTGTGCTTTTCCAGTCTGCTGCCTGTACCCAGCTAATACTGTTCGTCTTCACAGACTACCTACACCTTACTACGCTATACCGGGATGACACCAGTGCTGCCTGTGCAAGTTCCATTCAGCTCAGCTGTTCGTCACTTTGTTACCTACGAAGACGTCAGTACTGCCTGTGCCAGCTCTGTTTCGTTCTCCAGCTTCCCGCCAGTCAAATTCAACGCTACCTGTTATCCCTGCCTGTTCACCTGTTCCGCTGGGCCAGCTTCCACGTGTCCGGGGTCTAACAGGAGGTAGCACCTGCATCCCTTGGGCATTCCAATCTGACCCTGTGCGAGGGGTCTTACTACGGGTGTCTGGGGCTCGCATAGTCACACTCCCTTCGGAGCCCCCCGGGCCGTGGTGCTGTGGTTCCACAAAAATAGCAATAAACGAATGTGCACTGCAACACCTGGTCCTCCGCTTCCATTCGTTACACTCCTCATCAATACGATTACAGCGATACTGAACATGTTCGTTTTCTTTTCCTATGTTAGTGGTGAAAAAAAATCTTAAATATGGAGCTGTGTTGCCATTTTCCGAGACTCGTTAACATTTTTATTTTTCATCCGATGGAGCTGTATGATAGGTTTTTTTGTGAAGTGAGACAGTTTTTACTAGCACCATTTTGGTATAGATCTGACTGTTTGATCGCTTTTTACAGCATTTTTTGTGAAATCCTGGTGATTAAAAAAACGTCATTTTGACGTTCTAATCACTTCTAACACGCTCAAGTCCGAGTGCCGGTGGCAGCGCCGGGTGTTCATGCGAGAGATTCGCACGAGAATCATGCGAGTTTCTCGCATGTGTGACCCTGGCCTTAGACATAGTTGCCGATTATCTAACACAAAAGCCTGCTTTAGTTTTTTTGGCGGCTGCAGATAAATGGGCGACACCGCTCTGTTTTTTTTAAAATATTTTTTGTTATAAAAATTGTAAATAAGAAGAGATTTGAATATTTAGCCTTCACTTTTATGACCCAGAACTTATTTTATTACTTTAAAAATTAACACCAGATATGATTAAACTGATTCTATGTATTTGAGTCAAATGTTATGAAATCTGCAGGTCCTGCGAGTTTGAACAGGCTAACTTTTGTACACATTACAAAAGATTGCATTAGCCATAGAAGGCTGTCATGACCTCAAAAGAGACTGTGTGGCCCAGCTGCGCTTGGTGACACATGTTCCCTGGAGGATGCACAGAAAGGTAATGCAAAAACACCTGATATTTATTCACACTCCACACTTCCCTATAGTGCCACTAGAGGGAGCCTTAGAATATATAAGGGTGTGGGAGACGCAGCAGTAGGTCTTTCTAGTCAGAGCTTTGACTGAGCCAGTGCGAGTTCAGATGGTTGGTGATTCCTGTCAGATGAGACAGAGGAAGGAAGACAAGCTGTTACCTCAGAAGAGGCTGACTGTTGGTTCCCTATGAACGTGGAAAGTGACTCTCAGAGTGTGCACGAAATCAGTCTGACGGAAGGTCCTGATAGCTACTCTGGACAGAGCCTATGAAGGAGAAGAAGGAAGGGAGCTACAGTTATTATAACAATGAGTCAACTGAGGAACGGTCAGTGAGCGGTGATAGAAGGAAGCTGACGACTACACCTACTGTTGCCTGTGTTTATGTTAAGGGTGTGAGTAGGGCGACAGGCGAGTGGTAAAAGGAAGAAAGAGTGACTGAGGGGAAATAGCAACGATAGCTGACCTCCACTCTGCCCAACCGGACACCGGGTCCGAGCTTGCTAGTTCCTTCACGGCTAGTGGGAGAAACCGGAGATCCCTGCTGGACCTTAGGTCGCAGAGGGGCCCTTCAGTGCTGATACGTAACCGGGGTCAGGAAGAACAGGAGTCTAGCAGGACGCTGCAGATATAGGCTTAGTTCTTGCCAAAAGAAGGCTCCACCACAATGTTGGCCGGGCGTAGCTGTTCTATACGGAGTTAAACTTAGCTTCATGCAAGTTGGAAACTCACACACATTAAGAAGTAAGGAGGCCTTAAACCTACTCAGTGATTACTGGATGTGCATCCTCCACCCTGAGCAGCTTCCCGGGACGTACCTGCAATTACCACCAGTAAAGGTATGGAAAGAGACTGACTTGTGTGTGTCTGCCTTATTGCCTGCACCCTGCACCGCCATATACCTTGAGGGATCCAGTCTCGCCTGTGGGAGACTTAACACCTTGCTGCCCAATAACAACCCCTCAGAGGATTCACCCTGCAGCGCTGGTCACCCTGATCAGAAACCACAGGTGGCATCACGAACAATTACTATTATCCCCTGTAAATATCCCCCTTTGAATGAGCGCCCAGGGCAACGGACCGAGCTGTGCTACCCGTGACCTCTCCCCCATTGAAGTGAACGGGCTCGGTGCCGAGTACCCCATAAGCCCTGGTACGTGTGCGACTCAAGACCATGTGGGCTTCCTCACAATACCTTAAGAGATCACATCACATGGTATAGGGCAATCAATCATAAGGGACTCTCATAGCCTACATAATAGCCTACACAGGAAATGGAGCAGTCCTTTTAGAGCACGTTTAAGATAATGGGTACACAAGAGCTCACAGCTCAGCTATAGAGATAGAGAGAGAAAACCCAAAAACATTGGACAAATACTTCAGAAAGTTTTATGTTGTATAGCTGCAGCAGTGAAGAAGATGAAATGATTCTAGGAATAACACAAAGAAACAATTGATAGGGGGACAGAGAGATAGAAGAGGTGCCATCAGCAGTGCCAGTGAGTGTGATCAGTGATATGGTGTAGCTGACATTTGTCCCGCAGTGTTTGAAATACAATGACGCACTTTTTCTTCATTCCTAAAAAGCATCAGCAAGGCAGCACAATATTTTTTTTTACAAAAAAAATAATGAAATCAGAATCAGTCAAAAAGTGTACATGTTTGTCATAATGTGCAATACTTTTTGCTAATGAGAAAACAATTGTTTTTAAAATGCAAATGAAAGTTTCCAAAAATCCAGACAATTGAGACCATATACCTCACAAAATCGTGTGCATCACGAGCAAGTTTCTTTTGCACATGTTTTTTCAAATTTTACATCTCTGCACATGCCACCAATACAGTGCATGGTTGCTGCTGCTGGCTTTTTTTAGACTAGTGCCTTCCTAGCATTTCTTTTGTCATTTTTCCATTTTAAGTTTAACTTTGATAATCAAAAATTGAAAAAAAATGTTTAGAAATGTAGACATCTAAATGTGCCTGTCCATTATTTCACAACTATAAAGGGAAATATAAGGGGCCGTTTGTTAGGCAATCCACACTTGTGTTGCGACTGTCTAATAGCTGAGAGACATGGGCGTACCCACCGTGGGGCACGGGGGGGCAGCTGCCCCTCCCTAGAATCAGGGGCACACAATGAAAGAGAGCGGAGAGAGCAGCACAATGCCGGCTCCCTCTGCCACAGTTTGCAGTGCCTGTCTGTGTGCGCAGTGCACGGAGCTGCTGTCTCACCAGAGGAGCTCCTTCCTTTCTTCCTGGCTGCAGCAGCTGTAGTTTCACTTTCTGCCCTGCAGGCTCTGGTTGTCTCAGCCACACTGGGTCCTAGTGCCCTCTGTGTGCAGACACTGGACACTTCCTGCTCCTGCCTCAGCCACTGCCTGCAAGCGTCATGGTAAGAGGGGATGGAATTTATTAAATTCATTCTGCTCAGGCATGTCATGGTCACTGTGGGGGAATGTGAGAGGATGGTGTACAGTGGAGGAGGGGTACAGAGCACTGGGGGTGAATGTGAGAGGATGGGGGTACTGTGGGGGCTAGGGCACTGGGGGGGTTAATGTGAGAGGATGGGGTATTGTGGGGGAGGGGTAAGGGCACTGGGGTGAATGTAAGAGGATGGAGGTATTGTGGGGGCTAGGGCACTGGGGGGTTAATGTGAGAGGATGGGGGTATTCTGGGGCTAGGGCACTGGGGGGTTAATGTGAGAGGATGGGGTATTGTGGGGGCTAGGGCACTGGGGGGGTTAATGTGAGAGGATGGGGTATTGTGGGGGCTAGGGCACTGGGGGGTTAATGTGAGAGGATGAGGGTATTGTGGGGGAGGGATACAGGGCACTGGGGTGAATGTAAGAGTATGGGGTATTCTGGGGGCTAGGACACTGGGGGGGTTAATATGAGAGGATGGGGTATTGTGGGGGCTAGGGTACTGGGGGGGTTAATGTGAGAGGATGGGGTATTGTGGGGGCTGAAGTGGGGAGGGGCAACAGGGCACAGAGAGTGAATGTGAGAGGATGGGGTATTGTAGGGGAGGGGATACAGGGCACTGGTTGGTGAATGTGAGAGGATGGGGTATTGTGGGGGCTGGCACACAGGGGTTGATGTGAGAGGATGGGGTATTGTGAGGGAGGGTGGACAGGTCACTGGGGTTGAATGTAAGAGGAAGGGGGTATTGTGGGGCTAGGGCACTGGGGGTTTACTGTGAGAGGATGGGGGTATTGTGGGGACTGAAGTGGGGACGGGCAGCAGAGCACTGAGGGGTGCATGTGAGAGGATGGGGGTATTGTGGGGTCAGTGGGACAGAACACTAAGGGGTGCATGTGAGACAATGGGCTGTTGGGGTGTGGGTGGGGGACAGGGGAGGTAGGGGGCTTTTTTTTTTTACTTGTGAGCTCGTTAATACTTTAATAATAGATTAATATTTCAGTATTATTATAACAAGGGCATAGACAGACGGCCGTATAACTCATGCGAGGATCGCACTGCAATCCTCGGACTTGCTGGTACCGCTCCTGACATGAGCGCGACTGCCATGTATAATATATGGTATATACAGCGTAGTGTCGCATACACTGCTGTATTATACAATATACAACAGTTCTAACGCTCCATACCTAATATGCAGGATAATGTACAGTGTATATGATGTAATCTGTATAAGATGCGACATTGGCTTGCCCCCCCCCCTAGTTTTGATCCTGGGTACGCCCATGCTGAGAGATATGCAGCCGCATGGACTCCAACATATTACTCTAACATGCCCGATATACTCGGATAACACCCTATCTGAGCAGGTTCATTACTAATAGGGGCCAATTAATCAAAAATGAGTGCACGCTTGCGCTACGCCAGTCTTCATGGTGTACAAGAGGCACAAAATCCTTTAAGAAGCACTTAATGAATTGGGTGCTTTTTCGGAGTTGCATGCTTCTCCGTGCACCTAGCCAGATATGCTACTTTAGTCAGTGACTGGAGTAGCATATCTGCCATGCAAAATGATGGCAGGTTAAATAAATTGGATGGGTGGGCTTGGTGAAGCCTCTGCTTACCTCCTCTTTAACGCCATTCATTTTGAAGCTAATTCAATCTGACGTGAAAAAGCTGCAAACATTTTTTGCAACTCTGCTTTACGCAAAAAACTGCGACTTTCCAAAGCTTTTACAATACTTTTATGACCCTTTTGTTTGGGGATTATTTTGCAGATGTGCCAGACTACACAATTCTATAATCCATAAACTTGACATTGAACTTGAATATCACAAGTGTTTTATAAAGATTGGAAAAACTATCTCAACCACTTCAACATATGCAGAACAAATTCCTGGATGTCAGGGGACTTCAATTTACAATATGAGATAAGGTGCTGTCCTATGATAAGACCGGCACAAATGTCTACTAAACTTAATATTTATAAATATAAATATGTAATTCTTATAAGCCTAATAGAACAATAATTCAGTCTAATATGGCTCTGATGAAATTAGAGTGGGAACATTTGATTAAATTATTATACCAATTATTAAAACATATGCGTCCGCATCGGAATTGGTGTAGAATTATGCAAGTCATTACCGAGTAATTAGGTTTTTAGCAATAACTGTCTGGAAATGTTTAAACATATGATTAGTATGTAGAAAGATGCAGTTAAAAGTTATTTGCATATTGAAGTAAGCAATGAATAAAATGGACAATGTGATAAAAAATAATCATTGTACGCCTATAATAGTCACATTCATGTTTTTAATTAACATATTGATGTGGAAACATATATTAGGAGTGCTGTAGCTTATTTGATGCATACTTGAGACAAAACAAACCAGATCAATCCAACAATTAGGAGTAAGTATGGATAGCATTACGGATTTACATGTACAATTTACAATTTGCATATTGTGATAATTAGTCACATTTCATGCTAAACACACAAGATGTGTCTCCTAAGAGCAGGAGTCAGGTGACCCAGATAATTGGATAGTGAGGATAAAGATTTTGTGGATGTTCCATAAACAAACTTCAAGAACTTATTTATGCAGTTGATATGTTATAATATCCCATGAAAAAGGCGTTTTACATAGTATTTAACAAAACTCTAAGTTTGCAATTGGTATTGAAGGCATATCTGATTGTGCTCTACAGTAAAGAGTAGCCTGCTGCACTCTCCCATACAATTGGTCACTGTAAAAACATTTAACAGACACGTGTATAAAACTAGTGAAGGAGTCCTTTATAACCACCAGATCAGACCTGATGTAACTGGTGGCTATTAGCAATAGCAGAGCATGCTCTATCAAGCATCAGGGTGCTCAATAGAATAGCGAGCAATGCTGAGTAGTGAATGGTGCTCAAGTGCTCGGATCCCTGTAGGTGAATTATCTGAGCCAGGCGTGGAGAAAGAGACAGAGCGAGAGGGAGGGATAGAGGGAGGGAGAGAAAAAGGGTGGGAGGGAAAAAGGGAAGGAGAGGAGGGAGAGAGAGAGAGATAGAGAGGTAGAGGGATGGGGAAAGCGAGTGAGAGGGAGAGAGAGGAGAGAAGAGGGAAAGAGAGATTCTTGACATGTGTGAAACACACTACCACACCTTGTGTTAATGGACAACAAAAAGCAATACCATGATGTAATGTGATAATATAGAAAATCAGACACATGTATAAAACTAGTGAAGGAGTTCTTTATAACCACCAGATCAGACCTGATGTAACTGGTGGCTATTAGCAATAGCAGAGCATGCTCTATCAAGCATCAGGGTGCTCAATAGAATAGCGAGCAGTGCTGAGTAGTGAATGGTGCTCAAGTGCTCAGATCCCTGTAGGTGAATTATCTGAGTCAGGCGTGTAGAGAGAGACAGAGAGAGAGGGAGAAAAAGGAGGGAGGGAGAGAGGGAGAAAGAGAGGGAGAGAGGGGGAGATAGAGGGAAAGATAAAGGGAGGTAAAGTGGGAGGTAGAGGGAGGGATGGAGGAAGGTAGAGGGAGGGAGAAAGGGAGGGAAAGAGGGAGGTAAAGGGAGGGATAGAGAGATAGGGAGGTAGAGGGATGGTGGGAAAGCAAGTGAGAGAGAGGAGAGAAGAGGGAAAGAATTTTTAGACATGTTTGAAACACGCTACCACACATTTTGTTAGTGAACAACAAAAATCAGTACCATAATGTAATGTGATAATATAGAATATCGGACCCGTCTATAAATCTATAAAACTAGTAAAGCCGTCCTTTATATCCACCTAATCAGACCTTAGGTAATTGGTGGCTATTCGTGATGGGTAAGCGTGCTTAGAACTGCTCGATACTTGATCAAGTGTTGGGGTGCTCAATCGAGTAGCCAGTAGTGCAGAGTATCGTGTAGTGTTCGAGTGCTCAGATCCATGTAAGTGAATTATCCGATCTGGGTGCAGAGAGAGAGAGAGAAATGCTTGGGTTTGCCATTCACTTCCGTTATGCTCGCTACTCGAGTCGAGCTTGTTGACTTCATTTAAAAACTGCATTTTGTGTTTACTTGTGTTATCTTTTTCCAATATTTCAATTTGCTTGGTGATCTGAAACATTTAAGTGTGACAAACATGCATAAGAATAGAAAATCAGAAAGGGGCAAATAGTTTTTCACACAACTGTTTATGTATACACACGTGTACAAAATTGTTGGTACCCCTCGTTTAACCCTTAACGACCGCCGATACGGCTTTTAACGGCGGTAGTTAAGGGTACTTAAACCACAGCGCCGTTAGCTGTGGAGAAAGTATATAGTACCCCCAGAGTCTAATTTTCTCTGGGGTCACATAATTCGGGTCAGTTTTTACCGACCCCGCTTTTGCAATCGCCGTTATTAACCCTATAACGGCGACCGCAAAAGAAATCCGCGATTCTTCATTTAATTTCTCTCTCCTATGATGTGATCGCACATCAGAGGGGAGAGAAATAGGGTCCCCGGTACCCCCGATCCGTTCCCCGTACCTCCCGGTGTCCCCCCAGTCCTCCTGTGGCTCCCGCAGTTCCCCGCGTCTTCTCAGTGCAAAGAAAATGGCGGGTGCATGCGCAGTGCGCCCGCCGTGTAGAATTTTCTTCGGAGACCCCAGAGAACAAAATTTGGGTTCCCCACTTTTGCGATCGCTGTTATTAACCATATAACGGTGACCGCAAAAAAACATTGATTCTGCATTTCATTTCTCTCTCCTCTGATGTAATCGTACATCAGAGGGGAAAGAAATAGGGTCCACGATCCCCCCGGTACCTCCCGGTGTCCCCCCGTCCTCCTATGGCTCCTGAAGCTCCCGGTCTTCATCCTGCAAAGAAAATGGCGGGCGCATGCGAAGTGTGCCCGCCGAATTTGCCGGCCGGCAGATTCATTCATTCATTCATTTAAACTGTAAAGCGCTGAGGAATATGTTGGCACTATATAAATAAAGATTATTATTATTCTGTGCAGGACATTTTAATCACTGTGATAAACGCTATTTCAGTGATCAAAATAAAAAAAATAGTAAAAAAAAAACCCTTTATCACCCCCTTAGTTAGGGACATATAATAAAATAAAGAAAATATATTTATTTTCATTTTTCCATTAGGGTTAGGGTTAGGATTAGGATTAGGGTTACAATTAGGGTTTGGGTTACAATTAGGGTTAGGGTTACAATTAGGGTTGGAATTAGGGTTGTGATTAGGGTTAGGATTGGGATTAGGGGTTTTTAGGGTTAGGGCTGGAGCTAGAATTGAGGGGTTTCCACTATTTAGGCACATCAGGGGATCTAAAAAACACAATATGGCGTTCAAAGAGTCAAATTGTGCTCCCTCCCTTACGAGCCCTGCCGTGCGCCCAAACAGTGGTTTACCCAAACATATGGGGTATCAGCGCACTCAGGACAAATTGCACACCAATTTTGGGGTTCTAATCTCTCCTGTTACCCTTGGGAAAATAAAAAATAGCTGGCGCAAAAATCATTTTTGAGGAAAAAAAATTATTTTTTATTTTCACGGCTCTGTGTTATAAACTATTGTGAAGCACTTGGAGGTTCAAAGTGCTCACCACACATCTAGATAAGTTCCATACGGGATTTAGTTTCCAAAATGGGGTCACTTGTTGGGGGTTTCCACTGTTTAGGCACATCAGGGGCTCTCCAAACACGACATGGTGTCCAGCCAATTCTGTATTGAAAAAGTCAAACGGCGCTCCTTCCCTTGCGACCTCTGCTGTGCGCCCAAAAAGTCATTTACCCCCCACATATGGGGTATCGGCGTATTTAGGAGAAATTGGACAACAAATTTTGTGGTTCATTTTCTCTTTTAAGACTTGTGAAAATATAGAAAATTGGTTCTGAGTTAAATTTAAAAAAAAAAAAAATTAAATGTTAATTTTTTCCTTCCACATTGCTTCAGTTCCTTTGAAGCAAGTAAAGGGTTAAAAAACTTTTTGAAAGTGGTTTTGAGCATCTTCAGGGGTGCAGTTTTTAGAATGGTGTCACTTTTGGGTATTTTCTATCATATAGACCCTCAAAGTGACTTTAAATGTGATGTGGTCCCTAAAAAAAATGGTGTTGTAAAAATGAGAAATCGCTGGTCAACTTTTAACCCTTATAACTTTGTAAGAAAAAAAAATTTTGTTTCCAAAATTGTGCTGATCTAAAGTAGACATGTGAGAAATGTTATTTATTAGGAAATTTGTGTGACATATCTCTCTGATTTAAGGGCATAAAAATTCAAAGTTTGAAAATTGCTAAATTTTCAAAATTTTTGACATATTTCCATTTCTTTCATAAATAAAAGCAAGTCATATCAAAAATTTTTTTACCACTAACGTGAAGTACAATATGTCACGAAAAAACAATCTCAGAATCAGCGGGATTTGTTAAAGCGTTCCAGAGTTATAACCTCATAAAATGACAGTGGTCAGAATTGTAAAGATTGACCAAGGCATTAAGCTGCAAATTGGCTCTGTCACTAAGGGGCTAATGACAGAAAAACTCACAATGGTGACAGAAAACTTGAATCTGATAAAAGTAATAATAAATAAAAAAATGTATGAAAATGAACAAATGAATGTCAGACATTGCTTTTCAACATGCTTCAACAGAATTTAAAAAAATTGTGTATATATATTTTCCCTCCCTCTCTCTCTCTCTCTCTCTCTCTCTCTATATATATATAGTACAGACCAAAAGTTTGACACACCTTCTCATTTAAAGATTTTTCTGTATTTTCATGTCTAGGAAAATTGTACATTCACACTGAAGGCATCAAAACTATGAATTAACACATGTGGAATTATATACTTAACAAAAAAGTGTGAAACAACTGAAAATAAGTCTTATATTCTAGGTTCTTCAAAGTAGCCACCTTTTGCTTAGATGACTGCTTTGCACACTCTTGGCATTCTCTTGATGAGCTTCAAGAGGTAGTCACCGGAAATGGTTTTCACTTCACAGGTGTGCCCTGTCAGGTTTAATAAGTGGGATTTCTGGCCTTATAAATGGGGTTGGGCCCATCAGTTGTGTTGTGCAGAAGTCTGGTGGATACACAGCTGATAGTCCTACTGAATAGACTGTTAGAATTTGTATTATGGCAAGAAAAAAGAAGCTAAGTAAAGAAAAACGAGTGGCCATCATTACTTTAAGAAATGAAGGTCAGTCAGTCCGAAAAATTGGGAAAGCTTTGAAAGTGTCCCCAAGTGCAGTAGCAAAAAACATCAAGCGAGCGCTACAAAGAAACTGGCTCACATGAGGACCGCCCCAGGAAATTAAGACCAAGAGTCATCTCTGCTTCTGAGGATAAGTTTATCTGAGTCAACAGTCTCAGAAATCGCAGGTTAACAGCAGCTCAGATTAGAGACCAGGTCAAAGCCACACAGAGTGCTAGCAGCAGACACATCTCTACAACAACTGTTAAGAGGAGACTTTGTGCAGCAGGCCTTCATGGTAAAATAGCAGCTAGGAAACTACTGCTAAGGACAAGCAACAAGCAGAAGAGACTTGTTTGGGCTAAAGAACACAAGGAATGGACATTAGACCAGTAGAAATCTGTGCTTTGGTCTGATGAGTCCAAATTTGAGATCTTTGGTTCAAACCACCGTGTCTTTGTACGATGCAGAAAAGGTGAACGGATGGACTCTACATGCCTGGTTCCCTCCGTGAAGCATGGAGGAGGTGTGATGGTGTGGGGGTGCTTTGGTGACACTGTTGGGGATTTATTCAAAATTGAAGGCATACTGAACCAGCATTGCTACCCCAGCATCTTGCAGCGGCATGCTATTCCATCCGGTTTGCATTTAGTTGGATCATCATTTATTTTTCAACAGGACAATGACCTAAAAAACACACCTCCAGGCTGTGTAAGGGCTATTTGACCAAGAAGGAGAGTGATGGGGTGCTACGCCAGATGACCTGGCCTCCACAGTCACCAGACCTGAACCCAATCAAGATGGTTTGGGGTGAGCTGGACCGCAGAGTTAAGGCAAAAGTGCCAACAAGTGCTAAGCATCTCTGGGAACTCCTTCAAGATTGTAGGAAGACCATTTCCAGTGACTACCTCTTGAAGCTCATCAAGAGAATGCCAAGAGTGTGCAAATCAGTCATCAAAGCAAAAGGTGGCTACTTTGAAGAACCTAAAATATAAGACATAATTTCAGTTGTTACACACTTTTTTGTTAAGTATATAATTCCACATGTGTTAATTCATAGTTTTGATGCCTTCAGTGTGAATGTACAATTTTCATAGTCATGAAAATACAGAAAAATCTTTAAATGAGAAGGTGTGTCCAAACTTTTGGTCTGTACTGTATATATATCATGACAAACATGCAAATGAATAGGAAATCAGGAAGGGGGATATCCCTTTTTCACATAACCGTATTCTTTTATTCTTTGTCACACTTAAATGTTTCAGATCACCAAACAAATTTAAATATTAGACAAATATAACACAAGTAAACACAGAATGCAGTTTTGAAATGAAGGTCGTTATTATTAAGAGGAAAAGAGATGCAACCCCACAGGGCCCTGTGTGGAAAAGTGATTGCTCCCTAAACCTAATAGCTGGTTGGGCCATCCTTAGCAGTAACAACTGCAATCAAGCATTTGCGATAACTGACAATTAATATTTTATAACGCTCGGGATGAATTTTGGCCCACTTATCTTTGCAGAATTGTTGTAATTCAGCCACATTGGATGGTTTCTGAGCATGAACCACCTTTTTTAAGGTCATGCCACAGCATCTCTATCGGATTAAGGTCAAGACTTTGACTAGGCCACTCCAAAGTCTTAATTTTTCTTTTTCTTAAGCCATTCAGAGGTGAACCTGCTGTTTTGGATCATCATCCTGTTGCATAACCCAAGTGCAATTCAGCTTGAGGTCACGAACAGATGCCCAGACATTCTCTTTCAGGATTTTTTGGTAGACAGAAGAATTCATGGTTCCACTTATCACAGCAAGTCTTCCAGGTCCTGATGCAACAAAACAGCCCCAGACCATCACACTACCACTACCATATTTTACTGTTGGTATGATGTTCCTTTTCTGAAATTATGTGTTACTTTTATGCAAGATGTAATGGGAGATACACCTTCCAAAAAGTTCAACTTTTGTCTCCTTAGTTCACAGAGTATTCTCCCAAAAGTCTTGGGAATCATCAAGATGTTTTCTAGCAAAGCTGAGACAAACCTTTATGTACTTATTGCTCAGCAGTGGTTTTTGTCTTGGAAATCTGCCCTGCAGGTCATTTTTGCCCATTCTTTTTCTTATGGTGGAGTCATGTGAACCTTAACTGGGGCAAGTGAGGCCTGCAGTTCTTTGGATGATGTTGTGTTTTTTGTGACCTCTTGGATGAGTCATTGCTGCGCACTTTGGGCAATTTTGGTCGGCCGGCCACTCATGGGAAGGTTCACTACTGTTACACGTTTTTGCGATTTGTGAATAATGACTCTCACTGTGGTTCACTGGAGTCCAAAAGCTTTATAAATGGCTTTATAACCTTTTCCAGACTGATAGATCTCAATTATGTTGTTTCTCATTTGTTCCAGAATTTCTTTGGATCGTGGCATAATCTCTAGCTTTTGAGGAGCTTTCGCTCTACTTCCCTTTGTCAGGCAGGTCTTATTTAAGTGATTTCTTCATTGAAAACAGGTGTGGCAATAATCAGGCATGGGTTTGGCTGTTTTAACTCAGTATCCCAAAGATGTGTTAAACCACAGTTAATTTAAGGGGTGGAGGGCAATCACTTTTTCACACAGGGCCCTGTAGGTTTGAATTTCCTTTTCCCTTAATTAGACCTTCATTTGAAAACTTAATTTGGTGTTTACTTATGTTATCTATGCCTAATATTTAAATTTGTTTGGTGATCTGAAAAATGTAAGTGTGACAAACACGCAAACGAATAGTTCATCAGGAAAGGGGCACTTTTTTACGCAACTGTAGATATGTATGTACGTACACATGATAATGATTACCAGCTTTACATTTAAGATGGCAATTCCTCATGCCTCCATCATAAACATGCACATATTAGATTGTCATTTTAGTGTTTCAGAACATTAACAGAGTCAGGAGGGATGGGGTTTACATTGAAAAACTTTTATCATGTTACATAGCATGTTGCATCTCATGTTATTATTTTCTTCAACTTGGACTTTAATGGGGTCTTCCCAACTTGAACATTTATGACAAGTCCATATGTAAAGAATGGGTGTCCTCCAACCCACTTCTATGAGATTTACGGAAACAGCCGTCCAGGGGACTACAGCCACATCTGTTGACTTGTTCTCTACACAGCTGGCAGTGACACTGTGGGCACCAAAATTTTGAATACCACTGATCATAAAATGGTGGCATATATGACAATGTCTGATCCCTTTACAAAATGAAAATACTTATGTAATGACATATTATTTAGTTTTCAGCTCCATTATTCCCAGGGTGCTGTACATGTGAAAAGGGTTTACATTTATAATTTTCAAGTACAGTAGACAACTGATAGTAACAGTAGAGTACAGTGGGTCAGAGGACCTTGTTCTCAAAGGCTTACAATCTACAGGGTATTGTTGAAGAAGAAGGTGTTACCTGCAGTGATAGTTTTTTACGGATTGAAAGGGAATCGGCAGTGGGCGCGAGTTTTTTATGGATTTAAAGGGAATCGACAGTGAGCACCGCTACAGCTGCTGCACTGTATTCTCAGAGCAGTGTCTGAACTGGCACTGATCCTGGTACTGAAACCAATTGCTGCCAGGGAGAATAAAGTTCATTTTCTCCCAGCAACGTTGGGCCACGTGCAGGTGCCGCACAGGTTAGTAATGCTACTAACCTGCAGATTTAGCCCATATCTGCAGGGTAATAGCATTTTTCTAGTAACAGTTTCCCTCTACCCAAATCTAACCACCACTCCCGCATCATATACATGCACGCTTGTTATGTAAGATGCTGCCGGACATTTCTGGTGGGGGCCTATCTGAGGACAGTGCACAAAAAAAACAATAGGAGACCCCTAAATAGATTTTGACTGTATAGTGGCCATTAGGCTCTATTTGCTTCCCATGCAGTGTGTATGTTGTGTGAATATTTCAGAAGACGGTTTCTTTTTCATTGATGGGTGGATAGGCCGATATAGACCTGAAAAGGACTAAGCTTTTGATACCTGTCAGGCTGTTAAACATAAGTGTACTTTTTTTTTGCTACTGTATATAAAAGTATAGCCTACTACACTTTGTCATTCAACAGGTTAGCACAATTTTTTTTTTAACATAAGGGGCTATGGGTGACATACCACTGTATATGGGAATTTTTGTTCAATGCAGAGGACAAGAGATTTTCCCAGTAGAATACAGCCTTTAGATGAGATGTGAACACAGCCTTACCTGTGCATTTTGGGTTACTATTCATGGGAAACACAGCACTTTCCATTTATTAATGGATTGTGATGCAGAGTCCTGCAGCAAAGGGATAATATAATAGAACACTGCTGATAAGTGTATCTAAACCAAAGGAAATTTTCAAAAAACAGTAAAATAGAATAAGTCATTTCACTCTCTAGAAGTCAAGCAGAAAAATTCAGTAGTGCCTCCAGCATAGTCTGGAGACGTTGCGTCCTATACTAAGCCAGCTATGTTTTAATTTAACACATTTAAATGCCTGCTGTGAATGACTGTGTGAAATCGTCCATCACTTCTTGGAGAAGAAGTTACTGTCGGAAAGGTTATTTCTGAAAATAAACAAAAAATCAGCCTTTCTCTTAGAAATGTAGAAGATACAAAGCCCATTAGTGTGATAGTCAATTGTCAGCACACTGGAGATTTTTCTCCCGTCTAAAACTTTGTGTGTCTGTAATCTTCACATCTCGTCTATACAAGCATTCCATTCCTTACATTATAGTAATAAACGAAAATTTCCAACAAGAGGAATTTCTGTACAATGTTTTCTAGCTGATCTCATTAAAAACACAATCAGTCCTGTCCTAAATAGCTGTTCAAGTGGTAAATATATTAATAGGAGGCATAAAAAGAAATAGAACTGAACAATAACAATCCATTGGTAAATGGCTTGTTTGCCCAAGGTACAAAAAAGATTATATAATATACCGTATATACTCGAGTATAATGCTCCAATATGCTCCATACAAAAAATATGCCCCGTATAATGCTGCATAAAAAGTTAATGATGGCCCCATAAGATGTTCCATAGAATAATATGCCCCATATGCTGCTCCATAAATGTTGATGGCTCCATAAGATGCTCCATAGAATAATAGGCCCCATATGCTGCACGATAAAGGATGATGGCCCCATAAGATGCTCCATAGATATATAGTGCCTTGCAAAAGTATTTGTCTCCCTGGAACTTTTCAACCTTTTCCCACACATCATGCTTCAAACATAAAGATACCAAATGTAAATTTTTGGTGAAGAATCAACAAGTGGGACACAATTGTGAAGTTGAACGAAATTTATTATGTTAAATTTTTGTGGAAATACAAAAACTGAAAAGTGGGGCATGCAATATTATTCGGCCCCTTTAACTTAATACTTTGTTGCACCACCTTTTGCTTCAATTACAGCTGCAAGTCACTTGGGCTATGTCTTTATCAGTTTTGTACATCGAGAGACTGAAATTCTTGCCCATTCTTCCTTGGCAAACAGCTCGAGCTCAGTGAGGTTGGATGGAGATTGTTTGTGAACAGCAGTTTTCAGCTCTTTCCACAGATTCTCGATTGGATTCAGGTCTGGACTTTGACTTGGCCATTCTAACACTTGTTTACGTTTATTTGCGAACCATTCCTTTGTAGATTTTTCTTTAAGTTTGGGATCATTGTCTTGTTGGAAGACAAATCTCCGTCAAATCTCAGGTCTTTTGCAGACTCCAACAGGTTTTCTTCAAGAATGGTCCTGTATTTGGCTCCATCCATCTTCCCTGTCCCTGCTGAAGAAAAGCAGGCCCAAACCATGATGCTGCCATCACCATGTTTGACAGAGGGGATGGTGTGTTTAGGGTGATGAGCTGTGTTGCCTTTACGCCAAACATATCATTTGGCATTGCTGCCAAAAAGTTCAATTTTGGTTTCATCTGACCAGAGCACCTTCTTCCACATGTTTGGTGTGTCTCCCAGGTGGCTTGTTGCAAACTTTAAACGACACTTTTTATGGTTATCTTTGAGAAATGGCTTTCTTCTTGCCACTCTTCAATAAAGGCCAGATTTGTGCAGTGTAGGACTGATTGTTGTCCTATAGACAGACTGTCTCACCTGAGCTGTAGATCTCTGCAGTTCATCCAAAGTGATCACGGGCCTCTTGGCTGCATCTCTGATCAGTCTTCTCCTTGTTTGAGATGAAAGTTTAGAGGGACGGCCAGGTCTTGGCAGATTTGCAGTGCTATGATACTCCTTCCATTTCAATATGATCACTTGCACAGTGCTCCTTGGGATGTTTAAAATTTTGGAAATCATTTTGTAACCAAATCCGGCTTTAAA